>CAMZMU010000052.1:45398482-46028551 GCA_947311845.1 Poa pratensis
GAAATGGCTACTGGACTCGCACGTCTTCACCCGGATTATACCCGGTTTACACCCGGAAATATTTCCGGATGAATTAACTTCCGGTGCAAAACCCGGATTTCACCGGATCTGAAACCGGATCTGCACCCGGTGCCAGACCCGGAAATTTCCGGACTGGGATCCGGATACCCAGTTTTTAACCTGTTTCAATTGTAATGCTTTCTAACCTGAATCCCCCTCCTAGTACCTGTTACAAGCATGTCTAATCACCCTAAACTTTGCACCTCTCACATGATCATGTCATACCTCTACAAGTCAAATCCTAGGGTCTCAACTACGTTAATCAACAAGTAAAGATGATTCCTTACTTAACTCCACGGTGTATTCAAAGTGTGTCCCCACTAAGCACCCAAACTCCGTTTAAATTGAATAGTTGAATCATCCTCCTCTCGGGGATTTAAATTGACATGTCATCATGTGTTTGTGCATTGCATTTGCTAAAGTTTGTGTGGTGATTGATTGTTCTTCCGTTGCTATGCCTCGATAGATCAAGCAGCCGGGGTTACACCGCAATACCCCGACGATCCGTACTACCAGCACGTTGAGCAAGGCAAGCGTAATCCCCCCTCTGAGCATGTCTTATCCTATTTTCCGCAAATATTTTCTCCACTATAATATTGCATGCGGTTCTAAATGTCTTTTTGCTTGGATTAGAGTATCCTATAGAATGCATTAAGATTCCGATGCCAATGCCTGTTTTCCCCTCCTATTACCATAGGTTTGCATTGTTGGCCTGATAATTATTATGCTATGCAAGTGCTTAGCCATGCTTAGTGAATTGCCTAGTGGTACTATGGTGGTACATGCTGGAAACAGGTGTTGACTTGTGACAGCGATGGATGGTGGAGAAATTGTGGTGACAGGTAATAAGATGCTTAAAGGTGGGGATGAGAGGCCACTTCGGTATGGTGGTGTTTTGTCTCACTCTCGCCGCCTAGGTGCGAGTTCTTTACCTCTTGAACCAAGAATGAGCGCGCTTCCTTTCGGTGGGGTATATGGAGCCCTCGTCGACCGACTAACTTGGGCGGGACTAGCCAGGGTCCTCTAGTTTGAGCTTCCATTTGCGCGTGCGTGAAGACGGTGGCCAAGACTGAGATGAGGAGTGGTGTTAGGAAAATGAGTGGCCACGGGACAGGGTGCGGGAGCACTGAACCTGTCTCGTCCTCACTGATGATCCTGGGTTAGCCTTAACAAGGTAAAGGTTGTAACCGTTCCCACTCAGCCGGCTTTCCCCGGAAGAGAGCTACGTGTAGGCAATGAGCCGGGCGGTACCGAAGGTAAACACAGTGCACCCCTGCAGGGTTAAATCTTTTCGAAAAGCCGTGTCCACGGTTACGGACAACTTGGGAAAGGACGATAAGACCATAGAATAACTTTAACGGAATGATTAAAAACTGGGTACTAGAGGTACCATTCACGAATGCAAGGTGAGCTTCCTCGAGGGTGATTCGGGGAGGTGCCTTTGATGAACAGGTACTGTGGTTGATGATGAGAAAGGTGATGAAAGAAAGAGTTACTTCTTACCTCTTTTGAAAATATTCTGATTAGTCGATGCCTTTGAGTTATGTTTTCATAAATAAAATCAGCTTTATGCAAAACAGCCAAAACCTTGAAAGCTAATCATCGAGCATATATAGCTCTAATCTTGCGAGTTCGTCGAACTCAACGTCGTTTGTTTTGTTTCAGAGGAGGACTTCACCGACCTCGAAGGTGGGTTCTTTGTGGACGTCGACGAGTAGTCTGGGGTTCCCAGGTGGCAGCTTGGGACATCGGAACAGCTGGCGCTGTGATGTTATCTGTAGGCCTCTTAGGCCATATTTGGATCTTGTTGTTTAGACAACTTAATTCGCTTCCGCATGTTGTAATGTTGGGTCTGTGACCTCTGGTTGTCATTTGCTATCTTTTTCTTAAGAGTTGAACTATATGATTTGTGTCGTAGAGTCTGTGATGTGCCAGTTGTTCCACAGTCTTGATCTCTCTATTATGCTTTGATATGTGTCGGTGGTATCGGATAACCGGGGACACAGTATCACTGTATAGCAGTCAGGTCGGGGCGCCACAAGTTGGTATCAGAGCAGTACTGCCTGTAGGAAACCCTTCTACTGGTCGATGTTGAGTCTAGTGTTTGTGAAAATATTTTAACCTAAAAATGAGTTGTGAAAACCATCTTAGGATTCTTTTTACTCCTTATCTGGTTACTCTCTAATCTCGGAGCAATCTTACCTCGATTTGAGTTTAAAGGTTTTACTTCTCATCTGTGACTTCAAAAGTATTAGGAAACCGAAGGGTCCTGCGTGTTACGACCTCTAGTGTTATGTGTCCAGTTGCTCCCGCTGCGTTGCAATCCCAAATCAACTCAGATGTTCTACCGAGTCAATCATTTGATCCTTTCTTTGGGTTAACCCACGGACTTGAACATAAGGTCCCGGATTGTGCCAACTAGAGTGTGTTAAGTTGTGATTTCTTAACTCTCACTAGTAGCACATGATGCTGATCTTTGACCCAAGTTCTATCTTGTTGTTTTCCTTCTCGCAAAGTATTATCGTCCCTAGTCTGTGTACTTGTGAGACGCTAATGCTATTGTTCGACCATTCGGAGAAAGATACTAACCGTGTCATTGTCAAATCTCCAGAATGGCTCGAGGAGGTCGTGGAGGCCGTGGTGGTCGCGGTAACCACAATGACGATGAGGATGATCTGCCGCCACCACCCACGATGGCTCAAGTCTTGATGGCCATTGAGGAGAACCGTGGGCGCAATGAGCGCTTGCTTGAGCAGTTGGTGCAGCAGAATGCACGGAGGAACGAGTGCAACACTCTCACTGAGTTCCTGCGCTCAGCCACCCACCTTTGCTGATGCTAAGGAGCCACTGGAAGCTGATGATTGGCTTCGTGCTTTGGAGCGCAAGTTCTCCGCGCTGCATGTCCCAGTGGCTGAGCAAGTCAACTTTGCCACCTATCTTTGGTTGGTGCTGCTGGCTGTTGGTGGGAGAGCCATGTGGCTTTGTTTCCAGCCAACCATGTCTTCACCTGGGCTGAATTCCGCACTGCCTTCCGTGCGGAGTACATTCCCCAGCCATCATGGACTTGAAGAGGAGGGAGTTCCTGGATTTGCAACAGGGACGGATGGACCTCCGCACTTATGGTCGTGAGTTCAACCATCTTCTCGTTACGCCCCAAGGGACGTGACCAATGATGCTGACAAGCAAGAGCTGTTCCGCAAGGGTCTGAATCCGCAGCTCCGCTATGAGCTATTGCCCTTCAGGTTCCAGACCTATCAGGAGCTGTTCAACCAGGCTTTCACCTTGAGCAAGGAAGAAAGGAACTTGAAGCTTCCAAGAGGCCCGCACATGGGGATCACCAGAGTTCCTCGGGTTCTGAGAGCAAGAAGCGCAGGGTCTTTGTTCCCTACAGCGCCGTACCTCGTGCTCCATTCATGCCGAGGGCAGCAGGATACAGGCCACCTCCTCCGCGCCCCACTACTTCGACACTTGGGGTAGGCGGGAGTGGGTACCGTCCTATGCTACCTGCTCCACCTGGGCTCAGCTACATGTGGCCAGGCTGGCCACTACTCCAGGGAGTGCCCCCAGAAGGCACCTCTCGCGATAACTCCTGCACGAGCCCCTGCCACTCCAACTGGCAAGGCTGGACCTATTGTGCGTGGTCGCCTGAACCACGTCTCTGTTGAAGAAGCTGAAGATGACCCCGGCGTTCTTATGGGTGAGTTACGAATCAATGGCAATTCAGCTACAGTTTGTTTGATTCTGGAGCATCGCATTCATTCATCTCGGTAGCGTTTGCAAAAGACCACAACATACCGTTCGAGAAAATGAGACGTCCCATGACGATCTCCACTCCTGGTTCCAACTGGCAACCGACGGGTTACTCCTGAGGTCCAGATTAATATAGGTTCCTTGTCTTTTCCTATGCCTTGGTAGCTCTGAAGTCCAAAGGCATTGATGTCATATTGGGCATGAACTGGCTAGCCAAATACCAGGCTAATCTCGACTGTGCTGCTAAGAGCATTACTGTGACCGCTCCTTCCGGTGACATTGTGGAGTATTGGCCTGCAACATCAATACCTCCGTCCGCCGTCGTACCCCGCTCACCTGAGATTCTCCTTTGCTTTATGGAAGGCGAATCCCCTCCTGAAATCCAGGACATACAGTGGTGTGTGACTTCCCGGATGTGTTCCCGGAAGAGTTGCCTGGCATGCCTCCTGACCGAAGTGTGGAGTTTGTCATAGATCTACTTCCCGGTACTGCTCCAATTTCCAAGAAGCCCTACCGTATGCCGGTGGAAGAGTTGGCTCTGTTGAAAGAGCAAATTGATCAGCTGTTAGCTAAGGAGTTCATCCAGCCTAGCAGTTCACCTGGGGTTGTCCGGTACTCTTTGTCAAGAAGAGGGATTCTACCGTGCCTCGTCTAGTCTCTGACTATAGACCGTTGAATGCGGTGACAATCAAGAACAAGTATCCTATTCCTCGCATCAATGATCTGTTGGATCAGTTAGCTGGTGCAAGGTATTCTCCAAGATGGATCTGAGGTCAGGTACCATCAGATAAAATCAGAAAGGAGGATATCCCAAAGACGGCATTTGTTACTCGCTATGGCTCATATGAGTATACCGTCATGTCCTTTGGTCTCACAAATGCTCCAGCTACTTTCATGAGGCTCATGAACTCCATTTTCATGGATTATCTTGATAAGTTTGTGTCATTTACATCGATGATATCCTCATCTATTCCAAAACCAATGAAGAGCATGAGGAACATCTTCGTTTGGTTCTGACAAGACTTCGAGAACACCGCCTCTATGCCAAGTTCTCCAAGTGTGAGTTTTGGTTGGATAATCTTGTCTTCCTTGGTCATGTGATCCGCTGATGGTGTGGCTGTCATTCCCGACAAATTCAAGCTATTCTAGACTGGAAAACTCCAATGTCAGTCAAGGACATTCGTAGCTTTCTCGGATTGGCGGGTTACTACCGCCGGTTCATCGAAGCTTTCTCCAAATAGCCAAGGCACTGACTGACCTTCTCAAGAAGGATAGTTTGTATGGTCGGCCGAAGCTGAAGAGAGTTTCCAAGCCTGAAAGCCAAGCTCACGTCCGCTCCTGTGCTTGTCCTGCCGGACACAAGCAAGGATTTCGTCGTCTTCTGTGACGCCTCCTACAAGGCTTGGGCTGTGTGCTAATGCAAGATGGCCATGTGGTGGCATATGCTTCTCGCCAACTTAAGCCGCATGAGCTCAACTACCCAACTCATGATCTAGAGCTTGCCGCTGTGGTCTATGCTTTGAAGCAATGGAGACCATATCTGTTTGGTAACCGTTGCGAGATCTTCTCGGATCATAAGAGTCTGAAGTACCTCTTCACCCAGCCGGATTTAAATCTCAGGCAAAGGCGTTGGTTGGAGTTAATCACGGACTACAATGTGAGTCTGAACTATCAACCCGGCAAAGCAAACGTCGTGGCTGACGCGCTGAGTCGGAAGTCTATTGCAACAATCTGATGATTGAAAAGGCCCAACCCGCTCTTCATGAAGAGTTTGCCCGTTTGAATCTGGAAATTGTTCCCTCCGGCTACCTTGCAAATCTGGAGATCAAAGCTACTCTCGTAGACCAGATTAAGGATGCTCAGAAGCTGGATGAGGGTATTCTGAACATCAAGAAGAACATTGCTAGTGGCAAGGCCAAATGTTTCTCGGAAGATGAATCCGGTGTTGTTTACTTTGGTGACCGCTTGGTAGTGCCAAAGAACCGGAATTTGAGGGAGCTCATTCTCCAAGAAGCTCATGAATCACCTCTCTCTATTCATCCCGGTAGTACCAAGATGTACCAAGACCTTCGACCACAATTCTGGTGGACCCGTATGAAACGGAAATTGCTAGGTATGTTGCTGAATGCGACACCTGTCGACGGGTAAAGGCTGAACATCAAAGACCTGCCGGCACTCTTCGCCCTATTGCTGTCCCGGAATGGAAATGGGATGAAATTGGTATGGATTTCATCACCGGGTTTCCCCGATCTCAAAAGGGCAACAATGCATTTGGGTAATCATTGATCGTCTTTCCAAGGTTGCTCACTTCCTACCAGTCCGTGATGATATACGGGCAAGTCAACTGGCTGACTTATATTTGGCTCGTATTGTTCCATTGCATGGGGTCCCTTTGAGGATCATATCGGACCGTGGAAGTATCTTTGTATCCAAGTTCTGGCAGAGTTTCCAAACTGCTATGGGGTCCCGTCTCAACTTCAGTACCGCTTACCATCCCAAACTGATGGTCAGACCGAAAGAGTGAACCAAGTGTTGGAAGACATGCTTAGGGCATGTGTGATCTCTTTTGGCCAGAGTTGGGAAAAGTATCTCCCTTTCGCGGAGTTCTCCTACAACAACAGCTATCAAGCTAGTCTGGGCATGGCTCCCTTTGAGGCTCTTTATGGAAGAAAATGCCGCACTCCTCTAAATTGGTCCGAGACCGGAGAGAGAGCACTCTTTGGTCCGGATGTGATCAATGAAGCTGAGGAGAAGGTTCGAATCATACGGGAAAATCTGAAGATTGCTCAGTCTAGGCAGAAGAGCTACTATGATAAGCACCATCAGGAAATCACTATGAAATTGGTGATAAAGCTTATCTCCGCGTCTCTCCCCTTCGTGGCGTTCGCCGCTTCGGAATCAAAGGGAAATTGGCCCCTCGCTATGTTGGTCCTTTCACCGTTCTGGAAAAGCGAGGAGATCTTTCTTATAAGTTGGAGTTACCGGTCAAATTCCCAAATGTGCATGATGTGTTTCATGTCTCCCAACTTCGCCGTTGTTTCAAGGATCCTATCCATGGAGTTAATCATGAGGAGCTAGATCTACAAGAAGACCTCACTTATCGCGAGCATCCTATCCGTGTCTTGGATGAAGCAGAAAGAAAGACCCGGAGCAAGACTACCAAGTTTCTCAAGATTCAGTGGTCGCACCATTCCGAGGAGGAAGCGACTTGGGAACGAGAGTCTAGTCTACGTGAGGAGTATGCCGACTTCTTTCCACAATCTTAGAATCTCGGGGCGAGATTCCTGTAAGGAGGGTAGAATTGTAACAGCCCAAGTTGTGAACCTAAAAACCTGTTTAAATTTTTTTGCTTTTGAGTAAATTGCATCATGGCATCCTTGCATAACCATGTCCCTCTCGAGTTAACATCAGTTGCTTTGAAATGTTGTTAAGTTGCTGAAACCATTTGCGCTATTGTTCTAACAAACTTCAGCAATGAAGTCACTCAACCTCGCTCACCCAAGTTACTTCGACATTTTGGAATCGTCAAGGAAGTTCCAAGAACTCAGGGAATCCGGTAGCAGATCCGGAATCATCCGGACCTGAACCCGGATCTCATCCGGTGCCAGAACCGGAAAATTCCGGAATCCATACCGGATGAACCAGACCAGCATCGTCTTCATCCTGTAGCGACCGAGCTCGTCGCTCGCGCCGCACCAGCTCGATGCCGGGCTCCTCGCTGCCCCCACCTGCAAGAGAGAAGAGCAAGCCCAGGAGGCCATGCCCACTCCATCCCCGACCTTATCCTCCCCGTTCTCCCTCGCTCTCTCCTCTCCAACGAGCTCGGACCCTAGCCGCCATGGCCGCCGAGCTCGACGCCGTCGATTGAGGAGCCCCCGAGCGAATCGAAGACCGCAGGGAGCTCCGCCGTGTCCTCCTCTCCGTCCCTGCCGAAGGAATCGAGCCGGGGCTGCCCGCATTGTCGCCGCCGTGCTCGTCTTCTCCAACTCCGGCCGCCGGACGTCGGTCACGATTCCGGCCATCTCCGCCCACCCCCGACCTCGCCAAGCCCTCCCACGAGCTCAGGGTGAGCACATGACCATCCCCAGTGCCCTCCGTTCCTCCTATTCGCTCTCGTTCGTCGAATCGCAGTAGGAGTAGCACGTTCCAGTTGAACTGGAAAACCCGGTGTCAATCCCGGAATTTTCCGGATTCTATACCGGATTAGTGAAATGGCTACTGGACTCGCACGTCTTCACCCGGATTATACCCGGTTTACACCCGGAAATATTTCCGGATGAATTAACTTCCGGTGCAAAACCCGGATTTCACCGGATCTGAAACCGGATCTGCACCCGGTGCCAGACCCGGAAATTTCCGGACTGGGATCCGGATACCCCAGTTTTTAACCTGTTTCAATTGTAATGCTTTCTAACCTGAATCCCCCTCCTAGTACCTGTTACAAGCATGTCTAATCACCTAAACTTTGCACCTCTCACATGATCATGTCATATCCTCTACAAGTCAAATCCTAGGGTCTCAACTACGTTAATCAACAAGTAAAGATGATTCCTTACTTAACTCCACGGTGTATTCAAAGTGTGTCCCCACTAAGCACCCAAACTCCGTTTAAATTGAATAGTTGAATCATCCTCCTCTCGGGGATTTAAATTGACATGTCATCATGTGTTTGTGCATTGCATTTGCTAAAGTTTGTGTGGTGATTGATTGTTCTTCCGTTGCTATGCCTCGATAGATCAAGCAGCCGGGGTTACACCGCAATACCCCGACGATCCGTACTACCAGCACGTTGAGCAAGGCAAGCGTAATCCCCCCTCTGAGCATGTCTTATCCTATTTTCCGCAAATATTTTCTCCACTATAATATTGCATGCGGTTCTAAATGTCTTTTTGCTTGGATTAGAGTATCCTATAGAATGCATTAAGATTCCGATGCCAATGCCTGTTTTCCCCTCCTATTACCATAGGTTTGCATTGTTGGCCTGATATAATTATTATGCTATGCAAGTGCTTAGCCATGCTTAGTGAATTGCCTAGTGGTACTATGGTGGTACATGCTGGAAACAGGTGTTGACTTGTGACAGCGATGTGGATGGTGGAGAAATTGTGGTGACAGGTAATAAGATGCTTAAAGGTGGGGATGAGAGGCCACTTCGGTATGGTGGTGTTTTGTCTCACTCTCGCCGCCCAGGTGCGAGTTCTTTACCTCTTGAACCAAGAATGAGCGCGCTTCCTTTCGGTGGGGTATATGGAGCCCTCGTCGACCGACTAACTTGGGCGGGACTAGCCAGGGTCCTCTAGTTTGAGCTTCCATTTGCGCGTGCGTGAAGACGGTGGCCAAGACTGAGATGAGGACAGTGGTGTTTAGGAAAATGAGTGGCCACGGGACAGGGTGCTGGGAGCACTGAACCTGTCTCGTCCTCACTGATGATCCTGGGTTAGCCCTTAACAAGGTAAAGGTTGTAACCGTTCCCACTCAGCCGGCTTTCCCGGAAGAGAGCTACGTGTAGGCAATGGCCGGGCGGTACCGAAGGTAAACACAGTGCACCCCTGCAGGGTTAAATCTTTTCGAAAAGCCGTGTCCACGGTTACGGACAACTTGGGAAAGGACGATAAGACCATAGAATAACTTTAACGGAATGATTAAAAACTGGGTACTAGAGGTACCAATTCCACGAATGCAAGGTGAGCTTCCTCGAGGGTGATTCGGGGAGGTGCCTTTGATGAACAGGTACTGTGGTTGATCATGAGAAAGGTGATGAAAGAAAGAGTTACTTCTTACCTCTTTTGAAAACTATTCTGATTAGTCGATGCCTTTGAGTTATGTTTTCCTTAAATAAAATCAGCTTTATGCAAAACAGCCATAAAACCTTGAAAGCTAATCATCGAGCATATATAGCTCCTAATCTTGCGAGTTCGTCGAACTCAACGTCTTTGCTTTTGTTTCAGAGGAGGACTTCACCGACTTCGAAGGTGGGTTCTTTGTGGACATCGACGAGTAGTCTGGGGTTCCCAGGTGGCAGCTTGGGACATCTCGGAATAGCTGGCGCTGTGATGTTATCTGTAGGCCTCTTAGGCCATATTTGGATCTTGTTGTTAGACAACTTAATTCGCTTCCGCATGTTGTAATGTTGGGTCTGTGACCTCTGGTTGTCTTTTGCTATCTTTCTCTGTATAAGAGTTGAACTATATGATTTGTGTCGTAGAGTCTGTGATGTGCCAGTTGTTCCACAGTCTTGATCTCTCTATTATGCTTTGATAATGTGTCCGGTGGTATCGGATAACCGGGGACACAGTATCACTGTATAGCAGTCAGGTCGGGCGCCACACTTGCTTCCTGGTTCAATTCCGCGCAGATGGTCTTCGATGTTGGTCGACTTTGGCCTTGGTGATGGCGATCTTCTCACTACCAGCTATTGGTGATTCTTTCTATATCACCGCTCTTCTTGTCAAAACTCGCGGTTAGATAAGTCCAGGTAGTACCGTCACAAACTGGGGTTAGATGTTAATCTAAATTTGGTAAGTTAAGTTCGTGATGGTATACTGTTGATTTTTAAAAGTTAGGTATCCGAGGTAAGGCGCGTGTCTTCTCGGGGTTGGCGTAAAATTGCAGTTTTCTTATGTCTTCGCTTCTTGTCAAGGCATGCAGCCCTAAGTTACAAGATAGTACTATCACGGTTACTTAATTATATAGCGTGAAGCTCGTGTTAGACATGTTAACATTTCTCGTCTTTAAGAGTCTAAAAGGATTTCATTAAAAGTGACGGATCTTACATAGGACCCATACTTCTTCTCGATGGCTAATGATCATGAAAGGCCCACTATTCCTTGGTGCTAACTTTCCTTTGACATGGAAACGCTGCATTCCTTTAAAGGGTGCTGAACAGTCTCCTTGGGATTGGGGCATTCTCTGGCGTAGTGACCCTTGTTGCCGCATTCAAAGCAGACATCATTGGCACGGTTGGAGTTGTTTGGGCGTTTAGGAAAGGTGGGGCGCGGGAGCCGCGGGGGTTGAAAGGCAGGCTTGGGGGCTTGCTAGATAGTACAGGGCTTCTTCCTGGGAAGGGTTCTTCCAGATCGTAGGCACAACTTGTGATATGTTTCTAAGGGTGGTGTTGGCTCCTTGCGTTTTCTCCCTTCTGGCGCTTCGGATTGCGGCATGGCGACGTCTTTCTCGGGGCGTGGATGGCGTCTTGAGCAATCTTCTCATGAGCCTCGTTACTGCATCTACTTGGAACTCCAGAGGACACTTAGCCGGAACATGATCATTCCCTTCACATAGGTAGCACGTGACGCTAGCGGTTGGGCACTTGCCAGGTGGATGGAAATGAAAACAGTTTGGGCAGCTGCCGGGGCATTGACTCGCCTGATGTCCACCCCTTCTGCACTAACTACAAGCCCTTCCTTGGGGTGGTTGCTTCTTAATGATGTACCTAAGGGGGCACTTTTTGGCCATATGTCCGCGTTTGTCGCAAGTGTAACACCAACGTTGTTCTCTGATGGCGTCCTCCCTAATTTTCTGGGACAGATCTTTAGACGTATGGGACTCTTCTCTTTCAAAGGGTGCAGAGTGGGTCCCTGGGGCGGCTTCGATTTGATGGAGCGGAGGACTTTGGGTGCTTCAAAACCGGAACTGATGTAGGAGTGCTCCCGCGACATATCCGTCTGGGGAACTATGATTACCGGAATTGAGTTAAACAAATTTCGTAGAGGTAGTTAAAAAAAAGCGCAACCAGACTACCGTGATCAGGATACCTGATTACTTTTATGGAGTAAGTATTAGGGATTTGTTAGCTAGACGAGATTTGCAAAACACATAGGAGAAGCAACACATAAGCACAAAACTCACAAACAAACAACACACAAGGTACACTTAGTACCACTGGACACCTAATACTCGTGGTAATCGAGTAGTACAACCAAAGTTCCTATCATATGTTTTTCCTATGGGTCTTTGTTAAACATGGTTGGTGAAATCTTCATTTTGTCGCCTTCATCTTCAGCTGGAGAATTGAGATGGTCGAAGTTGCAACTTGAGTAGAATTGTTGATGTTGAGCTGAGGTCTTCGGAGGTCTCTTGCTTTGTTGATCTTGACAATCTTGGTATTTGCAAATCAACCACCTTGAGGTTGAATGTTGAGTATTTGTGATGGAAGCTTCTTCTTGTGGGTGCTAACTAATTAGGTCTCGCTTGGGTTTATCGTCAAGTATACTCTTGGTTTTGAACGGGTAAGAGATAAGAGAAGACTCCTTGGAAAATCTTAAAATAGAGGGGTAAGGCTTTGAAATATTTGAGAAGATGAGAAGAGCGAAGCCATTTTCGGACTTCTCTAGATAAAAATATATTTTGGTTGTAATATATTTTTAACAAAAATATTTGCTTTCCGAACTAACGTCCATGCTAACTAAGCTCTCCTACAGTCAGGATAGATCTGATACCAAGTCTGTGGGGACCCCGGACTAGCTGTCCGAAATACCCTTGTGCCTACATCAGCGATCCCATGATCAGTGTGTCGCTGAGCACAATCAAACTGGTAACCAAAGAACATCCATAAATACCGAATGAATTTACTTACTTGATTGAAGTCATAACCTTCAATAGGTACTTGTAGCGGAATTCACCAATCAACATGGAGCCCAAGTCATTTGCCTTAACCCTACAGGCAACTGACTGGGAAGCGCCCTAGTTCGCATTGACGTCATTGAAGCCTTCTTATTCAAACTGCTCTTCTCTAGAAATCTGGCTAAGACAATAGCCAGGGACGAAACCAATATGAGTACATTTGATTGTACTCGCAAGCTACCCCAACTTGAACATGCACTAGTTTTATTTTTATTTTGTAAGACCTTTCTTTATTGAAAACATCTCTATATCTTTATTGAAAAAGGTAAGAGGAGTTTTATAACTTTTCATAAGCCTTGTATTTTTATAAAACATCCTTAGCCTTTGTTGAAAAAGGAAAAGAAGGCTTTCAGATCTTTTTCCCATAAATCCGTTTTTGTAAGAAGTCTCTTTTAAAATGTTTTCCCGAAGATATAGGTTTGTTGAAAAAGGTAAGAAGTCGCTTTTAAAAACGTTTTCCCGGAAAATCACCATTTTGCTTATTTCTCCAAAACTCCTCCTTCTTCGACCATAACCCTTCATGGTCATCCAATCCCAACAACCTCATGCCGGCCCTTTGGCATAGTTGCATAGAACATACTCCACTTCATCTTCCTTTTTGAATCTCAAATCTTTTCCAAAACTTGCACATGGTCTAGGACAGCCTCCCAACTGTCCATATCCGAGGACTCGGCTATTCGAATAGTTTTACACTCTGCAGAGGTAGCATGCTTTTCCCACATCCATCCTATAACTCATCGTGTCAGCCACGTCCCGCCATACAAGGTGTATGCGAAGTTGAGTCACTGACCATAGCTTGTCCTTTGCTCGTGCTAGTATAGGACCCTACCGCTATGAAACTTCCCATCGACACTCAGTCTAGATTCCCCGTCGGGAAACCTAAGTGTGAGGACTCGTAGTTCTGCCCGGTGAGCGAACCCTTCAATCCCCCATCCTCAGATGCCAGGACCCAGGTCAGGGGGTAGGTCGCCATGACCATCCCCTCATGGAACGAGGTCATCCTCGTTGTTGAGGCATGCCATACTAATACGAGCAAATTATATGACTACGCCCTTTCCCATATGTGGGTAAATGTGGTCGCACAGATTATCGGCTGGTCGTCATAGTACTAGGACACACTGTGCATTTTTCATAAACATCACCATTCTCCACTTCTCCATTTCAACACCGATATCTCGGCATTCCATAATCACATAAGCATTTTCAGAGTTTTGAGTAAACAACATTTTTCCCATCCTATAATTTGAAAAAGAATTTCCATCTAATACCTCCATATAGGGTGTCAAAATAATATACTTGTATTTTGGAAAAAAGGTTTTCAAAATCATAGTTATTTAGTGACAAAAACCACATAATTTACTTATGCTCTTTATAGGTAAAACATGTAAACCAAGATAGATGTATATAGATGCAAGCTCAGAGAAGTAGCTTGCCTTGTTTAACAAAGTGGCCCTGGTCTTGCTCCTTTTGTTCAGTAGAACCACCCTCCTCGAATACTCCGGCAACGCTCTTGTCTAAACGTCGTAAAACAACAAGACATACAATCACCACACAATTCGACGAAGCAATACTAACACTCAAGCTGAACATCTATAAACACCTACTGTTCTATAGGAGTCCAAACAATTGAATTTAGATTAATTTAATTTGTTACTAATTCCACCCACTTTTATTACTTTAAGAATCTAGTTAAACATCATTTAATGCCTTATTTAATCTCTGTTGCTCACAAACATACAATTTAAAATTCCATAGCTAACCACTGTCATCTACAAGGTTTGTTAATTGGATTTGAGTCAATTTGAGTTTAAATAATTTAATTAACCAATATTTGAATGTGTTTAAATTTATGGCAGAATCTAGTTATTCATGTTTAATTGCATAACTTAAGTTTTGTTCATCACAAAAATACAAACTAAAATTCTACAGAAAGCTACTGAGGTGTAGAAGACAACACAATTGGATTTGATTCAATTGGAGTTATTAAACTCCCTACATAATTGTTTTAATCCAGTAAGTTATTAATTAAGTTTTTGCTACAACTCAAGTTAATTTTATTCAAAAATTAAATCCTTTTTGGGATAACTAACATGGATTAAATGTGACCTAAAAAATTGGTCCTAACTCATTTGGATTAACCATTAATTTTCTATAATTGTTTTAGTCCAGAAAGGTTTTGGTAAATTTTAATCTAATGCCAATTAATTAATAATGCTTAATTAAATCTACCAAAATTAGGGGAGCTAGGTGATCACATTACTAAGCTCACAAAATTGGATTGGCATCATTTGGATTTATAGATTTTTAGAAACAAATAAGTTTAAGTTTTAAACCTTCTGTGGCATTTTAAATATTGAATTTTTATTATTAATCTAAACAGGGTGAAACTAGTTTGGTTGCACAGAGAATTTCATAAGCTTTCTATAGAATTTTCATTTGATTTATTTGGACTCATATTCCTCGAGTTATTGAATTTAAAAGGGAGGTCCAATACTATTTTTTTCCAGGGTTTTTAGATTTAAATAGAAAATCTGAATCGGTATGCAACCATTGGATCGAGATCCAACGGCTGAGAGGAGGCACGCCGGCGGCGACCACAGATGGGCGGTGCCACCGTGGCCAGAGGCGGAGGCGATGACGCCGCGGCTCACCTAGGGCTCGGGGACGGCGGAGACGGCGGAGATCGAGTGCAGAGAGCGAGGGAAAGAGGATGACGTGGTCGACGTGGCTTGGGGAGGTCCAGAATGGCGTCGGCTAACTCGGCAGCTTCCTCGGACACGATCCTTCGCCGGCGAGCTCCTGGGTGTCTCCTGGGCATGTAAGAGCAAGGGGAGAGGGGCGGTAAGGGTCGTGCGTCGACAGAGCCGAGAGAGGAGGGGAAAAAGAGAGAGAGAGCAGCACCACATCGTCGTCTTCAACCTCGGTGGTTGTCGAGATGGCGAAGCTCGGCACCTCGGCTGGGATGCGGCGGCAGAAATCCCGCCCTCCTGGCGGTGCGGAGAGGTGTGAGGAGTGAGGGAGAGGCAGAGAGATCAGTGCGAGGTGAGGGAGATGAGTGTGGCTAGGAGAGCAGCTCGGGTGCGGGTGGGGATTTCATAAGCTCGACGGCCGGACCACGGTGGTCGAAGTGCATGAAAGGGAAGGGGCTTGGCTGGCGTATCAGTGGGGGTCCAGGGGAGGCAGGGAAGTGGCCAGGTGGAACCGTGTTTGCTGGGGTGCAGAGGAAGAGGAGATCGACAATAGCGTTGTCTCGCGGTCGGGGCGACATGGGGACAGCGAGGAAGCTGGGCACGGCCGCGGAGGAGAGGGGTCGACAGCGGAGCGGTGCTCTCCTCGCAGGGCAGAGGAGGGGAGGGGCCCGGGCGGTGCGACACGGCCGCGAAGAACACGGCGGCGTGCCGTGCGGGGAGGAAGACGATGATGTTCTTGCAAAAAGCCCCCTGGAAAAACTATTCCCATTTACAATTTAGTCCTTTTCTGTTTTCTTTTGTTTCCTTTTTAAAACCAGTAGGTTTTTTGGGGATTTATTTGGGGCACTTCAGCATTTTATAAAAATTTGAGAAAATTCAAGTAGCCTCCCATATTCATGTAGAAGCTCCACGAAAATTGGTGTTTGAAAATAAAATGTTTTGACCCATATTTGTTCATAGGGTTTTAAGTATGTTATTTTTGGTATCTTTATTAAATAGTATTTGATACTCCTTTACTACTTTTTAAAACAAGTGAAAAAATATTGTTTTGAACTTTTGGAACTTTCTTGACAAATATTGTAACTTCAATTAAGTTATATTTTCATGGAGAAAATATTGGTTTGAAAGAAAATAGAGAAATAGGGAGGAATAATTTATTAAGATCATTTCTTTATCATCATCTTAATTTGCTTTTGTTAAATACTTTGAGGGTTTTGTTTAAAATTGAAAAGTATAATTACTTGAGGAGGGAGTGAGATGGAGTTGAAATGATTATTATTTCATCTCATCCCTAGAATAAGGAAAAGTTATAATTGTTTTCATAAAATAGAGGAATGGTCAGAGAGGGAATTTTAATAAGTTCATTTCCCTAAATTTAGGATTTTAACCTGGGGTGTGAATAATTTTAGAGGGTTTGTTTTTATTCAAGTCACCCTCCCAATTTGTTGCCAAGTGTGTTCTAATTTTAGTATTAAACACAACCGATGAATTATCCTCACAAGCAACAAACACACAATATCAATAACACAACAATGTCAACAGCACAACAATATCAACAACACAATCAAGACCACACAATTCAAACCACAAGAATAAATCATCCATCATTTCCATAATTAACAATACTATCTTGTAGAAATGATCACACTCAATTATGACAAGATGATGTTTTAAAGAATATCTCAACTCATAACTTAATAGTTTTCAAAAGATTTGATAAAGAGAAATATGTGGGGTAATATATTTCCCACTAGTGTTATTCTCAAATGGAGTGGAAATAAGAGTGTATAAAATGGGAGTTGCATACACATAAAAAAAGGTTGAAATATAGATAGGAGATAACATATAGATCTCCATATTTTTGGGAACACATAATTTTGGAAATCACTTTTACTTTCTCAATAATGGATGTTTTGGTTGTTGCTAAACCAAGCACCACTGAAATGGACTTTGGCCAAAATAAGAATGGTAAAGATATATGGAATATATTCTTGTCATAACATGATCACCAAAGTTTAATATGTTTTTACTTAGGTTGGGTTCTTGGGTTGATATTTACTAGTCAATCAACATAAACATTCAAGTCACACAAGGTCAAACATACCAATGGGAAGGAATCCACAACCATTAGTGAAAACATTTCAAAAAGTTTTTGTTGGTTCTGAATTTTGGGTCTGGTAAAACTAAGTTTTTCTTAGTTCCAAAATTTGGGATGTTACAGTATTACTATTAATTTATCCGTCAATTATAAATATATCAAGCCCTATCAAGGGAATTGATTATAGCCCGTACGCTGATTACACTTTCAACTAAGGACATTTTCGGCTTTGGGGGATATTCGTACCACAAAGAATATATGACGATAAATTAGAAATGTCACAGACATTCAGTCCTGATATTCACGTACTTAAATCTAAACATAAAGTTCTATATATTTGCAACACATTGCAAATCTGCCACATACATTTACTTATGACAAAGATGTCATGAAATCATATTATGAATGCATGCAATGTGCCATATAAAGTGGACGTAACTCATACAACCACTATTCTCCCAAATGCGAGCAAAAGGGGGAGAAAAATGGTCACATGAGAAACATAGTTTAATATGTAGCCGTGGAATAAGAGGAAATTATATCCTCGACTAGTAAATGTAGTTCAACCTCAAGTTGGATAACCCATAATGGATGCTCATCATCCAAACCCAACATAAATGTGCACACAATTTGAAGTGTTGGGACATCGAAACACCTTGACTCCATTGTTATGGGAAATCACGAGGATTTAAAAGATGTAAATATTATTTTCACAATTTTCATTGATTCAACAGAATCATATAACATAAAGACTACATTTGTCGACAAATATTTATTCTTAAATTGCTAAAACCTTTAGGGCCCTGAACCAAAATCCATGGTAGAGTGCCTCATGCACTCATATTGGTTCAATTAGGAGGAGGCAATTAGGAATAGCATTCGCTAAACAAAAGAGATGTATTTACCACAGTAATATATTCTTCTCATAAGCTTCCCTATTGAACGACTTAATGAAATTTTATTGATAATGAGGTAGTGAAAAAGCGATGCTTGTAGCACAAGGGTTCACGCAGAGACCCGACATCGATAATGATGTAACATACCCTCTTGGTATAAGTGGAATTATGTTTCGATATCAATATTATTGGTAATACACATAACTTATCTATGCAGTTGATAGACACGGTGATGACATACTCATATGGATCATCCAATTCAGATATCTATAAGTCCCCAAAATGCTTTAAAAAAAATCTGAATTTAAAACAAATCGCAACATATATTGTGTAAAACATCAGAATTCACTCAATGACTTAAATAGTCGAAAAATTGTGTGGTACAATCGACTATGAGTGTTCTTTCTTCGAAAGGATTACTTGAATAAAGATTGCTTACACGTAGTCATTAACAAAATCCCTCACGGATTCTACATGACCTATGTATATATGATGATTTCATCAACGAAATCTATACAACACATTAAAGGTGTTCGGAATCATATCAAGATGGAGATTTGGATGAAACCAAATACTATTCAAGTTCGCAACTTGAGAATATTCCCTTTAGGAACACATATCTATCAGCCGTTACATATCCATAAAATATGGTAGAAATTAAATATGGATAAATCATATCAAATACACATATGGTCATACTATCCCTAACAGGGATGCAAACTCATTTTTCACATGGTAGCAATGATGAAGTGATATGGGGAGCTCTAGTTCCATATCTCAATATCATTTGTTGCAAACTACATCACGTGTGACAATATTTTGATGTCAATTTATTTGAAGTGCTTGTGTAATTAATATCCTTTGATATCTTCAAGGCACTAAAAATCTTGATTAAATCCCTCAGGAACATCAAGAATTGACCATTGTATGATATACATATATTGGCTATAATTATCTAATCCCAAAAATGCCATATCCATGATTGAATTCAGTGGAAGATCCTTTTAAGGGAAGTCTTCAACATAGACGCTAAGTCTACTAGCACTAATCATTCTGGAATAACACTTTATACGAAGCATCATAAAATGTACATGGCTTCACATAATGATGCCACATTCAAAATGGTGATTAAGATTCAACAGAATCACCTACCATTATCTATCATGATAATACCACTTGTATTGCTCAAATGCATATGGGTTATATAGAGAACAATGTTGCAAGAAATTTGTTGAGATTTGCAAAGTTCAGGGGGAGTAAACTTACATGTCATAACCCATCTATGATTCTCAGATCATATATATTGTACTCTTTTCCCTTGATGAGTTTTTCCCTCATGGTTTCTCATAAAAGGTTTTTAATGAGACAATATAATACAAGTGTTCAGATATGCCATTTTGCTTGCTCCTTATACTTTTCCCACTCGGTTTTAGAGGAGTTCGCAGTGGCACGTCATATTGCACACATTTTCACTTTATGAGTTTACTCTCAAGGTTAAGTTCTCATATAAAGGTGCTAAATGAGGCAATATATTTTCATTATCATATGTCAGATTTTCTATTTCCGCACGAGGGTTTTAAAGGAATTATATAAGACATATTTATTGATCTCTAAACTCACTAATGAGATTTTTCCTATCAAGGTTTTTCTCATATGAGTTATCAATGAGACAATAATCAGTATATGTTGTATCATCAACATATCAAATACTACTCTCCTCATATTTTTCCCACGGGGTTTTTGGAGGAGAGATTCTAAAGATGAAGAACTTCAAGATGATAGAATCTACAAAGGACAATTGTTTTAACAAGGACGTCGGATACACAAGTACACTCTAAACACTATCTCTAAAGACTATCCAAGAAGATCTGAAGATTATACAAGAGATTTTCAAGGATTTGTGTTGTCCAAGGAGGAGTGTTAGGATTAAATTAGCTTAGATATTAGGCTAACTAGGCAGTTATATATTAGCTTAGATCCTAAGCAAACTTGGCAGTTGCTTTTGTCCAAACGGTGCGTCCCTCTCTCCAAGGGGACGCGATCCTTGTAATCGACCTTTGTATGCACCTGTTGGGAACTATAAATACCCAACTCTATCATCAATACAAGAGATTCATTCTGAGTCTTTCATTCTCAAACACGCGGCACTGCTTTTCCGTTTGGGTTTCGTGGCTGCTTGCCTGTACTACCGGTATCGATCTGTCAGCCTGGGGCTGTCCGTTAACCACGTGTTGCCGCCTGGGGCTGTACGCGAGACCGCCGGGCGGGCAGAAATTCGTAAGTACGATCGGCGGCGATGCGGCAGGGCCGTGCAGTGGAGACGGGATCGGACAGCGTCAGAGGTTTTGCGTAGCTCACTGCACACGCGTAGGGGTTGCTCGTGTGTGTCAGTGTGCGATGGACTGACCGGACCTGCCTGACTGGCGCTTGGGTCAATGGTATACGCCGTACGCCATATGTGCTGAGGTGGTTGCCACGTGTTTCGTCATGTCGGGTGGCTACCCCCGGGTAGGGTCAAGGCATGGTATAATGCATGTCCAAGGATGGACTGGGTCACAGGAAAGGCTTATGCTGTCATACCCAAGAAGGTCCGAGACACACTGTCGGTGTTTAATGACATAGCCAGGCCCAGAGGGGTTCGAGGTATCTTGGTGGGACAAACCGACATATGTGGTCCGAGGTATACATACCGACACATGTGGTCTGAGGTATACAGACCGACACATATGGTCCGAGGTATACTGGCCGACATGTATATGTCGGTATGATCATGTTTGTCTCATGTGTAGGAAGGGGTAATCACGGAAGAGGAGTCCGACATAACCATGTCGAGGCTGAGTGCTTAAGTGTCGGCGAGCAGTCAATGGTCCAGTCACTTCCCGCCTGACACGGAGCGTCTGGCACGGAGCCTGACAGAGACGTGCTGCAGGTTCTACGGGGCGGCACGCGTCTGACCGCTGACTCCGGGATAAACAGGGAAAAGGCTACGAGACAGGTGCGGGCAGGCCACGTCCTGTCCCTATCAGAGGGGACATTCTAGCTCTACCGTTGGCTGCAGGGGATGGGCAGGCCACGTCCTGTCCCTGACAGGAGTGCCATCATGACACATCAGTGGCATGTCTACAGTGCGCGGAGAGGGGCAATACCGTAACTCGGTTAGCCTTTAAATAGGGCATCACCTCCTCCTGCGTGAGGGACGATGCCCTGAGACACTTTCCCCCTTTGCTTCATCTTCCACCTTAAGTACTTCACAATTGTTGGTTCATACAGCTCGAGCAGCACCTTGTATTTGTGACACACTGAGATATACAGAGAGAGAGACAGCAGGAGTAGGGGTTTTACCTCCTCATGAGAGCCCCGAACCTGGGTAGATCGGTGTGTTTGAGGTTCTGTGTGTTCTTCCGAGCGTGCTCCTTAGCGCGCAAACCCTCCCCGGATCCCCCAGCGTCCATCGGCCCCACAACTTAGCCATACCTATGGCATCTGCCGTGATACCACCATGACCATTGGCGCCCACCATGGGGCCGATAGAGGCGCTGGCTGGGGTTATCATCCGGACGGGCTCCATCATCGACTCCGGCGAGCACGTCGTCTCCGGGCTCATCTGCAGACTCGGCTCGCTGAACTTCATCAGCGACAACGCGGGCTGCTTCGGCAGCAAGCCGTTCCCGAAGAACGGCTGCCTCATGACCTTCGGCAGTTTCGTGACCTATGTCGCCACCGAGGTTGTCTTCAAGTACCCCGCACAAGTGCTCGTGGCAGAAGACCCTCCTGCTGTGTGTGCAGCTCGCGGCCGGCGTATCGATCGCCCCGGGACCTGCGCCGAGGTAATGATGACCGGCCCTGCGCCTAGCGCGGGCAAAGGGCATGTCGAGGAACCTGCCACCAAGTCCGGCCGCACGACGAAGCCTCCCCTAGAAGGGGAAGAGCACCTCCGTGCTGGCAATTCCGAAGTGTCGGCTAGGCCTGCTCCTCTGGATGACATCATCGAGAAGCTGGCTGTCCCGGTAGCATCCGGAGCAGATGCTGCCATGTCCGCAGCCGAGTTAGAGCTGCAGCGCCAGAAGCTGCATCAAGAGGCCGTAGAGATGGCCGAGCTGAGGAAAGAGTTCGGCATATCCCTTCGTGAGTACAATGCAGCTCATGGTTTTACCCCGGTAGCAGATCATCCTAGCCGGTTAGAGAATGTGTGCCAGAGAGGCAAATGCCTCAATGCTGAGATTGCTAGAGATGGTAGATCTGCTTCTAGTAGAACTCCTAGTGGTATGTCGGCTGGAAAGCCAAAGTATAGCTCCCCTGCTAAGACTCTTAGAGCTGCCGAGGCAGCAAGAGCCGAGTTACCTGGTTTAACCGCGGGAAGCTCTCCGTCGGTAGCAGGACCGAGTTAATGAGTTGGTCGGTACTGCTAACCGACAGAACAAGGCTTTCGCAAGGCTAATCTAGGTGCTGGTGGGTCCCAAATAGTTCACTCGGCTAGAGCAGCCAGTGAGAAATCTAGGGGGCAAGCTTCATCTTTGCATGATGGTGGAGGTCGTGACCGGAGTGTAAACTCCGGTAAGAACAAGCATTTGCAGACATAGGATGCAGCGTATGCTGGAAAGCAGCTGGCAGGGCAGGCCAATGCTGGCCGAGGTAGAAGTAACCTCGGTCCAGGCAACCCGAATGTCGTGCCTGTTATGTCGGCAGGCCGAGGTCTACCACCTCGGCACCCTGGGCAGAATCCGGTGTACCAGCAGGTGCAGCAGCACCCCGAGGCTGAATATGTTCAGCAGCCGCAGTATGTTGGTCAAGCGGACAACCGATATGATGATGGAAACCCGGCCATGGAGCGAGCCGGATATCAGAGGGTTGAGGGTGCACTGGGAGCTCGGCTGGGATCTCGACAGTTAGCCCCAAATGATGCCTGTTACAAGTTGGACAGAATCTATCTGTCCGAAATTCTGGAAGAGCAAGGCCCACCTGGCCCTGCTTGCTTTGGATCTCGGATCATGAAGGAACCACCGGTGCCGGGTTTCCAATTAAGCCGAGGTACCAAGACTTATGATGGCAGCACCAAGCCAGAGGATTGGCTGATTGACTATGTGACTGCAGTGCACATTGCGGGAGGTAACCGCAGATGGGCGGTGAGGTATATCCCGCAGATGTTGGAGGGGCCAGCCCGGATCTGGCTGAACAACTTGAGAGAGGGTGTTGACTGCTGGCTGGACTTTGAAGAGGCTTTCGTTAGCAACTTCTCCAGCACTTACAAGAGGCCCAACCGACCTCAGCAGCTTGCGATGTGCAGGCAGAGGGATGATGAGACTGATCGAGATTACTTGACTCGGTGGAGTACCATCCACAATTCCTGTGAAGGAGTTGTGGAAGCGCAGGCCATTTCATGGTTTGCTCAGGGATGCCGGCATGGCTCCATGCTTTGGCAGAAGCTGCAGAGAGAGAGATGCCAACCACTTTGGCCGAGACAATCCGGATTGCGGATAGTTATGCACTCGGTGATCCGAAGCAGCTCTGCTTAACTCGTTTGAGCCAAGCAGAAGATACCCGGTGAACAACAGGCCCGGGCCACTTAGGAATGATCGCCAGGACTTCGGCAACAAGAGGAGAGACCGGATTACCGGTATGGCTCGAACCAAGTAGCAACCAGCATCCGAAGTTCAATGGTCCGGCATGGGGCCAGAATCAAGAAGGGAAGAAGCCCTGGAGTGATCTGAAGCAGGCCTTTAGTTATGAGACCATGCTGGATGGACCTTGCAGGTTCCACACCACTGACCTTAGAAGACCGGCGAATCATACGACTCGGCAGTGCAGCTGGTACACGCGTGCAAAGGAGAAGGAGCAAGAGCCGGAGGAAACCCGGCGGGGGCACAACAGAGATTTCCACCGAGGCAAAACTTGCCACTCACCGGGGCAAATGCTACCCCGGTAAATGCGCCTGCTCCGAGGCAAGCTGCTCCGAAGCCTGTGAATCAGGTGAATGTCGGAGGAAACAACAGCAATGCTGGCCCGAGTAATCAGAATGATTATCCCCAGGGGGATTACAGAGAGGCTCATCAGACGTATGTGGTCTTTGTGACCGAGCCAACTGACAAGAAAAGCTTGCATCGGCGTGCACTGGAGGTGAACGCTGTTATGCCGGCAGTGCCAAAGTTCATGCACTGGTCCGAGCAAGAATCACTTGGTGCAGGAAAGATCACCCCCGAGTCATGCCAACCCCGGGAGGTTATGCTCTGGTGGTGGATCGACATTCGTTGGGCCCACCATCAATGTTCGGTTCACCCGAGTTCTGATTGACAATGGCAGTGCCATTAATATCATGTACCGAGACACCATGTTAAAGATGGGTATCTCGATGAATATGCTGCTGCCGAGTAGCACGACCTTCCATGGCATAGTGCCGGGTGTTTCTTGTGCTCCTATGGGCAAGATCTGGGTGGATGTGTGTTCGGCACCAAGGACAACTGCAGAACTGAAAGTCTCCAGTTCGAGGTAGTGGACCTCGAAAGTCCATACCATGCATTGCTTGGTAGGCCCGCGCTGTCCAAGTTCATGATCTCTACCCATGTGGGCTACCTCAAGATGAAAATGCCGGGTCCTAATGGCATCATCACCATCTCGGGTGATTACAAGCGCTCCATAGAGTGTGCCTCGGCTGGATCTTGCCTAGCCGAGTCTTTGATCATTGCTGCTGAGAAGAAGATCCTTGAGGTGGTGGCGTTGGCTCAGTCCACGCAGCTCGGTATGCCGGGTATGGCTAACCCGGAGATGAGTGCATCGTTCCAGGTGCCCAAGGAGACGAAGAAGATCAATGTTGACCCGGAGTGCGCGGAGCAATGTCATCATTGGCACCGGGTTAACTGAGAAATAGGAAAGCGAGCTCAGTCACTTCCTCCGTGAGAATCGGGATATCTTCGCATGGTCGAATCAGGACCTGCCAGGTGTTCCGAGGGAGTTGGCTGAGCACTCTTTGTTCGTCAGGCCGGACATGAAGCCTGTGAAGCAACCGACACGTCGACTGTCGGATGAAGAAGAAAGTGGTGGGAGATGAACTGGCCAAGTTACTTGCGGCTGGTTTCATCATGGAAGTACTGCACCCGGACTGGTTGTCTAACCCGGTCCTGGTAGAGAAAAAGAAAGATGAACCTCTGGTGGCCAAAGTGTGGCGTATGTGTATCGATTTCACGAACCTTAACAAGGCATGTCCTAAGGATCCATTCCCGTTACCTCGGATAGATCAAGTGATCGATTCCACGGCCGGGTGTGAGCTGTTATCCTTTGTAGATGCTTATTCCGGGTTTCATCAGATTCCTCTGAACCCGGATGATCAATTGAAAACTGCTTTCATTACCCCGTGGGGCTTATTGCTATCGTGTCATGACTTTTGGCTTGAGAAATGCTGGTGCTACATACCAGGTGTATGCAGAAATGTTGCATGATCAAATAGGTCGGAATGTGCAAGTGTATGTCGACGATGTCGTCATAAAAACTAAAGAAAAGTCATCTCTGATCGATGATCTCAGAGAGACATTTATAAACTTGAGAAAATACCGAATGAAACTTAACCCGGATAAATGTACATTCGGTGTGCCGGCAGGAAAATTACTCGGTTTCCTCGTGTCTAGCCGAGGTATCGAGGTTAACCCGACAAAAATCCGTGCTATTGAAAGCATGAGGTTACCGACATGTCTCAAGGACGTGCAAAAATTCACTGGATGCTTAGCATCCTTGAGTCGGTTTGTCAGCAGGTTGGGTGAAAAGGCATTGCCTTTGTATCAGCTCATGAAGAAAACCACTCACTTGTGTGGACCCGCAAGCAGACGCGGCGTTCACCGAGTTAAAAAAGATGATGCGCCTGCGCCGATACTGGCCTCACCATTACCAAAGAGCCGATGTTGCTCTACATTGCGGCCACAAACCGAGTTGTGAGTGTCGTAGTGGTGGTGGAGCGAGAAGAAGAGGGCAAAACCGTGCAGAGGCCGGTGTATTATTTGAGCGAGGTAATCTCGTTATCCAAGCAGAACTACCCTCACTACCAGAAAATGACATATGGTGTCTATCTGGCCGCTAAGAAGTTGAAACATTACTTCCAAGAGCATTCAATCACAGTGGTGTGTGAGGCTCCTATCTCGGAGATCATCGGATGCAAAGATGCAACTGGCCGAGTAGCCAAATGGGCTATCGAGGTATCACCTTACACTCCACACTATGAGAGAAGAGATGCTATCAAGTCTCAGGCATTGCCAGATTTCTTGGTGATTGGGCCGAGATGCAGTATACACCACCAGTGCCGACTTCAATTATTGGAGATGCACTTTGATGGCTCCAGAACCAAGTTGGTTTAGGTGCCGGATAGTCCTTACCTCACCAAAGCAGGATCAGCTGAGATATGTGTTGCAGATTCATTTCGCGGCATCTAATAATGTGGCCGAGTATGAGGCACTGGTTCATGGGCTCAATGTGGCCAAAGAAATTGGTATCCGCCGAATTGAATGCTTCGAGACTCGGATCTGGTGGTGCAGCAAGTCTCAGGAAACTGGGACGCTTTGGATGCCAATATGGCACTATATCGGTTTCATGTCCAGAAGATCTCGGGATTCTTTGAAGGGTGCGAGTTCAAACATGTACCTCGGGCGGAGAATGAAGCTGCTGATGTGTTGTCCAAGCTTGGTTCGTCTCGGGATGCTATTCCGCCTGGGATATCGTTGGAGCATCTGAGGAAGCCATCGATCAAGCCATCCCCAGAGTCTGAATCAATTTTTATCCCGGCAAAACCGGAGTCTGGTGCTGTCCCCATGGACGTCGATGTCGGGTGCATTTGGGAAAACCCGGGGACTGATCGGCAGATCTCGGGGACTGGTCACGTAATGTCGGGTGAGGTAGTGTCGGCAGAGCCAATGGAGATAGATATCCCGGTCTTTCCTGTGCGCCCTATCCCGGAATGGGCACAACCAATCATGGCGTACATGACAGATGGGAGTTTGCCGAGCAATGAAGTGGAGGCTAGGCAAGTGCAGAGAAGATCCAAAGCTTACACCATCATCAATAAGGAGTTGTACAAGAGAAGTGTAACCGAGGTATTGCAGCGCTGTGTCGAGCCAGCAGGGGGCAAGAAATGCTTTTGGAAATTCATCAAGGGCAGTGTGGTCACCATGCTTCTTCAAGAGCCCTGGTTGCTAAAGTGTTCCGGCACGGGTTTTACTGGCCCAATGCTTTGGATCAGCAGAAGATATTGTCAGAAGATGCGAGGGGTGCCAGAGATTTGCTAAGAAGACCCATTTGCCAGCCTCGACGCTCAAGACAATTCCCATCACTTGGCCCTTTGCTGTTTGGTGTTTGGACATGGTGAGAGAGTTCAAACCAGCCCGAGGTAACATGACTCATATGCTGGTAATGGTGGACAAATTCACCAAATGGATCGAGGTGAAGCCTATCCGGAAGTGTGATGGTCACACAGCTATGTTCTTTTTGAAGGACATCATCTTGAGGTATGGATACCCTCATAGCATTATCTCGATAATGGCACAAACTTTGATGTGGGATAATTCGCTCGGTTTTGTGCTGAAAATAGGATTCGGTTGGACATTGCTTCGGTGGCACATCCCGAGGCCAATGGGCAAGTGGAAAGATCAAATGCACTGGTGTTGGCCGGCATAAAAGCTCGGTTGATTGAACCTCTGGTGCGAACTCCAGGGTGCTGGATAGAGGAGATACCAGCGGTACTGTGGGGTCTAAGGACCACACTGAATCGCTCAACAGGCTATACGCCATTCTTTCTGGTCTATGGAGCAGAAGCGGTCCTGCCGACCGACATACAGTATGACTCGCCGAGAGTTGCGATGTACACAGAAACCGAGGCAAAAGAGGCTCGGGAAGATGCAGTTGATCTGCTCGAAGAGGCCCGAGAGTTGACCTTATCTCGGTCAGCTATATATCAGCAAAATCTCCGACGCTATCATAGCCGGAAGATCAGCCCTCGGGTATTCCGAGAAGGAGATTTAGTGCTGAGGCTGGTGCAGCGCAGTGCAGGCCGACACAAGTTGTCACCTCATGGGAGGGACCATTCGTTGTGAGCAGAGCTCTGCACAATGATTCATACTATCTTATAGATGCACAGGCACCGAGGAAAAATGTAATGGACAAATCCGGAGAGGAGACCAAACGACCCTGGAATGTAGCTCTACTCCGTCCCTTTTACTCCTAAGAGAGCAGTGTATGTATCTCGGTTTCCTTTGAATGAAATGCCGGCACTCCGAGATGAAACTCGGGGACTGCCTTGTCCATATATGCATGTGTTTTATGTCTGTTTTTATATTCGTTGTTCATATGTCGGATGATTTTTTGACTCATCTCAAAGTTCAAGTAATGTATGCTATCTTGTTGTGATCTTGTGACTCGACTGACGAATGCCGAAATGGTAGTCAAGAGCAGAGGTTATGGTATATGGTAAACATGAAAATGGACTCGGGGACTCGGTTAAAAAGATCCGACATATGTCGTTTACTAACCCGGTTATTTCTTTCCTTTCCTTTGTGTCGATGACTCTGAATCTTACCCCAAAATTTTACAAGTACTATATGCTATAATTTCTATCTTGTGACTCGACTGTCGAACGCCAAAATGGTAGACAAGAGCAGAGATTGCTAAGTATAGTAAACGAGAAAGTAAACTCGGGGACTTGATGCAAAGTGATCCAGCATCAAGCCAAGTTTTGTTAACTAGCAAAATATAGTAGCGGTGCAAATACTTAAAAGTATAATTACATATGCACCCGTCATTTCGGGGATTTGATAATTCTGCTCAATGATAAGTTCAGGAGGAGGTGCCGGAAAAGCTTGGGTCGGTAGGACCTTTGGCAGAAGCAACTTCGGGGGCAGGAACACCTTCGGTGTTGGAACAACCTCGGGAGTTGGAGTGGCTGCCAAAGTTACGGCAGTGTCGGAGGTTGCTTCTGGAGGAGCGTCGGATGTTGGCTGCTCGGCAGTCTCGGTTGCGGTGTTGGTGGCAATGTCGGCTGCCTCAGCTTCAATCTCTTCATCAAGGGCCTCATCGTCATCATCATCTTCATCGTCCTCATCGTCCGATATTGGCCCCGAAATGAAATGTCGGGTGTCAGCATAGCTAGCCATGAAAAAGCTGCTTCCTTGCGGCGCCCAATCATCGCCGCATCTTCAGTCCAGGGGGAGTAGGCACGCAAAGATTTCAGGGCGTTGAGGTCAATTTCCTCATACCAGGACAGCACGAAAGTTAGCGCTTGATCCGCGCCGGCACAAGCTGCTGAGGCCCTCCACTCGTGGACCCTAACCTCGGCCCCCTTCAGGCACTTGGCCAGTTCGTCAATGGTAGCTGGAGGCCGAGAGTCTGGACATAAGGCCCCGTAAGCTCGGATGCCTGCATCAAGAAGATCGGTGCCTATGGCCTTCAGAGGAGAAATCCGAGCATTCAGGGCCGTCAGGTGGTCCTCAATGTCCCAGACATCCGGGATTGGGCCAGCCAGGGCTCTTTTTCCCGAGCTTTCTTGGTAGTGTTGGCTGCAGCAATCTGGGAGTGGACGAAATGTCCTGTGGAAAGGAAAGCTATTACCGAGTTAGGTCATGTGTCGGTATATGGTCATATGTCATCATATGGTTGGTATCGGTGGAAACAAAGGAAATGAGAAAGAGAATAGGGGAATCTTACTATCCATCTCGTGATTGAGCCGAGTAAGTTCAGACAGCCAGCGGCCACTGTTAGACTTGAGGACATCCAGCTCTTCTTGTTCCGAGGCAGCACGAGACTCGGTCTCCTTGAGAAGCTCATTATGCGTTGGGCAGTTTCTTCCTTCTGCTTCAGAGCATTCTCCATTGCGGTCTTCTCCTTCTCGACTCGTTCGAGTTCGCGCTGGAGCCGAGACACCTCATCCTGCTCCTTCTTGAGTGCGGATTTGTGTGCGTCGTCGAGTCTCTTTTGCTCCTCCTGTAGCTGTTTGTGGGACCTCTTGAGCTTGTTGTGGTCCAGCAGCAACCTTTTGAATACCTCGGTCCGGGTGTTGGTGCATTCCTGAAAGAGAAAATTGTTAGTATGTTTGGGGAAAGTACAGGCCGAGTTAAGCTCGACACGAGTCTCGGGGACTCGGGGACTCGGCATCGGAAATTTTTGAAGCAAAAGAAATGGCAGATTTTTGTGAAGATTCAAGCCGAGTAATTTCATCTCGGTTGAGCATCAATTACTCGACCCGAATCTCGGGGACTGGGGATGATATATGTTTGTTGTCTATTTGTTAAAGGAAAGAAGGCTAAGTTGAAGGAACATTACCGATGCAATCTTGCTGCACTTGAGAACAGCAGCTTGCATGGCGTAGATGGACCGATCCAGCGCGCCGGGGCCAGCTGGATGTCGGTTCGCCGGGTTACAGGAAACCTCGCCAGCATCGGTGGAATTCCAGTCCATGTCGTAATGCTCCTCCGAGCCCAGGCTGTGCCCGCTTTGAGTTCGCAGCCGAGGAGTCTCCCAACTGCCAGTGTAGCCTCGGGAAACCGAGGCATAAAGAGACTGGGATACAACCAGAGTTGAGGTTACCGGCATTTTCCCGGTGACCAGTTGATGTTGTGTCGACTTCGGCGACGGCGTGGCTTTCCGAGGTACCAGCTGAGTCTGTGAGGACTTCGGTGCTGGCGGCGGTGGTCGCGCTGGCTGGTGCTGCGGCTGCTGCTGTTGTTGCGGCAATGGCGATGTTGACTGCCGCTGCTGCTGCGGCGATTGCTGTTGCTGCTGTTGCGTTGTTGTACTTGTTGTTGTTGAGGCGGGGGTTGTTGAGGTTGGTCCGGTCCTACCGGATTGTCGGAACCCGCGCTAGGAGCACCAGAACCAACATCTCGGTCGAGGACCGGGACCTCGGGATTGCTTTGACTTTCTCCTCGCGCGGCGCCAGGTGTCGGGGGTGGTGTGCCGGCCGAGTTCTGTGTGCCGAGATGGGGCTTGCCCTGGTTGGGCTGGCAACCATAGTCTCGGATGGCCGAGATACCGATGATGGTGGAAGAGGTGAGCGCATCGAGCATGCGCTCTGAGGTACTTGAAGAGCAGCACTGCAGTGGGATAAAAGGATTAGTGTGTGAAAATATTACCTCGGTAAAAGCAAGAAAGAAAGCAAGCAAAGAATAGCTTACCCTTTTGTGATTGGTGGCTGCTTCTTTCCTCGGCTTCTGTCCCACTCTCTTCTGGCGCTTCGGCTTTGGCGCTGCTGAGTCGAGGTCGTTGAGGTCACGGTCTCGGAGGGACCAGTCCCGGAGCGCTTGCGCGATGCACCTCGAGAGCCCATGGCGCTTGGCGTCGGGCCAGTGGGATCAGCTGGTGTCCAGGATTGTGGGGGAGCAAAGGAGATGGGACGAGCATTAATGGGGTCTTGGAGTTGGCAATCATCATCATCATCGTCAGACCAATCTCGGATGGAAGCTCGGACTCGAGTCTTACCCGAGGCAGGGGCAGTGGCCACAGGAATCGGCATGTGGTCCTCGCATCCGGGTCATCAGCCTCGGTAACATCCGAGTCCAAGTCGGGGCCCCATTTCTCGGAAGGGTCAGCCCCGTCTTCAAGTGCTTGGCGAGTGAATCTCTGCAAAGGGGCGAGTTCAGGTCGGATGTTGCAAGAGCGAAAGCAATGCCGAAACAAGTTTTGTGTCGGTAGGCAAAGCGCAAGGGTTGTAGACTTTCAAGTACTTACTTTCTCCGGGAGACAATCTCGGTTGTGGGGCTCTATTCCCCACGCCCACTCATCATCCATCTCGGTTTTGGCGATGGCCTTGACGCGCCTCTTCACCTCGGGCTTGCTGAGCTCATAAGTGCTGATCTGGGTGGGATCATATTGGCCACTCATATGGCATATTTTGTGGGCTCGGCTCTGAAGAGGGAGAACTCGGCGGGTGATGAATGTCCTCAGAAGGTCGTCCACTGTCCATCCATATTTAGCGAGTTGAGCGACAACCTCGTGGATCTGGTTAATCTCGGCATTAGATTCCTTGGGATCCAATGACCAGTTGAGTTGATGCGTGGGAGCTCTGAGGACAAATACCGGCAAGTTGATGAGGTCAACATGCTCCGGACTCTTCACGTAGAAGAATGATCTCTGCCACTTTCGGCAGGACTCCAGACACGGGATACGGGGAAAGATGGAGCCTTTCGAGGCACAATGTGGCAGCTCCACACGGAGTCATCTCGTTGGGGCCGCCCTTCTTCTCTGGGTCCGGGATGCTCTGCTTCCGGAGTTGAAAATACTTCGCCCAGAGCTCGACGCTGGGCCAGAGTCTGAGATACCCCTCGGAAAAGGAAACATATGCCGACAACGCGGTAATGGCGTTCGCGGGAAGATGGTGAGGCTGAAGGCCAAACTTGTTGAGGAAAGCCCGGAAGAATTTGCTGGCAGGGAGGCCGAGGTCGTGCTCAAAGTGCGCGACGAAGACTACCCTTTCCCCGGGCTTCGGATCTGGTTCGGTCTCGTTCTTCGGAATCCGGCATATGACCTCTGCGGGGAGGCGCCGAGTCCGATCCAACCACTCTATCTCGGACGGTGTGACGTCCGAACCCTCCCATCCGCCGCGAGTTTCTACCTCAGCGAGTGTCTCGGCAGGGTCCGAGGTGTTACTAGATGACATCTCGGAAAATATTCTGCAGAGAGGAAAAATTTAACCGGGGTAAGTATCTCTGAGAGTTTTGAGTAGCAAGCGGGAAAAGAGGCAATGGCGGGAAACACAATTTGGCGGTTAAGTGTTGGGCGGGAAGATCTACGGAAAGTGAAAAATAGAAGATAATTGCCGGATCTAGATTATGAATCTACGCGGCATGGCAATAAACCCGCGCAGGATTAACAAGAAATGCAGTAAAGGGGATCCGCAAAAGATCTAACTATTCAAGCAAGTTCATCGGAAAAGATGAACTAATTCATCGGAAAAGATGAACTAGTTCATTGAGGAGGATGAATGTGCCCGTGGACAGGGCTAAAGGCGAAGAACTTACCGGAATCGAAGAGGCGAAGGCGCGGGCTAGGCGACGGAGCGAGATCTCCAGTCGTCGGAGGCGTGCGGGCTCCGACGTCGCGCGGTCGCGGAGGCGCACTGGGCGACGGCAGCAGGAGCGAAGCGTGCGCGAAGAGATCGATAAATGCGAGGAAGAAGAAGATGAAATCGCGCGGTCGCGGAGGCGCACTGGGCGACGGCGGCAGGAGTGAAGCGTGCGCGGAGAGATCGATAAATGCGAGGAAGAAGAAGATGAAATCGTCGTGCGCCTATTTATAGGCACGGAGGGCGCTCGGTTAGTGGAACCGTCCCGCACGATCTCCTAGGAGATTGTGGGATTAACTGCACCGCGTGCGTGTGGTTAAGGTAATTGTGGCCGCACGATGGGACGCATAGTGGGCTTTAGAGTGGTAACTGCTAGCGGTGGGATCGCACGCGGCGGTCAGCGCGAAAATCAAGGGTCGCATGCGGTCAAAGTGTACTTGAGTGCTCTGCGGAGTTGACAGCTGGTAGGACCCGCATGACGTGGGAAGCGTGCATGTAATGGCGCGCCTGTCAGTGCGCGAGAGCCGAGGCACCGAGCAGAGATTAGTTGCCACGTGCTCTGGCCATATCTCGGGAGATATCCACAGAGGTTGCGTATATCGGAAAAACCGGCATGCATGTCAATATCAGAAATTATGGGAGGTATCGTCGCGGAAGTTATGAATGGACCGACGCAGCTGTGTCGGATTTGGTTGTGGAGGTTCGGGTTGTTTAAACCTGCTGTGGCCCTTCATCCGAGGCTGTAGGACCGCACCAGCTTCGGGGACTAATGTCGGGGGGCTATCCCCGGGTAGGGTCAAGGCATGGTATAATGCATGTCCAAGGATGGACTGGGTCACAGGAAAGGCTTATGTTGTCATACCCAAGAAGGTCCGAGACACACTGTCGGTGTTTACCGACATAGCCAGGCCCAGAGGGGTCCGAGGTATCTTGGTGGGACAAACCGACATATGTGGTCCAAGGTATATAGACCGACACACGTGGTCCGAGGTATACAGACCGACACATATGGTCCGAGGTATACTGGCCGACATGTATATGTCGGTATGATCATGTTTGTCTCATGTGTAGGAAGGGGTAATCACGGAAGAGGCATCCAACATAACCATGTCGGAGTGACCGAGGCTGAGTGCTTAAGTGTCGGCGAGCAGTCAATGCTCCAGTCACTTCCCGCCTGACACGGAGCATCTGGCACGGAGCCTGACAGAGGCGTGCTGCGGGTTCTACGGGGCGGCACGCATCTGACCGCTGACTCCGGGATAACCGGGAAAAGGCTACAAGACAGGTGCGGGCGGGCCACGTCTTGTCCCTGTCAGAGGGGACATTCTAGCTCTACCGTTGGTTGCAGGTATGCCTGGCCATGGGAAGCCTGGCCCGGCCCGAAATTTCCGGGCTTGGGCCCGACGGGCTTTCCCATGGGCCGGGCCTGGGCCTCAGATTTAGGCCTGATGGACGTGACGGGACGGGCCTGGGCTTTGCATATTGGTGTTTTCAGGAAGAAGCCCGACCCGAGGCCCGAAGCCCGACGGGATTTTGCACTCACGGGATGGGCCTGGGCCTGCAATATAGGCCCGACGGTCGAGTCGGGCCGGGCCTGGGCCTGGGATTTTTCCCGTGGGCTTTTTTAGGCCCGACCCGAAGCCCGGCCCGACACATGACCAGGTATAGCTGCAAGGGATGGGCAGGCCACGTCCTGTCCCTGATAGGAGTGCCATCATGACACATCAGTGGCATGGCTACAGTGCGCAGAGAGGGGCAATACCGTAACTCGGTTAGCCTTTAAATAGGGCATCACCCCCTCATGCATGAGGGACGATGCCCGGAGACTCTTTTCCCCCCTTTGCTTCATCTTCCACCTTAAGTACTTCACCATTGTTGGTTCATACAGCTCGAGGAGCACCTTGTATTTGTGACACACTGAGATATACAGAGAGAGACAGGCAGGAGTAGGGGTTTTACCTCCTCACGAGGGCCCCGAACCTGGGTAGATCGGTGTGTTTGAGGTTCTGTGTGTTCTTCCGAGCGTGATCCTTAGCGCGCAAACCCTCCCCGGATCCCCCAGCGTCCATCGGCCCCACAACTTAGCCATACCTATGGCATCTGCTGTGATACCATCACGACACGTCACAACCTGCGTCGTGTGCATGCATGGTAGCGGAGGGCCTGTCAGTGGAACTGCATAGAATTTGATCGTGGATGATTGAATTCTACAGGAATTTTCCGTATCTTCATCATGTGATTTGTAGGATTCTTGGCCCATATGTCTAAAAACATATTTTGTAGGATTACATCCTATATATTTTTTTCCTAAAACACAATATGTACTATTCCCATAGGAAGTCCACGCCAACTCTTTTTACAATTCATTTCATCTAAATCAAATAAATTTTTGATGCATACAAAAATCCTATAAAAAAGAGTGTGCATGGCTTTGGAATACTAGATGTTTACTATCCTACAAATAAAAAGGGCCCTAATAAACGTCTTCACAAGGCGGTGGCAAAATGTCTGTAACATCTCCGTCAGACCGTACAAAAATGTCTCTAGCATCTCAGAAAATTATCCACCAATGAAGTGCACGATGAAATAGGTTGGCCAGTGATGCCGTAAAAGATTTTTAAAAGTTAAAAGATCTTGAACTTAGACAAATAAATCGAATTTTCAAAAAAAATCCATGCTCAACACCAACGGGGTCGTGCCTTAGCCGCACACTTTTTCACTGGGTGTCTATCGTCCATTCTCCATGCCGGTTGCGCATAATTAGAAAGAGTTAATTGCACTAGACATTGAAGAACTTGTTCGCCGGGTGTAGATTCATACTAAACTTGCAAGGCGTGGTGAGGTGGTACAAATATTTTTCGCGCAGTGCGTAAATTCATACAAAATCGCTCTAGAGCCAACACATATACATGTTCATCCTAGAAAAGAGCAAGGGCCCAACTCTTGGCTGTTTTGCGAAAACCCCCCTTTCTTTTTTTTTCTGTCCAAGTCCTGCCACCTCGTACTACCGGAATTGCGAAAATCTCGAACCATTGTCCGAGTTTTAAGATGGCAATATACTGTATGAATTTTTGAACCAAAGCCGAGTTAAAGTTAATAAAATTATACCGAACTTTTATACTTTCTTAGGTCTCTAATCATATTGTGATTTAACAAATATCAGTTGTCATGGATAACCATACACTATTTATATTATTTTTTTCGTTCATATAGTTGTAATTATATCACTACAAATATAGCTGGGTTATACAATTTTATTCTTTGTGAAATATTGATTGCTAACATGATACGAAATCATTTTAAATGTGAAAAAGGGGGCGAAAAAAGCACGCATACTTGATTCTTTTTTCTGGTTGATGAGTTATATAGTGTATATGTTACTGTGTGGATATCCTTACCTATTTTTAGCATTTATAAAATATTATGGTAGATATTCGAAAGCATATAATTTAAAAAATAATTAGTAGAGGTGTGTACTGTACGGTTATTGTTAGGGAATATACAGAAGTTTCATGAGTATAACAATTGGCATGATTATATTTTCCACGGTGAAATGTGTCTTACAAGTTGCCGTGAGTTCAGCGATAAGTTGATAAAATGTTGATTATTTATACTCCCTCTGATCCGTATAAAGTGTCGGGAAGAAATAGAATCGTACATAAAACCTTTTGGTTTTCGCTTTGCCGCAAGGTTACCGACGGTACTGTTTGCCAGAGCCAGTCGGGGCTGTGGCCTAGGTTTCTTGCGCCCACAAGTTCCGCGGGCGAAGAAGTTTCGTGCGCTGTGGTGCTGGCGTAGCCGGAGTGAGGGATGACAGCATTGCCGCTTGCCGGCAGCCAAGCAGGCGATTTGGGGCGCGTTTGGTAGCCTGCATGTCTATCTCACCTGCGTCGGGCAGGCTGGGGAGGGCACTGCTGGGGTACAACGCGATTTGGGCCATGTTGGGCTAGTTGTTTGGTTGCCTGCATCAGAAAACGAGCCACTTTTGGCCCAATGTTTGGTTGCACTGTTTTTTCCGATTTCATCTCTGCAAATCCGACCTCCCCTTGTTTGGCAGTGTGGAGAACACACCGAAAGAGTGATAGAGTCACCCTATTCAAATTTGGTGAGGTTACCAGGCAATGCAAAGCAAGAAAGGAGGCATAAATCATCTACTTAACACTCACTAACCATTGATTTCGTCAGGGAACACACCCACTGAACCAAAATAGGGTTCCATACTTACACCCCACAAGCTTAACTACAGCTAGAGTTAAAGAGTTTGGTTACAGGTGCAATATGTGCACCTGATAGGTACTTACACCAGGGGAACACTCCCCTGGCATCAAAACATGAAGAGCATACAAAAGAACTGCTCTTCAAGCAAGTCACACTGAACTAAGAACTCACATGCCATGAACTGGACAGACGAAGGCCTCCTCAGTTGAGCTGATGAACCTGAAGAGCTTCACCTTGAAGCCGTCGCCGACGAACTTGAAGACGAGGACATCTCCGGTGTCCAGCTTGATCTCCTTGGCGAAGTCTTCCCATCCTTTGAAGATGACAAGGTGGTCTTCGAACCACTTGGTGGTGCGGAGTGGAATGCAAATCTTTGGCTCCTTGCCTTCCTTCACCTTGGGCTTCTTCAGCTTCCACTTCTCCACCACCAGCTTCTGGATGTCAGGCGGGAAGATGATCGACTGAAGATCATCATGCTTCACCTCAAGGAAGAAACGCCGGGGAACGACACCATCAGAACAGTACCCCAGCTTTGGTGCACGACCCATGCCCCGTTCCCCTTTGAGCTTCTTGTCCTGCATCTCCTTCACCGCCAAGGCCAGACCTGGCACTTCAGGCCTTGCCACATTTTGGTGGACGATGCAGTCAGTTAGAGGAGCTGGAGGCTCCACTGTTTTCCTGCATTGGGTGTGCCAGTCCTGCAATGCATGATCATACAGTTCAGGCAATGCAATGCAACTTCATGAACTGGACATGGACATGAACATGGACAATGTGCAATGCAAAATGATACATCAAGTACTATGTGCAATGCAACTTCATGAAGTGGCAGCAATGCACATGAACATGGACAGAAACATGGACAGGCAATGCACATGAACATGGACAGGCAATGCACATGAACATGAACCCTAGTTGGTGAACCTGATGAACCAGAAATATGCACAGAACCTGATGAACTCACTTGCCAAGCTTGATGAAGCGGAGGAAATGCACATGAAAATGAACATGGATTGCAGATTGACTAAGAAATTGACTAAGAAATGAACATGCAGCACATCTACAATGCTAAGATGTAAACAGATCTGCAATACGATTGACAAGGGTGGTACCACTTTTACCGAAGGGCTCTTCGAGGGGCCGCGCCGGTTGCCGAAGGTGAAGAACGCGTGACAGTTGCCGTGCTGGAGAACGCGCGACGGTTCGTCGTCCAGGACGCCCGACGGTTGCCGGCGGAGCGTCGGTTGCTGGAGGAGGAGGAACTCTTGGCGCCGCGAAGCTTGGCAGCGGGTACTGGTTCGCCGGATTCTGCACATGAAGGGGGAACCCAGGCGGCGGCCCAAGAGGCGGCGATGCTGGGGCCCGAGGAGGACGAGTCGGCGGTGGCCTCACCGCGGCGAAGCTATGTAGGGAGTCCTGAACCAGATTGGGCAATCCAATCGCCGGACCCCCGCCCATGGTCACGGCGGCTGCATGCGCCGCCGCTTGGACTGCCCTTGCAGATTCGGCGATCCTCCGCGTCTCCGAAGCCGCCATCATTGCCGGGCTTGGCCAATGCGAAATCGGCGAAGGCCGCTTCATGGGCGGGAGGAGAGCAGGGTCAATCTGCGCCGCCGAACTCCGACGACCGCCGGCGGCCCCCTGCTCGAACTCCCGCACGGCTCTCGCCACCGAGCTGCACGATGCGCTATGCCCGACGGGACCGCGGGCCGGCGGTTGGGAGGAGGAGGCGGAGGAGCCGCTGCCATTGGGTTTTCTCGGGCGGTGAGAGAGAGGCGATGGACGTGAGAGAGAGCGGTGACAGTCAGAGGCGTGGGTGCCGGGGGGGGGGGGGGGGGGGGGGGGGGGGGTATGGCGCGTCTCCCGCGCTTCTCCACGCGTGCAACCGTTGCCTCGCGGCCTGGCTACCTGGAAACGGCCAATTCGGCCGTTCCTATAAGGCCTGACCCAAGGGTGCTTTAAAACACCGTGCGGACCTGTCTCTAGAAAAACAAAAAATCAAACAACAGACCTGTTTTTGCAACCAGTGAGCCTGATCCGGCTGGCTGCAGACTACCAAACACGCCTTGGTCACGCGTGGACTGTGCAGCCCGTGTGACCTGACCTGCTCAGGCAGGGTACTCGATCTATCGGTCAATCGGACGCGAAGGTTGTGTTGGCGCCAGGTGTCTGGTCACTCCCAACGCACGTCGTGGTACCATACCATGGTGGGGCTTCCGTACGTGTCCTGCCCTGGTTGCACGTAAATTATCTACGAAAACCCCACAATGCGGGATCACTCTTCAAATTTTTGCTGCGGAATCGCAGGTACTTGTGCGTTTGCGCGTAGGTCCTTCTAAATACTAAGCTCCCTAAAATTGGGGCCCTCTTCTTCTCCCACATGTCAATATCATGGTAGACTCCACTAGATCACATTATTTATTTATAGTTCATTATTTTAAATTCAGTCTGAAAAAATTTATATTGGATATATACATATGTTTGTACTTATCTGATAATTTTTTGGTGAAATAAAAAGGATTCCCATCTATATAAAAATAAAATTGTGCCTGTAAAAAAAGAAAAATAACTCCATTTCCCCTCAAAATTACTCTTTTTAGACCAAAATAAAAAAAATCTTCTAGAGTGCATACAACTACAGAGTGCATAACACATAGTTGTATGTTTTTATTTCAAAAAATTGAAACCTAAACATGTCGTTTCGATTTTTTACAAGGAGATGCGGTGAGTCCGGAGCTACTGGCGCTACCCGACAACTCTCTCTCTTATCTCTACCGCCAGCGTCCACAATAGTGTCACGCGGCCTAGGCCACGTGACACCATTTCTCTCCCTCCGCCTCCCTCGAGCCGTATTTTACCGAAAGGAGTCGTCCCTACGCATAGTTTGCCCGTCTCTCCGCATACATATCCGGTTCAAGCGTTGGGACTACATGGCACCTCCAACCCTGATGTCATGACTCAAGTCCATTGTTAACTTGCACGTCACGTGCGCTCCCCTCTGTTGGCCACCCAACGCAAGTGAGCTGAAAGACTTCTTACAACCACATGAACACCCATGTCCCCTCTCGCATCGGCCGCCGCTGTCACTGTTGTTGTTAGTAGTGCTTGAGTTGGTGGTGGTGCCCGCTGTAGTCGAAACCGTGAACGACAAATCGATGTTGAATGGGGGGGGGGGGGGGGGGGTGGAAGGATGAGTTATACGCATCTTTGTTGGATTCCACCTATTACTAATGAAAGATGATGCGGGTGTTTATCCATGAACTTTTTTTCTACAGTATATTTGCTTATATTTCACTTGTATTCAGAGAATGATCCAGATTATGTAATAAAATGCATGTGTGTATTTTGTAGATGATTGAATCATACACTAAAATAGGGACTAGGTTTGCCTAGCCTCATTACAATCATTAGGGTCTAGAAAAGTCAAGACCACGAGGGTACAATAATGTATTTTGGTGAATTTTTTAGTATTTCTTGGTGGAATGTTCCTTTATTTTTATATATTATCGATCATATTCAATGCAATTTATTTAAATATGTAAAATAATTAGGCCAACTATTATTATTGATTTTGGGATAATTTATGTAAGAAAAGTCTACTTGATTTCATTATATTAATATCAATTACCTTCATTGTAGGATCTCGATGGCCAATCACATCTTGGCTATTCAATCTCTTTGAGTTTACAATTTTCATCATATCATACAGTGTCTACAGATTGTTGGAACTTTGATTAATTTATTGTTTGAATCATTATAGAATCATCTACACAATTTAACTTTAATGACATTTCATAATTATTGTATCCTAAAAGTCTAATTGAGTGTAATTTTTTTAATGGGAGTCATGCTCTTTCTGTCGAGTGGTGTACTCCTAACTTTACTACAACTGAATAATCGTGTCCCTTATCTACTTCTCTATGTTTATGTGAGGATGTCTGACTAATCGTGTCATAAAATAGTGAGCCATTAATACTCATTTTTATTTATGTCTCGCTAAATTTCTTTTGTTTATCTATCAATATCTATCTATTATATAATTAAAACACAAGACAATCGACGGTGAAGATTGATCCCAGATTCAACGACCACAAATAACGGTTCAGATTTACAAGAAAACAACTCTTTGCAATAAGACGTACGAGGTTGTTTCGAAGAAGGACGCTTATTACGCGGCCCATTTAGAAGGACACGTAACAATCCGCGTTAGAAAGGAATAAATAGCCATATAGGAAATAACCGCGGCGATCATTAGGAGGCCACGGATCGTCCAAGAGAGATCCCAGGCAGCCACCAGGATTGTACTCCCTCCGTGTCAAAATATAAGTCGCACTAGTCACTTACCACACACATGTATATAGACATGTTTTAGTGCAAGATTCACTAGTCACGAATCTTGCACTAAAACATGTCTACATACATGTGTGTGGTAAGTGACTAGCGCGACTTATATTTTGATACAGAGGGAGTACTTGAGAAGCAGAGGACGGCGGCGCGCGCAGGCACGACGGGTGAAGCCTACATGTTCATCGCCGACGTGCTAGAGCGTGCATCCAAATCTAGAATACGAAGGAGAGATGAGCCAGCTGCGATCAGGCTCCTCGACACGGTGTGAGTTTTTCGCCCGGCCGGCCGGCCGGCAAAGGGGACGTACCCCATGTCTCCAACAACCATCGCATGCAGCTTCTTAACAGGACCATCTACGACTGATTTGATTGGTAGAAAAATTATCCATAGACCTTGAAATCTTGCAAACTTCCTTCGATCCATCATATCTATTTAGTTTTTGTTTTGCAGTCTCATTACGTATCTTGGCCTCCTGGAACAACGCAAGGTCTTGGCGATCACCATAACCAAGCTCATCAACTGTATCACGTCGGCACGCGCGCGCCTCCAAGCCAAAGCTGTCTAAGCTATTGTTACCCAAACGCACGTACCTCTCTAGCGGTGCCTCTGCGGAGACTCGAATCCCATAAGTGACTACGCTCCTGCACTTCGAAGGCTAAACAGAATTAGGAGGCGATTGGAAATTAGGACCTCGACTGAGGAATAGCTGAGGGTGCATGCTGTCAGTTTTTCACAATCGATGAGGCAGGGCAGCGGGATCAGAGGCTTCCGGTGCATTGTGAGTGTCCTCGAGGATAAATCATGAACAAATTAATCAAGTCATGTAGTATTGCTATGGTTAAAGTCTGATTGTTTTTTTCAGTCTGTATGTTATTAAGAAAATACTTAATTCTTATTGAAAGTTCTTCATTGCCATGATACACGCTAATAAGAGTGTTTTATGAGTATTAATAGGAAGCCAAGAATTCTTTGATTGCAGCCTTGCAGGGCACTATAATTACTCACAACGAGCAAAATCGTGTTGGTCGTCGATATACTTATATGTGAGGCATGCTAGGAAGAGGCGGTATTGCTGTACCTTGCTCTGAAGGGTAACAATTCTATGCTAACCTTAAGAAACTCAAGGTCAGATGCCTCTCAACTCCACACATCAGGCACCAGCTAATGTCTCCACGCTTAAGACTAGATCATACCTCCGCAAAGACCTGCACGGGCGTGGCCGTAGCAAGACACAAGGTCACAAGCACATGCCATCCAAATCAAAGAACTTTTACTATGCTGGCTGCATTGGAACAACCTTGGGCCCTGTATGACATTCAGTTCGGGGCACCAAATAAGATTAGTTCAGATCCATGGCAGCCACCGCAATAAGCCTGCAGCACTACAAATACAGTAGCTGGCACCAGCTTATGGATGGATTCAAGATGAGCCTGTAAGGTCTCTGCATCCATGCAAGGACCAGATGGAGTGATGGAGAGCACGAAACTCAAATAAACTTTCTTACTGTAAGGTGTAATGGTGAGTCAAACAACAATCACCGTAGAAGATGTGTCGAAGGTAATATTTTTCACCATTAAGTTCTTTCAGTACTTGAAACAATATGGGGGCTGAAGTTAAAGACTAGGATCAGATGGTAGATCGAAGCCTACGTGTATCGTAAATTCGTAATTCATAACTGGTGTCTGAAACGGGGATGTACATTTATAGACAGTACATGTGTAAATAGATTGTACTGTTAATTTTTTCGTAAGTTAATTTTGAACGGTTCTTAGGTACAATAACACTGTTTTGATTTTGCATAGAACATCTTTTCTTATTTAAAAATACTGCACTAATGATGCCATTACTCGCAGACTCGCAGTTGGGTCGGTGAAATCTACTACCCATCTTTTTTCTTTTGCCAAAGAGTATAATTTCGTCGCTACCTGCTTTTTCCAATCCATAACTTTAACTAACGCCTACTACCTCAGCTTCCAAAAATAAGTTAGTGCTTCCGTCATATTAATCACTAGACTCAATGTTTGTTTGTTTATTTATCTGGTTTTCTTTTCGCTAGAGTCAGACCCGTTTCGAGAAGGGTTTGCCGAATATATGACAATAGAATTACTGTAAAATCTTACAGGCAGATATGGAGTTGATTTTACTTCTTTGTTTTCATTTGTCTTCTCACAACAATATCTTTGTCATTGTACCTATCTTTAGTTACGCATCAACATAAAATATTTAGTGGTATTGAATTCTCCCATAAGCATGTAAATTGTTCTCAGAGGAAAAACATTCATTGTGGACAACAGTTTCATGCTTGTGATGTCAAGTAATGTGCCGGACTAATAGTATAAAATATATGCTATGATTTCCTTTTTGTACAAGATGGTAGAACTTGATTAATGCTGAATACATGATAACAAGAGTTTCAGGACACATATAATAAAAAATTATAGCTGGATTTATTCATCCATCCATAATAGTTTTTTTAACCTTGGATAATTACCCTTTCTATATATGAAAGGTAATTTCAATATAATTGTTTATATATTTGTGTCATAGTAATAAATGAAATTGGAAAATATCTATACACATACTGTAATTGAGATGACTGATCAGGGACCATATATAGTCCGTAGGTCTTATCCATCATGTATCCAGGTTATGTACATATACTGTATTTGCTACTGCTACACGACATGGCAAAATCACTCCACGAGCGACGAGACACAAGTGATTGATAGAGTATGAACACCTTGGAAGCCTAAACAATGAATGTATTTAGGTCTTAAAATATAATATATACTAAAATTTATTCGTATATAATAAAATTTATTTAAAATATAGTATTGAATTACATATCAATATTTTAGTTACATCAATGCTAGCCGCGCAATTGCGTGGGCCACCCAGCTTGTTCATATTAAGACAGACGCGGCAACGCGCATATTTTCCTTCTAGTTCTCCGTACAATCTTGACGAAATGTCTAAACGCTACGGCTGATGGTATCGACGGCCCGCTCGCTCAACCCTGCGGTTTGACCTCGGCGTATGAGTTTTCGCGGCGCTAAACAGCACTTCGCCGACACCAATGCTACTCCGTACTATGGCTGCTGATAGCGACGGCTGGCTCAACCTAGCGGTTTGACTCTCGTAACATAATTTATTACCAGTGCTATCCACGCTAACCTCAAAATTTATTAATGTGTGTGGTGTATCGTCGTCGTGCACTAGTACAGTTTACTAGTAGCAACCAATTCACAAAGTCAGGCGCTGCTGCCTGCTAGCTGATCGTGCATCGACTGCTCGATTTTATCGGCGCGGGGACAAAATTAAGCCGCAGGGGAACTGGCCCCATCCCGGCTGGGAATTTATGCGTACTAATCCCGTTGCGGTATGTGCGCAGCCGGTAGAGATCCCTAGCTAGCCCACAAGTTTGCCTCCCCGGCCAGTTGGGCGGTGCTTGACGGCGACGTGGCACGGCGGAAAGTCTCGGACCTCGGCAGCTGCCTCTTCCGACAAGGATGACACTGGCATTTGGGGTTTCCATCCACCCGATAATTCCATGCCGTCCAACCAGGCATGGACACCAGGTGCTCGACCTTTCCTTTGCAAAATTCCGATTCCTTGGAATATTTTCTCCAAACAGCTTCTTCGGTTGTTTGCACTTCATAAACGGAAATGGTTCCCTAAGTTTACATTCAACTTCTGAAATCTGAACCGCATTTTTTTTAGAGAATAATAGAACCGCGTTTTGAGTATGATATGAGTTCCAAATCAATAGCTTTGGACTTTCCAGTTTGCAACGAAATGAGAGGACTGTTGATCGACCTCACAAGTGTAGAAATAAATTACAAGTCTAGGATCTTTTGTGATGGAACCAAATGAGATGAGTCACTTTACCGGATTCAGATTTTTTCTTGGGTTTGCCTTAAAGATGATGCGTGGTGGATGGTTCTTGGCTCAGCTTAAGGGAAAGCGAGAGACGTCGACAGCCACCTGCGCGCGGTAGCCTCCGACGGCGCTGCTTATCTTTTTTTTTTTTTTGGGCAAAACACGTGATGCTTATCCGTTATGCCTATTCCTTAGCCCTGACGCTATTTTTCAACATCAGATCCTTCAGTCTTCAGAATCTCTTCACAGTTCTGTTTGATTAGGCGCTGTCAGTTGACGAATATGAGAAGGGTGTTAAGTTTCTGCTTTTCAGGAAGAAAAAAATATACTATAGTGTGTAGCTAAAGATTAGCCTTTGGTCCGAAAAAATATAATAGTTCTTTTTTTGGAATCAGAAAATCTTTTTGGGACGGATCTTCTTGTCTATTCTTTTTTTTGAAAGGATCCTCTTGTCTATTCGACTCAAGTTTGGAGGAACCCTCTCAAAAAACAAAACTTTGGAGGAACAAGCTGGCCGAGGCACGTGAACCACGAAACAGGCCGAACCAGGTGGGCCATTTTTAACCCGGGTAGAGGCCCACTTGTACCATTGAAATCAAGTAGAACTCGCAAGAATGAAAAATCAATCACTTCACTTGGGCCACTCGATCGGTCAAGCTCATGGCAGCCACTGCTGCGTGCTATTTTTTTTGTCATCGTCTCTTGGGCATTGACCGAGTTGTTAGACGATAGAAAGTGAAGTTCTCCGATGAGTACGAACGACCCCACGATGAAATCGTTACTACTTCCTCTGTCCCGCGATATAAAATGTTTCGGCAAGCTAAGACAGTGTGCGATTTTATATATTGTGCGAGAGGGGGACAACTTCAACCAAAGATTTGTTTTGGGCATTCCTGATATGCTGATATGCAGTGGCAGGTGGGACTGTGTGGGTGTCAAATGAAGGTATCAGGCGCCGCCTGGATCCAGCCCACTTCTTCTAAAAATACGCTAGCCAAACTCATTTTGACTCGGCCAGATTTAGCTAATTTCAAACTGCTAGTAGCTTTGCACGTGCACGCACGTCTTTAGAAAGACACATCTTATGTCTTATGATTTAGTTGAATGATACTTTTTAGTTTTTTCATACAGAATAGAGAATATATATAGTATAGACTTATAGAGTGAATCAGTATGTCACTTTCTCTTATTTTTGTTAATCTGCCACCAGGGGCACCCCTGACATCAACAAAGAAACGCCGCATTGCAGCCATGAACTCTTGGCTGGCCATTACGCCTCCATAATCTCGTCATGTTTAGGCTCAGTATTGTTACGCACAGAAGTAAAAAATGTGATTCATTTGTGAAACTTTCAAGCTGCTAGTAGAAACTTGGGTCATGGGAGTAACTTGAGTTCTTAATGGAAAGCAATGTTCAATACCAAGAAAACAATCATTTTACAAGAAAAATCAAGAGACCCTTATGTGCATGTCAAAATGTGGTCATGAACACACCATAACACAAGTTTTAGCACAAAGAGTTGCAAAATAATGAGCTATCGCATTCCTTGATATAACAAAGTACATACCCTGTATTTGCTTCTCATTAATGCACTAATAAATCCTATCACAATAAACCGCTTCCTGTAATAATCAACAATAAACCATATTCAAGTTAAGACATTGTAATATGCACAGTACAGTCAAAGTTCGAGACACCGTAGTGTGCAAAGTAGAATCGATCTGGTACTGCTTTCGTCGCGTGCAAAGTGCAATTTCGGGATCCATCTTTATGATTCATGAATAACCACATTTCGCACATGCTTCCTGACAACTGCCATCTCGAGATTTTTAACATTCTTTTGCACATGGAACATATAGATAATCAATATCATTAATGCAATAAGAAAGGTACACCCAGTGACTAAGTGAGAGTACAAGTCCACCGGAACATACACAAACCCTGAAATTATATGCTCTTGTTATTGATTCTTGATCTCTTCTTCTCTAGCCAGCTAACAAAACAAAATGTTGCTTCTTTAAGCGTAATTATACAATACTATAAGTGCAGGGACGGAGGGAGGGGGACGAGCAGGGGCTAGACCCCCCCCCCCCCCTAACAATGGTGTTTTCCTTAAGCAACTGCTAGTACAAATGCTCGTGCTAAGCACAGGAAAGAGCAGTTCGCCACCCCCAAAGCTCTCTGCCCCCTCTATGAGCCAGTCCTAGCTCCGTCCCTGTATAAGTGTGCATTGGTCTACTATATACTATGGGCGATTAAAACATTTCAGACAAACAATATGTTCTCAAATTGCCAGAAATTTGAAACCTTCGGATAAAAATAAATTTTATATGAACACACATCATAGAATTATCATGATAACCGATTGTCATTCATAAACTTATCCTACCAAACCAGACTTTTCCAAATAAACAATAGCGTGAGTACATATATAGATATATCTTTGCCTTCTTGGCACCTGCAATTCATTTCAGTATTTTCTGTGCATCAAAACAGTAAAAATCCTTTATGTTCAATATAGAAGTTGAAGCAATTGTTTTGAATATAATTATCATATACATACGTTTGTGGCACTTTGCCTAACCTAAAATATGGAAGCTTTAACACTATTCTGTTAGCAGTATCTTTCATGACATTTTTTTGAAACCTTTGCCTTATCCATTTATTAAGCATTTTATTAAGCATAAGGTGCTCAGTTTATTATCAGAAGAAACTGGGCTAAAACCATATAACACAACACAAAACCCCACGGTTACATCCACCTAGATAATCAATTACCTAAATAGACCATAAACTGGCCTGTACACCCAACGCCACTGACCCAGTTGGAAACTGTGCTGATCTTCTTCCTCGTGACGCTGCAAGATTTATTGACTGAACAAGCAATTGGAAGGGAGCAGAGCAGCGCAAAAGTAACGAACTATCTACAGTGCACATCGTCGGCTAGCAGGGTGGAAGGAATTAGCTAGCGAAGATTGGGAGGATGTCAGAGCATCTCCACCGGGGCCTCCAAACGACCCCCCAAAGGCCCTTTGGGGGGCGGACACCAAAAACCGCCACCAGCGGCACCCCCAAAGTCTCGCCCCGAGCGATTTTGTGTTCGGCACCCCTAATCGGGCCTCCAAGTTTGGAGACCCTCCTGGGGGTGCCGGACATCGCCTCGGGCATGGCCCTGACATCGCTGGCCCACCCGTCATACACACAACGCGCCCGTGCCGTGAGTCATTCCCCCCACAGCCTCTCCTTTTTTACTCTCGCCGGCGATTCTCACCATCGCCGCCACTCTCGTCGCCGCCTGCTTGATTCGCACCTCGGGGACCTTGGCGCGGCGCTAGGGTCCGTCTCGCGCCGCCGGTCTCTGACCTCATATAGCGTCGGCGCATCTAGTTTGAGCCCGGGTACGCCTCTTCTTCCCTCCCGCCCCGCACGCAAGCTGTTCGACCATTAGTTGATAGGCTGAATTCGTTGATTTGTCAAACAGGCAATGGACAGCGACGACGACAAGGTCATGTTTTTTGAAATAATGGCGGAGGATGCCGCTCTTGTGGCCGACGCAGAGGAGAATGAGATGATGATGGCCGCACTTCTAGATGTCGTAGTCGAGGCAGACGCGGCGCCGAAATTTGGAGGATCATCGAAGGGGCGGAGGCCCAACAAGGAACGCAACAGATCAACTGGGCACGCCCTGTTGTGGCAGGACTACTTGAAAGGACAATGATGTCGCCTAGAGGAGGGGTGAATAGGCGATTAAAACTTTTCCGGTTTAGGCTTGCTAATTACGGAATAAAACTAGGTGTTTAAAATAACAAGCCGACAACTTAAATAAACTAGGCTCACCTGTGTGCACCAACAAATTATGCTAAGCAAGACAAGCAACAAGGTGACAGCTATAGAATACTTCAAGCACGAAGGCTATCACAATGTAAATTGCATAAGTAAAAGGCTCGGGTATAGAAATAACCGAGGCACGCGGAGACGAGGATGTATTCCCGAGTTCCTCCTTGTTAAGGGAGTACGTCTCGTTGGAGAGGTGTGAACAGACACAACGGTTCAACAACCACAAAGGTTTCACCTTCTTTTCCGATGAACCGCACCACAAAGGCTTGGTTCACCTTCCACTATCGGAATTCCTTCGAGGCCGAAACCGGAGCCTTTCAACAACAATCCGGGGCACAACCCACAACGAGATTGGGGGCTCCCGAACGGCTTTTAACAACAATCCGGGGCACAACCCACAACGGGATTGGGGGCTCCCGAACGGCTACAAGTGACCACCAAGGGTCTCAACCACCACGTGGGCGTCTAGGGTCCAAAGACCCAAGAGTAACAAGTTCACAAGCTTTCAACTTCCATGAATCCTCGTGGAGAGCACACCGATGCACCAAATGCAAAAGGCAAGAGCACAAGTGCTCAAATCCAAGATCAAGATCTACTAGGTTCCCCTCAATTAGAGGAGAGATTGATTGGTGGAAATGTAGATCTAGATCTCCTCTCCCTTTTCCCTCTAATTTGAGGCAAGAATCATGGAGGAATAGAGAGGGAGGCAAGCTTTTCAAGGTCAACAATGGTGGGAGAGAGAGGGGAAAGCTTGCTTGGCTCTTTGGGGAAGAAGGGGGCCTTATATAGGTCCCCAAAATAAAGAGCCGTTGCAGGAAAACAGGGACCGGATATTCTGGTTTAAGTTAGGACCGGAATTTCCGGCCCAGACGAAAACTGTTCTGGTGGTGACCGGATATTTCAAACCGGATATTTCCAAAAGACCGGAATATCCGGTTTTCTGAAAACTGACAGAAAAAGCAAAACGAAAACTGCAATATCTTTTTCATCCGGACTCCGATTTTGACGTTCTTGGGCTCGTTGGAATCAACACAACAAGCACGACAAGATTATGCAGAGAAACATCATAGTCCATCATGTGAGGAGAAATCCACAAGGAGAGAGGTTGACCTCTCTATAAAAGACAAACCGGTAAAACCTCCAACAACAAAAACGCAACAAGATATTCGAATGAAATCCGTTTTTGATGAACTAGAGCTTGGTATGGCGATGAACACAAGCTCTAAATTATCACATGGATAAAAGCCAAATAAAAACCAAGAAAGATGATATGCAAGAATGCAAAGGTTTGAGCTCTTCACAAAGATTCGATCAAGTTACTCACTTGAGAGCCCCTCTTGATAGTACGCCGTTTATCCTAAAACACGGTCTCCCACTAACACCATGAGACCGGTAAAACAGAAAACCTATCAAGATCATACCTTTGTCTTCCATTCCACTTGAGCTCGATGATGACGATCTTGACTCTCTCAAGTTGGAACACATTTCTTGATTGTGCTTGCTAGCACATGCTTGATGAAGACTTCTCCAAATGCTCCCCCATACTCCATTATGGGAGGGTCTCGCTAAGCTCCGTCTTCATGTCTCCTTTGCAAGTTTCAATCAAATGATATCTTACGAGATGCATCATATTGAACTTGCACTTCATCTTCTTCTCTTGATATGTATGATGGCTTGGAGGTAAACATGATTGTTCACTCAATCTTCTTTTCCAAGCCATACTTGCAATGAGCTCAACTCTACACATGACCATTCTTCATATAAACCCTTGAATAGAGCATTGATCATCATGTAATCTTCTAGAGTCCAACACATGAACTCCAATCATTTCCTATGGACAAGATCTACAAGTATATCTCAATGCAAACATTAGTCCATAAGGATTGTCATTAATTACCAAAACCACGTATGGGGCAACACATGCACTTTCAATCTCCCCCATTTTGGTAATGATGACAATCCCTTTTACGAGGGTTTATATAATGAATTTAAGCAACCATGCAACACAAAGAGCAAGGATGCAAGAGAACCGCAAGAGAACAAACCCATATTCCTTAAACCTCTAAATTTCTCCCCCATTGGCATCGATTGCCGAAATGGGTGAAAAGTAAGAAGGCCAATATAATAAGAGCTCCCATAAAGTGTGCATTTCTCATAATGTGAGTGAAATCAAAAGCACTTATTCAATGAAGAATAGATGGAGAGAGATCAAACTATATTGAGGATCAAAGATTGCAAGAGAATATCAAATAGAATGATACTTCAACGAAAGAAGCAAGAATCAAAAGGATCCGAAAAATGTTCTAATATCAAGAGGGAACTCCCCAAGGTACGTGCACAAATAGGATTTGTATTTCAATATAGTGTGCACAACATGGAATCCTCACTCCCTCCTAGATAAATTCGAACACAAGCACATGCAAGAGAATATAAATGAGAAAAGAGGCAAACAACTTGCAACAAATAAAATTTTGCAACATGAGCAAGGAGCGCAAATAAGGATGGGTGTGAGATAAGAAGACATTTTAGGAGACTAATACAAGGATGAGCAAAACATCAACATAGTCTTTCAAAAGGAGTTGCACATAGTGCATATCATGTCTTTTCCATACCCACACACCAAAAGAAGATAAATCAAATAGCTCCACAAGCTTAGTAAGATGCAAAAAGCATAACACAAAAAATAAAGCTTGTGCCATTTAGAAACCACCAAAGAATCAAAAGCAATAAGAGGTGATCACTAAAGAATTGGAATATCAATTAAAGATGTACTATTCTCATGTGTATAAGTTTCTAAGTAGACACGAATCACTAAGATATGGGTCTACAAATAAACATGTACACACAAGATAGATACAAGGTAAGATCATGATATCCAAGAGGAAGTCATAAATACACCAATAAGATTTTGCTTAAAAGCAAGCACAAAGCCCAAATAGATCTTAAAGGAATATGATGAACTCCCAACACACTCATCATAGCATCAAAATATCCACAAGGGAAAAGGTTAACGAAGGGATGCTCCGAGTAAGATAACAAGTATCACAAAAGGCAAATGATTTTGAAAAACATCAATGTTGCACATGAGAGACTTTAAGAGAAAGTGCTAGATTGACATAATTGGGATCGATGAATCATAGAAATGAATATATAGTCCCCTTATATGTAATCATCCCGGCTTACTCACATTTGCAATAAAGATGTTTTGCAAGAACCAAATTAATTGCAACAAAAGAGATTCATGCCAAGATACAACCTACACAAGGTTGAAAGCTAGAAATGTATGCATGAGGTAGATACTTGTTACCGAGATAGCATTGGTGATGTAGAAGATAAGAGTTAACGATCATCCAAACTTGGCTCCAATGAACACATGGTGACACCACCTTCCTTGTAAATGAGACAAGCTTCCAATGCATCTCCAATGTACCTAAAACACATTCAAGTACAACATGGTACCCAAACTCATTGGGTCCAAAGTAGTTAGAGCAACTACAATACATAGGACAAACTCCACATAAATATGTGCATATTAATGTGAAATTGAATTTCATGCACATCTTAGCCATATAGGATTTGATGGAGTTTATCCTATATATTGGATCAACGAAAGTAAGCATGCCAAAGAAATACATATAGTAAATATGCATGCACAAGACTTTCAAGAACCAAAAGATACAATTTGGATAAAACACCAATTAAGCCAAGAGAAAAAGAGTTATCCAAATTATATCAAATATCCAAATCAACACATGATTGAAGATACCAAAAAGAAAAGATACCAAATGAAAATATGGTCAAGGAATAACCAAACCCTCTACATTTTTCATGATGGCACAAAGTACCAAGACGGAAAATGCTTGTCTTCAAAGAGACATATCATCGGGATCTAAAACCAATTAAAGACAAATAGTGTTCAAAAACATATAGGATAGCTCCCCCAATATGTGAGCATTATTTATGATTTTGCATTTGAATACAAATGCACACCAATGGGATCATCACACACCGTATATATTATACAAACACTAGTCAAATTCAAGAACAATAAGATCCATAGGATACAAAGAAGACAAAAAGAGTTTGATAAAAACAAGTTTTGGCAAAAAATAAGGCAATTCAAAGCAATAGCCAAAATGAAGATGGTCTACAAATTTCACCATAATTGTATCACTTGTTATGAACAAGGAGTATGGAGATATTTCTCTGGTATATAGGAATGATAAACAAGACCAATCTTCACAACAAATAAGCATATGACAAAGATAGGAATAGCACATGCTTAGATAGAGATTCTTGACGGCTTCAATTTGATCATCGATCATGCAAAGCACCAAGAAACTTTCTCACACACAAGTCCAAAAGATGGAGACAAAAGGCATTTAAGCAAATATGGAACTTGTTTGAGAAACATGCCACATAGGAACAAGATAATAAACAATATCAATTCTAGGTGGCAAAACCTCACATGTTCACATTTTCTAGGCTTGTAATATGCACGTGCTTATTACTCCCCCATAATGTGATAATCCATTTATTTGAAAACAAGAGGCAAACAAAACCAACTCAAGAAATTAATGGACATTATAGAATTTGAATTTCTCATGAGCATGACATACCACATAGAGAATAGATAATATTGAAATATCAACACTAAGTGGTATTCCTCATGTACACACATTTTAGGATGGTGAAGTTCAGAAGCATATCACTCTCCCAAAATGGAATGGTTCATTAATCTCTCAAAGAGAGCCAACAAGATAAGATATCAAATAAAAGCAATACGGCTCAAAACAAGATAAGTAAGTAGAGAGCACAACACATATAAACACTAGCAAGGTACAAAACCAAACACATGCAAGGGTGCAAGCAACTTTCAAAGTATATATGATTTAAATAAAAGTTACCGCAAGGAGGAAACATTGGATATGAGGTAGAACAATATAATCCAAATGACTTGGCTTGAGAGAATATAATTGATGAAGATCCCTTAATTCTTCATGATGTAGCCAAGTCTCCAATGCCCTCCAACAACACCTATTGATCAAGTTTTTACTTGTTGGTCCCCAACCAAGTTGGGTCCTAAGAGGTTAGTCACAATAGGTTTGGTAACCCAAATGGTTCTTTTCTTGACACCACTTTGAGTACAACATATTTGGCAAACACATTGCCAACTTTATCCTTTGAAGAGAATAAACATCATCAACTATAATGGGGTTGGATAAGGTACCATTTGTGCATGAAGAATCAAGGTGACCCTTCTCACGGCATAGGTAGCAACATCGACTTCCTCCTCTCTTCTTAGTTGGAATCCGACTTGAGGAGGAGTAGCTTGATTCTTCTTGGGAAGAGGCCGTTCTTCAACTTGAGGAACTTGAGTTTGAACTTGAGCTTCTTCCCTTGTTGCTTCTCACTAGGTTGCTTCTTCTTCAAAGGGCAAGATCTAACATGGTGCCCTTCAACTTTGCACTTGAAGCAAACAATCTTGGCCGAATCTTTAACTTGTTCTTGGCCCTTGTTCTTCTTGATAGACTTGGACTTGTTCTTGTTATTGGAGTTGAATCCAAGTCCACTCTTGTCATTGGGGCGTCTTTGAACACTCAACATATTGTCAAGTGTGGACTTCTCAACATGACGCTTTTCCAAGTCTTTCTTCAAATAAGTGACTTGGGCCTTGAGCCATTTAGTTCCTCTACATGGTTAGTATCAACAAAAGCACTAGAGGAAGTAGAAGCTTCATTGTTAGAGCAATAAGGCATGGAAAGTAATTCATCACAAGATGTAGCAACATTGTGAGTGGATGAATCACTAGGACTAGCACATGGCAATAAAGTATTTCTAGAAGAAGTTGTGCCAATTTCCACATGAGGTCACAAGATGTTACCTTTGACATAATAGCCTCATGAGCTAACTTTAGCCTAGCATGATGCTAGAAGGTCCATTAGAGTTAGAAAGCTTTTCATGACTTTCTTCTAATTTCCCATACTTGCTAGTTAGCAACTCAAGTTGAGCCCTTAGCTCAACATTCTCCTTCAAAATAGATGCTTCACAAGAAGTGGAGTTAGTAGCACAAACATCATTAATATTAGAAATAGAAGGAGACAATTTGGCAAGCTTATCATTCTTAGATAGTTGAGTTTGGAGTTGATCATGAGACTTGATAAGGAGAGAGTGTTCACTTTCTAAAGCCTTGTGAGCTTTTCAAGTCTCTCTATGTCCTCACTTAGTCTAGCATTGCCAACACCAAATTCAACTTTTTCCTTTTTAAGCAATTTATAATTAGCAAGGACATGATCTTTTCCTCAATGATTTTAGCAATAATAAGATCATTAGACTCATCAAGAGATTCAAGTCTCTCTTCAAGAGAAGCCCTAAGCTCTTCTTCTTCTTCAAGATAAGCTTTCAAGGAAGCTATAGTGATAGAGTCATCTCTCTCAATTTGATATTTCTCATCAAATTGACTTTCCAAATCCTCAATGAATTCCCTACTCTTAGTAACATAAGCAATGATTTCACAAAGAGGAGGGATAGCTTTACTACCTTTGGGGAGAGCACCAAGTACCATCTCACCCTTCTTGGTTAAGGATTCAATATCAAAACCTTCTTCATGAGAATCCTTGTCCACATCATCACAATTTGAATTCGAGGTGGGAGATACCTCGGAATCCTTAGCCATAAGGCAAACATGATTAATGGTTGAAGATGATGAAGAAATACTTGAAGCACCATATAAATCCATATCTTGTTCCAAGGAGTGTTCGGTTTCCTCTACATAGTTAGACAAACAAATACTAGAGGAAAAGAAGCATTTTATCAAGGCAACAAGACATAGAGAGCATATCATCATGAGATGTAGTTAAGCAACCATTACATGATATGCAAGGACTATCAACACTAGCATGTAAGACATTTAGGGTGCTACAAGAGTTTAAGTCCAAAGATAGAACATTGCAATGAGATAGAGATGAAGTATAGTCAATAGAATATTCACCATCAACAAAGCAATTTCTATCACCACTCACCATATCATTACCTTGTGACAAATCACATGTTGGTGAAGTGGAAGAAGTTGTGAACTCATCACGGCCGGAGGTGGAAGAAGAACAATCATCCTCAATAATATTGGACACTTCATATATATCTTGAAGCTTGGTCCAAAGCCATGAGCGTTCCGAAAAGGCATGATTGAAGTAAGAACTACATCGCTCAAAACACATATAAGACCATTAGAAACTAGAGTCTCGAGATGAGAGTTTTCCTCATCCTCATCCTTTGGAGGAGAAAAACCCACATCCACAATCCTCTTAATATAATTTGGACCCATGGCCCTAAAAAGATTAAGCATGCGAATTTTCCAAACATCATAATTTGTGCCATCGAATATAATAATGGGATCGTGCACTAATTCTCTAAACGACATCTTTTACTCTCTAGGCGGTAAAGCCCAAAAAGAGAGCCCGGGCTCTGATACCAATTGAAAGGACAATGATGTCGCCTAGAGGGGGGGTGAATAGGCGATTAAAACTTTTCCGGTTTAGGCTTGCTAATTGCGGAATAAAACTAGGTGTTTAAATAACAAGCCGACAACTTAAATAAACTAGGCTCAACTTTGTGCACCAACAAATTATGCTAAGCAGACAAGCAACAAGGTGATAGCTATAGAATACTTCAAGCACGAAGGCTATCACAATGTAAATTGCATAAGTAAAAGGCTCGGGTATAGAAATAACCGAGGCACGCGGAGACGAGGATGTATTACCGAGTTCCTCCTTGTTAAGAGAGTACGTCTCATTGGAGAGGTGTGAACCGACACAACGGTTCAACAACCACAAAGGTTTCACCTTCTTCTCCGATGAACCGCACCACAAAGGCTTGGTTCACTTTCCACTATCGGAATTCCTTCGAGGCGGAAACCGGAGCCTTTCAACAACAATCCGGGGCACAACCCACAACGGGATTGGGGGCTCCCGAACGGCTTTCAACAACAATCCGGGACACAACCCACAACGGGATTGGGGGCTCCCGAACGGCTACAAGTGACCACCAAGGGTCTCAACCACCACGTGGGCGTCTGATGCATGTAAAATGCATACATGAACTTTGCATTATTTTATTTCTATTCCAATCATATTTGCATCATATAAGGGTTATATCAATGTTTTATAATGATTTTGGGAATATTTCATTGTTTTCCCATTTATTTGGAATTAACCCTGTTTTCCAGAAAACGTCTTTTTTAGTGTTTCAGACTTTCCGGGAGCTTCGGGACTCCAAAAAGGGCAAGGTTAGAGAGCACGCTTCAGAATTTTTGAGACGAACGCAATGGGCTCAAAATGAAGGCCAGAAGCCCAACCAGTTGGAAATGAGAGGGCCCCACGCGGCCTAAAATCTTGGCCGCGTGGGCCTACCTATTTTGGGCCTCGGAGCTCCGCCGCCGTTGATCTTTTCTCCACCGACTAGGTTTTGACCTAAAAAACGACTATAAAAATAGTCCCCCGAGGAGTTTCGCGAGGAGGCGGCGGAGAAACACAAAACCACGAAACAGAGAGTCAGAAGGCTGCCGCCAGAGAAGATCGGAGGGGGGAAACGCCGCCGGAGTCACCTCCGGAGGGCTCCACCCCCCTCCGGCGTGTTGATCATCAACATCTACAGCAAGATCTTCTCCACCATCATCACCGTGATGAAGGGGGAGTAGTCCACCCCTGGACTTGGGTTTGTGGTGGTAACTTATGTATCTCTCCTCTCTCTTGAGTTTCACTAATTAGTACCGTATGAGCTGCTAAACATGATTACGGTCATCTATGTAATACCTTTGTGGTGAATATTATGGTATGAGATGATTTGTTATGCATTTACCGTTGTGTTGGATCTTTTATGACTTGTCATACTTTGGTTGAATATTGTTCTTAAAGAAGTATGATGTATGTGGGTACGGGATGGCCGATGTGACACGGCATAGGTATTGAGTGACACAGTACCGCCCAACATCCTTTATCTGGGGGTAAAAAGAAAGAGTATGATGTGGGAGTGAGAGCAACCACGCTAGCCTTACGAGGGTGACCTAGCAACACAAATGAGTACCTCTTTCAACTATGTGTTTTAGGACATATAGCCGCTATAAAAGCTACCATTAAAACATGACAATTATGTGTACTTTATCTATAACATGATAATCACAGTAGATGAGGGAGAGAGGATTAAGTGAACCCATGAACCATGTCCATTGTTCCTATAAGAAACTCACACTTGAGCTTGTCCTCTTGCTGCAAAGAGGATTGGGACACTTTTACATTCTTGCTTGGTTACTTCCATCCATCAACCACCTTATTCTCCAAACTTGTTTTGTGCATAATCAACTAAAACTTGTGACACTTTAGTTGTAGGGAATAGATAACTTTTCATTCTTGCTCCTGTGGATCGATACCTTACTTCTACATTGAGAGGTGCTACGGTGATCCCTTGCTCTTGGGGGTAATCAACTACTTTTCTGGCGCCGTTGCCGGGGAGCGTAGCGCTTAAGTTTCTATTCTTGTGTGCACTAGACTAAGCTTGGGGAGGTTCCTTTTATATCTTGCAATCATCTAAGCTTGGGGAGGTTCTTTAACTTGTTTAATGATACTATGTCTCCCATTGATGATGATGAATATGATATTTTCAGTCCACCTCACTTCAACTATCTTGATACCAAATAAGAAGACTAGCTATATGGCTATAAAGAAAGCGCTTTGCGGGAGGCAACCCGGTTATTTTTGTGTGTGATTTTTCTTTGTGTCCTCTTGCTGTAACAAGTGACTTTGTCTAGTTTAGTTTCTGGAGTTTTAAATAAAGTGCCAAGTTTTACCCATTTTGGTCTTGAAAAGTTGCTTATTGAGTTCGGAGATTTTATTCCTGCACGAGTCAGTGCACGGTATGATTTTTAATTCTTATTCTGTAACTCCGAATGAGCTCATATTTGAACTGTAGTTGCAACTTTTCATCCTCTGTATGCATGAATTTTTTCGGAATTTTTCGAGAAAGTTTGGTAGGGTAGAAAAATACGTTTTGCTGCTGCTGTTTTTCTGGACAGATTCTGTCCCATTTTGTTTGATGCATGCTTTGAGCTTTTAAGTTGAATCTTTTTGATCCAATTGAGTTTATGAGTAGGCATACAACATTATACACTTTCTGGACATCTCATATGAATTTTTGTTCAAGGATTATATGCAGCAAGAAACATTTGTTTATCACTATTAATGCACCCCACAGAAAAGAAATGGGAGAAACGGTGTTTTGAAGTTTTTTCACAGGGATTGGAGGAGATGCACCAAGAGCTATCCAAGGATGGTGAAGACCATAAGCTTGGGGATGTGAAGACAACCCCTGGACCTACACACTCTCGGTTTGCACACGTCCAACTTCTGTTTTTCGATCGAAACACTTTATCGCATAAACTTGGAGCGTCTTTTTGTTTGTTTTGTTTGATCTTTGAGAGACCACCACACTATCATTTATATATGGAGAGCTACTGGAAATATGGGTTGAAATATGTTGGATGCTTTTATAAGATTGGGAAAAGGGATGTTTGAGTTGATTTTTAATGATAGTTGCATGATTCATGAGCTTGTTTATGAGTAATAGTTTGCAAATCCTTTTTGAAGAGCTATCACTTATTCATGTTTTGGTGCTGATTGTTATTTTACTTGGTTTAACATGGATTAGTTAGTTCTATGGACACTCATGCATGCATCTAGATGGTCAACTTTCTCCCTTTTGCTAGCCCAAACATTCCAACAAGTCAAAACTTGTTTCCAACACCTTCAACCAAAGTTATTCCAGTGAGTCCACCATATCTACCTACTAGCTATATGCTATTCCGAGTATGTTCATCATGATATTTGTGTTATCTATACCTCTGAATGAAAATGATTATGTTATTGATTGCCATGGAAAAGTTGGTTATATAGCTCTCACGAACTTGATGCACATTTATTTTATTGCATAAATAAAACATGACCCATTGTGATTAAGATTATGATGCTAGTGGCTTGATAAATGTCGAGGTTGGGAGTTAGCCCATATGTGCTGTCACATGCAAAGCTTTCAACATGCTCCTTCATCTCATTTAGTTGATATCATGTACTTTTGTTTATGGATGCCTATCATGTGAAATGAGGTGGAAATGAAGTAGTTTAAATGAGTTTGTATAAATGGTTAGAGAGACGCCTGGGCCGCTAATCTAAGCCATGCATCATTCATGGTGGAAATTTACTTACATGCTATGGTGAACCGTCTATGATCACCTTATAATAAAAAGCTATTCCAATGGTAAATAAAAAGGGTGTTGAGGTTGTTCATCTTGTTTGTTTGTCTTGTCATTTTGATATGGGCTTGTTCCATATCCTGGGACAAGAGGTACCCCAGTTGACGCTCTTGATGATACTATTATTACTTACAATGATATAACTTGAACTTGCTTTGTTTCCTAAGTTGAGTAATCATGGTGTAGGTACTTGTATTCAAGGGGCATGAGACATCCAACCTTTACTTTGTCAAGCACACTACTCATATTTGCTCTCACATTAAACTATAATCATTCAAGATGCTATGATAGGGGAATGAGAGCTTGACACCAAGTATTACCACATTGCAATCATTAACTTAAGTAGAAGAGTTTGGAGGTTAGATGAAACTTATGCATGCTTTACCTCTACTCACTTATACATCTTTCCAAAGTGTCCACCTATCATATTCAGATTTTCATCATCACTCGACCAATGTAGGATGTCCATACTTATCATTATGCATACATGTGGTCCATACTACTATCTGTTATGTTACACTTTGTGAACTATCATTGAACATCCTTGCATTGAATACTTGATATCACTTCATAAACTATCTTGCATATTGCTACTCCTTTTAAGAATGAATCATTTGACTCTATGTAGCAATAGTAATCATCTTTGATATCCATTGTTAGTATTAAATTGCAAAGTCCATGTTAGTTTTATCACCTTCATACTCGAGGACGAGCATGGGTTAAGCTTGGGGATGTTGATGCATGTAAAATGCATACATGAACTTTGCATTATTTTACTTCTATTCCAATCATATTTGCATCATATAAGGGTTATATCAATGTTTTATAATGATTTTGGGAATATTTCATAGTTTTCCCATTTATTTGGAATTAACCCTGTTTTCCAGAAAACGTCTTTTTTAGTGTTTCAGACTTTCCGGGAGCTTCGGGACTCCAAAAAGGGCAAGGTCAGAGAGCACGCTTCAGAATTTTCGAGACGAACGCAATGGGCTCAAAATGAAGGCCAGAAGCCCAACCAGTGGAAATGAGAGGGCCCACGCGGCCTAAAATCTGGCCGCGTGGGCCTACCTATTTTGGGCCTCGGAGCTCCGCCGCCGTTGATCTTTCTCCACCGACTAGTTTGACCTAAAAACGCCTATAAAAATCCCCCGGAGTTTCGCGAGGAGGCGGCGGAGAAACACAGAACCACGAAACAGAGAGTCAGAAGGCTGCCGCCGGAGAAGATCGGAGGGGGGAAACGCCGCCGGAGTCACCTCCGGAGGGCTCCACCCCCCTCCGGCGTGTTCATCATCAACATCTACAGCAAGAACTTCTCCACCATCATCACCATGATGAAGGGGAGTAGTCCACCCCCTGGACTTGGGTTTGTGGTGGTAACTTATGTATCTCTCCTCTCTCTTGAGCTTCACTAATTAGTACCGTATGAGCTGCTAAACATGATTACGGTCATCTATGTAATACCTTTGTGGTGAATATTGTGGTATGAGATGATTTGTTATGCATTTACCGTTGTGTTGGATCTTTTATGACTTGTCATACTTTGGTTGAATATTGTTCTCAAAGAAGTATGATGTATGTGGGTACGGATGGCCGATGTGACACGGCATAGGTATTGAGTGACACAGTACCGCCCAACATCCTTTATCTGGGGTAAAAAGAAAGAGTATGATGTGGGAGTGAGAGCAACCACGCTAGCCTTACGAGGGTGACCTAGCAACACAAATGAGTACTTCTTTCAACTATGTGTTTTAGGACATATAGCCGTTATAAAAGCTACCATTAAAACATGACAATTGTGTGTACTTTATCTATAACATGATAATCACAGTAGATGAGGGAGAGAGATTAAGTGAACCCATGAACCATGTCCATTGTTCCTATAAGAAACTCACACTTGAGCTTGTCCTCTTGCTGCAAAGAGGATTGGGACACTTTTACATTCTTGCTTGGTTACTTCCATCCATCAACCACCTTGTTCTCCGAACTTGTTTAGTGCATAATCAACTAAAACTTGTGACACTTTAGTTGTAGGGAATAGATAACTTTTCCTTCTTGCTCCTGCGGATCGATACCTTACTTCCACATTGAGAGGTGCTACGGTGATCCCTTACTCTTGGGGGTAATTAGCGTCTAGGGTCCAAAGACCCAAGAGTAACAAGTTCACAAGCTTTCAACTTCCACGAATCCTCGTGGAGAGCACACCGATGCACCAAATGCAAGAGGCAAGAGCACAATTGCTCAAATCCTCCACTCTCAAATTCCAATAAAGCAACAAATGCTTATGGGGGAATAAGAGAGAAAGAACAAAGAGGAGATGCACCAAGAACTCCAAGATCAAGATCTACTAGGTTCCCCTCACTTATAGGAGAGATTGATTGGTGGAAATGTAGATCTAGAACTCCTCTCTCTTTTCCCTCTAATTTGAGGCAAGAATCATGGAGGAATAGAGAGGGAGGCAAGCTTTTCAAGGTCAACAATGGTGGGAGAGAGAGGGGAAAGCTTGCTTGGCTCTTTGGGGAAGAAGGGGGCCTTATATAGGTCCCCAAAATAAAGAGCCGTTGCAGGAAAACAGGGACCGGATATTCCGGTTTAAGCTAGGACCGGAATTTCCGGCCCAGACGAAAACTGTTCTGGTGGTGACCGGACATTTCAAACCGGATATTTCCAAAAGACCGGAATATCCGGTTTCCTGAAAACTGACAGAAAAAGCAAAACAAAAACTGCAATATCTTTTTCCTCCGGACTCCGATTTTGACGTTCTTGGGCTCGTTAGAATCAACACAATGAGCACGACAGGATTATGCAGAGAAACATCATAGTCCATCATGTGAGGATAAATCCACAAGGAGAGAGTTTGACCTCTCTAGCTAAGCTCCGTCTTCATGTCTCCTTTGCAAGCTTCAGTCAAATGATATCTTCCGAGATGCATCATATTGAACTTGCACTTCATCTTCTTCTCTTGATATGTATGATGGCTTAGAGGTAAACATGATTGTTCACTCAATCTTCTTTTCCAACCATACTTGTAATGAGCTCAACTCTACACATGACCATTCTTCATATAAACCCTTGTATAGAGCATTGATCATCATGTAATCTTCTAGAGTCCAAAACATGAACTCCAATCATTTCCTATGGACAAGATCTACAAGTAAATCTCAATGCAAACATTAGTCCATAAGGATTTTCATTAATTACCAAAACCACGCATGGGGCAACACAAGCACTTTCACTACTTTGCCGAGAAACCGACGAACTTGCCTCATGAATTCCACCAGCGCTTTAGGATGAGCAGGACATTGTTCAGGAGGATCGTGCATGGTGTTCGCGAGTACGGCGACTACTTTGAACTGAAGAGAGACTGCACCGGCGTCCTTGGGTTCTCGTCTCTTCAGAAATGCACGGCGGCCATACGGTGCCTTGCTTACGGGCCACCCGCGGATGCTTTGAATGACTATCTCCGTATGTCTGAGTCCACCGCCGTCGAAGCCACCTACAAATTTTGTATGGCAGTTGTGAAGGTGTTCGGCGAGCACTATTTGAGAACACCAAATGAGGAAGACACGACGCATATTTTGGCACAAGGCGCGGCAAGAGGATTTCCAGGGATGCTTGGAAGCATAGATTGCATGCACTGGAACTGGAAGAACTGCCCCTACTCGTGGCAAGGGATGTACAAGTCACGACATCATGGGAAGTACAGTGTTATACTTGAAGCCGTGGCAGATCATGAACTTTGGATATGGCATGCCTACTTCGGCATCGTCGGTGCTGCCAATGACATCAATGTGCTCTACAAGTCCACTGTGTTCAAGAAACTTATGGATGGCCTAGCTCCACCATGCAACTATGTGATCGGCGGCCATGAGTACAACAAGGGGTACTATCTTGCTGACGATATCTACCCCAGTTGGGCTACATTTGTGAAGTCAATCCACAACCCTCTCGGCGAGGCAGATTGCCATTTTGCAAAGAGGTAAGAGTCTGTTCGCAAAGATGTGGAGCGTGCTTTTGGTGTGCTCTAGGCCAGGTGGGCTGTTGTCCGCTACCCTTGTCTTGCATGGTCACCAGACGAAAATGGATGCTATCATGAATGCTTGTATCATCATGCACAGCATGATCATCGAGGATGAGCGTCCTATAAGGAGGCAATAGGTCGGCGAACAGTTCGATTTCCAGGGGCCTATGGCTAATCCACAGCCGAGCGTGCCGACGGCGTATCGTGAATTTGTTGGCGTAGTTCGGGAAATTCGTGATGAAGCCACGCATAACCAACTGCACAATGATTCGTTGCGCATGCATGGGCTATCAAAGCGAATCAACTGGCGGGGGCAGCGGATGAGTGATATTTTTTAAGGTGAGTTCAAATTTAAACAACGTAAACGAATATGAACTTGTGTTGTAATAGAACCTATTACTTTCAAGCTTTATAAGTGCATGCATGTACTTATTACATATGATTACAGCTATTCGTCGTCATCGGACTCAGCCTTAGGCAGCGGTGTCCCGGACACGTCGTCCGCCGGCGCCGCATCAGGAGTTCCCGGCTACCACTCCGGTTCTGGGTCCTGGGGAACGGCCGGTCCTGCATATGCCCCTGCTGCACGGGACGGCCACCGCGACCAAGGTTCCCACAGTGAGAAAGCAGGGCGTGCCGGGGATGGTGTTGCAGGCTCGCCGTCCTGTTCCGCCGCGTCCTCTTCCTGCCAGTGGCGGATCGAGCCCAATCAGTTAGCCCGGGCAAAATATACATGTAGCTATGATTTACCACATGATTTGGCCCAAGATGTTCTCACTTAAGCTGGCACTTTCAGCTACTAATCAAAGGAACTAAACAGCCGGAGCCCGGGCAGCCACCCGGGCATGCCGGGCTGAAGCTCCGCCACTGCTTCCTACTGTTGTTCGGCGGCGAGCACGGCATGTTGCTTCTAATCGGCGACCAGCACGGCCTCCCTCTCCTCCTCCTGATCGACCACCACGACCGCCTCCTTCTTCTCCTCCTGATTGGGTAGCACCGCCTCCTTCTTCTCCTCCTGATCGGGCAGCACCGCCTTCTTCTCAGGCGACGACATGGCTAGCGAGTTGTGGGCGGAAAGAATGAGATCGATATGAGGATTGTTATATTGGTGCCAAGCGGTGCGAACGCAACCCGAATCGACGCGGCGGCGGTTGCAATCCACATGAAGCGTCGTAATGCGGAGTGACGCGGCGGCGAACCGGCGGCGGTTCGTGCGCCCGCAAGGTGTTTGACAGTTTGCTCGAATTTTGGGCCATTTGAGGGGTGGGCCTTTGGGGGGGTGCCGTTGTGGAGGGCCTCCAAATGTTGCCCAAACACAGTCCGACACCCCCCAAAGGAGGCCCAATTGGAGGGGTGCCGGACAACGATTTAGAGGCCCCCGGTGGAGATGCTCTCAAGCTCGGCTCGTAGGTGGACATCTGCCTGAGCCTGGAGGCCAGGTCGAGCTAGGCCGCCGCCCGGACTCGATACGTCGCTGCCGACGCCCGGCTCCAGCCCCTCACCCATCCACCTCTATGTTCGTCAATCTTGAACCGGCCGTGGACGAGTGATACAAACAACTGCACAACAGCACGCTAGCATCACGAATAGAGCAGAGGTGAGAGTCGCGGCCAACCTGGCCGGCCGGACGACGAATTGCCGTGGCCGCTCGCCTGTGTCCTGGCAGATCTGAGGTCGGCAGGAAATAGCAGCACCACCGGAGAGAGGCCTAATCTTTGCTCGTTGCACTCCGGCTGTACGCTAGCATCCGCCACCACCGACTCCTTCGCAATTGTCTCCCGCTGCACCGTCGCGGCATTGCCCCGCGCCTAAGGACCACACGGTCGACCGCAGCGGAGTGGGAGGAGGGGAGCATAAAGCTGCGTCTCCGGCGGCGTGGGGCGAGAGGTGGCCGCGCTTCCATCACAAGGATAGGTTTGCATCGGTGGCGGCGGAGCGTTAGGGGAGGTTTGCATTCAGCGACGATTGATCCGTGCGTTATCCTTTGATAGCAGAGTTTTCGTCTGCCAGGTTTAATTGCTACGTGCACACAGTCTGGGGATTGGGTTAATCTGGGCCGTAAATTCTAGTTAGCCAGCCAGATCGTGTGGTGGGAGTCTGACCGTGTACATTTGTTGGGTGGCTGTAGGAAAGAATATATTTTCTTGTTTAATAGTAGTATAGAAAAGCTGGTTATGCAGGCCTATGCGGGCCGCCGCCTGAAACCCGGAGTGTCCAAGATTGAACTAGTGAAGAAAGACACAAAGACCATTCATGGTTATGACTGTAAATGCCCTAGTGATTAGACATAGGCACACACGCATGACCTCTAGTGTGTTGTAAGAGCATCTCCACTCGGGTGTCCAAATGTCCGTCCAAATCCTTTTGGGGCGTGCCGGACAGAATATTGCTCCCACTCGCGACGCCCAAAGCAAATTTCGTCCGAAAGCGTCCACTTTTCTGTCCGGCAGCGCCACATAAAGCCCTTGAAATGGGGAGGCTTTGGGCGACCCGGACACAACTCTTCGCAGCAAAAGCCAATCATTTTATTCCACGTATGCCTCTCTCACCTCACTTTATCTCTCCTCTATCTTCCCACCTACCTCAGCTCTCACTCCTCGTCTCACCACCGTGTGTGCGCCGGTCCTGGCAGCCGTGGACCTCAACCGCGTCAGCGTCGTTCCTCTCGTCATGGACGCCCAGCTCGCCTGCCAGGAGCTCGTGGCCCAGCTGCTCGCCGGAGCTTGGCGATGGCCGCAGAGCAGCTGGCGGCGCACGCCAAGCTCGCCGGAACAAATCGCGACGCACGCCCACCGGAGTAGCTCGTGGGCACGCCTAGCTCCAGCGAGCAGAGCCGAGGGTCGCGCAAGGTGAGGACGGCCGCGGCGGCGAGAACATAGGAAGGACGCACATGGTGAAGACGGCCACAATGGCAGAACACAGGCGGCGAGCGCGGAGGGCGGCAGAACACGGTCGGCGAGCGTGCGCACGCACGCATGCAGCGCTTGGCTAGCTAGCACGGCCCGGCCAGCGCGTACGCTCACACGACGGTGCTTGGCTAGCTAGCACGGCCGGCCGGCGAGCGCACACGCACGCAAGCGGCCGTTTAGTCTCCACTCGTACCACCGCCTCGTCTACCTCGTCCGAGAAGGAGAGCGGCGCGGGCGGTGCGCCTCTCGTGTGGTGCGGGATGTGAGCTCCAGGCTCCGCGGCGGACCGGAGGAGGCGAGGCTGGCACCTCGACGCCGGTCTCGCAGGCGCGAACGCAACGATGGGCGCGGGGCCGAGCTGAAGCTGGAGGTCGCCGCCCCGCCTACAAGGTGTTTGTTGTGTTGTTTTCTTGCTAAAAACAAAGTGTCTAGACACAATATTGGGCCTTCGAGTGGGAAAATGCACACCCTATAAAAAAATATGTCTGACAGGCCTCCAAATGGCTTTCCGGAAGGCATTTGAGCGGCCATTTGGGCGCCGCGGGAGATGCTCTAAGACATCGCTTATTGGCTCAACGACATCGAGACACATCGGTCGCCACATGTCATGTTGTTATAGAAAAACTAGCACAGAGAACCTCCCAGTTGTGATTGTAACAACTTTAATGTGTTGAACGGGTCCATGGAATCAAATTGTGATTCCCTAGGTATCACATTATGTTGCAGAAAAATGCGACTCTACGGCCACCACAATGTCATTATAAATGTATCCTAATACACCAAAGTTTAAACCCCAAGTTTGACGATAATATTTCTTATTTAGGCGAAATATACTTCAGCTTAGTCGATGTCGAGTCATCCGTGGTGATTTCGTCAATCTCAATTATCTGATCCGCCGGCTCAGTCTGTCAAAAATGCTCACGAGGGTAGGGCGTGTGCGTGCATTCATAAGCTTGAGTATATGCACGTATTTGTGAGCGTCTGTTGTACTGTTTTTCCAAAAAAAACAAAGCAACATCTATCTTCAAATGCTAAGAATGACCTGGGAGGTCAGAATCACACACGAGGGGATGTCTTTTGGTGAGTAGCCGCCACTAGTACATCCACTTGATCGTCACAAGTGAGGAAAAGCCTCACTCCCAGTCTTGTTCGTCTGCTCCGGCCTGTTCCCCACAAACAAGCAACGCCACAGGCCGCTGAGCATGGTGGGATCACCGTTTGGTTTTCCATGGGAGGACCAGAAGCTGGTGCTGTACGCGGTCGCCGGCTCGTTCCTGGCGTGGCTCGCCGTGAGGGCGCTGGAGTGGGCGTGGTGGAGTCCCCGGCGCCTGGAGCTGGCGCTGCGCTCGCAGGGCCTCCGGGGCACGGCGTACCGCTCCGTCGGCGGCGACGCGCCGCTGCTGGTGCGGCTCAACAAGGAGGCCAGGTCACGGACGTTGCCGCTCGGCTGCCACGACGTCGTGCCGCGGGCGATGCCGCTGTACCACCACGCCATGGAGGAGCACGGTGCGTCTTGTTGCTGTCTCTGCTTTCTTTCGCTTTCTTGACTTGACTGGTCCGTAGTGTTTGCTAGTTGCTACATGCATTAGTTTATCTTCGGCGCACGGTCAAAAACATGTGCGCAAAAATAGGATTCGCTTTAAATTATTGCTTGTGGACTGGGTATTTGAGGTGTCTTGGCATGACGGTTAAATTTGATTGGCACAAGCCTTAATTTTTTTTTTTTTAAATGTCAAGGTCGAAATGCTTACAGAAGTCAAGAAATACCGTTCCGATAAGAAGTCGCATAGCCCTTTTTGCCCATTTTCTCGTGCGACAAGGCCGTGGACGCGGGTGAGCGCCACATCTATCGGAATTACTCACAAATTCTTATCTTAGGGCACGCTCATCAACTCCGTCACTAACACACTGGAGGTACAAATCCCTTGCTACCATTCTCGATCGGTTCAGTAATGGTGCTTCAGTTCAATTCGTTACTAAATCATCATTCCAGCATCTTGATCATATTTTTTGATCAACTGCTCCGTTAATTAATCAGTCGGCTTTCCATCGATGGATCGTTCGATCGGGTACATGGCTGCTTTTGGTGCTCGTTTTTCTTATGGTTATTTGCGCTTTATCCAACGGTGACACCCACACAGCGATAATTTGAGGTGGCGTGCTTGCTCACTTGCTGCAACTTGTATACGCTTGCTCATCCTCAGTCCTCAGCAGCCCACGCGCGGTTAAAGCATCTTCAGTCGGGGCGCCCAAATGGCCGCCAAAGGGCTTTGGGGCGTGCCGGACACATTTTCCTCCCACTCGCGTCGTCCACATCTGATTTTGGTCCGGCGCGGTCCAGTTTTGTGTCCGGCACGCCCAGCCCACGCCCTCAACTTGGGGCGGCTTGGGGCGGCCCCGGACACAACGAAACTGCCGCTCTGACAAACGGGCCACGCCTGGCAGTGAGACACGAAGCGGTCATCGTCGTCGTCAAAGGCGCGTGACGCCTCGGTTTCACTGTCCGGCGCAGACGCCCATCGAGCCGGCGCGCAGGCGCCAGTGATGAGCCGTCGCGTCGCCTCCCTCGCCGGAGTGAATGCGGCGCGCCTTTTCGAGAACGGCGTTAATGCCCACCGCTCTCCGGCGACAATAAAAAGGCCGCCCCCCGCGCTCACTCGCCACTCTTCTCTCCTCTCTTCCTCCGCCGCCTCCTTCTACACCGCACGCCACCGCGCGAGATGGCCGGCAACTGGCGACGCACCGGAGGCGCGGCGGCGAACGGCTTCGGGCCGCGCACCCTCCTCCAGGTCGAGTCTGAGGCGCTGCGGGAGAACGGCTACCCCGTGCCTCCCGACATGCGCGTTGGAGGACGGTTCGCCATCAGTATCCGCGGCATCCCGGTGCCGCGGCCGCTCACGCGGACGAAGCGTGACTTCTACGCCGCGCAGATCGCCCATTATTGGAACGATCTGACGCCGGAGCAGCGCGAGGACCAGCGCTGGAAACCGGAGGACCCGGGCAACGCCCCCCCGCTATGAGGAGGCATTCCAGCGCACCTTCGACGAGGAGATGAACCGCTGGGACGGCCCCGGCCCGGTGCCCAGGGACAAGAACGTCCTCGGGCGTGAGGCGTTCTGGAGCGTGCCGCACCGCACGCTCCCTGCCGTCATGGAGCACATCACCAACGGCGGCTCCATCCTGGAGTGGCCGCCGGCGGCGCATGTCCCGCCTCCGCCTCAGGCGCCGCGAGCCAACAGGTGGGCGTCGCCAGCAAACAGGTGGGCACCGCGGGCGTCGCCTCCTTCCTCGCGCTCGACGGCATCCTCCTCGTCGCGCTCTTCCTCCTCCCGCTCCCGCGCCACCGGGCTGCTGACACCGAAGCCGGAGCCGATGAAGATCAAGGCGGAGGCGGGGACGTCGCAGGTGGCGTCGCTCTACGCCGAGCTGAAGGCGGCGCAGGAGGCCCACGATGAGGAAGAGCTCTTCCGGCAGGCGGAGGCCGCGTCCCTCAACGACGTGCCGCCCATGGACGCGCAGACAGCCTGCGCCTGGTCGGCGTACATGCACGCCCAGAAAACTGGCGTGCCGTTCGTCGACCTCACCGGCGATGCCCCCGGCCCTAGCAGGAACCAGCGGCGTGAAGTAGGAGGAGAAGGACCCCAACTGGGCCTTCAACCGCCGCTACCAGTAGAATTAGGTTTAGTTTTTTAAATTTCATTCAAATTTGTAAAATTTCCTAAAATTTGAATGAAATTCGTCGTACTTTGAATTAAAATAATTTGGTTTAGGCGGCGTGAGTGGGGAGACAGGGCACCCAAATGCGCCAGGCCTTTCAGACAGCGCCCAAAGGACATGTCCGGAAGGCCTTTGGGCGGCCATTTGGACGCCCCGACTGGAGATAATCTCTTAGCGGTAGAGATTTCACGGCTCATTTAGCAGTATGGAGGGAGTACATATTTGTCGTTGCAATTTAGTCGTCGGCATTTAAGAGATTCACGTGGTGGGAATCAATATGGGCTACCCCTTTCCATTAACCGGTAATAGAAATACAAAGTTGTCTTTCTACAAACATCACACCAGAGGAGGGGTTTGGGTAATCGAGAGCGCCCTCACACTGGCAGGAAATCTGTTGATAAGTGAAATACCCATTAGAGCATCTCCAGTCGGGGAGCCCAAACGGCCACCCAAAGGCGTTTGGGGCGTGCCGGACACGAAATCGCCCCCACTCGCGGCGCCCAAACGCGAATTCGGTCCGGCGCGGCCCAGTTTTGTGTCCGGCACGCCCAGCCCACGCCCTCAACTTGGGGAGGCTTGGGTCGGCCCCGGACGGAAGGAAACGCGACGCCACGTCGGCTCCCGACGCGCGGGCCACGCCTAGCAGTGAGACAAGGGGATGCATTAATGCCGGGCGGCGTCTCGGTTTCCCTAAGAGCATCTCCAGTCGCGGCGCCCAAATGGGCGCCCAAAGGCCGCCCGGACAGGCTCTTTGGGCGCCGTCCGGACTACCTTGCCCATTTGGGTGCCCTCGCTCCCCACTCGCGGCGCCCAAAATATTATTCAAATATAAAATTTTGATACGAAAATGCATATATTTCATTGAAATTTCAATCAAACTAACATAATTCATTCAAATTTAAATCTAGACCTAGACTAGATCTAGTAAGTAGGGTGGCACGCCGGGCACCGGCACTTGGGGCAGGCGCCGGCCCTTGCGGCGGCGAGCACAGGACCCCGGCGGCAGCTCGAGCAGAGGCAGTAGAGGTAGCCGGTGGTGGAGGTGGTGGCGGCGGAGCTGGAGGTGGTGGCTGCGGAGCTGGAGGTGGTGGCGGCGGAGGCGGTGGTGGTGGCGGCAGAGGCTATGTCGGCCTCGATGGGGAGCTGCATGTGGCCGGGATCCCACTCCGACGTCGGCGGCCAGTCCTCCAAGCCGTCATCATCACCGTCAACCTCCTCTGCCTCTTGTTGAGGTTGCGGCGGAGGAGGTTGCACGCGGCCTCCTTCCGATCTTGCGCGACGAGCCTGCTCCACCGCCTCGTAGCGAACCCTCTCCCGTTCAATGCCCGCTGCGAAGTCCTCGTCGGTGGTGTTGGTGAGGCTGTCGTCGTCGGTGTCGACGGCGTCGTCGGAGTCTTCGAGCCAGTCCGCAGGCGGCTTGGGGGCGAAGAAGGAGTGGAGGCGGTAGGCGTGCTCGAGCTCGACCTGCTTGTCCCAGTACGCCGAGTTCGGCTCGAACCTGGGGTCGTCGTGCAGCTCCGGCGCCATCGTCCCCATGCACGAGGCGACGTAGTCGAGCCGCGCCTGGCCGGCCAGCATGGGTGCAACGGGGACGTGCACAGGGTTCGTGGCCCATCCCTCAGGGAGGACGCAGTTCGCCGGCACGGTGTGTTGGTGCGGACGAGCTCGCGCGCCTCGGCTTCCGTGAGTTGGTTCGCCGGTGGCGGAGGAGGCGGTGGAGGAGGTTACGGAGCGTTGACGGCCGACGTGCCTGCCTCCTGCGGTGGCCAGCCGCGGCGAGCCATGGCGCTCTGCCAAACCTGGCTGTCACGGCGGCGACGACGGGCCTCCCTCTGCGCTCGTCTCTCTTCCTCCGCGGCGTGCCGGGGAGAGGCCATGGCTAGGTGTGGGATGGAGATGGTGGAGACGGCGAGGAACCCGCTCTATATAGCGGCCGGGGAGGCAAACGGATGAGGTCGCCTTAACTCCGGCCGTCCAACGGCTCGCCTGCCACACCATTAACGGCTCGCCTGCATTGACGCTGCCGTGGCGCAGACGCTTCCTCGCCGCAGAGGCGAAGCGACGCGTCGCTGCGCCCGGCTGGGAAACCGAGACGCCGCCCGGCATTAATGCATCCCCTTGTCTCACTGCCAGGCGTGGCCCGCGCGTCGGGAGCCGACGTGGCGCCCCAAGCCTCTCCAAGTTGAGGGCGTGGGCGTGCCGGACACAAAACTGGGCCGCGCCGGACCGAATTCGCGTTTGGGCACCGCGAGTGGGGCCGATTTTGTGTCCGGCACGCTCCAAACGTCTTCGGGCGGCCGTTTGGACGCCCCGACTGGAGATGCTCTAACCAGCACATGGTAAAGATAATCACCAGTGGAGAGTTGAACGGATATTGATCAAAGGTTATCTTGTTCCTGGTGGTCCAAATGGCCTAGCAAACAACAAGAAGCAAAGTTGTGTAATATTTCTTCCCCTCAGGCACGAAAGCATAAAGATTAAACAATATCAAAAGTTTCAGTGACATGTAAAAGCAAATGATTAGAAGTTTCAATATCATCACAGAACGAACACTTTGGACACCCGGTCACTTCTTTTTGCGCATATTATCTCTAGGGAGCACATCATCCTCATATAATGTCACATACTTTGTTTTCCTCACAATTCTGAACCAAAGATCATCCCTAGTATCAAGCCTTACAACACCGTTAGACTACTCATTACTGTAAATAGGGGTGCAGTTTTAAACTTTGTTGGTTTACTTGAGGATAGTTTAGAAAGTTTGTCTGTCTCCATTACTCCAACCCGGTGATAGAATATTTTGGAGACATACACATTAAACCAAATACAATTTGTACTAAACTTTTCTACTCTTAGCAAGTATAAGTTTTATGCTACTTATTTGTCTTAGTTAACCAAATGCCATAGAAAGGTTGCCAAATATATTTAAAGTGTTTTTATATGTATGTAATGTACAATACCCAAAAATCTACATGTGGTGTGATAAAGTGTTTTTTCTAACATAAGTTCCTCGTTGAATAATTTTTAGCCTGTTACACAATCCATAGTGCGTATATGTATTTATGATAAATATCTCTAAAGAGTACAACTATCTTAATAGGGGTTTCAGGTGTATGATTAGATAAATATATTTATATGAACTTTCTGAATATAAGTTGAACAATTGGTATGATATGCTATTTTTTGTTGTTACAGTGTGTATTGTAAGCTACAATGGATTCCAAAATGTGTTTATGACATGTGCCTTACTACAATAAAATAATTTTGTTGTTCTTATGCAGTGCTTTTGTGTCTGTAGTTCTTTGATATAAAATTCTTGCACGAAATGAAATACAAAAATTGTTGTACAACATGCATGTTTTTATGAGAGAGACTTGCGAACTAACTAACTTGGCTTTACCGATTATATTCTTTTTTCTATACGTGGTTTATGGTTTGTGGTGTCTACTTCATTATGCAAATTGAACATTTCGTCATTTTAAAATATTCATTGTAGGAATTTTTTTATAACATTCATAAAATCATTTGGTGTAACGGATAGTAAAATAGTGATTATTAGTATTGTCTAGTCTTTGAGGCCCTACCCTTCTCTAGGCCAAGAGTCGTCACCTTGTTGTCCGGAGTCCCTGTTGTCCATGTTCTGATGTGTATATAATCCTTTATTTTATATTTGTTGACACTTTTTTCTGTTACTATGCATCCCATTTATAAAATATATATCAACTTATAAGCCATGTAAATACCTATAGAACTGAAAAGATAGGAGAAACCTATGTGACAAATCAACGACTATCCGTATCATTCGGCACCATCACAGCGGCCACCGAAGAGAAGAGAGACGGATTATCTTTTCACCCGAGCTCGACCATTTACATGGTACTTCCTCCGTGTCAAAATACAAGGCATGCTACTTTTAAGGTGATTTTTGACGCTCAACTTTGACCACAAATATATAACAAAATATATTGAATGAGAATGTATATATGGTACCGTTGGATTCGTCTTACAAAATTCTTTAATTTCATATATCTTTATAATAATTTTGGGTATATATTATAAGTACAAATCATGATTAAAGTTATACGGCGTTGACCAACGAAATTAAAGGGCGTCTTATATTTTGAGACGGAGGGAGTATAACAAAACCCACAAAAATATCATGTAACATAGAATAAAATATCATGTAACATTAAATAAATAGGACACACATTCTTCATGGGCACTCGAACATATCTATCTACAAACTAAAAAACTGCTAAGCTTCGCCTAAAATCGATTGGCAGGTAAAACGTCGATCACTTGGTTTGGGCCGGTGCCTAGAGTGACCATCACAAAGCCTGAACTGGTGCGAGAAGTTCTGTCAAACAAGTTCGGCCACTTTGAGAAGCTCACCTTCGGCCGACTTCAGAGGATGTTGCACAACGGTCTGGGCAGCCACCAGGGCGAAAAATGGGCTAAACATAGGAGGATCATCACCCCTGCCTTCCATCTGGAGAAGCTTAAGGTTATATATCCGTTTAGTCATCGACAAGACAAACCGGCAATGGTTATAAACCGTTGTTCAGACTGTAAAAATGTTCTTTTGTTGCACTTTCAGCGCATGTTGCCGGCTTTCGCCGAATGTTGCACGGAGCTGGTACATAGATGGGAAGGTTTAGCCGCCGGTGATCTACCATGCGAGGTCGATGTCTGGCCTGATATGCAGAACCTGACAGGGGATGTCATCTCCCGCGCCGCATTCGGCTGCAGCTACCTCGAGGGCAGGAGGATATTCCAGCTTCAGGGGGAGCAGGTCAAGCTCGTCGTGCTGGCCATGAACACGGCACATATCCCTGGCTACCTGTGAGTTCTTTGTTACTCTTCTTCATTTCTACACTCTAGCCAAGAAATACTGGTTTGCATGCATGGCGTTTATTGTAAAATATACTGACACATTTTTCATCATGTGCAGGTTCTTGCCAACCAAAGCCAACCGAAGGATGAAGCAGATTAACGCGGAGATCGAGAGTACCCTGAAAGGCATCATCACGAAAAGAGAGAACGCAATGAATGCCGGGGAAGCTACGAGCGACGATCTTCTCGGGCTGCTGTTGGAGTCGAACATGGCAGAACGCAGGGCAGATGGCAGCAGTTTGAAGGCCGGCATCACAACGGACGACGTGATCGGAGAATGCAAGTTGTTCTACTTCGCCGGTGGGGAGACCACGTCGGTGCTGCTCACGTGGACGATGATCGTGCTCTGCATGCACCCGGAGTGGCAGGACCGTGCCAGGGAGGAGGTCCTGCATGTCTTCGGCGCCGCCACGCCGGATTACGACGGCTTAAGTCGCCTGAAAACCGTAAGTTGAAGTAGTGCCATCTTCGTCTTGCCGGTAGATTATGCAGGATTCCTGACCAACGGTGAACGTTTTCAGGTGACCATGGTGTTGTACGAGGTGTTGCGGCTGTACACGCCGCTGACGGCGCTCCACCGCACGACGTACAAGCCGATGGAGCTCGGTGGCGTCAGGTACCCGACGGGCGTGGTGCTCACGCTGCCATTGTTGTGCATCCACCACGACAAGGAGGTTTGGGGCGAGGACGCCGATAATTTCAGACCAGAGAGGTTCGCCCAGGGGATCTCCAAGGCATCGGCCGACGCGCCGGCGTTCTTCCCGTTCGGCTGGGGCCCGCGTATCTGCGTCGGTCAGAACTTCGCGCTGCTCGAGGCCAAGATGGGGCTCGCCATGATTCTGCAGCGCTTCTCCTTCGAGCTCTCGCCGTCCTACGCACACGCGCCGTTCCCCGTCGGCATGCTGCAACCAGAGCACGGCGCGCAAGTCAGGCTCACGAGGCTTCCGTGATCTGCATATTGTTAGTACAGAATCAATAGCTTGAAGACTTGAACTGCATGTACAGCATAATTGCGGATTCTATGACTCACCTGCTCACTCAATAACGTGTAAAATGCAGGCTAATGGATGAACTTTGTGTGAGTGTTTGTTTAAGGATAAATTTCTTGTTTTAGTGATCAACTTTTTATTTTTGCGCTTGGGTTTGATACTTTGATCAACTAGCAAAGTAGCAGTTGTCGATCATACTCTTTTTGTCCCAAAATATAAGGCGCATTATTTTCGTTCGTTAACGATGTAGTACAATTTTAACTATGATTTGTGCGTATAGTATGTTCATAAAATTATTTCTTGCAAGACTAGTCTAACGATGCCATTTATACAATCCCAGTCCATAATATATGATATATATTAGTAGTCAAAATCGCGCATCAAACGGCGACAAAAAAAATAGTGAACCTTGTATTTTTTGACCAATTGGGCTGTTGGGCTAAGGCATCTTTGGATTTGTCCGGATTCTCAAGCACCAGAACCGAACCAGGCCGGCCTACAAGCGAAGGACACCAGTAGGGATGTAAATGGTACGGATAATTTCCGCCCCGAATCCGCATCCGTATCCGTTTTTAAGGATAAGGTATGTAATTATGGAAATCCACCGGATACGGATGCGGATAAGGATATTCGTTAGGCGGATATCCGGCGGATATGGTAGAGGATATGGTATTGCTATTATCCGACGGATGCGGATTATCCGCCTTTTTTTGCGAATTATCTGATATAATCTATTAGGATAATCCGATTTATTAGCTTATTTAGTTAGTATAAAACTATAAATAGCCAAATCCATTAGCACATTCAGCTAATCACCCGTTTACGTCTCTCCATATATAAATAATTCTACCTAGTACGATTTATACTCAGTAATACAATAGGAGTATTCGTTTTATGACGTCCAACCATGACTTGCATTATGCACACGTACATTTTGATCAATCTGTAAGGTTACATGCTTGGATAATTCTTTTGTTCAATTTTTTTTCACGGTAAAATTTTGTTTCTTTGTATTTATTTATCCGCTACTTAGTATTCGTATCCGGTCCGCATCCGCTCTGTTACCGATCAGTATCCGTAGTCCGATATTATCCGTATTCGTATCCGCATCCGGTCGTTATCCGATCCGCTCCGAATCCAACAAAAAAATATGAGAAAATATATAGAAAGAGCATTATCGATCCGATCCGTTTACATCCCAATACACCAGAGCACATTTGTATCAGTTTAGGCGTAGCCCATAGCCCATTGATATCACTGGACTACCAGCAAAGGACACCAGAGCCCGCTGAAAAATGAAGCAAAAGACATGAGAGTGAACAATTTAACCACTTCACTTCTTTTTGAGAAAAATCTAGTCACTTCACTTGCGCACTCGCCAAGCACATGGCCGCCACTGTCCGATGCCTGCTCTTTTTGTCATCGCGTCTTTGGTTTTGATCGAGTTGTTAGATGGATCAATGATTCTTGGATGGCTACGAAGGACCCCATGATGAAATCGCTACATCTTTATGCAGAGCTTTTGTTTGGGCCATGGATTGAGATCTGGGTATTCCAGTGGCAAGTGGGACCGTGGGAGTGTGCACAAAATCGATCCTCATCGTATGTTTGTGGGCGTGATTTTTTTTTCCGTAACACATGGCTACTGTCTATTGCTGATTTTGTTCTTGGCAATTCAAGCGTGCAATAATACTTCACTATGATGGCCTCTTGAATGCACCTGGGCATGGGACAAATCTATCGATCCAAAAGCTTCAAGAATTCTCCTATCATCTTATTCCGCTCCTTTTCAGCACGATGACAACGATTGCTTCCTAATCATTAAACTCGAGTAATTAACATGACTACCTAGCACTTAGAGCATCTCCACCGGGGCCTCTAAACGACCCCTAAAAGCCTTTTGAGGGACCGGACACCAAAAACCGCCACCAGCGGCACCCTCAAAGCCTTGCCCTGAGCGATTTTGTGTCCGGCACCCCCAATCGGACCTCCAAGTTTGGAGGCCCTCCAGGGGTGCCGGACACCGTCTCGGGCATGGCCCTGACAGCGCTGGCCCGCCCGTCATACACACAACGCGCCGCGCCCGTGTTAAATTGGCTGTGCACGAGGCCGTTCCGCCGCGTTTAATGTCGAGGCGACAAGACGGCGCCACGCCTATCAGGACGCGTCGCAATAACGCCGCGCCTGTTCCCCTGGCGGGCGCAGAGCGAAGCGACACGTCGTAATAATGTCGCGCCGCTTCCCATGGCGCAGACGGAAGGGACGCGTGCTGGAGTCGCAGCGGCTGGCCGTGGCGGCACCCTGCAGACGCGTCGTCGGCGTCAATGTGCGGCCAGGCGAAGCGGTGGCCGCGTTAATGCAGGCCACCCAACCCCGCTCCTCCGGCCGGCTTTAAAACCCGACGCATCGCAACCCTTCTTTCCTCACACCATCACTTCTCCCTCTCTCTCCCTCTCCCTCAAGAAAATAGGCCGCCATGGCGGGCAGCCGCGACGGGCGTTGCAGTGAGCAACGCCACGAGCAGCTGGAGGAACTCCGGCGTCGCAACGAGGAGGCGGAGATGGCCAAGGCGTTCCAACGAGGCATGTGGCGCGAGGAGGCCGACAACGCGCCTCCCTACGTGCTCTCGCTGGAGACCGCGCGGTTGAGCAGCCGCCACCAGCTGCCGGTGGACGGGAACAGAAGACCCCGAGCTGCCCAATCTGCCTCTACAACCGGCTGCATCTTGGGCAGCAGCGTCGCCGTCACCGAAGAAAGGGGCGGCGCAAGCCGAAAAGGCTTCCGATCGAACGCCCCGCCGCATGTCACGGCGGTAAATCGAATGCCACGCGCCGACGAAATCAGAAGTCCTTGATATGGGGGAGCCGGCAGGAACGTTTCTAAAGGCCGTAGCTGACGGGAACAGAAGATGCAATCCCGGAGCCGGATCATCGAGGCATGGAAGTCTCTTGATGATTATTTGGCTTGGTTCGCATCTTCCTCTCCGTCGGCCGGTCATGAAGCGGCATCTCTCTCCCTGCCGGCGCGTGTATTGGTTGGCGAGAAGCTGCATAGCCCTCCTTCTCTCCGCCTAGTTTAGGTTTAGTTTGTTAAATCTCGTTTAAATTCGAAATTGTAAGTTCGTTAAATCTCGTTTGAATGAATGTTTGTAGAGCCGAAGTTTGAATGAATGAAAATTATAAAAAAAACTTTTGGGTGCCTACTTTGGGGGTGCCGCTGTGGGCGGCCTCTAAATGTTGCCCGGACACATGTCCGGCACACCAAAGGAGGCCCAACTGGGGCGCCGAACACCGATTTAGAGGCCCCGATGGAGACGCTCTGTAATACCCCACAGCTTAGAGAGTCGGAAGGGTAGAAATAGAATATGTGCATTTGCATAGCATGCATCTGAAAATACGGGAAATTTTGGCGCGTTAAATCAAACAATGCAAAGTGACCGCTGTTTCTCTCGACTCGATGAATTAGGGTCTAGATCATCTTGTTGAGTGCTATGAACTTCGACATGATCTTTATAACAACTAACAAGAAATTAGAATCTTTTGTCGAGGCATTCCAAAATTTGGACATGACCTTCCTAAATCTATCGACATTCTCATCACAATTTATAACATGACAAGATATACTCTCATTAAACAAAAGACACACACATAATTTCATCTATATGAACATACAACATCGTTCTATATCTATTATCATCTCAATACATCATTCACACACATATCATCACATAAGAATCAAGTTCTCATCTCATCCATAGAATATCTCAATACAACATCTCAAATCCATCATATACATATCTCATCACATTATTATACACAATTTGAATGTCCAAAATACAATAAGGTACACATATTACAAATGGGACATTTATACAAACTTCACATGTTGAAGTTGAAATAATAAATCGTGCTACAACATTTATAGAATATGTACATATCTCATCCAAAAAGAAAGGAAGAGTACAAATGAATAAAAGCAAATTGCTAAACAAAATCTTAAACTAGATCTTCACACCATTTGGAACTTCTCAACTTATCATGATCTTCTTATCTCCCAAATCTTATTCTTGATTCCTGCACATCAACAAAAGAAGAAGAACAGAAAGAAAGGAATTTAAGCAAGCATCTGTTCTTATCGACTTCTCTAGAAATTGTGAAATTCAAACGTTTTGTGGTATGTAAAAGAAGATGGAAGCAAGGCTGGCCCCCTTGTTGACAAATTCTTATTACATACATGAAGCCATTGAAAATCATCTAAAACAAAACAAAGACAAAAGAAATGTTTCTTAATTAAAATGTATGCCTTCAACACAAGGGTGAGGCAACTTTGTGTTGGAACTCGACTACTAGATATTAGGAATTTGTCCTAATACCAAAGTGGTGACTAGAGGGTATCTATCTATTATATACTTAAAACACAAGACAAACAACGGATGAGATTTAACCAAGAAAAACAACGGCTGTGATTTAAAAAGATCTCTTAGATCCACGTGGTAGTCGGAAGAGAAAAAAAAATCAAGTTCGAGAGTCCCGATCGGACTGGTATACGAAACATCCTCCAAGCTCACGTAGAATCCATCTACGTATCAAGCATAGATTTTTTTATGGAGGTGGCAACGGAGGACTAGCAATCGTGCAATTAAAAAGGAAAGGGACAAAACTGATCCATCTTTATCTCATTAAGGACTCTTCGTGATTATTTTAGGTAGCGTTTGACCTTGGCAAGCCTGTTCCTTGCCTGCCTTCCCTGCATTTATCGTTGGCAGCAATATATAAGTTCTCCGCGAGCGACAGATCATATATAGGTTTTGCTCGGCAGAGAAATTCTACATGTTGACAATTGATCGATCGGGTCTGGCTGCTAGCGCGAGGATGGCAATCTCACGACGATGAATTAGACGTCAACGAGCTTGATGAATATACAAGGAGCCCTCAGTCTATGACGAATTTTTATGGCGATATTGATCTACGAGAAGAAGCGACCATGGATGATTTGGGTCCATGGTGACCCAATGGGGCAACCACATGCACGACGGACGTACAAGATTTGGCGGACCATGCTAGCGCCTTTGCATCAGTTCGGCTCTGATTATTTTCTGATCACACATGATTACACACGTCGAGTTCAATACGTCGTATCAGGCGGAGACCAGATCAAACATGTGATTCCCTCCGGCGTACAAGTCCGTTGTTTTCCTGAAACTACTGAAGGATTTGGCTGCCACTACCTCATGCTCCGTCATGACCCTCGCCCATGATGCCCAAGCGTAAAAATTTCCTTGGAGGCTATTCTTTCAGGTAGTAGTTTCCTAAGAGAATTGTGTCATCTTAGTCTGCAGCTTAGAAAGTGTTATCTACTTGAAGGCCATACACGTACTAGCTAGGGATTCATATTTACATAAACAATCAAGTCGTTGGTTAATATATGCAAAACGTACTTCACCCATGTAATATGTTTTTTTGGATAAGTAATATTTCCTCAATTGTTTGTTCATCTACCAATAGTTCGTTCAGATTTGTAATTATAATTTCTTTTCCGAATATGCAATAAGAATTCTACCTTTACATGTGTAGGAAAACTAATATACTTTGTTTCTCCAATGGATATGTTACAACAATTAATTCGTTCTTAGTTTATATCGCTAAACGCTAGCTGGAGCATTTATATTAAAAATACTATAGCCAAATTGTGTCATGGGATTATTTATTTTATAGTTTTAGCTCACTCAGTCGTTCATGCAAAAATCTATGCGTATTGAATTTAATTTGGATGTATATAATAGATTAAAGGCAATTCGGATCATATATATATATTGCATCTCTTCGGTCTTTTTTTGGCGATCCCATTATGTATATTTCGCGGATTGATCTCATTATATATGTTGGCTTCCTGAACAACAGAAGATTTCGAGGATCACCATCACCAAGCACATGCCCCACGCGTCGTCACGCCAAAGCTGGCAGGCTACTGCCACCCAAGCGCATGCTCTAGCGGTGCGCGCAGCTTCTCGACTACCGGAAGGCATTTCAACAACGCTCATGATTCGGAACAGCGTAAGAGAATCTATGCCCTCGATTGAGATACAACTCAGGAAGCGTGGTGTCAGTTTGTCACCGTCGATGAGGCAGAGCAGCTGATCAGCCACGTCATGCGCGTTGAGCGGTTTAATTATGTCGTGTAAAAAGTCAAATATTTATTTAAAGAAAATGAGGTGTAAGGTGGTCGACCGAAAACCGAGCAGATTAATCAAGTCATGTAGTAGTATTGTTGTGATCAAGGTCGATTGTTTCAATATTATCATCCGTATCAATAAGCTCTAATTGTGCTGGCTGCATTGGAATATACAACACGAGCTGTCTATAAGCTGACAGACACCACCATCCATGTCAGGTGTGGCACTACATACTAGCTTGCACGAGCTCATGGACAACAGATTCAGACTTATGATGTCGGGTAATCTGTCGAAGTAAAAATGCAAAAGACAAGCTATGATTTTTTTTTTCTGTTTATGATGATAAAACTTGATTAATGCAGAAGGCACGCTAATAGATATTAGGGACAAAAAACCTTAATAGATCAGTTAGTGAATTTATTCATCCATCCATAATGGATTTTTTAACCTTTAGATAATCTATGCTTTGCACGAAAGGCAATTTCATATGACTTGGTTTTTGTCTTTCTATCGTAATAGTAAATGAAATTGGACGATTCTACTAGAGATATTACGACTCTACTATAGCTGATGTACCTGATCTAGGGAAGACAGCGCCCAGATTTTACTCTCCTTATTAAGCGCCTTATGTCTCGCATCAGGTTGAAATTTTATACCTCCAGTAAGCCAGCCTACCCATCAAGTTATGTTTCGATATAAATACTACTATGTCAAGACTCAAGTTATGTCTCGGTATAAATACTTTTCGGTATAAATACTACTATGTCAAGACTTAAGTTATATTTCGATGTTTTTGCACAGCAAACGTTTGATAAATTGCTTGAAGTGGAGTTTATTGTTGCATGTTCGAACTTGGTAAATTCTAATTAATATTTTTGAAATGTTGCAGTACATGGAAAAATCTCTCCACTAGCACCGAGACACAATTGATTGCTGTATACCGTACTTCTCGATAGGAAAATTTGGAAGCCTAAACAATGAAGATATTCAGGTTTTGCATTTTTACATGTACATATGTTATATCACGTAGACTGGAACGTGGATGCAATTGCAGCTCAATAAACCGAGTATCATAAATCATTCTTATTTTAGAATTGTTTTATAATATAGTATCCATCAACGCTAGCCGTGCAATTGTGCGGGCCACCCAGCTAGTTATATAATTAAAACACAAAACAATGGATGGCTCAGATTAACCAACTAAAAGTTAACGGTGTAGATTTAAAAGTTCTTAAAATCCCGTGCGCAAAGAAGATCTATTACGATATAGAGATTTGCATGCACACGTCAGAGATATTACCTTTCTGTCACAAGGTCGATTAGGAAATAAATCACGGTACGCAAATCTGATATAAAGAGAAACACACGCGAGACTAGGATTGTCGAAATGGATTGGAAGGAGACGGAAACGCGCGGAGCAAATTTCTCCGGCCCGGCCAGCCGGCGTCGGCTTCCGGTTCGCGCGTGAAGCAACCCAAAAAACTGTGGGAAATCAGCATCGTGGCCACGCCGGCGCAGGTTTGTCTAGCAGATGCCACAGCTTTGAGGTCTCTGTGACTCTAAATTGGATTTGATCATGCGTCTACTTCAATGGCTACTACGATTGTGAACAAGTGAAAAGCGCAGTGCCAGATTTGGGTCGACAAAGGAGGATCACGCACGATGGCACCATCGTACTTACATGACGGCCGTTCAAAGCTGTAACAAGGTATGGTTGATTAAAAGTTCCTAAAATCTTTAATTACCGGCAGCATATATGTGTCCTGTTGGATGGATGCTAATTACGATGTAAACTAGAACAAGCACTTTGAACACTTGATGGATCCAATCTAAGGCATGATAGCAGTCCTTCGGCGGATTGCAGGCACCATAACGTCCAGCTTGATGATATTCCGGTGGAACGGCGACCCGAACCTTCACACGACGATCTGATGCCTGAGGCGGCGGATCGAATGACATGCGGCCGTACAGCCGGAAGAACCCGAGCGACCGTGCACGCAGATCCCACAACTTCATGGTACCACGGCCAGGCTCGGCCGCGTCTTGGGGTCCTGATACAGGCAGTAAAGAACTACACCTTCATCATGCGAGTCCTAATGCAGGCAGGAAAGGGCCTCCTTCGCCACCAGCCCACCAGGACGCTCGGAGGCAACACAGGGCTGGCGACGTCATGACACCAAAGGGCTGAAACAAGGAGCAGCTGATCTGCTTGCTTTTTGCAGCATATAAACGACATCAAATTTTAAGTAATTAAGAGTACAGTTCAAGAAAAATCAAGTAAGAGTAATATATCCTCACGCCTCCATGCATGTGTGTATATTTTGCATAATTAAACCACTGATTTCTGATCAAGATCACACAAATATTAGTAATTTGATCTAACCTCGAGGAGTCCTTTTGCAACATTGATTTGGCAAGAAGCGATGACATTTGGAGCAAACATGGTTGCTCGAATCGATGGTGACCTGCTGACTACAACCAAACAACCGTGAGCGCCTAACGGCAGTAGAGCACTTGGTGACCCGGCATGCAGTTTGCAGGGTTGATTATTTTCTGATGATGCAAGACAATTCTATGAAGGCTGAAGGCATACATACGAGGCAAGAGGTACGTCATTGTAGATATGCATGCATATATGGAGGACATAGTAATTAGTCCCAAGTAAAAAGGCAAATCATGCCCCATACAGGAAAAAAGAACCACCGCACTTGATTTAAAGACCCATCAATTATGTACTCTTTCCGTTCCAAATTAGATGTCTTCCATTTATATAAATGCGAATGTATATAGATGTGTACCAAGTCTAAATTTATCCATATCTAGGTAAATGGAAGTTATCTGTTTTGGAACGGATGGCCAGAGGGAGTATATATGAAAATAAGTAACCACTTTGGACAATTCCTAGGAATGAAATGTACATCCCAGCATGGTACAAAAAGTATAACATATCAAAGAAACTTTATTAAGGACATACATCACCTACGCCTAAATCCATGATAATCGATCTATCAACCCTCTATAATAATAGTAAAGACGAAGGGCCATATTTCCATAGGATAAATGGAATACATTTCTATGGAATCTATCCTTCGATCCAATAATCCAAATGATAACGATGTAGTCAAATTGATCTTTTACATAAATTATTGTAAATTTGACACAGATTAAATTAAAGTAGAGGCGGGCGAGTAATATCATTTTTGTAGACAAATCCATAGTAGATACAACTCTGGGTTGTTAAGAACTACAATAGTTGTAAATAGGAACCTATGGTATATATATAATTCCTAATAGGTGGATAAATAACCTACTTTCTATATGGAATTTGATAAGAAAAATATAGTTGGCAAAAAAATTCATTGGAACTCTATATAAAGTCTATACATTGACACATTGTATAAGTAGTTAGTAATTTGATTAACTTATTGAATATGCATGAAAAGTACAAGTTCAGTTAACGAACAATCACATTGATGGCTAATAATAATCGGTAATTGATACTCGATCAATGTAATTAAGCTGAACACGCATGGAGTATAACAAATACTAATAAACGTACAATGTAATCAGAGTTATGATTAGCGGTGAATTCCAGTAGAACATTATTTAGACAAATGTCAGTAGATGGATTGTGAACCATACATATGACAGAGAATTTATCGAATACAAAAGTCATAGTAGCCACGCAAATGCGCAGGCCACCCAGCTAGTTGTGTGTAAGGCAACAATGGATCATGGATAATTTTTGGATCAATTAGAGGCAAATAGGCAACAAGGGCAAGAAGGCAACATTGATCCATTCGATCAAACAACAAAGGCAACTTGGGGCAAAGGCTATTAGTATTGATCCAACTATCTTTAGCAAATAAGGCAACACAATTGTTTCCCTCTAATCTAGTCAAGTTCCTAATCAAGAAAGCCCACATAAAAATATTTCTCCAATGATATCATTTATCAAGGAAGAAATCAAATAGTAAAGCATCATTGTCGAATTGGCAAGCCACTTGATCATCACCACCCATAAATGGTCTTAAAGCCCAGAAGTCTGAAATTATAAAGCCACATGAGCACCATCCATATATTTGCAAAGCCCACATCAGAGAGAAGCCAAACAAGCCCATCAAGTAACAAAAGCCACTTGGCTTGCTCAAGAATAAATCCTACAAGAGGATAAGACCAATGACCAATCATCTCTATCCATAAGGAAAATATCTAACTTAACTTCAACCCTAAGTAATGAAAAGCTTGCTATGGATAAGAATGCCACATAGGAGAGTTATCCACAAGCAAAATATCTAACATAACTTGAACCTCAAGAAATGCCTATGCATAAGGGCTTGACACCCAAGTACCGTACTCACCTTTACAAAGCAAGAGTCACCACTTGAGGTGTCAACTTGTGAGGGATAGCTAGGTCCTATAAAAGAACATGCCATCCACACAAATAAAGGAATTTGCTCACAAATTCATTTTCAGCAACGAACTAGCCGTACCAATTGTTCATTACATCAAGGAACTCATCTATAACAGTACCCTATTGCTTCTATATCATCAAAACAGCAAGAACACATCATCTTTTGCTCACATCAGATCATCTATATCTCAAGAACACATAGAACACGACCTGATCTTGCCCAATCTATAGAGCCACTAGGAAATAGGTCAAGCAGCGAGGAGGAGCAGGCTATCCACAAGAGGAGGAGCAGGCTCTCCACAAGAGAAGGAGAAGGATATCTCCAAGAGGAGGAGCAGACTATCCACAAGAGGAGGAGCAGGAGATACACAAGAGGAGGAGCAGGCCAGCCACAAGAAGAATGTCCAGAAGACCTAACTTCCCATCAACAGCAGGTTGATCTCTCGGAACCAAATCATGTGCAGCATTTGTTATCTCTAGTTGAGAAAGAGAGGGAAAGAGAGGGGAGAAGGCAGTAGATCTGTTCTTATCATTTTATATCTATCTATCTAGCCATGCAAAGGCTGGATATCTACACTTTGCACCCACTACATGGCTAGATCATGTATTTGTTGGATGTATTGATCTCTAGCAGCAGCCAAGAGATCAAGTAAAACATCTGTTCCTATCATTTGACACGACTAGATCATGTCCAGGGAGTGGAGCCTATCACTTTTGCTTCACAAGCACCCTAGTTCATGTTTTACATATGATTTGGACATTCTCTATTTTAAATCACGGCTATATATTACTGGACAGCTATTTGCTGCTGCCCAGAAACATATAAATCCCTCATATCTGCAAGAAGAACATCTCTAAATAATCTATGTTCACCTACAGCTTGAGAACAAGCAAGAGAATCATTTATATCACTTGAACAGCAAGAAAACATGTTAAATCAACCTATTTTAATCAAGTCTCAGATCTGCAATATCCGGGACAACAAGCAAATCTACCAACATTAATTGTGTAACATGAGCTGTTGTTCAGTAGCAGCAGCCAGGAACTAAAGGTACCTAAAAACAACTAACATAGGCATATAATGTATATGTTCTCATTTAGAAGACACAAGTTATGCCTGCAAGTAATACTACAGTAAAACAACATCTAGCACGCACTTGTACATAACACAAAGTTGAGGAATCGTCACTAATATTTCTCTAAATTTATTAGACATGAGTTTAATTGTCAAAAATGAACAATTCTTCTTTTAACACAAGTGATAGTGAGAAGCACCAGAAGCATAACACAATTCCAAGCATCAGTTCATCATATGGATGGACTGGAGCACTACACGACCCCACAGACCACCACAGTTCATCGACACGACGGCCGATCACAGAAGAAAGCTCACCGAGCAGTAGGTGTAGTAGTTGCTCGAGTTGTCGCCGTGGTTGCGGTGATGGCAACACCGCCGTCCCGTCGGTGATAGCAAGACAACCGCACCAGCCCAGCACCACACCACCACCAGATTGAGAGGCCAAATCGGTGTAGGCAACGCCAGGTTGCACCCGTCCGGGAGCCATCTCGTCGGCATCGGGATGAGATAGAACACATCGGAGAGGAGGCGATATTGAGCAGAAAATCGTGCAGAAGCTCGGGGTGGAGGCCGTGGTCGACACGGAGCAGCACATCAAGGGGGCACGGTCGAGGCAGAGCACGAGGGTGTCGGGGCAGAGGGCCAGGAGCTCGAGGGAGAGGCGGAGGAGGTCGAGCCGGGGGCGAGTGGCACGGCTAGGGTTAGCCGCGGCATCGCACTCTAGAGCGGAGCGGCTTATCGGCGGCCGGGAATTGGTGGAGAAGGAGGCGGCGGAGCCGTGACAGGGAGTGGCGGCGCCAGAGCCGGCCAGCTGCGGCCGGAGCAGAGCGTGGCGGCGGCGACGAAATTGCCAGGAAGGGGAACACGAGAGGGAGAAGAATCGTGCATGGGAGAGAGAGAAGATGGGTCGGGTTCGACCCAGTACCTAGTTGGGCTCGACCCAATTGGTTAGTTCCAACCCATTAAGCCCAGGGGCATTTTGGTAATTCACCAAATAAATTTATCACAACTAAAATGAATTTTAACTCCCAAACAAAAGGAACAAAAATCAACTAAAAATATGAAACACGATCTACAAAATATGAGGAATTTTCCTGTTAATTTTATTTTAATTTTTGAAAAGTATTTCATGGAGGAAAAATTCAAAGATCCTTAAGTGGAAATGACTTGAAATTATTTTTCAAAAACTATTTTCTTAAAAGAAAATAATATGGGAAAATAAATTCTTGAAGTTCAATTATATTGAACAATTTAAATTCAATCACTTTAAATTGATTCCTCATGAAAATTGTTGACTCACAAACACTCGAAAAAGTCATAAAATCCACAACGGGGGAATTTTGGGATGACGATGCATCTCATATTTATGCATAATAGCATGTTGCTAGCGTTTTCAGTAGTCCTTATTGGGATTACTTTACTATTTTCAGATTCGGGGTTTTACCGTAAACCCTAGAAGCCCGAAGAGTTGAACGACCATTTCTACCACAGGCAAGTTCATTCTTGCATATCCTTATTGAACTATTTTATAAAAAACTTTTTCAAAAAACCTATTATTATCATTGCATTGAAAAAGAAAAACTATTTTCGAATGATGTGAATTCCTATATATATATATTGCTTGGCTAGCAATGGAACCACGGTTTGATGTTGTGGTGGAGGTTCCATTGTACGGGAAAGTATATACCTAGGATTAATTACCAATGTCACAGTGATCCTAGCGCCGTATTGAAGTGTTTACCATGAGATCTGCTATGGACGGTAAAGTCAGCTGCTATCTTCTCTCGTTCACATATCCTCGGCAGACTATTACCTGGTTGGATCCATTGCGGTGGACAACAGCATGGGAGCGCATACCTTCCCTACCCGACGGGGTGATTTGGAATAGGAGCTCGGGAGTGGTGACGAGTGGTATTTGTACCGGCTGGGTGATAAGGGGTGGATATGTGTTGTGCGGAGAGGGGCAGTGATTGGCTTTGGACTCACACCTGGCCCCATACCATGGAAGTATGGACAGGAAAGTACGCCCAGAAAGGCAACAAGGCTGGGTTTCTCTCATATGTAAAGTTACGCAGCTCTCTAGAGTCAACAACAAGAAATTGTGACTGTCACATCCTTGTTCCAGGAGGGAACTACAGACCGCAGCGGGAAAGGCATCCCAAGTGATGACTATGAACCCGTGGAGACTGTGAGCATAGTTTTCTCAAATAAAACTTCTGCACGATTATTTAGAGATGTTGCATCCAAAACTTGCATTATGCCTACGACCGTTGGTCATGGCAGTAGCTAGTGCATTCAAAACAAAAACTCTTTCCTATATTATTTGAACTTGCTGAGTAACGCTCGTGTTGCTCACCCTTCCCCATTGACACCCTGTTTAGACTTTTGGAGCCACTCAAGGAGATGATAGGTATCCATGATGACGATGAGGAGGTCTTCAACAAGGAGTCCAAACCTACCTGGTGGATCTTGAAGGAGTCAACTGTTTATTCACCATTAGAAGGATGACGACAACCTTGCCCAAGTGTATATGATGACAACACTATCAATGGAGGAGACAACATCATTTTGGAAGAAGGAGTACAACATGGATAAAGATATTCCAGATGGATTAGAGTAGGGCTGTGACAACAGCTGTAGGAGGCCCCTCGGAAACCACCGTCCGAAGTACCCACGTTATGTAAACAGATCACGATCCCAATGATCAGTGCATCGTGATCACATAACTGACATGGTATTCAAAGTTACATCATTCAAACGGACATACAAATCTTACATACACGAATGGTCACATGACCCAATCTACCAGACACCGTCACGTAGGACGGAAGTAATTACGATACAGCGGAAGCTCGTGACTAACGTCGGCCCTCGTAACCACCGGACGCGTTCCCACCAGTGCAGTTGACCGGTGACGGCATAGTCGGCGTGGTCGTAGACGTGCTCCTCTTCTCCGGCATAAACTTCCTCAACGAAATCTGGACATTTGAATATCCAGGGACACAGCCGTAAGTACAATGATGCACTTGCACAACCACCTCAGGGTTTCAGTTTTTCATGGTAATGCAGAAGAAAAACATTTTTCGAAAACTGGGTTGGCTGCTATATACGACTATGCGGCTTAGTTTTTGAAAAGATGCTTTTGGGCAAAGGGATTTACACATATTCCCGCCTTTGTCAAAAATGTGGGAATAGAAGAATCTGTCCCCATGGATTTAGAAATTCTTTTGCAAACCTTTTTATAACAATAAATAGGATAGGGATACCCCTTTTTCCCTTCTCCGGGTTCTGACCAGTTGACTCCCCGAGACCAACTGTCTTCCCCCAAAACCCGTACCTCCCAGGTACCTTCTTGCTGCCTCCTTGTTTTCCAACAAAACTACTTTTCCCTTTTAAAACAAAAATGCTCGCACGCCTAGATCGGTGGCCTTCCAACCGTCCATGACCAAGGACTCGGCTATTTGAATAGTTTTACACTCTGCAGAGGTTGTACACTTTCACCACAAGATATGGACAGTCTGCCGTGGACAACCACGGACTGTACCGAGACAGCATGCACCCATCAGACCGCCAATCCTAACTTCCACTATGTCGATGCTAGTACCTCGGTCGACCTCCTCGATGGGTTTGTACCTCCCCGGCACCGAGTGAGCTAGCCGTTTGCAACCGGTTACCCCTAGTCTCACACCGCCATGACAGGAGACCCACCGCTGCTTCCCGGTAGGGACTTTAACCCCACGCTTTGTATGCCCAATTTCCTTATTGCGACATTCGGTTTAGGGGACTCGAACCCCGTCTAGCAATTTTGAGGCAAAGCGCGCACTAGCACAAACAAGCTTCCGAAAGGCCCCGTGCCCATTTTGGAGTAATTTGGTTGTACTGTTAAAATTGTCGGGCAAGATCCGCTAGGGCTGTACTTTGTTTTTCCAAAAACATCTCCTTCTCCGACTGCTCCCAGCAGCTCGGGTTTTCGTAAGCATTCGATTTGCTCCCAGCATCTCGGGTTTTCGTAAACTTCTCCGGTTGCTCCCAACATCTCGGGTTTTGTAAAACACTTTCTCTCCGAGTGCTCCCAGCGACTCGGGTTTTTCCTCCGAAAACATTTTCGTAAAAACCAGGTCCCCATCCTATAGTTTTGAGATGAGAGTATGGATATATATAACTAAAGAAATTAATTTTCTTGATAGCGCCTTCAGGAAAAAGGCTTCTCAAGTAAAGTTTTACTTTAATAAACCTATTATAACTAGTAGATATCTTTTGGCCAAACAACATTTTTGAAAATAGTTTTTGGGTGGCAAGTCGCCACAAAAGAATTAAAATATGCATTATTTTATTCTTGAAGACAAAACATGCTTATGTAAGTAATGGGTATAAGGGTTGGTTGAGGTGGCTTGCCTTGTTCAGCAAAGTGCCCTGGATTATGTTCTTCCTCGTACACTTGCTCAGCTCCCACGTTCCACTCCTCTTCTTGCGGACCTAAGTACCGGAAAGATAAACGGACTACCGTCAAATTACGGAAGCGGATTGACAACAATCTAAAGTAACAACAAGCAAGTGCCATCTATCAAACAACACTAAGCACTACTACTAAATCACTCCTACACATCAAAAGTGTGCTGCATACTACTGATTAACTAAAACACACATAACAAACAATTAAAACTATAACTTTTTACATCAAGCAATAATGGCAGAAACAAGGCAATCACCAAATAATTCATACAGGGAGTTCTACAAGTCCTAAATTAGTGAAACTTTAGGAAATCACTCTCTGGTACATTTACAAACTAACCCAATTGGATTCAATCAAAAACAATAATCACACAAAATATGAAAAATGCACCAAGTGCATTCTGCCACTATTTTCAAACCATTACCATACCCAAAATACTCATCAAAACACTATGGGGTAAATTTATAGTGAAAGGGTACCCCAAGAGCTTTCCAACAAAGTTGGAATCACTCAAAAATATTACTCCTAGCTCCTGCTAAAGTAAAACATCACAGAAGACACATGTCACAAGATTAAATAGCATGCACAATATACAAGTCATTTTTGAGCAAACCCACTTCTGCAAGATCAAGCACACATCCTAGTATGCTACAAAATTTACTCTAACTAAATTACCCTAACCGATTTACCACAATCGAATTAAACTAAACATACAAAAACTAGACAGAACAGTAAATAGGAAAATAAACTAAAAAAGTGCCGTGGGCCGCACTGGGCCAGATCTGGCCTGATCCAGCCCAGATCTGGGCCTGCGCCGGCCGGATTTATCCCACACGGCCTCCTTGTGCGTGCGGTCCGTGAAAACGGTCAACGACCGCGCCGCGTTCAAACGTGGCCGTCGATCTGGAGATCGACGGCTCACGGCCTTCGTCTTCGGTGCGACGGCGCCGTGCTCCTGCAGAGAGAGAGAAGAGGCGGCCGTCGGCGGTGCGCTCACCTAGGGTTCGGGCACGGCTGCGGGAGAGGTCGGAGGTGAGAGAGGGGTCAATGGCGTGCCCGTCGACGCCCTAGGTGCCGGAGAACTTGTCGGGGTCCAAGGCGATGGCGAGCTCGGGTTCCTTCGGGTCAAGGTCGGTGTGGCCTGCTCGATCACCTAGGGAAGAAAAGAAGAGAGGGGTGAGGTTGCAGGGATACAACGCGTCCACGAAGCCAAGAATGGCAAAGAAAGATAGAGTGTGGCGCCGGCGAGAGGCGCTCGACGCCGACGGGTTCCCGAGGATGCACTTGCCTCTCTCGTGGAGCAGAGAGCTCGGGGCAAGCTCGGCTTCGAGGGGTGGACGAGAGGGTGCAGGGGCGTGCTCTAGATCAGAGAGGTGAGCTCGAGAGGAAGAGGAGAGCAAATGCGAGCAGGGACCCGATCTAGGGTTTGCTCGGGTTTTAGAGGGGGAGAGGGGAGCTTGGGGGCTTCTGATTGGTTCCAGGGTGCGGTGGAGAGGGGGACAGAGAGGAGGTGGTCGGGGTGGCGTGTCCTGGCCAATAGAATGGGAGGGGAGTGAGCTCCCATTCGGCCATGGTGGAAAGTGAGGGGTGGTGAGTGGTGGAGGGAAGAAAAAAGGGAATGACAAGTGGGCCAGGGTGGGGTGGAGGTTGTCCAGGCCGTGGGAGAGAGGAGAGGATGGTTAGGAAGTGATTTGATGCAATTTGGTTAAGAAAAAGATTGTTACCGAATGTTATCATGATGCCCACTTTGCAATCAAGCACTAGTCACACAAGTGCTCAATTTTGGCAAACAATGCACCACTAAGTAAGAATAGATGATGGACAAGAGAGTGGTGAAGGTGCATTGCAGAAAGGAGTTCAGAGGTGATTAGGAGGAAGTGTGCAAAATGGTATCTTTTAACATGACCAAGATAGGTACAGAGATGGTTTCGCCAAAGTTCTTCAAGATTTTAATTAGGGAAGGTGGTATTGATGCTCACTTAGGTCACACATGACCATGAGCATGCCAAAGGATTGTTCTCAAGATTTTAGGAAGTACCTTTGTTCACAAAATAATTTAATAAACATTAATGGCCTTTTTGAAAATAGTTTAAAACAAAACAATTAAAGATAATTATTTTTGTTTGAGTGAGGTGAGAGAGTACATAACATAGATCATAAAAAGTTTCTTTTTAGTAAAATCCTACTTTGAAAATATACCTCAATTCATGTAAAACATTGAATTAGGCTTTTTGGCTTATAAACAAGGAAGATAAATTTTTAAGTCAACGATGAGGTGATAAGAGTAGTTTTAGGTTTCCCCACACATGTGAGGTTAATAAGGATGGACTTGCATGAGTGGAATCACATTGCCAGGGCTAAAATACTAATTCACACAAGCAAGTCAACAAAAATCAATCCATTCAACAAGCCACAACAAACAAGCAACTAAATAACTCAAGCAGTTATCAATACCACTCAAACACAACCAAAAATCAACCACCAAATTACATAGCCCTAAATACGATGAGGTGATATAGTGATCACACATGATCATGACAAGATGGTGTTTTTAAAAGTATCTCAACTCGTAACTTGATAGTTTTCAAATGGTTTGATAAAGAGGAAATATATGGGGTAGTATATTCCCCAATTGTATCATTTTCAAAAAGGTGTTGAAAACAGGATCTTTAAAATAAGAGATTTTGGATACTTGCAAAATGTCAAGGTATAAAATAGGGATGAGATATTATATGGATCTCCATCGTTTTGGACATACTTAAATTTTGGAATACTTTTACTTTCTCGAATAGTAGGTCTTTGGTTAGTTGATAAAATCAAAACATCAATGAAAAAGGAGTTGGCCAAAACAAGATTTAGAGAAGATATATGGATCATTATTCTTGTCATGACTTGATCACCAAAATTAAATGATATATTCTATTGGTTGAGTTCAAAGGTAGTCGTTGTTAACTCAAACAACAAGGCAGACAAGGTCAAGCAGATCAATAGTAAGTGAAACACAAGCATTAGTGAAGTATTTCAAAAAGTTTTTGTTGGTTCCAAATTTTGGGTAACTAATAACAGAGTATTACTTGTTTTCCAAAATTTGGGACGTTACAGACCTTCCCCCCTAAAAGAATCTCGTCCCGAGATTCCTAAGCGGGTATTAAGAGAGTGCAAGGTTAGTGGGTTTGTTGCTCCTTCATCTTCCGGGGTTATTGATTCTCAATTGGGGTCTCCTTGTCGATACGTCATCGGATTTCTTCCAGAAGATTTCTGGTCTCTGCTGAAGGTGCTGTCATGAAGGTTGATGCTGATCAGTGTTCTTGTCGAATTGACTTCAAATACTCCAGAGTTAGGGCGCAAAGGACAACATGTTAAAACTCCCTAATAAAACTAGTATATGTCTTCCCCCCTTAAAAGGGGCCTTGAAGGGTACCTGTTGGAGGTATAATTTGTGGCCGACTTCACTATGTTGTTGTTCTTGGGTATCACGGCGATCTTCGTCTTGGTCGTAGCTCCTTGGCGCTTGCGGTGGATGTAGACACATGTCCAGATGTTTCCGTCTTGAGGGGTTAGTAAATTTAAATGTCCGCCAACAGTCTTCAAACTTCACAGGGGTGTCAGACAAGTCAAAGGGTGCTACAAGCTACTAAAGGCATCTAACTTGCTTAGTATGCTATCAACAGCAACAGTCTTCGGGTCTTTCGTCATTTCTTGGCGTCTTATCAGATATGATGTCTTCTATTGTTCCCATCTTCGGTTTAGCTGACGATCACAGTTGATGAAGGCCGCCTTGGTTTGTTGACTTCATGACGCCACATACTAACCTTCAGAGGTCAATTCTAACTTCAGTTAGCCTGGAATATTAGTTAAGACACTTATTGCTATCAGTCTCAGGTCGGTCAAGTCAAGTTAATAAGGTTGGCGCCTACAAGGCACGTATGACTCTTGCTTCAGGGTACATCTTGATGTAGACGATCTTCAGTGCTGGTTGTCTTCGTTGTTGCTGACGTTGACTGTCACGGCATTGGGGGCTTCATAAAATCTTCAGAAAGTGGTGGCCCTTGGCGTTCTTTGAGTCCTTCTTGTTGCCGTTCGTAGGTCTCGATGAGGTTAGCTAGTAACAAGTCACTGGTGTTATATGTTACTCTAAAGTTAGATACGCTAAGTTAGTGATGGTATACTGATAATTCGAAAAGTTAATTAAGCTAGGCAAAGCTCGTCACCACACTGGGATGGGCTTTCTCGGGGTGACCTTTTGTATCTGGAGCGGATAAAGCTCTCACGTGTCGAAGTTTAGATCAGAGGCAAAACATTTTTAGGGAGGTTTTCTAAACAAGTTTTGAAATGCATCCCGATGCATCAAACGCTAAAAAAAAGGCCAAAAAGGTATTTTGTGTAGTGGCAGAAAGATGTTTTAACAAAAGGGAAGTATGTGCATAATATGTGTTGCCGACAAGGCATGCTTGTGAAACATGCCAGAAAACAACACACCAACAACAAACATACAAACAAGACACACACATAAGCAAAAAACATACCAGCAAAAGAGCACACACGACACTTATAGTACCAAAAGGGCACTCAACAATCGTGATAGTCGGGTAATCAAACCAAGGGTCATATCCTACTTCATCCTATGGGGTTTGGTATCACATGGTTACTGAAGTCCTCCTTTCATCACCTTAGGTTCTCGCCAGAAAGCTTGAGGTTGTCCAGTTTGCTAATGGAGTAACATTGTTGCGGTTGAGTCGAGGGAGCGAAAGTGATGGGGCATTCTGGTCTTGCATTCTGCACATTCCAAAGTGTTTTGAGGTCTTGGCTTTGTTGTCATTGACAACCTTGGTCTTACGGACTGTGCATCTAAAGGCTCCTTGCTGCATTGTAATTTCTTGATAACGAGCTTCTCCATCTGGGTGCTAGCTACTTAGGTCTTATTTGGGCTCGTCGTCAAGCCTAAACAAGTTGAATAGGGACCAGAGAGTACAGGAAACTCTTTTTGAAATACTTGAAATTAGAGAGGTAAGATCAATAAATTTTTGAGCCTAGGTGAGGGGTGGAAACCATACTAGGCTTACCTTGAAGAAAATTGATTTCTATAGAAATAAGTTTTAGCAAAATATTTCCTTCCTAAGCTAACGACCATGCTGACTAAGGTCTCCTAAGGTCAACGATGGCTCTGATACCAAGTCTGTAGGAGGCCCCTCGGAAACCACCGTCCGAAGTACCCACGTTATGTAAACAGATCACGATCCCAATGATCAGTGCATCGTGATCACATAACCGACATGGTATTCAAAGTTACATCATTCAAACGGACATACAAATCTTACATACACGAATGGTCACATGACCCAATCTACCAGACACCGTCACGCAGGACGGAAGTAATTACGATACAGCAGAAGCTCGTGACTAACGTCGGCCCTCGTAACCACCGGACGTGTTCCCACCAGTGCAGTTGACCGGTGACGGCATAGTCGGCGTGGTCGTAGACGTGCTCCTCTTCTCCGGCATAAACTTCCTCAAAGAAATCTGGACATTTGAATATCCAGGGACACAGCCATAAGTACAATGATGCACTTGCACAACCACCTCAGGGTTTAAGTTTTTCATGGTAATGCAGAAGAAAAACATTTTTCGAAAACTGGGTTGGCTGCTATATACGACTATGCGGCTTAGTTTTTGAAAAGATGCTTTTGGGCAAAGGGATTTACACATATTCCCGCCTTTGTCAAGATATGGAATAGTTTTACACTCTGCAGAGGTTGTACACTTTCACCACAAGATATGGACAGCCTGCCGTGGACAACCACGGACTGTACCGAGACAGCATGCACCCATCAGACCGCCAATCCTAACTTCCACTATGTCGATTCTAGTACCTCAGTCGACCTCCTCGATGGGTTTGTACCTCCCCGGCACCGAGTGAGCTAGCCGTTTGCAACCGGTTACCCCTAGTCTCACACTGCCATGACAGGAGACCCACCGCTGCTTCCCGGTAGGGACTTTAACCCCACTCTTTGTATGCCCAATTTCCTTATTGCGGCGTTTGGTTCAGGGGACTCGAACCCCGTCTAGCAATTTTGAGGCAAAGCGCGCACTAGCAAAACAAGCTTCCGAAAGGCCCCGTGCCCATTTTGGAGTAATGTGGTTGTACTGTTAAAATTATCGGGCAAGATCCGCTAGGGCTGTACTTTGTTTTTCCAAAAACATCTCCTTCTCCGACTGCTCCCAGCAGCTCGGGTTTTCGTAAGCATTTCCGATTTGCTCCCAGCATCTCGGGTTTTCGTAAACTTCTCCGGTTGCTCCCAGCATCTCGGGTTTTGTAAAACACTTTCTCTCCGAGTGCTCCCAGCGACTCGGGTTTTTCCTCCGAAAACATTTTCGTAAAAACCAGGTCCCCATCCTATAGTTTTGAGATGAGAGTATGGATATATATAACTAAAGAAGTTAATTTTCTTGATAGCGCCTTCAGTAAAAAGGCTTCTCAAGTAAAGTTTTACTTTAATAAACCTATTATAACTAGTAGATATCTTTTGGCCAAACAACATTTTTGAAAATAGTTTTTGGGTGGCAAGTCGTCACAAAAGAATTAAAATATGCATTATTTTATTCTTGAAGACAAAACATGCTTATGTAAGTAATGGGTATAAGGGTTGGTTGAGGTGGCTTGCCTTGTTCAGCAAAGTGCCCTGGATTATGTTCTTCCTCGTACACTTGCTTAGCTCCCACGTTCCACTCCTCTTCTTGCGGACCTAAGTACCGGAAAGATAAACGGACTACCGTCAAATTACGGAAGCGGATTGACAACAATCTAAAGTAACAACAAGCAAGTGCCATCTATCAAACAACACTAAGCACTACTACTAAATCACTCCTACACATCAAAAGTGTGCTGCATACTACTGATTAACTAAAACACACATAACAAACAATTAAAACTATAACTTTTTACATCAAGCAATAATGGCAGAAACAAGGCAATCACCAAATAATTCATACAGGGAGTTCTACAAGTCCTAAATTAGTGACACTTTAGGAAATCACTCTCTGGTACATTTACAAACTAACCCAATTGGATTCAATCAAAAACAATAATCACACAAAATATGAAAAATGTACCAAGTGCATTCTGCCACTATTTTCAAACCATTACCATACCCAAACTACTCATCAAAACACTATGGGGTAAATTTCTAGTGAAAGTGTACCCCAAGAGCTTTCCAACAAAGTTGGAATCACTCAAAAATATTACTCCTAGCTCCTGCTAAAAATAAAACATCACAGAAGACACATGTCACAAGATTAAATAGCATGCACAATATACAAGTCATTTTTGAGCAAACCCACTTCTGCAAGATCAAGCACACAACCTAGTATGCTACAAAATTTAGTCTAACTAAATTACCCTAACCGATTTACCACAATCGAATTAAACTAAACATACAAAAACTAGACAGTACAGTAAATAGGAAAATAAACTAAAAAAAAGTGTCATGGGTCGCACTGGGCCAGATCTGGCCAGATCCAGCCAAGATCTGGGCCTACGCCGGCCGGATTCAGCCCACACGGCCTCCTTGCGCGCGCGGTCCGTGAAAACGGTCAACGGCCGTGCCGCGTTCAAACGTGGCCGTCGATCTGGAGATCGACGGCTCACGGCCTTCGTCTTCGGCGCGACGGCGCCGTGCTCCTGCAGAGAGAGAGAAGAGGCGGCCGTCGGTGGTGCGCTCACCTAGGGTTCGGGCACGGCTGCGGGAGAGGTCGGAGGTGAGAGAGGGGTCGATGGCGTGCCCGTCGACGTCCTAGGTGCCGGAGAACTTGTCGGGGTCCAAGGCGACGGCGAGCTCGGGTTCCTTCGGGTCGAGGTCAGTGTGGCCTGCTCGAGCACCTAGGGAAGAAAAGAAGAGAGGGGTGAGGTTTCAGGGATACACCGCGTCCACGAAGCCAAGAATGGCGAAGAAAGACAGAGTGTGGCGCCGGCGAGAGGCGCTCGACGCCGATGGGTTCCCGAGGATGCACTTGCCTCTCTCGTGGAGCAGAGAGCTCGGGGGCAAGCTCGGCTTCGAGGGGTGGACGAGAGGGTGCAGGGGCGTGCTCTGGAGCAGAGAGGTGAGCTCGGGAGGAAGAGGAGAGCAAATGCGAGCAGGGACCCGATCTAGGGTTTGCTCGGGTTTTAGAGGGGGAGAGGGGAGCTTGGGGGCTTCTGATTGGTTCCAGGGTGCGGTGGAGAGGGGGACAGAGAGGAGGTGGTCGGGGTGGCGTGTCCTGGCCAATAGAATGGGAGGGGAGTGAGCTCCCATTCGGCCATGGTGGAAAGTGAGGGGTGGTGAGTGGTGGAGGGAAGAAAAAAGGGAATGACAAGTGGGCCAGGGTGGGGTGGAGGTTGTCCAGGCCGTGGGAGAGAGGAGAGGATGGTTAGGAAGTGATTTGATGCAATTTGGTTAAGAAAAAGATTGTTACCGAATGTTATCACGATGCCCACTTTGCAATCAAGCACTAGTCACACAAGTGCTCAATTTTGGCAAACAATGCACCACTAAGTAAGAATAGATGATGGACAAGAGAGTGGTGAAGGTGCATTGCAGAAAGGAGTTCAGAGGTGATTAGGAGGAAGTGTGCAAAATGGTATCTTTTAACATGACCAAGATAGGTACAGAGATGGTTTCGCCAAAGTTCTTCAAGATTTTAATTAGGGAAGGTGGTATTGATGCTCAGTTAGGTCACACATGACCATGAGCATGCCAAAGGATTGTTCTCAAGATTTTAGGAAGTACCTTTGTTCACAAAATAATTTAATAAACATTAATGGCCTTTTTGAAAATAGTTTAAAACAAAACAATTAAAGATAATTATTTTTGTTTGAGTGAGGTGAGAGAGTACATAACATAGATCACAAAAAGTTTCTTTTTTAGTAAAATCCTACTTTGAAAATATACCTCAATTCATGTAAAACATTGAATTAGGCTTTTTGGTTTATAAACAAGGAAGATAATTTTTTAAGTCAAAGATGAGGTGATAAGAGTAGTTTTAGGTTTCCCCACACATGTGAGGTTAATAAGGATGGACTTACATGAGTGGAATCACATTGCCAGGGCTAAAATACTAATTCACACAAGCAAGTCAACAAAAATCAATCCATTCAACAAGCCACAACAAACAAGCAACTAAATAACTCAAGCAGTTATCAATACCACTAGAACACAACCAAAAATCAACCACCAAATTACATAGCCCTAAATACGATGAGGTGATATAGTGATCACACATGATCATGACAAGATGGTGTTTTTAAAAGTATCTCAACTCGTAACTTGATAGTTTTCAAAAGGTTTGATAAAGAGGAAATATATGGGGTAGTATATTCCCCAATTGTATCATTTTCAAAAAGGTGTTGAAAACATGATCTTTAAAATAAGAGATTTTGGATACTTGCAAAATGTCAAGGTATAAAATAGGGAGGAGATAGTATATGGATCTCCATCGTTTTGGACACACTTAAATTTTGGAATACTTTTACTTTCTCGAATAGTAGGTCTTTGGTTAGTTGATAAAATCAAAACATCAATGAAAAAGGAGTTGGCCAAAACAAGATTTAGAGAAGATATATGGATCATTATTCTTGTCATGACATGATCACCAAAATTAAATGATATATTCTATTGGTTGAGTTCAAAGGTAGTGGTTGTTAACTCAAACAACAAGGCAGACAAGGTCAAGCAGATCAATAGTAAGTGAAACACAAGCATTAGTGAAGTATTTCAAAAAGTTTTTATTGGTTCCAAATTTTGGGTCACTAATAATAGAGTATTTCTTGTTTTCCAAAATTTGGGACGTTACAACAGCAGTAGTGGAATAAGAATTAGAGATAGAGCTGATATCCAGCTTAGTGCTACGATTTGGATCTTCTCGTGTTTCATTTGCAAGAGACTGCTTCCATGTAAAGGAGCTTCTCGAGATTTTGTATTGAATAGTGTTGTGATCCTATAGTGTTACCTTGGACCAGCTATGTTTCTGTTGTACTACTCTGAGGGATGTAATATTTATGGATAGGTCCTTCCGTGAGTGTTATATCAACGACTTGTACACTACAACATGCAGTGGTGTGGTAGGGTCACCACAGATGGTATCAGAGCAAAACGACCTTAGGATTAAAACCCTTTTAGGAGACTTGTAGGTTGGTAAGACTATAGGAAGTTATCTTATCTAAACTATATCTTCATACAACTATGATGGTTATTCACTTGTGAATACTACTGTTATACTTGTATAGATTTTCTTACTCGACTAGAGTAAATCTTCTTGACTATTCTTTTATAGGTACGTATCTATCTTTTTTTCCAGCTTGGCATGACAAGTATGAAGCTATATTCTAGTAACTAGTATCCCAAATAGATTACATCCAAGTCAGTGTTACCTATGAGGTATCATTGATAACACCATCCTATATGTGAAGACATGTGTTGAAGTAGAACCCTATTGTTAGTTTGTGGAGGATGAAGTTAGAAGATGTTAATTACATGATGGTGAGGGATCATCGATGTTCAAGTATTGTTATATGGAGAAGATGCCAATACCCTAAAGTTCCATTTCAAAGGAGATCCACTTTAATATAGTATAGAGTCATAAGGAAATTAGGAGATGGCACAGGCAAGGAGGGAAGCTACATTACTACACACGGTGTACAATCAACAAACATGAAGGATCCACAGATGTGAAGAGATGTTTGTTCAAGCCAGACGGAGGATTCAATTTACGTTGAGTTTAGTTCTGTACGTAACCAAACTAGACCACAACTACTCTCTGAGTACTTTGCCTTAGTTTACTCCTTTGCAAATGGGCAATTGGGGTACTTACTAAGTCAAAGAGTTGTTAGAATAGGACTATAAGGTGATATAAACCTATCTTGTAGTGTATATCATCTAAGCCTGGGTACTTTTGAGGCGTTTTTTACTCAGAGTACTATTTATTTTACGGGCTTATGTTGCATGTTTGCTATATAACTTTATTTGGATTTTAGATCTTATTGGATTTTTGATTGGCTAGGTTGGTACATGAAGTTAGAATTTGATGTACAATGGCATGATTGTCACGTCGAGTTCTTTTCTTGATGTTACTAATCTAGAGGTAGATAGGATTAGTGCGAGGGAGAGCCGAGTTACTAGCAAGATGAGGCAACAATGCAAACTCAGGAAGGGAAGGAAGTCTAGAAGATGAAAGCCAAAGAATTTATTGATGTGGAATGTGAAGAGTGTCACCTCATATTTAGATATGGACGCGTATTCTACCAGTACACAGAAGGATGGAGGAACAAAGTAAGTTTGACCAAGAGTATTAGAATAAGTTGGATGGAGTTTTAACGAAGATGATGTTAGGAGAGCTACATGAAGAGGCATTACCAAGAAGGAAGGTTGTGAAGTTTTTGCATATCAAGTCATGAAGTCTTTTCGTTTGAAGTGCCAGCTCAAGGAGGAAGACGGACATTATGAAGAATACATATGGAGTTGTCATAATTTGGTGAAAGAAGTATTGTTGGAGCAATAAGGAGATATGGATACTACTTAGATCGAGTTTGAGAAGAAGTTTAATAGAACTTATGAGTCTAAGAGTATTATAAGGTTGAAGATAAGGGAGTTTGAAGAATTGAAGAACATGGATATTTCTAGTTCAGATAGAATAAATGAGAAGTGGGTCATCTATGGTGAGGCATTAACAGAGACAGAAGCAGAGAAATTTACCGCCAAACAAGAGATCATGATTAGAGTGAGGAAGTTTACATGGAAATAATGGGGTGTCGGATATACAGACAGATTACAAGAAGGAGTGGATGAGAAAGTCATCTGAGAAAATGATGATAAGTCACTACAGGATGAGGGAAGTGAAGTAGTTGAATGGAAGCACATTGATATCACAGACATGACATATCAACTATGTCAAGAAGTACAACTAAATAGTCCAATATTCAAGAGAAGATTAGGACCATGGGAGAAGAGTTTGTTTTGTCGTGGATTGACGACAAACCTAGAAGATAGACCAATTTTGATGAAGGTACTCAAAGATATGATGCTGAATTACCAAAGTTAGAGTCCATATATGAGAACGGTGGAGAAATATAGAGGAATGACATCTTAGAGCTAACCAGTCGGATGAGGGAGGACACATCAAGGCGATATTGTTGAGTTACAGGTTCTAACAAGTCCCGACTGCATGGAACCAGTCTGCAGCATCATACATGAAGGAGATGAGATATCATCCAAGGTTTACATTGATGACCAACATCCTATTCAATTTTGAAGTTAAGATAGCATTCAATGCACAAGTTAAAGTGTGCAACTCTTTTCTTGAGACCATTGGATAAGCCAACTGGAATGCTAGCCATAGTGAGTATCCAAATTACCGGAAGATCTTATTGGTTGTTCACAACATGGTGGACGTACCACTTGTTCTTCGGGAAATTATTGGAGGTATAGGAGGATGTAATATCTCTTCACCGGAGGTAACTGCCGGGGTTTCACAATATGGTGGATATACCACGTGTTTTTCTTCGTGAGACCAAGAGTCCAATATAGTGGAAGTATGATCAGAAAGGCGGAATATGAAGTCGACTGAATGGAACTGACTGAAACTTGATTGACATAAGATCAAGACGAAGGAAGTCTTAGGGAATTCCAAGGGGAAGAGTGAACAAGTGTACTAGATAGTACCTTGAAGAAGACAACGCGAAGTTTAGAAGGAATGCCTTCACGGAGATACTGTTGAATTGATTACTAATGCTCTTGAAGTTCTACGAGAGAGATGAGCATTATTTTAAAAAAATCTTTACAGGGACCTGAAGTCAAAGAGACAGTCGGGATTTGGAGATTGAAAGTGGCAAGGGTCCAGTGGTCATAGAAGCTATGACTAGAGAAATCAAAAGAAGATTGAATAAAAGTGACTATACTTCACGGATGTGGAAGTCTACCGTATTAGTACCAGAATCTGAGGGATCAATACCAGAAGGATTTTTAATCATGAATACAAGTGTGTGTTGAGCTTAAGGATAAGATAGAGCAATTATGGTTGGACACACAAAGGTGTCTAATCCTTTTGGAGGAAGCAAACCACTAAGGAGGAATTATGTTCTATATAGCCGATAAAGGAGAGATCTCTCAGAGGTTATGGAGAAAAGGTGATGAGTTTACTATCAGAAATAAAGTCTTTAGAGTCTCTTTATTATAAGGAGATGCACCAATGATCATATCTGAAGATTTTATAAGGATGTAGAAGAGGATCCTCAACACAGGGTGAGAAAGCCAAGGTAATGCGAGGAGTCTGAATTGGATGATGTAAGAGACAATAAGGAGCAGTAAGATCATTTGGAATTGATAAGTTAAGCGATGAAAGTCGACCAATGGATAGTAAAAATCAATGGAGGATGGAGAAAAGTATTTTGGACAAGGGATCACTTAAGTCAATGTCCACGTTAAATCAAACAATGCAAAGTGATCGATGTTTCTCTCGACTCGATGAATTAGGGTCTAAATCATCTTGTTGAGTGCTATGAACTTCGACATGATCTTTATAACAACTAACAAGAAATTAGGATCTTTTGTCGAGGCATTCCAAAATGTGTACATGACCTTCCTAAATCTCTCGACATTCAGATCACAGTTTATAACATGACAAGATATACTCTCATTAAACAAAAGACACACACATAATTTCATCTATATGAACATATAACATCATTATATATCTATTATCATCTCAACATATCATTCACACACATATCATCACATAAGAATCAAGTTCTCATCTCATCCATAGAATATCTCAATACAACATCTCAAATCCATCATATACATATCTCATCACATTATTATACACAATTTGAATGTCCAAAATACAATAAGGTACACATATTACAAATGGGACATTTATACAAACTTCACATGTTGAAGTTGAAATAATAAATCATGCTACACCATTTATAGAATATGCACTACAACACAAAAGTCATGTAGGGACGTCAAATCTTTGCCTACAGACTCTAAATTTCATCTCTATGTAGCTGTAAAGACGCTATTATAAAGCGTCGCAGGAACGTCTTCCCCTCCACCATCTCAAATACCATAAGGACGCACTGATATCGTCTCAAAAGTAAAATGAAACGTCTTTAAAAGCGTGTTTACGCTAAAACAGGCGCTTTGTAGATGCTCAATATATCGTCTATGCCACCATTTTGTCGCTTTATTGCGTCCTTGGATGGAGATTATTTTTTTCATATAAATTTTAATGTATTCTTCAAATATTTGCAATCCACTTGTACACCAGCGCACTAAAGTAAAATTCCACTCGTAAAAAACATTACAAAATCACAGTGCAATGCAGCAAAAAAATATAATATATCATTTTTTATGCCATCTGCACTTTACAAGTCAAACATACATCCTTACAAATATTTGAATACACGACAGAACACAATACATAATTCTGCATCTCCTAACTAATGAGAATTAATCAATTAGAATTCTAGATCATCTGCTATACGGTTCACTGCTTCTACAGACTCTCTTTGCTCTGTATGCGTACTATGGTGCTTGAAAATCTTCATGGGAAATATACTGCGGATGGACAGCTACACGAGGAAGAATCAATCTGTAAGCATATTAACAATTTGATAAGAACTTGATATGTGTGTGATCTGAGAGTAATTACCGCGTGCAGCAGAAAAACTATCCTAAAGTTCCAGTCCGATAGGAGATATATATATACACATATGTACTACATGAGTCCAACAAAACCTGATCCTGTTTGTTCAGAAATCCAAAACAACAGTCACAGACTCACAGTACATAATTTGAAGCTAGATGATTTATATAATAATTAAAAAATAAAAGTTACTTTATGCAGGTCGTTGCAATTGGTGCCCTCCGTTGTGAATACCACCTCCATGTGTTGCCTCGTTTGTTATCTTTTGTGCAAAGTCTACAAGAATATCCATTACCAGCAGGCTAATACAAGGACGATCATTAATCTGCACAATACAAAGAAAGGTTCCAAAGATCTTACAGGGGAATTGCGGAAGAGAGTTGCCTACTTTCAGAGAGGATAAAGAGGGCAAGGGTCAAGATCGCAACGAGCAGTTGAGATCGCAAAGAGCAGTTGAGATCGCAAAGAGCAGTTGGTTGAATCCTGCGGTAAAGAACAATTCAGTGAGTCGACCACTGCAGTGGAAGGGAAATCGGCAAGGAACTCACGATCGAGCTTTAACATTGATCGACACCAGTGGCCAGATTGGATCAGGTGGTGCTGTGGCGGCGGCCCAGGTTTTTCACGAGGTGGGGAAGAAAGAGCTAAACATGGATCTGTATTCTGTGACGGCTTCGTGAGGACTTAGGGTACGGTTTTTTTTATGTGTGAAAGCATGTAATTTAGGACGATCTCTGTTGTGTCTCAACACACAACTCGGCTACGAATGTAGGGACGAAAATAAAAATGTCCCATAGAGAGCGTCTCTACATGACTCTTTTGTTGTAGTGATGTACATATCTCATCCAAAAAGAAAGGAAGAGTACAAATGAATAAAAGCAAATTCCTAAACAAAATCTTAAACTAGATCTTCACACCATTTGGACCTTCTTAACTTATCATGATCTTCTTATCTCCCAAATCTTATTCTTGATTCCTGCACATCAACAAAAGAAGAAGAACAAAAAGAAAGGAATTTAAGCAAGCATCTGTTCTTATCGACTTCTCTGGAAATTGTGAAATTCAAACGTTTTGTGCTATGTAAAAGAAGATGGAAGCAAGGCTGGCCCCCTTGTTGACAAATTCTTATTACATACATGAAGCCATTGAAAATCATCTAAAACAAAACAAAGACAAAAGAAATGTTTCTTAATTAAAATGTATGCCTTCACCACAAGGGTGAGGCAACTTTGTGTTGGAACTCGACTACTATATATTAGGAATTTGTCCTAATACCAAAGTGGTGACTAGAGGGTATTGTGTGTAAGGCAACAATGGATCATGGATAATTTTTGGATCAATTAGAGGCAAATAGGCAACAAGGACAAGAAGGCAACATTGATCCATTCGATCAAACAACAAAGGCAACTTGGGGAAAAGGCTATTAGTATTGATCCAACTATCTTTAGCAAATAAGGCAACAAAATTGCTTCCCTCTAATCTAGTCAAGTTCCTAATCAAGAAAGCCCACATAAAAATATTTCTCCAATGATATCATTTATCAAGGAAAAAATCAAATAGTAAAGCATCATTGTCGAATTGGCAAGCCACTTGATCATCACCACCCATAAATGGTCTTAAAGACCACAAGTCTGAAATTATAAAGCCACATGAGCACCATCCATATATTTGCAAAGCCCACATTAGAGAGAAGCCAAACAAGCCCATCAAGTAACAAAAGCCACTTGGCTTGCTCAAGAATAAATCCTACAAGAGGATAAGACCAATGACCAATCATCTCTATCCATAAGGAAAATATCTAACTTAACTTCAACCCCAAGTAATGAAAAGCTTGCTATGGATAAGAATGCTACATGGGAGAGTTATCCACAAGCAAAATATCTAACATAACTTGAACCTCCAGAAATGCCTATGCATAAGGGCTTGACACCCAAGTAACTTACTCACCTTTACAAAGCAAGAGTCACCACTTGAGGTGTCAACTTGTGAGGGATAGATAGGTCCTATAAAAGAACATGTCATCCACACAAATAAAGGAATTTGCTCACAAATTCATTTTCAGCAATGAACTAGCCGTACCAATTGTTCATTACATCAAGGAACTCACCTATAACAGTACCCTATTGCTTCTATATCATCAAAACAACAAGAACACATCATCTTTTTCTCACATCAGATCATCTATATCTCAAGAACATCTAGAACACAACCAGATCTTGCCCAATCTTTAGAGCCACTAGGAAATAGGTCAAGCAGCGAGGAGGAGCAGGCTATCCACAAGAGGAGGAGCAGGCTCTCCACAAGAGAAGAAGAAGGATATCTCCAAGAGGAGGAGCAGACTATCCACAAGAGGAGGAGCAGGAGATCCACAAGAGGAGGAGCAGGTCAGCCACAAGAAGAAGGTCCAGAAGACCTAACTTCCCTTCAACAGCAGGTTGATCTCTAGGAACCAAATCATGTGCAGCATTTGTTATCTCTAGTTGAGAAAGAGATGGAAAGAGAGGGGAGAAGGCAGTAGATCTGTTCTTATCATTTTATATCTATCTATCTAGCCATGCAAAGGCTGGATATCTACACTTTGCACCCACTACATGGCTTGATCGTGTATTTGTTGGATGTATTGATCTTTAGCAGTAGCCAAGAGATCAAGTAAAACATCTGTTCCTATCATTTGACACGACTAGATCAGGTCCAGGGAGTGGAGCCTATCACTTTTGCTTCACAAGCACCCTAGTTCATGTTTTACATATGATTTGGACATTCTCTATTTTAAATCACGGCTATATATTACTGGACAGTTATTTGCTGCTGCCCAGAAACATATAAATCCCTCATATCTGCAAGCAGAACATCTCTAAATAATCTATGTTCACCTACAGCTTGAGAACAAGCAAGAGAATCATTTATATCACTTGAACAACAAGAAAACATGTTAAATCAACCTATTTTAATCAAGTCTCAGATCTGCAATATCCGGGACAACAAGCAAATCTACCAACATTAATTGTGTAACATGAGCTGTTGTTCAGTAGCAGCAGCCAGGAACTAAAGGTACCTAAAAACAACTAACATAAGCATATAATGTATATGTTCTCATTTAGAAGGCACACAAGTTATGCATGCAAGTAATACTACAGTAAAAAAACATCTAGCACGCACTTGTACATAACACAAAGTTGAGGAATCGTCACTAGTATTTCTCTAAATTTATTAGACATGAGTTTAATTGTCAAAAATGAACAATTCTTCTTTTAACACAAGTGATAGTGAGAAGCACCACAAGCATAACACAATTCCAAGCATCAGTTCATCATATGGATGGACTGGAGCACTACACGACCCCACAGACCACCACAGTTCATCGGCACGACGGCCGATCACAGAAGAAAGCTCACCGAGCAGTTAGAGTCATAGCCGCGCATGGAGGAGCTGCAGTAGGTGTAGTAGTTGCTCGAGTTGTCGCCGTGGTTGCGGTGACGGCAACACCGCCGTCCCGTCGGTGACAGCAAGGCAACCGCACCAGCCCAGCACCACCGCACCACACTGATGGCCCTTGAAGAGGTTGATCTACGACGCCAGAAAACACTTTGCTTGATTTCCGGTGCGTAGTTACCTGCGTCAAAAGTAAATGGGTTAGGTTGAGACTACAAGTGCAGAGTGTGTAGTAGTGGAAGACGTGTTTTTCCCACGAGGGTGACTCGAGGGTTTAATATCGAACTCTCGGGAACCAGTAGTGAAGATATATCTTCTTATCCTTCTTTTGGTTACCTACAAAACAAAGTTAAATGTTTTGGTCATCAACCTCACCTGTGGTTGTCAAGCACAAGGTGTAAGAATGATATCAAGATAGTTATGCAATGCAATGGTGGTGGATGCAATGGTAGATGATATTTTTGGGTTTTTTAATGATGTATGCAAGATGATAAGTATTTTTGTATTTTCGGATTTAATGATAGCTGAAAATGGAAAAGTGGTGTATGGTGTTGGAAAGGTGTTTCTTATGATTAAAAATGGACCAGGGTTCATGGTTTCACAAATGCACTCTCTCTTTATAAAGTGGCAGACAATGGAACACACACAGAGTTAACATATGAGATTGCAACACAAAGTTTGATAACAAGTTACTTAGATATATGGGCATCACGTCCTAACATAGAGACCTTTTGGTTATTAGTCTCTCTTATACTCCACCAAGATGCGAACCAAATCATAACACCTAGGTAATTAAGATGACTTAGAGTATAGCAATAAGTTTCATGACATGAAGTGAAAATAAGAACATGCTGGATCTAGTCACAGGAAGAAGCTTGGTCACCCTCAACCCTTGCAGCATGGTATTTTAGTTTATCCCTAGTGAGGTAACAAAGTAAGGTAAACACCCAAGTGGATCGCGATATTAAGTTGTCAGCTTACCGCACTCACCACTTCCCGTTACTCCAACTAATGCACACGTTCCCCCACACACGATCTCATAAACATGCTTGATCATAACAAGTAGACAAGAACGGGGTACATAATATGCATCTATACTCATAACTGAAACAAACATTGCAATCTCAAACATATATTAACTCATAGAAAGATCCACCACATAGGTATTACAAATATGACCGTAATCATGTTCAGCAGCTCATACGGTACTAATTAGTGAAGCTCAAGAGAGGAGAGATACATAAGTTACTTCCACAAACCCATAGTCCAGAGGTGGACTACTCCCTCTTCATCATGGAGACGGCGGAGAAGTCGATGGAGAAGATGGAGACCACACCGGCAGCGCCCCGCCGGAGTTTTCCCCCTCCAATCTGCAGCTCCTGATCTCCGTTTCGGTGTTTCTGTGTTTCTACGGCGCTCTGTTCGCGAAACGTCATGGGACCTTTTTTATAGGCGTTTTTAGGTCAAAACGAAGGCGGTGGAGAAAGGATCAACGGCTGCGGAGCCACGCGGCACAAAAGAGTGGGCCCCACGCGGCCACAGTACCTGGCCGCGTGGGCCACCCTCTTTCGGCCTTCTTGCCTCCGTTTGCTTGATTCCTTTGCTCCGAGGTCTTCCTCCTTCCAAAATAATGATGCCTGTATTTTTCCAGAATTTTACGACGACGTTTGGGTCCCTGAAACATAAAAGGAAAGAAATAGGGTTTCTGCCTGCGCAGGGTTAATTCCATAAAAATAGGAAACAATTGATTTATTTCCTAAAATCATTAAATAACAGTAATATAACCCTTATATGATGCAAATATGATTGGAATATGTGTGATATAGTGCAAAGTTCATGTATGCATTTTACATGCATCACACACCACCACCAGATTGAGAGGCCAAATTGGTGTAGGCGACGCCGGGGTTGCACCCATCCGGGAGCCATCTCACCGACATCGGGATGAGATAGAACACATCGGAGGGGAGGCGAGATTGAGCAGAAAATCGAGCAGAAGCTCGAGGTAGAGGCCGTGGTCGACACAGAGCAGCACATCAAGGGGGCACGGTCGAGGCAGAGCTTGAGGGTGTCGGGGCAGAGGGCCAGGAGCTCGAGGGAGAGGCGGAGGAGGTCGAGCCGGGGGCGAGTGGCACAGCTAGGGTTAGCCGTGGCATCGCACTCTAGAGCGGAGCGGCTTATCGGCGGCTAGGAATCGGTGGAGAAGGAGGCGGCGGAGCCGCGACAGAGAGTGGCAGCGCCGGAGCCGGCCGGCAACGGCCGGAGCAGAGCGTGGCGGCGACGACGACATTTCCAGGAAGGGGAACACGAGAGGGAGAAGAATCGTGCATGGGAGAGAGAGAAGATGGGTCGGGTTTGACCCAGTAGCTAGTTGGGCTCGGCCCAATTGGTTAGGTCCAACCCATTAAGCCCAGGGGCATTTTGGTAATTCACCAAATAAATTTATCACAACTAAAATGAATTTTAACTCCCAAACAAAAGGAACAAAAATCAACTAAAAATATGAAACACGATCTACAAAATATGAGGAATTTTCCTGTTAATTTTATTTGAATTTTGAAAAGTATTTTGTGGAGGAAAATTCAAAGATCCTTAAGTGGAAATGAATTGAAATTATTTTTCAAAAACTATTTTCTTAAAAGAAAATAATATGGGAAAATAAATTCTTGAAGTTCAATTATATTGAACAATTTAAATTCAATCACTTTAAATTGATTCCTCATGAAAATTGTTGACTCACAAACACTCGAAAAAGTCTTAAAATCCACAACGTGGGAATTTTGGGGTGACGATGCATTTCATATTTATGCATAATAGCATGTTGCTAGCGTTTTCAGTAGTCCTTATTGGGATTACTTTGCTATTTTCTGATTCGGGGTTTTACCGTAAACCCTAGAATCCCGAAGAGTTGAACGACCATTTCTACCACAGGCAAGTTCATTCTTGCATATCCTTATTGAACTATTTTATAAAAAACTTTTTTCAAAAAAACCTATTATTATCATTGCATTGAAAAAGAAAAACTATTTTTGAATGATGTGAATTGCTATATATATATTGCTTGGCTAGCAATGGAACCATAGTTTGATGTTGTGGTGGAGATTCCATTGTACGGGAAAGTATATACCTAGGATTAATTACCAATGTCACAGTGATCCTAGCGCCGTATTGAAGCGTTTACCATGAGATCTGCTATGGACGGTAAAGTCAGCTGCTATCTTCTCTCGTTCACATATCCTCGGCAGACTATTACCTGGTTGGATCCATTGCGGCGGACAACAGCGTGGGAGCGCATACCTTCCCCACCCGACGGGGTGATTTGGAATAGGAGCTCGGGAGTGGTGACGAGCGGTCTTTGTACCGGCTGGGTCATAAGGGGTGGATATGTGTTGTGCGGAGAGGGGCAGTGATTGGCTTTGGACTCACACCTGGCCCCATACCATGGAAGTATGGACATGAAAGTATGCCCGAAAAGGCAACAAGGCTAGGTTTCTCTCATGTGTAAAGTTACGCAGCTCTCCAGAGTCAACAACAAGAAATTGTGACTGTCACATCCTTGTTCCAGGAGGGAACAACAGACCGCAGCGGGAAAGGCATCCCAAGTGATGACTATGAACCCGTGGAGACTGTGAGCATAGTTTTCTGAAATAAAACTTGACCTTTGAAGAAAGGTTTTCCAAAACTTGCATTATGCCTACGACCGTTGGTCATGGCAGTAGCTAGTGCAATCAAAACAAAAACTCTTTCCTATATTATTTGAACTTGCTGAGTAACGCTCGTGTTGCTCACCCTTTCCCCATTGACACCCTGTTTAGACTTTTGGAGCCATTCAAGGAGATGATAGGTATCCATGATGACGATGAGGAGGTCTTCAACAAGGAGTCCAAACCTACCTGGTGGATCTTGAAGGAGTCAACTGTTGCTTCACCGTTAGAAGGATGACGACAACCTTGCCCAAGTGTATATGACGACAACACTATCAATGGAGGAGACAACATCATTTTGGAAGAAGGAGTACAACCTGGATAAAGATATTCCAGATGGATTAGAGTAGGGATGTGACAACAGCAGTAGTGGAATAGGAATTAGAGATAGAGCTGATATCCAGCTTAGTGCTACGATTTGGATCTTCTCGTGTTTCATTTGCAAGAGACTTCTTCCATGTAAAGGAGTTTCTCGAGATTTTGTATTGAATAGTGTTGTAATCCTATAGTGTTACCTTGAACCAGCTATGTTTCTGTTGTACTACTCTGAGGGATGTAATATTTATGGATAGGTCCTTCCGTGAGTGTTATATCAACGACTTGTACACTACAACATGCAGTGGTGTGCTTGGGTCACCGCATGCTCTTACTAGTAGCTAGCGTGCATGGTTCATTCATGGTCGCTGTGATTCTGAACGTCAAGTGATTGGGCTTGGGGGCACACTCTAGAGCTAGTTGACATTGGATTTGTATAGATAAGCGTTAATATTATTAATTACTTACTATATTAAAGCTAGGCGAATTGGCGGCCTCTCCGCGACCGGTTTACTGTAGCAGCACTGTAGAAAATGAACAGTGTTCTACAGTGCCCCGCTGGGCCCCACCTGCCCAGCGTCACACCGCGGCGTCATTTGCAAAAAGCGACAAGCGAGCGCAGAATTTACTCCACAAACCTCCAATTTTATGCAGTGAGGGACCTAAACACAATTGTCCAGAAACTCGGGGACCCCGCCGCAAAAACTCCGCAGAGCCCCCCTCTTCCTTCTCTCTCCCCGCGTCGCACCCGGCGTCGCCGCCGGCACCGGCGCCTCGCCCCGCCGCAATCCTTCACGCCGCTCAGATCGAAGGCCATGGGCGGCTCTGCCGTGCTCGCCTCTCCATCCTCGACGCGAATCGCATGCCGGGGCGCCCCACGCTCCGCGGAATCGCCGCCGCAGAGCTCGACGGCCGGCGCCGCGTCCGCTGACCGCCGGCGCCGCTACGGCGACTAAACGGTGGCGGAGCCGCCACGTGCGGGTGAGCCGCAACGAGCGCCATCCTTTGCGGTAACCCGCGCGTATTGGAACGTCGTCGCGCGCCGGCGGCGAGCTCGACGCCGCCGCGGCGACTCCGGCCACTGGTGACGTTGACATGACGTCACCGTGGGCATGGGCTGCCAGATTGGCCGCTTGGTGGGCTGGGCCGCCGCTGTGCGGCTGGTTCTGCCTTTTTTTGTTCTTTCTGTTTTGTTTTATTTTTTTGCAAAACTTTTTGCAACTTTTCAAACATAGCTCAAAATCAAATCAGAACAATTTAAAATTTATAGCTTTTCATTCGAAATTCAGAACAATGCAAAAATTGTTTGAAATTTTGTATTTAAATTAGACTGACCTTCTTCAATTAATACTTATAGGAAGATCTAAAATTTGTAAAAAATAACTTCCCATTCGACATTCGGAGTATTGCAATAAAAAATATGACAATTTGCATTGAGACAAAAAAAATACCTACTGCATTTCATACATGATTAATCAACTTTCATTTTATTTAAATTGGACTTCCAAAATTCATATATACAATTTACTCATTGCAGGAAGATATAAAATTTGTAAAATTTATCACTTTCCATCTGAAATTCGGAATAATGCAAAAAATGTATAACAGTTTGTCGAACTATTGCATTCCATACATGATTGACCAACTTAAGAATAATTACAGAAAAAAATCCACTTTGGTGAAATTTTAGAGACGAAATAAATGCATTTTCTCCAACTATATAGAATTGAATTTAATAAACAAAATACAATTTGGTGCAATTTTATAGACAAAATGAATGCATTTTTCAAACTATATAGAACTGAAGGTAATAAATGTTCACAGAAACCATTTCCATTACTTATGGAGTTAAAGTAGGTACTTATGAAAAATATAAATATATTTAAATATTCCATTTTTCTAAATATTTCGACATACTCTAAACTATATCAATAATGCTCAAGGAAAAAAATGTGCTAATTATTTATACCGGAATAAATACCTAACATTTTTAAATGAGAGCTACTTACAACAAAATAGTAATATTTTTAGACATTTCAACTTGCCAAATATTTATAGACAACCTAAGTACGTTCCCTCTAATTAAATGGATGTGAATTCAAAAAAAACTTACAAATTGTATTTCCACTGATTATGGGGCTTAATTAAATATGCAAAAATGCAAACACGAACCTGCATAAATTCGAACATTCCAAACTGCTACAATTTTAGATACACTCATTTGTCGAATAAAACAAACATGTCTGAATAATTCAAATAGAAGAACATTTCAATAATTCTACGAAAAAATACAACCACAGTTGAGCATTTCAACTCAAATTTCGAATTCTCGAATTTCAAATTTGCATGCTTAAAAAAACCTTTAATCTTCAACATTTTCTAAACACTAGAAGAATTTAAATTTGAATAACTTCCAAACTGTGCAATTTCTAAAATCTATTTGAGAAATTCAACTCAGATTTCAGATTTATATACCTTCCAACTCTACATGCCTTCCAGCTTCGAACATTTTGTAAACATTGGAAGAATTCAAATTTGAATACATTTCAATGCGGACAATTCTTAAATTGACAACTTTTTCCTAGCACAAAATTATTTCAATTCAAACAATTTTTAACCGTTTCCCTCTTAATGTTTCCATTTCATAGATACAAACATATTTCGAGACATAAAGTTTAACATAAATTATCGCCAAGGGTGTGGCGTGCCGCCGCGACAAAGTTCAACTAGTTGTGCATTATAGGTAGGCATGTTCGGCCACGCACATACATTGCTTCTTGGCTACATATCCTCTCGCTACATGTCCCGTGCTTCCGGGAAATTGGTCATCAAAGTCAAACTCAGCACATGCATGCACGTTAGATCAAAATCATGATGAACTTATTGGTTAATCATCCGAGATGTGGCTCAACTCTCGCTAAGAGCATCTCTACCGGGGCCTCCAAACGACTTCCCAAACGCCTTTTGGGGGGCACCAAAAACCGTCACCAGTGGCACCCCCCAAAGTCTCGCCCCGAGCGATTTTGTGTCCGGCACCCCCAATCGAGCCGCCAAGTTTGGAGCCCCTATTGGGAGTGCCGGACATTGACCGGAGATGGCCTCCGACAGGTGCGCCCCACCCGTCATAGACGTTGGGCGCGAGGAGGTGTTGTAAATTGCGCCGTGCAGGAGGTCGTTCCGCCCGCGTTAATGGCGACGCGTTTCTGCAGGCGACGAAGCGACGAGACGGCGAGGCGTCTGCGGCACGCCTCGCAATTACGCCGGCGCCCAGGCTTTCCCGGCTTCCCAAGCGTCGGCGTGGCTGAATCGCGTCGCCGCCACATAACTCTGACGCGACGCGTGCTCACCCACCCGCCGCTTCCCCCCCCTTCGTTTCCCGCCCCCTCCCTGCCTATATAACACTCCTCCGCCGTGCAGCCTCACCACACCAAAGCTCGCCGTAGTGTCGCCGCCTCGCCAAGCACCATGCCTCGCCGCCTCCAAACCACCTGGTCCACACTCAACCAGGTAGCGCGCCGCGCTCAACCTCTGGGGCAGGAGCAGGAGCCGGAGCAGGCGTCGGAGCAGGCGCTCCAGCCTGTCGTCGACGAGGCGCCCTTCCATTGGGCGAACGTCGACGACATCGACGTGGACGAGCAGGAGGAGCAGGAGCCGGCCTAGGATCCTTACCATGGGCAGGAGCCGCCTCCGGAGGAGGAGCCGGCGCAGGAGCAGGAGCTGCCGCCGCCGCCGCTGTGGCCCGACCAGGTGGTCGCCGTGAACTCCTTCGACACCTGGCGCGCCAAGCAGGCGGCCAACCAGCTCAGGCTCGGCTACGAGGCGGTTGGCAACGCCGTGGAGGCCTCCATCGCGACCGCGGAGCGAGACGTTCGATGCCGCGCCTTCATGGCCACCGAGCGCGCGGCGTACGCGGACCTCAACGCCGTGGCCGCGGAGCGGGAGAATCCGGCCTCGATGGAGGCCGACCAGCAGGTGGCTCACGAGGAGCTGAACCGGATGCGCGAGGCGAGGCAGGCAGCTGCTGCGAGGGATGCCGAGCGCGAGAGGGCTGCCAGGGATGGCATGCGCCGGGCGGCGAGCGCGCTCCGGCAGGAGAGGCGTGTCCGCTCGCGCCTAGCCCAGGAGAGCCAGAAGGCCTCCCTGGCAGGACAGGCGCCCCGCTACGACGACGAGGCAGGCCAGGGCGGCGGAGTTTATATTAGGTTTTAGATTAAGGTTTAAATTTCAATCGTCTAGTTTAAATTTGAATCGTTCAAATTTGAATCGCTTAAATTTCATGTTGCTCGCAAGATGTTTGGATCATGGCCGGCACCTCGTACCGTTTGAGGGGTGGGCCTTTGGAGAGTGCCGCTGTGGGCGGCCTCCAGATGTTGCCCGGACACATGTCCGGCACCCCCAAAAGAGGCCCAATTAGGATATGCCGGACACACATTTGGAGGCCCCCGATGGAGATGCTCTAAATCAAAAGAAATTCGGCAGCCATCTATCTTCAATGTTTCCCTTATCTCTCGACCCACCAGGGACGAAGCTAGATGTTCTAGTCACTGGTGTCATCTCTCTATTACTAGTTGAGTGCCCGTGCGCTGCTACGGGATGCCAAGTTTCTATCCATTGCAGATGGTTTTCCTAGATAAGTAACTATGCTTCATAGGAAATACATATAGTTACTGTGAATATTTTAGGTGGAAGATCAAATGGGCGACACAGAATACTTACTCTACAAATAGAATGAACCACTTCTTTACCATCCCATGAGAGCAAACACTAAAAGCAGAATAGCCAGTGATATCATCTAGACGAATACCATGACATTAAGAAAAATGCTTGTAGTGGTATTTAGAGAAATGCACCTATCCAAGCAATGTATTTGGTTCTACAACTGGCAGATGAGTAATCTAAAATACATCCAACACTACTACTTTGTGCCAATTCGCGACAACACATTGCTGTCTTTTTCAGGCTGTAGAGCTTGACGTGATTCACCCCTCTTTGGCAAAGGTTGGCAGGAGTAACTTCATCACATGATAATACAATAGAGTCGCATCTGCGGGACAGAATGAGTGAAACCATGAGATCACTCCACCTGATTTCTGTCTATTCCAACAGATTAATTAATTGTGGGGAAAACAGAAGGGTATCATAAGTCAGAGAAGTTGCAAGAAAGATATAAATGTTATGATTAGTGACAGATCAAAGACAATGCAGCAAAGCCATACAAAAATAACTCACGGTAGGTTTTAGCTACACAAATCAGTGTTTGTGGAGAGATTACACAACAAATACAGCAAATAAAAAACTTTGAATTGATTCTTGTCATTTAGCTAGATGCTTGTTGGTCTCATAGGTATTTTCCTTTTCTTCTCATATTTACGTACACGATCAGTTTACTCAACAGTTTCCATACCAGTGTGTACCACAAAGTGAGAGGCTCAACCATTAATTTCGTGAGAGATACTTTCAGAAAATCAAGCAAGTTTATCAGGAGAAACAGATCTACTTTGAGACAACCATCTAAAAATCATACGAAAATTAAGGTAACTCCCTGCCAAGCTTCCTGCTTGCTGCTGACATATTCAGTTTCTGAAGCTAAAGAAATTCTTCAAGAGTGATGATAAAAGAAAGCAGGGTAATCTTTTTTACCAAAGAAGGCCAAGGCTGAAACTCACTTTTTCCATGAGCTAACTTTAGTTCTTTGAAAAAAGATAGAACAAAGAACATGCATTAAAAAATAGGTTCAGAGCAATTTCGCATCATATGAAAACAACTGAAAACCCAAATATGTCAGTAAACCAAAAATACTCTTCTTGCTTGGAGCGGCGAGGATACGTTGTTCATCTTGCTTTAGCAGATAGGCTACCATGTTGGTCTTTAGTTCCACCTAAGCGGATAGATTCCTGGGAGGCAAACTGCTGTGCTCTCCGCTCATCATCCCTGGCAGCTCGAGTGTTAGAGACAGCAACAATAAATTTCACTGCAGATTATCCTTACTTCAAAGATAATAAGCCCATCTTGTGCTTACACCTGTATTCTAGATTCACCTTCTAACTGTTTGTACAAGCAAGTACACACTTGTGTCATCAGTTAGAAGATAACTAACAGACCTATGACTTAAAATCACTGACCAGCCATCAGCCAAGTCCATGTTTAGCGACAGAAGCACTCTGGAGCCTGGAGGTACTATGCTATTTTGGTTCTCTGCCTTCAGAAGTCATTTTTAGCAAGACACCGATTTGATTATGCTGAATAAAAAGTGTGATAGGTCAGTATTGCCCCGCCCTGCCAGCAACTCACCAGCACATCACTCTCACCGAGAGCATCCTCATCCCCATTTGATTAAACATCGCATGTTACATGCACCGTTAAACAGATCATTAAAGAAAGCATGTGAAAATGAAACAAGGGTATTTTGGTTTTCAGATAGCAACTCCACTCAAACCAAATTGTGGAATTTCAAATATGACAATATCTTATATTACTTCCTTGATCAGTTTTAAGTCAAGTTTCTAAATCACGTCATCAAGCCGCACTCTATCTATGATACTGTCATCAAGTACTCACCCTTAGCATATGCGCTTATGGTTCAGAAATCTCACAACAGTATTTTGTTTCACTTGACTTCTGTTTCTCTCCTTCGGGTGCTTCTCTGCAAAAACATACAGAGAAAAGTCATGATCGGATCTCCAGTGAAAGAGAAGCATGTATAGCATTTGACTGAGCTAGTTCACCTTAAGAATTCACAATGAGAAGAGAAATAACACACACATATCCTGCACCGTTATATTCGAAATTTCCAAGCACTTCAAGAACCTGCAATAATCAAGAAAGCAACAATCACTTGAGGCATGTTGCTTACACGAACCAATCACATGGAAATCTACAGGAGTTAAATGCAGATGAAACAAAACAAAGCAGAAAAAATGAACAATATTGAGACGTGGCAGCTGATTTTTACATATGAGCTGAATTCATCAAAACAAGTGCGATAAAAGTGCCGAAATTACCTATGGGAGCGGCTGCTCGGTTCATTAACACTGGAGATCCAACAGATCTATTTCTAGCGCCAGATTTGAGTTTCTCCCACACACCATCGATTGTATAAATTGGAGCTTCAACCAAACCAGGCACCTCTTGTGCCCCATCAGCACTTTGCTTTATGTCCAACCTTCAGATGCAACAAGATATTAGGCCCCATATAATGTCAGAGTAAACAAGAAAAAAAAGGAGATATACCTTTTTGCTGTTTTTCAGAGTTGTCATCAAGAAGGTCCCTAATTTTTTCATTGTAGACTTCCAATATACTCACACAGAATGTGTATGCAACAGATGAGCTTCTCTCCTCAGAGATCCAGAACAGTTCTTCCAGAGCCCTGTAATTAACACCCCTATTCTCTGGAATACCTTCCATAGTGAAGGTTTTCCCTGTTCCGGTTTGCCCATATGCAAAGATGCATACATTGAAACCATCCATCACTGACCTCACGACTGGCGATCCAGGAATTTAATTTTGGGTGTTCAAATTCCAACCAACACAAAATATATAGGCGAAATTTTGAAAAAGGTTCATTACTTGAGGCCACAAATGATGCATATCTCCACCATACACTACATATGATTTTTTTGCAGAAATTTTGGGTGTGCATCTGCACACCCATGAACCAAGGTGGATCCGTCCCTGACTCCTCGGCACACTTAGCCACCTGCTGCTTGTACTTCTCCATCAGGTTGTTATACCTCCCCCTACAAGTGCAGCAAACAAGACCAAATATCAATAATTCTGCAAGAATCGAAGCCAATATAGGCTTTACAGCCACCCTTAGCCGCATGCTTGTATGTGTGTACCTAGGAACCGGAGGGCAGCAGGGCGGTCAGGAGTTGCGATCCCCTTCAGCTGCAGCGACGGGATAGTGCAGTCATCTGCTTGATCCCCGAACTCCTGCAAGAACAGGAAATCTAGACACTATTAGCAAACAGCAGAGCATGGAGATAAACAGAAACAACGTCTCGGAGATAAATAATAGCCACGAAATCCACGAGATTAAGGAGAGGTACAATTGGAGGAATGGAGGGATCAACCGGTGGTCGCTGCTGCTCAGCTGCTTGTCGCCGGCCGCCGGGTCGGGGGCGACGCCGCTTGGACAGGTTGCTGGCGCTGCTCCAGTGCTCCTGGTCGCCGGCTGCTAGGTCGGAGCAGTCCGTTGGTCGGAGGTCGCCAGAAGCCAGGTCAGCGAGGGGGGTGGGTGACGGCGGCCGGCGGGGCTGGGGTCGACGGGGTGGGGATTCGATTATGGACCCAGTAGCCAGCAATCAAATCAACACGAGGCCGCGGCTGGTTGTGGATGCGGGCGCCGCCGAGCGCCTGGTGCTCGATCTGATCGCAGGCCGGCCGCAATTCTTCGGGCTCTCCCGTGCAGAGGCCTCCAGCGCTGCCGCGCAAGGCATGCGTCCGCCGGTGAGGACGGCTCGAGGGGAACAGGGTAGAGGGGTAGATACGGTGGCGGAGAGGCCACCGTCTTGCTAATCCAGATCGCTGGACACCGGGGGAGGGAGATGGGGTGAGAGGTAGTCGGGGGAGGCGGCGCTGATGCGAGAGAGATTCGGGGAAGGGAGATGCGGAATCGATGGACTGGGGCGGCGGGATCGAAGGACGGTCGAGGATGCCGAAACGACGGAACTGAATCCGAACTGCGGGTTGATTTCACTATTTGTTAGGGGCTAAAGTGTAAAATTTTCGTCCGTCTTCGGCAGAAGACAGGACACTGCTTACTTTTGTAGTAGAGATTATTACTACCCAGCAATAATAATTACTGAAAGATTTGCTAGTATTAATTGGATTAGCTGACCCCATTGGCTACAGGGCAGCTTCGTCTTTGCGACTCTCTACATAATTATGGGCGCAAAAAGAATGACCCAAAACAACCATATTTGAGAAATAGATGTGATATAACCAACATCTTCGATGTAAACGATTGAAACCATCGAACTTTCGGATATGACACATCGCACTCATTTTTGTTATTTTCTTGGTTTAAACCGAGTTTGATCATTTGGACCCACCCGTCGGATTATGTGACAAAAAATAGACCGGGCAAATGCCCCATTTCACACCGTTAAATTGAGCTGTTAAAATAGACATTGATCCCACCAGTGCACAGTTCAGCCAGATTAGTGTCATTCAGTTCTTTTCCGGTCTATGTATCACGACAGACCAATGTCAAGGGCAGGACATCGTTGCCGTTGGTCGAACGGACCATCCTCGGTCCAGGCTGACTTTTTAACATAACCGACGATGCAATTGAAGCTTTGAAAGCGTTTTTTTACATTGTTCATTCTTTTCAAATCTTATAAGTTTGCAAAATTACGAATTGTTTCTATCAAAATTTTACACGTCAATAGAATACAACGTTGCACACGATAGTTTTGATTTTTTTTTTTTTTGAAGAGCATGGTGAGTCCCAACGGCCTTCAACAGAAACAGGCTGTCGCCGTCGGTCGGTCGGGCCGGTGGCGGGTCCACGTTGAGGCGCGCGCAACGGCCGCAGAACTCCGGACTCTTTGACGCTCCCCGGGCCGAACCTCAGCCGTTCGATTCCGATCGAACGATCCAAAAGCAACACGGAGGAATCTCCGGAGAGGATCTGGGCTGGTCTACGGTTCGTGGCGTCGGCCGCGCCTGCCCTGCCCGGCCCGGTCCGGATCGCACTCACACCTGACAAGGTCAGTGCCACGTCTCCTGGCCTGGATCTTCTGTGCCCGCCCGCCGTTTTGTGCCATTTCTGGGCAGCTCACCTGTCTATGCCGTACCTTGGGTAGACTGGCGTCGACCGTCAAGCGTAGCATTCTAGTATTGCTAGCAGCATTGCGGGAATTTCTTCATTCAAAAGTATTACTGTAGTAGTTATTTTAGCATAAAAGGCTACTACTTCAGTAGCTTGATTTAAATGCACATGTACGCATAATGGGAATTTCTCCTACCGAGTTTCACTAAAAAGATGCCAGTAAAATAGATGCATCTAAGGGTATGTACAATGGTAGAAAAGATTGGTCTTTTTTTAGCTTGCCACGTCACTTAGAAAAGACAATAAATAGTAGTAGTACAATACGTTATCTCTTATAGTCATCTCTAACAATTAGTGAGAATTAATTAAATTTACAAAGAAATTATGCTGATAAAAGAGAGCATATGGTACAATGCACAAAATAGCATTCTCTTAAAATTAAGAGATCATCCCTTAGCTAAGTAAAGGCAACGCGCTCTCTCTTCATTCTCTTTCCTCGAACTAAGCAAAAATCCGACGTGACATCTCTAAGAGAAGTCCATCACTGCATTATACATGGCCTACCACTAAAATATATATCTAGATACATCTATTATTGTAGCATCTTTTCCGGAAGGAAGGAGCCATTTTATTTAAAATTATAAATATTTATGAGTTTTTGAAAAATCTGCATATTATCAACGGTGTATCACACAAATGTGCAAAATCTCAGGTTGAAAATACTACTCCCTCTGTATCAAAATATAAGACTCTCTAACTAGTTTCTGAACACATAAATCTAGACATGTTTTAGTGTAAGGTTCACACTATATTCTAAGAAAACACAAAATGAAAAGTGTTGATCTAATTGTTCACACTTTAAAGATCTTACATGATTTTGCCATTTTCGTGTAGCTCATAATACAAAGAATTTTCATTTGTTGTTGCACCCAGAACTTTGTTTCGGTCTTCATTGAACTTTCAAATACAGATTTTGATTATTTTTTAATTTTTTGAGTGATCACGGGAACTCTGAGCCAAAATGACTTCGAGATGTATACACTACTACCATAGCGCGAGATACGCGTGTCCGTTCCCCCAGAACACCCACCCTTCACGTGCAGTGCACAGCCATGATAGCTACACACAAGTCGAAAAGCAAGCAGAGAGGATCCGCTCTCCCTCCTCGAAGGACGCCACTCAATTCAAAGCTCGCACCCGCTCTGCTCTCTGCTGCCGCCGAAGCCAGAGACACAGCACGACGCCGAAGACCGCCGCGCAGAGATAAACCTCCCGTTTCTTCATTTTATTACCACTACCAAAAACCCAGCAGCACGGAACGCAAGTCCTCTCTCCCCAGATTCGCTCCGCGAACCCACCTTCTCTTCTCCACGAATCAATCACTCCTCCATTGTGCGCGCGGGCGGAGGTGGAGCGCCGCCATTTGACCTGAGCGGAACATACGGCCTCTCCTGCAGGGCCGGGCGCCGCCGCATTTCGCTAGGGTTAGCGCGACGGTAAGCTCCGGCCCCCTTCCGCGACGCATTTTTTTGTTTGAGCTCCCTGTGTGCTTGCGAGGTGGAGAGATTTGACTTTTTGTGTTTTTGCTTTTGGTATAACGATTCCAGAAAACTGAGATTATGCCAGTATTTTTTTTGATTTCAGTATGATTACGCAAGTAGTGCCTTGAAATGCCACTATGATTGGACATCTGGGTTGTTAGATTCGGTTTACCCGGAGCAAGTACCAAGCAGTACTCACCCAAATTACAGATTACAGTCTCGCGTTTTCCCTTTTTTTTTTTGCGAATAGATACAGTCTTGCGTTTTCCTTCCGTGGAGTTGTTAGCAATACAATTACAACCTGGTATTGTACAAAATGAGGCGCAAACTGGGAGCGCGGTTCCACGGATCTGCTTTAGTTTCAGATTTTTTCGTACTGGCGTCATCTAAAGCTTGGTACGGATTATTTCTTGGTGAGGCTGAGTGCTGGTTGAATGGCCCCTCGAATCAGTTTGTGTGATACTGAAAGAACTTAGCGTGCACGTATTTTCTTAATCAACTGTTACTGTACTATTAGTAGGTCAATATATTCGGTAGTGTCATTTGTCGCAGATTCTGATGCTACAGCTAAACTGGCGCTGGAGATTTTTCGCCGATTTAGTTGTTTCAAGAAGAATTAAAACATATGTTCTTAGGCAATACGAACTTTTTCGGCCATGTTAGTAGTTTTTTGTTGGCTAACTAACCGTATGATTCCCAATGACCACTCCAAGTGTACAGGAAGTACCTACAAAAAAGGAAAGTGTACAGGATGTACCTAGAAAAAGGAAAATATTTACAGTCTCACGTTTCCTTCCGTGGAAGCAATAGTACAACCCAGGGACGGAGGAAGGGGGGGACGAGCAGGGGCTCAGCCACCCCCAACAAATTGATTTCCTTCATATACTCCCTTATAATCATGCTTGTAATTAGTAGTTCTCAGCTAATTCGCCCCGCCAACTTGATTCTGCCCCCTCCAATACCCAGCGCTGGCTCCGTCCCTGGTACAACCTGGTGGTACAAGAGAGGCGCAAATTGAGAGCGAGGTTCTACGGATCTGCTTTAATTTCAGATGTTCCGTACAGGCGTTGTGTAAAGCTTTGTCCGGATTTTTTCTAGGTGAGACTGAGTACTGGCTGAGTGCCCACTAGAATCAGTTTGAATGTATTTAAAAAACTTAGTCTGTACGTATTTTCTCATTCAACTGTTTCTACCATTGAAAGGTCAATATATTCCGAAGCTACAATTAAACTGGAGCTGGAATTGCTGATCTAGTTGCGTCTAGAAGAATGAGAACATATACTCGTAGGCATTGAAAAACCTTTTAAGTCATGTTTGCAGTTTTTGTTGGCTAACTAAACATATGATTCCCACTGAACACTAAGTGTACAGGGAGTACCTAAAAAAAAGGAAAGTGTACAGGAAGTCCTTTCCCTTAACTCTTTGACAAATGTGCACTCTCTTCCATCTAGCTGGTCCTTTTTAGTGGAATTTAAGGCATTGATGTGCCAATTAGCTGGTTCTCTCGTGCCAGTTGCTTGTAATGCAGGGTTCTAGTCCTGATTTATGGGTGATACTGTACGATCATGTGATGATTGTACATACTTTCATCACATAAGGGTTGGTAGTAGCACACGTACGCTGGCTAGATGTTGTTTGTATGCTCTTGTTTTCTTTCTTCTGGAGGAGAACTCTTCCACTTGATCCTGCCTTCTCCTGAGGTTTCACACTGCATTTTGACAATTTTTCGCTCCGGTATAAAGTTTTCACATGTTTCCTTTTTGCCGCATTTTTTGAGCTGATGTTATGTTTATGGACGCCTGTTTAAGAAAAAGGCTGTGATGCATGAAACATGTTTCACTTCTACTAATATTGTATTCATTGTGGCCAGTTGCGAACTTTAAGATACCGACGCTTGCTTTTGTGGAATTAGTGTTCAGAGTCAATTACCAATGACTCGGGCATCAACTATTGGTTTTGGGCGAAAGACACAAAGTCAGGCCAACTGGTCTGGGCCGTTGCGTCCAGTAAATGTCAACATAAATAAATTCCCAACTTACAAGAATGGTTCGAATGGGATAGTGATAAAACTGGCCGATGACCCAGAAATACCATCTCTTAAGGAGACTGTTGCCAAGGAGACATCAGATCTGCTTGATAGGCGTCAGCGCCTTTCAGTCCGCGAGCTTGCAATGAAATTTGAGAAGGGTCTCAATACCGCCACATTGTTGTCTAATGAGGTATGACTCTTTCTGATTCGTGAACTCCGTTTGAAAATTGGTTCAGTTACTGGAGTTATTTGCACCTGAAGGCATTTATCTAGCCTTGGCTTTGGATCACAGGTTAAATGGAAACAAGTGGCTTTACTGGAGCGGGACATCCTTCTGAAGAATCTAAAGAGCGTGTTGGAGTCGCTGAGAGATCAAGTAGCTGGCAAATATAAGGATGAGATTGAGGAGTCAGTATCTATGGTTAGCTCTTTCTTCTGAACCATATTTTGAGTCTCACAAAGGATTATTGTTCCTCGGTGTCTTTAGAGCATCATGAAGAAAGAAGTGTGTGTTTTTTGTGAATTGAAGACACAAGTGTTCTTAACTTACCATTCTCTTTTGCTTTAAAGAAATGTCCAGCTGTATATACAAAATGATTCCTGCGAACGTTTAAATAGTTTTATACTTTCCATAGGTGGATATTTTGGCAGTTCAGCTATCCAAAAGAGAAAATGAGTTGCTTCAGCAGAAAACTGAGGTCACGAGACTAGCGACTTCACTGAAACTGGTGCGTTCAAAATTCCTCGTAGTTTGGTAGTATCTTCATTGTGTAATTTTTTTAGAACACGTTGTATATCACGAGCCATTACAATTTAATATTGAATAAATGACATTTTTCCATGACTACTTTCTCAATTGACTACTTGATTTGGAGGAAACCCAACTTTCTCATTTGAAATGTGAATATCTACCATGCCCATGGGTATATGACTTACACTTTTTTCCTTAGAAGTTATGAAACTTTGTTCGTGCTGATACAATAGTACAATACATAAGCATCAGTCTTGAGAAAGAGTTTTATTTGTTGAGGTTTGAGAAACAGACTGTATTGCACCATATTATGGTTTTGAAATAGTGTTCTTCTCTTCCAGATGCATATGGAATTTCAGTATCCTGCAGATGGTTTCTTGAATAACAAATTTTAGGAGTGCCGACTGATTTGCCTATCTTGGTTTAGGTTTTCAGAAATACTGGCTATGTTGCATGTATGAAGCATAATCCAGCTTCTCTTGGACTGGCTTATGCTTCTATACTGTTTTATTATCATTTCTCTACTTCGAAGTATTCTTAATCTCTTCTCGGATAGATCTCTCCATTTCAGTTAATTTTCAAGCATTGCTCTTTTTCTGTATTGCTCGTAGGCTTCTGAAGATGCCAGGAGAATTGTTGACGATGAAAGAGCTAATGCCCGCTTGGAAATTGAAAATGCTAGAGCTGCCGTACAAAGAGTTCAGCAAGTACTTAAAGAGAAGGAAAACAATTCACAAAGAATTGGGAAGCAGGTATGTTATATAGTAATAGGAGCATCATGTTATCTTACTTTCTTCATTTTTAGTAGCAGGCTTACCTGGCACGTGCGTGTTGAGCTATAGAAGCTGTTACTTACATAGAGTTTCTTTTAATTTAAAGCTGACTTGTGCATATTATTTTTTCTACCTGATTTGTAAGGATGTGGATGAACTTAGGGAAAAAGTTCAAGAAGCACGAAGAGTAAAAATGCTGCATTGCCCCAGCAAGGTAGACTTCCATAGGCTTATTGTGTTATCTACGTATATGGCACCTTTGCATGATTATATATTTCAAGCCTACCTTTCTAGGCAATGGACATAAAAAATGAGATCAGTGTTCTACGTGATCAATTTTCTGAGATGTCCTCCAGTTCTGCTCGTCTTTTGAAAGAGGTACGGTTTACAACTTTACATTCTCTGAATTTGGAAAGTTCTGTTTGTGTTTTCTCATTATAATATAGACTTATCTTGATTTGTTATCATTAGTTGGCCTTGCATCAGAGATTTGGAGAAAATGACGCACCCTCGTGTGAGTTGGAGGGTCTTGAAAGCTTGGGCTCCATGCTGTGTGTAGTTGTCCGGAACAATTTGAGTTTATTGAATATTTCAGTACAGTGGTTGCGCGTACAGCCTGAAGGAAGCAAGAAAGAAATGATTTCAGGTAGAACTATTTCCATCCTACAAATACACTAGTTTTTATAGGTAACATTAATTTTAATGCTGGTTGCCACTGAACTTTTTAGGTGCCACAAAGCTAGTATATGCTCCAGAACCTCATGACGTAGGGCGGTACTTGCAAGCTGAGGTTAACCTTGGTGGTGAAATCTCCACCGTGAAGACTGCTGGCCCAGTAGACCCTGGTTTGTTTTCTTGCATATGGTTATCTGACAAAGTTAAACTGCTTGCATGGTTTTGGCATGGCTAACATTACTTTGTTGTTGAGCAGCAGCAGGTCTGGTCGATTATGTAGAGACCCTTGTCAGAAATCCTGATACCGAGTACAATGTATGATCATCCCTTCCTTAGCCATTATATTTCTGTATAATATGTTTACAGTTTGTTAGATTGCTCTTTGCTTATTTTATACTCAACGAAGCAGTCTCGGGCCAGTTTTTCGCACTTCAAGATAGAGTAAAATAGGTACCTAGCCAATCTTGTTGCAGGTTATCTGTTTGCATGCCATCTCCTGATTTTTGGTCAGAGAAACATATTTCAGTATCAGTAGGAAACATATAATGCATCTATTTACCCTATCTTGGCAATGCCCTTGTACTCCGCAAAACATCATGCCAGCTTTATCTACTGAACACTGAATGTGCTATTGTTTTGCTCCTTATGGCAGGTTGTTCTTCTTCAAGTGAATGGAGTCGACCAGCCTACAGATTTCATCCACGTTCTGTGCATCGGGAAACTGCGGATGCGACTTGCCAAAGGAACAGCAGTAGTCGCCAAAGAATTCTACTCGTCGTCGATGCAGGTATCCTATAGCAACACTCTCAGCATCACATGACTGTAGTTGTGTCACTGGCTTCTAATATACTTTCACTCTTCGCCTGCTTCAGCTATGTGGTGTTAGAGGTGGTGGAGACGCTGCTCCGCAAGCAATGTTCTGGCAGCCCAGAAAAGACCTCAGCTTAGTCATGGGCTTTGAGACGGCCAGGGAGCGCAACGCAGCAATCATGCTCGCTCGGAGATTTGCTATCGACTGCAATGTAAGTTCAAAGCATTTGTATTTGCTACTGTATCGTGGCTATCACACACGCGTTGACCTTCTTCCTTTTGAGTGCAGATTATCCTTGCCGGTCCGGGGGACAAAACTCCGTGGTAACCCGTTCAAGCACCATCTAACCAAGTTCTGACCCTTGACAGAATCAGTGTATATCTCTGTGCATTCACGGCAGCACCTGTTTAGTACTCCCTCCGTTCCAAATTACTTGACTTTGGTTTGTCCAAATACGGATGTATCTATACTTGTTTAGTGTCTAGATCATGATATTTGAGTCGCTGTATAGTCGCCGACTATACAGCGAGTCGTTCTGGCGTGGATGAGCCGCACTAGCGACTTGACTCACGGAGCAAGTCGCGCCACGTCACTAGCTCGACGGCGATTTCCTGCGACTATACAGCGACTTGATGCCTCGGGATTTCAGCGACTTGATGAAAGGGAGAGAAAGGGCAGAGCTCAGAGGACAGGCCCGAGCCGCCGCCGCTCCTCGCGGAGGCTGGGAGTGGTTGCTGGGCCAGGGAAGGGAGGAGCTGCGGCGCGTGGGGACGAGGCAGCGCTGGAGGTGACGCCGGGAGGGGAGGAGCGGCAGCTGCGGTGCTAGGAGAGGGAGAGAGGAGCGGCGGCGCTGGAGGAGGGAGAGAGGTCCGGGAGAGGAGAGAGCTGCGGTGCTGGGATTGAGTGGTGGCGGCTGGGAGAGGGAGAGGAGTTTATAAGTTGTAACCCTAATCTGCTACTCTGATGGGCCAGTTTGGATCGGTTTCGGCCCAAAAACCCCTAGCCAGGCAGGTATGACCTTTTTTTTACTCTAAGTGGACAATATATTACGGTGCTGCTGTGCAATATAAACTAAAAAGGCTACTGTTCACCTGGCGACTCGGAGCGACTAATCAGGGCAAGTCACCGAGTCAAGTCAGTAAGTCATGAGTCTCAGCCTCGGCGACTCGACTCGACTCGGCGACTCAAAAACCATGGTCTAGATACATCCGTATTTAGACAAACTTAAGTCAAGTAATTTGGAACTGAGGGAGTATATCTTAGTGCCTCAGTAGGTCTTGGTATTTGCATGTGTTCTTTCCTAGGTTTCTTCATGTTCTTCTTTTCACGTCACGTATCCTGCTTGCTAGGTAGATCATTTCTTTTCTTTTCTTTTCTGATACCCACTGTAAGTTTCCTTGTGAACAATAAAAAATATGATACTGAATGCAGAACCTGACACCCAAGTTGTTTCTTGTGTGAACCTTCCTTCTTCGTCCATGCGTTGTTCTCCAAGAAATCTGCTATGACTTGAACAAAACCAGGTCCTTTTATCCTGATGTAGAGATATGACGAGAGCCTGAAACCAACAAGTCTAAGGTTTGGATGCAGATTCAGAAGATTGCCAGGAGACAACAACGATCACTCTCATTCCAGACTCCGTAGAGGATATGTTGACTAGCCACGTAGTAAGTACATAAGATATGTCAAAAAAATACTCACTAGCTATTCTGCTACTCAATTATGAAATTCCGAAAAATTCTCATAGTTCATACTACTCAATTATGAAATTCCGAAAAATTCTCATGCCTTAATATATAAAAGTACAACAGATTCGTGTCCAGATTCGCTGTCCACGTCGCCCTTTAAACCCAGGCAGTCCGATCGCGCCCACGGACGGCCCAGATCGCCCAAAAACCCGCGAACGCTGTAGCACTACAGTGTTAAGCCGTCCAAAAACCCGCTGTAGCACTACAGTGTTACGGCCATTTCTACCAATCAGACGATGAAACGTCGCCCCGCACGATCTTTGTTACTGTAGCACAGCCATTTCTACCAATCTGACGATGAAACGTCGCCCCGCACGATCTTTGGCATGCAACTTTACAGAAAAAACCTCGCCACTTTGCAAAAAACACCCCGCCAAGAACCTTTCGGGAAATTCATGAAAATCTAGGGCCCTCTCTGAGAAACCTTCCGTAGACCCCCCATCTCCCTCTCTCTCCCCGCGCGGCCGCCGAGTTCGCCGCCAGCGCCGGCCCTCGCCCCGCCGTGATCCTCCACGCCGCTCAGATCGAAGCCCGCGGGCGGATCCACCGTCCTCGCTTCTCCATCCTCGCCGCGAGCCGCATGCCGGGAACCGCACGCGCCGCGAAATCGCCCATGCCGCGCCCGAAGGCCGCCGCCGTGTCCGCGCGTCGCCGCGGACGCTCCGGCGACCAAACGGTGGCGGCGCCGCCACGTGCGGGTGCGTCGCGACGAGCCCCGTCCTTCGCGCTAACCCGCGCGTCTTGGAACGCCGTCGCTCGCCGGCGGCGAGCTCGACGCCGCCGCGGCGACTCCGGCCAGTGGTGACGTCAACGTGATGTCACCGTGGGCCTAGGCTGCCAGATGGTCCGCTTGGTGGGCTGGGTCGCCGCTGTGCGGCTGGTTCGGCCTATTTTTTTTTTGTTCTTTCTGTTTTGTTTTTTTTTTGACAAAACTTTTTGTAACGTTTCAAACACAGCTCCAAATCAAGTCGGAACAATTTTAAAAAAATGTGCAAAAATAGAAAATATCCATTTTGAATACTTTGGGATCTTTTCCAAATTATTTAAAAAATTCAAACGTTCAAATAATACATAGAGGCTCATTTCACACCTTGACGTCAGTTCACAAAATATGGATTCCATATTTTTATTTCGAACTCAAATAAAATGCAGAAATATAATATCAGCTGTACCATTCAATATGATAAACCAATAAAATAATTTCGTACGAAACATCTTATTTAAATAGAGTTTCGTAAATCTTTTAAACACAACTACCCATTTATATTATGGGCTTCAAAACATCAAAATAAGAATACCACAAATGAACATATCAACAAATAGTTGGTTCACACCTATTGTCCAAATAAATATAATTGAATCAAAGATAAAATTTAAAACAGAACATGCTTCAAGTAATTTAAAACATGTTCTAGGGTGCTTAAACAATTTCCAAGAATTACTAAATGCTGCAAGATCAGTAACTTCAGCTATATCCATCATAAACATACGAAAAATGTATCACAAAGATCAAAGGAAGAAGTGCTGATTATTTACGGCATACGATCAAACTTCAAATTTCAATATTTTAAACTTTTCAACGTCTCCCATATTTGACCATTCCTCAAACGTGAAAGAAATCGAATCTGAAAGACTTTCCAATTTGAACAATTTTCGAAACCTGAACAATTTTTAGCCGGAAACTTTCTTTGCATTTTACCTATTTTCAAATCTACACACTTTCAGAATTTGGACATTTTCCAAGTTTGAATTTTGACACAATAATGCGGCATAGAAATTTGAATACTTCGCAATTTTGGATGCCTTTCAAATCTAACCATTTTACAAACGTGAAAAGAATTCAGATCTAAATAACTTTCCAACTTGAATAATTTTCGAACTCTAGACAATTTTAAAACGTACGCTCTCTTTGCATTCGAACGATTCTCAAATTTACACAGCTTTTAAACGTCGACATTCCCAAATTTGTATTTTACTACACAAGCGACGCGCCCAGATGTCTAGTAGTTCATAAAAGTCGGACTAGTTTTCTTCAAATAAATAGAAAGTGCATGAAAGTTAACTCAAAATTTCTAATACTACACCCTTAATTTTCTTAAACTAGCCTTTAGTTCCATAATAAAAAAATGAGGCTAGGAAGATTAATTGGGAGATCGCTGTCAGTGAAAGTGACTATTCCATTTAACTAGCCAACACTATGTTCAACATCCACACGCGGATCAATTGTAAATATTTTCTTTGCTGCTCAACCCCAAAGCTAATCGATGCTTTTCTTTAGTATAAAAACTGATGTTCCGTCCACTCACGGCACGCAGCAAATCACTGTCTTGCTGCCCCAAATTCTCATCATTTCCCTAGAGCCAAGGAATCTCAGTTCATCTCAACTCTATATATAATCCACATTACACTTACAATTATCATCAAACAAGATCTCCATATCGATTCGGCCTCGAGCCCTCACCCCACTTGATCTCCAACTTCCGCCCCAACCGGCCATGGCTAGCTACTCGATGGGTTTCCTTGTCGCGATCGCTGTTTGCGCCTTCGCCCTTAGCGCTATGGCGGCACGTGATCTCGCCGACGATAGCTCCATGGTTGGGAGGCACGAGGAGTGGATGGCCAAATACGGTCGTGTTTACAAGGACGACACTGAGAAGGTACAACGGCTAGAGGTGTTCAAGGCCAATGTCGCGTTCATTGAGTCAGTGAACGCTAGGAACGACAAGTTCTGGCTCGAGGCCAACCAGTTCGCAGATATCACCAGTGATGAATTTAAAGCTACTCACACGGGGTATAAACTTCCGGTGGGTGGTAGCAAGGGCCGGGGATGATGGGCTTTAGGTACGCGAACGTCAGCCTCGACGCTCTCCCGACTTCCGTGGACTGGAGAACCAAAGGCGCCGTCACTCCTATCAAGGACCAAGGCCAATGTGGTAAGCACAAATTTAAATTATGTTTGAACTTCGATCAATTCAAGAGTTATCAAGATGACTGAGGTTTTTTTCTTTCAAATAAATGAAATTTTAATGAAAATGTCAAGGATACAGTTGGTACTGTACATTGACTGTATTTGACACAAACAAACTATTTGACAATTATACTATGCTTGTATGGACACACTTGACAACCACTGGCTACTAATTCTGGTCTATATTGCAGGGTGTTGCTGGGCGTTCTCCACGGTTGCCTCCATGGAGGGCATTGTGCAGCTGAGCACCGGCAAACTGATCTCTCTATCGGAGCAAGAGCTCGTGGACTGCGACACCAGAGACAATGGCTGTGGGGGCGGGTTCATGGACAGTGCCTTTGCGTTTGTCGTCGAGAACGGCGGCCTCACCACGGAGACCAACTACCCCTACACCGGTGCTGATGGCATCTGCAACTCCAACGGGCTTCTAGCTCCGCCGCATCCATCAAGGGGCACGAGGACGTGCCGGTCAACGATGAGGCGTCCCTGCAGAAGGCAGTGTCCGCACAGCCCGTGTCCGTGGCCGTCGACAGCAAACTCTTCCAGTTCTACAAGGGCGGGGTGCTCTCCGGTGATTGCGGCACAGACCTCGATCACGGTGTTGCTGTGGTCGGGTACGGTGTGGATGATAATGGGACCAAATTCTGGGTGATAAAAAACTCCTGGGGCACGTCATGGGGCGAGGATGGGTATATCAGGATTGAGAGGGATGTCGCCGACAAGCAAGGCATGTGCGGTCTCGCCATGAAGCCTTCCTACCCGACGGCTTGAAGATCATGCTTCCCAGCTTGTTGATTGACCCACCTTTGATGCATCTGTATGAACATATTACCTCCTGAATCTCTCTAAGTACTAAGCTCCCTAGATATAGAGCTCCATGGTTGCTCCACGTGTTAACGTCCTATTGGGTGCATAAGACCAATGGAGAAATAAATATTATTTGTCCATTGAAATGAATACACAAATCCATGGTTCCTCCACGTGGCAACCTTCCATTTAATTTGGTAGATATAGAGCTCCATGGTTGCTCCACGTGTCAACGTCCTATTGGGTGCATAAGACCAATGTAGAAATAAATATTATTTGAGCATTGAAATGAATACACAAATCCATGGTTCCTCCACGTGGCAACCTTCCATTTAATTTGGTACATAAGATCAATGTAGAAAAAAATACAATTTCTCTATTTATATATATACACCTTACTTTTCTATCCGCACATGAAATTACGGTGGTGTCCTTTTCTTAAATGGTATTCAATAGCTGCATAACTCATTCTAAGTCATTTGTTTCAAAAATAAACTTGCTCCAACAGTTATCTTTAATGTAAATGTTTCAAAACAATAAATTTGTTTCAAAAATAAACTTGCTCCAACAGTTATCTTTAATGTAAATGTTTCAAAACAATAACAGGTGCTGCAAATAGAAAATATTTGGACTACTACCATATGATAGAAATGCCAACACGCCCACGCTAACTGACAATCGAAAGTTTCATGTCGCTCTCACGCCTCTCTTCCAGTGACCACTAGCGCCTCTTCTTCTCCCATCGATTTGGCCTCAGATCTAAAAGTTCCGCCACAACTCTAACCGATCGAGCCACAAATACACCACCATTTCTTAAAGGCCACCATATATATATCGAAAGGGATTTTTGAGGGATGCCGGCCATCGCTCTCCTCCCGTGTGCGGCCACCATTTGGTCTTGGGGACACAACTCTTGCTCCAACAGTTGCCCTTCATGTTAATTTTGCTCAAAACTAAAATTTATATAAAAAACAAGCTTTGCAAAAATAAACAGTTGGGATGTTGTGGGATGTTGCTATAACAAAAAGGCCAACGTGTGCGCGGTACTGTCAATCAAAAATTGCATGTCGCTCTCATGCATGTTCTCCGGTGACCGCCGCCACCTCTTATCTCAACGATTCAACTGTGGTCTTGCACCTCCGCCACAACTCGGACCAATTCGGCCATGAGACAATGGGGATCCGTCCTGTTGAGTAATGTCATCGCCTCTTCCCATGCGCGGCCACCAATCTCCCGTTTGTAGCTCCGAGTAAGGAGCCACCCTCTCGGCCCTTCTCCCCTTCTTCATTGTTCCTTCTCCTTCTTGACCTGCAAGCACGATCACGTGCGACACACAACAGCTCTACCTCCGGCTACACCTCGACTAGCCCTGCATCGCACCACACACTAGTCGTTTATAGGGTAGGTGTTAGACAAATACTTGCAATATTTTCTAAAAAGGTATAAATTTGTATCTAATATGTACACGACATTAATCTATAATCAAATCAACATATCATGCATTGATAATCGCAATGATACCCTCCCAGGCGCAGCAAAGCGCGCTAACTCCTTCTAGTTATTATGTAAATCAGCTAGTATGTGCATATAACAATATATGTGGAAACATAATTACATATGAATAAATATAAGGCTGATGCAGAGTCATTCCCTGTTGTCCTTGTTTTTTATGTGACTGATTCATGTCACAACTTTATGCGATCCTTGATGTGTCTGTAAGAACAACTAAAGATTTAATAAAAATAAAAGCCACATGCATCAATCGATGCTGAGGCTGGGACTGCCCCTTTTCTGAAAATATGAATAAATATACGGTAAAGAACTGTAAATTGTATAAAGTGTAGCGCACATGCATCTCAAGTATACAAGCGGTGCAGACAATTGCACAGTTCGACTTACTAGGAGCGCTAGATTGCTGACGGATCCATTCTAGAGGATTCCGAGTTCCAGAACTCTCAGTACTATAGTTACGTTGGAGAAAAGTGCTGGATTAACAATAGTAAGCTCTCCAACCTTCAACCAGTTAGAGATGCAAGATTAAGAGTGATCCGTAGGATGTTCCTTGCCAACAGCATTTGTGCATCGTTGTAATTTTTATAAGATCAGAGATATTAAGCGTGCCATTGCACATGTGACAAGTGACATGTTTTTTTAGCAACCTAGTACGAATCGACGAGTCCTTATTTTGTGTTACCGCTGGTTGTAATTTTTTGTTGTTGAAAATAACCCATCTTCTTTGCGTATGATCATCCCTTCAATATGCCCACAGTTTGTTAGACAAAACTTGCTCTTTGCTTATTTTATACTCAACTCCTTATGGCAGGTTGTTGTTCTTCAAGCGAATGGAGTCGATCAGCCTACAGATTTTGTAAGATTGCGGAATATGATTGTATTGGTACTCGATTGATATTGGTTATTACAATGAGCCACATTGGGATGTATATAAAGGGGACAAGACTTGGGGACTACGAAATCTACTAGAGATAGACTTGGAGTACAAACCTAATACTACCAAATATTGCCAAACCGTAATATACTCTTAACACCCCCCGCAGTCGGATCGGTAGTGACGCGAACAGTAGGAGCGTCGCGGACGGTCCGGCTGGAGCACAAGCCGAAGTCACGAACTGGAGAGGGAGCCGAGGAGATAGCCCTTGATGTCGATGTCGATATATCCGAGGTGTGGGCAATGTAGTTGTGGTCGATGATGCCATGCGGGATGTAGTCGCCCTTGTTGTAGTTGTTGATGCTGATGTTGTTGTGGTCCATGCCGTCATTGAGCCCGGGGGAAGTCGCCATGTTAATTGCAAAAAACGATTGTAGCGACAATAACCTTGAGTTAGACGTAGCTTTTGTTGGTGTAGACGAGGTAGGCGGCACGGCAGGCCGGGCTTGCCAGACTCGGGAGCGTGTCGGGGACGAAGGCACGCGCTGGTGTTGCCAGTACCGGACATGCAAAGACAGGGACCATCATGAACCATGCAGTCGGAGAAAGCAGCAAAGAAGGTCTCCGTGAACGGTCGGTGCGAAGATTTTTCCGCCGTTGGCGCCGGAGTAGATGAAGTAGTTGCAACGAAGAAAATTGAGCGCAAGCTGTGCAAAAAATAAGAAAATAAAAAAGAGACTGCAACTCTGGCGGAGAGGTCGTGGTGGACGAAGACGGCGAGGTGGTTGTCGATGGCGATTGAGCTCTTGCGATTGAGCTCTTGCAATACTAGCGATAGTAGATGCCGAAGATCGGCGCAAAATTGAAGACGAGTTAGTAGATGATGAGGATTGAACCAAGACCATCCTTGTGCAAGGCGCATTGGCGCTGGTTAAGGCAAAGAAAAACCCGATGGCGTTGACGATGACCAGTAGCGATGGTGGCGGCGACGATGCAGTATATGATGATGTTCTTGGCGGAGGTAGTTGTCGGTGATGATGACCATGAGCGATGCTCGTGAAGCCCGGCAGATGTTGTCGAAGACGAGCCGGTTGTGGCGACGTGCTTGAAGACGTCCATGGCGCCGGAGCGTCCTTGGCGCGGGCGTTGATGAAGACTTTCCGGAGATGAGTCGACGACTTGTTTGAGGGCAGCGACGGCGATGACGACATGCGGCGTTGGGCGACGCAATCCGATCTACGACCGGCGAAAGAAGAAGAAACGCCGGTCAATTGGCTGGCGAGAAAAAATTATGACGAGCTATGGTGCGACGATCGGAAGGGTCGACGACTGGATCTAATATGTGAGCTGGTTCTAATCTACTAGTTGTGCGGCCCTCGGTGGAGATTGATCTCCCGGGGCGCCGTGGCGGAAGCTTTATTGGCTAAACCCTAGGCTGAGGATCGAAAGGCTCTGATGATTGCGGAATATGATTGTATTGATACTCGATTGATATTGGTTATTACAATGAGTCATGGTGGGCTGTATATAAACGGGACAAGACTTGGGGACTACGAAACCTACTAGAGATATACTTGGAGTACAAACCTAATACTACCAAATATTGCCAAACCGTAATATACTCTAACAGATTTCATCCACGTTCTGTGCATCGGGAAACTGCGAATGCGACTTGCCAACAGGAACAACTATGGTCGCCAAGAAATTCTACTCGTCCTCGATGCAGGTATCTGTCTGCATCTGTTTCGTAGCTCAGTACATAAGTGGGCTAGGAACTCTCAACTGTTCCTTCTTGTTCTTGCCTGTGTTTCTTCATCTTCACTAGTAGAAAAGGGGGCAACGGTGCGCCCCCTTTAGTACCGGTTGTACAAAAACTGGTACTAAATGGGGCATTAGCACCGGTTGTTTTCGTGCGCCAGCCGAGGCCCCGCGGCGCCACCCTTTAGTACCGGTTGGTGTTAGCAACCGGTACTAAAGGCCACCCTTTCGTAGCGGTTATTCATACCAGCCGGTACTAAAGGGTTGGAGGCCCCACCAGCACATGCGGCTGCGGTCGGTGGCCCCACGGTAGGCCCTTTAGTACCGGTTGGTAACTACAACCGGTACTAAAGGTCCTGCCTACATGTGTTTCTTCCACCCCGAGCCAGCTCCATTTTGAAGCAACTCGACCCAACTCCATTTTTCCTCTCTCCCAAGCTCTCCCAACTCTAGTTCACCCATTTTTCTCCAACATTTGTCAAGATTGGTGGCACCCTATACAAGGGTTAGCAACTTCTTCATCTTCTCTTCCGGCATTTCAAGTTTAGCTCATTTTCGTGCAAGTTTAGCAAGTTTGATTTTGGTGTGCTTGCAAGGTGTTTGATGAAATGCCTAAGTTAGGGATTTCATTTGTTTTATATGCATTTTGAGCTCAAATTAAAGTATAATTTGTGGTTTTATATAGTGTCGTCCCGTCCCCTGATCCTCACCGCCGTCGATCGCCCGCGCCGCTCCGTCGCCGACACCACCTCGGTGAGCCTCTTTTTTATCTTTTATTTTAAAAATTGTTAGTTATATGATTTAAATGCATAATTATTTCTTGTATAATTTTCTTATGTTTTTATATATATATAGTGTCATGGTTTTGATATCCGTCCCCGTCGGCCCTCGTCCGGTCTATGATTCGGATGTGGTATATCTTTTTAACTATTTATTTTGTTTCGTGTTTATAACAATCATGCCGACCAACTTGACGTAGATATATTTTTATTTAGGAGGTAGTTGAACCGGAAATTCCGGCCGACCCTATTGTCGAGTATTTTAAAAAAGAAAACGACGATTTGAGAGCAAAATTGAAGATAAGTGAAGATCTTCGTCTCCAATGCCTAGAAGAGAAGATGGAATTGGACTTGAAGATTGCCGACATCGTTGATGCTCACGGGGTCGAGCTTGCCGACGTCGTCGCTGCTACGAGAGGAAGATGGATGCAATGCGCGTCAAGCTTAAAAAGATTAGAAAATATGCCATTAGTCAAGAGGCTTGGTATCATTATGCTGTTGGTTCAATAGTTACCTTGGTTGCGATTCTGATCGCATTTGTTGTTGGATTTAAATTCTTTAGATAGTTGTATGTTAGTTTCGATTGATGTATGTTTCGTGAGAACTATGTATTACATTTGGGCACTACTCTACTTTGATTTTAATGTGATGAACTTGTATTAATTAATTTGGTCACGTATCTCTATTCATTATTTAGCTGGTGTAATGGTTTTTGATGTATTTATGTAATGCAGATGAGCCGAGAATGGATGTACGGTGATCGACGCTGTCCCGAGTTCATTGATGGCATGCATCGTTTTCTCGATGTGGTTAAGTTAAACAAGCTGAAGAATGGTTTTATGATTTGTCCATGTGATGAATGTCGGAATACGAGGAATTACCCGAGCGTAAGAACCATACACTCCCACTTGTTGCGACAAGGCTTCATGCCCAATTATTTTTGTTGGACCAAGCATGGAGAAAGAGGGGTTATAATGGAAGACCCTGAAGAAGAGGATGATGACAACTATCCTGTGTTCTCTGAACACGGTGATACTACAATGGGGGAAGACGAAGTTGAGCTCGAGGTCATTGTTGATCAGTCCGATGATGATGATCTTCGTCGGGTCATTCTTGATGAACAGATGAAGTGCGGAAGTGAAAACGAGTGGTCGAAGTTGGAGCGCATGTTAGAGGATCACAAAAAATTGTTGTACCCAAATTGTGAAGATGGCCAGAAAAAGCTGGGTACCACCCTGGAATTGCTGCAGTGGAAGGCAAAGAATGGAATATCTGACAAGGCATTTCAGGAGTTGCTACAAATATTTAAGAAGAGTCTTCCAAGGAATAATGAATTGCCGCACAATACATACGAAGCAAAGAAGATTGTCTGCCCTCTAGGATTAGAGGTGGAGAAGATACATGCATGCATCAATGACTGCATCCTCTACCGCGGTGAGAAGTACGAGAATTTGAATGCATGCCCGATATGCGGTGCATTGCGGTATAAGATCGGGCGAGATGACCCAGGTGATGTTGAGGGCGAGCCGAGCCCCAGGAAGAGGGTTCCCGCGAAGGTGATGTGGTATGCTCCTATAATACCACGGTTGAAACGTTTGTTCCGAAACAAAGAGCATGCCAAGTTGTTGCGATGGCACAAAGAAGACCGTAAGGAAGACGAGATGCTGAGACACCCCGCTGATGGGTCTCAGTGGAGAAACATCGACAGTGCGTTTGGGGAATTTGCAGCTGACGCAAGGAACTTAAGGTTTGGTCTAAGTACAGATGGCTTGAATCCGTTTGGGGAGCAGAGCAGCAGTCATAGCACCTGGCCCGTGACTCTATGTATCTATAACCTTCCTCCTTGGTTGTGCATGAAGCAAAAGTATATTATGATGCCAGTGCTTATCCAAGGCCCGAAGCAACCCGGCAACGACATTGATGTGTATCTGAGGCCATTAGTTGACGAACTTTTACAGTTGTGGTCTGACGAAGGCGTACGTGTGTGGGATGAGTACAAAGAGGAGAATTTGGCCTACGAGCGTTGCTGTTTGTAACCATCAATGATTGGCCTGCTCTTAGTAACATTTCAGGACAGTCAAACAAGGGATACAATGCATGCACGCACTGTTTAGATAAGACTGACAGTATATATTTAGGTAACAAGAATGTGTACCTTGGTCATCGTCGATTTCTTCCAAACAGGCATCCGTAAGAAAGCCAGGCAAGCATTTCAAAGGTGAGGCAGATAACCGAACGAAGCCTACACGCCCTGATGGTGATGTTAATATGGCATGGTCAAGGATTTGGAAGTAATATTTGGAAAGGGTCCTGGCAGTCTAAATGTTCCGAAAGACGCTAACAAGCGCGTACCCTTGTGGAAAAAGAAATCTATATTTTGGGATTTACCCTATTGGAAAATCCTAGAGGTTCGCTCTGCAATCGACGTGATGCACGTGACGAAAAATCTTTGCGTGAACCTGCTAAACTTCTTAGGCGTGTATGGGAAGACGAAAGATACATCGGATGCACGGCAGGACCAGCAAAGTACGCACGAACGAGACAACCTGAATCCAGAGAAGTACCAAGGTACTCCCAGCTACGCTCTTACCAAAGAAGAGAAGGAGATCTTTTTTCAAGTCCTGAGCAGTATCAAGGTCCCGTCTGGCTACTCGTCGAATATAAAGGGAATAATAAACATGGCAGAGAAAAAGTTCCAAAACCTGAAGTCTCATGACTGCCACGTGATTATGACACAATTACTTCCGGTTGCATTGAGGGGGCTTCTACCGGAAAACGTTCGAGTACCCATTGTGAAGCTATGTGCATTCCTGAATGCAATTTCTCAGAAGGTAATCGATCCAGCAACTCTACCAAGTTTACAGACGGGTGTGGTCCAATGTCTTGTCAGCTTCGAGTTGGTGTTTCCACCGTCCTTCTTCAATATTATGACGCACCTCATAGTTCACCTCGTCGAAGAGATTTCCATTCTCGGTCCTGTATTTCTACACAACATGTTCCCCTTTGAGAGGTTCATGGGAGTCTTAAAGAAATACGTTCATAACCGTGCTAGGCCAGAAGGAAGCATGTCCAAGGGCTATGGAACAGAGGAGGTCATTGAGTTTTGTGTTGACTTTATTCCTGATCTTAAGCCGATCGGTGTTCCTCAATCGCGCCATGAGGGGAGACTGCGTGGAAAAGGCACGCTAGGAAAGAAAGCAACAAGATGTATGGACGGGCATTCTTTCACTCAAGCACACTACACAGTTCTACAAAATTCCAGATTGGTGGCTCCGTATATCGTGAAACACATGGATATTTTACGCTCCCAATACCCGGAGAGACTAACTTCTGGATTAAAGGAAACACGTGGATACTTTCGGCAGTTGGTTGCGTACACATCTCATTAATAACACACTGTTGGACAAGAGCTATACTTGTTGGCCAAGTCACCATCTTCGACTATATTGACTTTCCAAGGGTACGAGATAAATGGGAATACATTTTACACGGAAACCCAAGACAAAAAGAGCACTAACCAAAACAGTGGTGTCCGCTTTGATGCAACAAACGACGATGGGACAAAGGACACATATTATGGTTGCATACAGCAGATATGGGAACTTGACTATGGACCTTCTTTTAAGATCCCTTTGTTTCAGTGCAAATGGGTCAACCTGTCAAGCGGGGTAGAGATAGACCGGCGGTACGGAATGACTACAGTGGATCTCAAGAATCTTGCGTACCGCACCGAGCCATTCGTCCTAGCCAATGATGTGGCTCAGGTTTTCTATGTGAAGGACATGTCTTCCAGACCGAAAAAAAGAAAAGATAAGCAAGCCGGTACATCATACGATGAGCCAAAGCGCCACATAGTTCTTTCAGGAAAAAGAAACATCGTGGGAGTGGAGGACAAGACAGACATGTCAGAAGATTACAATAAGTTTGTGAAATTCCGCCCTTCAAAGTGAAAACTGACCCAAGCATCGTGTTAAATGATGAAGAATGTCCATGGCTACGGCGCAATCAGAAGAAAGGGACACAAAGAAGAAAAAGTGAACACTAGATATTGATGTTGCTGCTGATGTGTAATAATGTATTAAAACTTTTATGTAACTATGTTGGATCAAAACACACGGCTTCCCCGTCATACAGCCCAACGGTGGCTCGTGAGTGCCCTGCATATCAAATGCACCGTTGGGCTGTATGACGAGAATCCGAATGATTTGTATTCGGTCAATGAACTGGAGTATTTTGTAGATAGAATAAAACACACGGTTTCCCCTGCATACAGCCCAACAGTGGCTCGTGAGTGCCCGCATATCAAATGCACTGTTGGACGTATGCAGGGAATCCGAATGCTTTGTATATCAAATGAGTGTCGAACATGCTCGAGAGGGGGGTTTATATAGGGTCATGTGCAGCTGATCCAACACTGGTTTTGCCCTCAAAAGAAACACACCCCCTGATCCAACGGCTCACAAGTTCTTCAAAGAAACACACCGCTGATCCAACGGCTTACAAGCGCTTGAAAAAACACACGATCCGTGTGCTTCTTTATTTCCGGTTGGTGTTACCAACCGGAACTAAAGGCGGGCTTCGCGGTCACGACTCGTGTCAGACACGTGTCCTACCCCAGCGCTGGGGAGTACACGTGTCCCCCTAAGTATTGACGTCGTTGACAAATAGATAATAGATATAAAAACAGAAAACAAATAGATAGATAATTATTACAATTTTGTAGACAATTAAATTAAATATATATTAAAGAAAAAGAAACTAGATAAGAAAACAAAATACAAACCAAATAGACATAAAAAACAGAAAACATAAGAAAGAAAAAGAAACTAGAGAAAAAAAATCAAAAGCTCATTAGTACCGGTTGTAGACTACAACCGGTACTAAAGGGGTGGGCTTCACGCGCGAAATTTCGCCGCAGCCCAAAACAGACCTTTAGTACCGGTTGTTGTTTACAACCGGTACTAAAGACCCTTTAGTACCGGTTGTAACAACAACCGGTACTAAAGGCCTGCTCTGGGCAGTTTAAACATAGCCCACGCCGATTCGTTCCATACATCGTCTTCTCTCCGCGCGCTCTGCTCCAGACGCCTGCTCCGGCCAGCCGTGCCCGTCGCCTCCCTCCGCCGCGGACGCCCTCCACCGCGCCCCTCCACGCCGTCAACAGCGCCGCCGCACTCCGCCACGCGGCCCGGCCTCCGCGCACCCAGCCCCGACGCCGCCCTCCACCGCGCCCTCCACCACGCCATCCACGCCGTCGACCGCACCGCCACACGCGGCGCCTCCTCCTCGACGCGACCCTGCTCCGGCCGGCGGCTACGCCACCTCGCCGCGTCGACCTCCACCGCCCTGCTCCGGCGCGGCATCCACCCTGCTCCGGCCGCCGCGTAGCCCTCCTCCAGGCCTCCAAGGTTAGTTTTTTTTCTTTTTTTCAGTATTGTTCTTTAGATTAATTAGTTGACATGTTAATATTAGTTGAGTTAGAAATTTAGTGTAGTTTTAGTGTAGCAAAGTTAGAAAATTTGAAATATTAGAAAAGTGTTAATATTTGAAAGTTTTAGTGTAGCAAAGTTAATATATTTGTGCAAAGTTAGAAAATTTGAAAATGTAGCAAAGTTATAATTTTTTTAGTGTAGTTTTACTTATTAGAAAACTCCGGCTTTTTTAGTGTATTTTTAATTTTTAGTGTAGAAATATTGCTAAGTCATTTGGATAAGTTTGAAATATTGCTAAGTTTGAAATATTGCTAACTTAGAAAATTTTAGTACCAAAGTTTGAAAATTTTGCTAAGTCATTTTAGCTAAGTTTGAATTACAATTTTCCAGTGACATTGAGCTATGGAGGACGATGCCCCCATCATCGACGCCCCCTTCATCAGAGATTTGGAGGAAGAAGACCGGATGCAACAAATAATATATAATAGGGCTGCCGGACCCAATTCCGATGGAGAAGATTCCGATGGAGATTCCGACGAAGAAGACGCCGAAGAATTCAGCGCGAAATGTTTGAACGACTCCGGTGAGGGACTTGAGTTACAAAACTTCAGAGACGGCGACGACGACGAAGAAGAACCGTTGTTAGAAAACTCCATAGAAAACTCCGGATCACTAGCTAAGAACGACTCCGGCAAGGTATATATTAAGTCTTGTTGATCACTATAGCTAGATGCATTAATTGATTTATATGCGCACTTATTAACGAAACATTTTTCTTTCAGCCCTCTGGATCTAAGTCGTCAATCCCTAAACGAGGCCCGGCCCAAGGGTTAAAGCTCCGGAAGGTGCAACGTTGTCAATCGACGAAGTTACCATAAAAGGCAAACCGGAGAAACCCGATGGAATCTATACTAAATATGTAGCTCAATGCGGAGTTTTTGTAAGGGACATGGTCCCGATCATCGTGGCAGAATGGAATGAGCCGAAGAAAGCCAACATTGGCACAAAATATCTCGAGCAAAGAATTAAAGATACCCTTTGGGACTCGATGTTGGCTAAATTCAGCCTACCGGCAGATCTCCCACAGAGTAAGAAGGATAAAGTCAAGGAGTGGACTCTTAGCAAGATGGTCCAGCAATTCAACAACTGGAAGAACACATTGTGGAGAAAATATGGGAACACAGATATAATTTTCACTGGACATCTAGAGAAGCTAAAAGATGAATGGGCTGAATTTGCGGCGTATAAGAATTCGGCCGTCGCTGTGGCCCGATTGACACAAAATAAGTTAAATGCTAAGAAGAAGAAATATTTCCATCATTTGGGCTCAGGTGGCTACAAGACTGCCTTGCCTAAGTGGCTAGCCTATGAAAACGAGCTGCGACTAAAAGGGATCACTCCACAGACAGATGACTGGCCCGACAGGTCCAAGTTCTGGTTGTTCGCGCATGGGGCAGTGTTGGACCCAGAAACAGGGCTGATTATTGCAAAGGGAAAATGGCGGAAAAGAATTAATAGAGTCGTCAAAAAAATAAAAAAAGTAATAGTACTAGTCAAGGAGGCAAAATATGTTCCCGATAGAGAGGACGACGAGCTTTCACAAGCCCTCGGGAATAAAGAACACTGGGGACGATGTCGAGGCAGAGGAGGCGGGGTTGGTTTTTTTGAAGGGTTTCCGGAGGACGTTGCAACTTATAGAAAACATTGCAGAAGTAAGAAGAGGGAGGCGGAGAGGGTTAGTGCATTAGAACGCACCGTGCAGGCTCTGCAGAAGCAACTGGCCTCAATTACCCAGCAAAGGGAATCTCAGCTGCGAGTAGAAGATCTTGCAGTCGATGCTACAAGGGAATCTTAGCGGAAAAGCAGCGTGGGTTCCACGCAGCTACAAGATCCTGCAGTTGATGAACCAGTTGCTGAACCATCGGCGTCTCACTACCCCGTGGATGATATCACGGAGAAGACAAATTGTCAGTTACATGCGCCAATGAAGAACATTAGTTTCCCGGTGGCGATTGGCTATGCTTTACCACATCAAGTTGGAGCAACCTTCCATTTGGTGAGATTCCGGCTGGATTTTCTCGTGTCGGGGTCCCGAAAGTTATGTCGGGATTCAACTCAATAAATCTTGACATTCCTGGAGCTGAAGGCGAGAAGACATTGGGAGAAGTCGAGCTTGGTATTGTTCTATGGAAGAAGAAATACATCAAGTTTCCAGACCCGGCGCCAAGGCCACCGACTCCTCCGGCTAGAAATTCACCACATCAAAGTCCACCCGCCTCCCCCGTGGATTGGGAGCCCACCGCGAGTCCATCGCCCGCGCCGTCCGTCAGCCGACTGATGCGCCCACTAGTAACTTGGCAAAGCGGAAGCTGTTCACGTCGTCCCCTATCAAGAAACGTGGAAAAAAACCCAAGGAAGTCAAGGCTCCTGGGAAGTTAGCTCCTGAGATGACTCAGGAGGAAATACATGTGAGCCTACGTGAAGAGTCGATCGCCTTTTTTGAGAAGAAAAAAAGGAAAGACTGGGGGCAAAACTTGACCCCATAAAGGAACTTCTGAAGACTATACCAAATGAGGTAAATGATCGCACCGTTGACAACCTATATGACCCTCCACCGCCGCCCATTTCAGACTATGAGCGAGGTATTGACAAGGTACTTTCCTCGCAGATGGAGCAAGAAAAAGTGTGCGGGAAAAGAGTTGCCCAACTCGGAGAACAAGAAGCACAATCGCTCGCCCCGCTCATTGTGCCTTCTGAAGATCGGGAAATCGAGCATGGAGAAGTTGTCATTGGCGACTCAGGTTACCCCATGGCGGAGTTTACCCCACGATATGCTTTTGAACTCGGGCTTCCTCTAGTCGAAAATCCGAGTGCTCTAACAACACAGTTATATAACTTTACCTGGTACATGACCGCCGCAAAAGAAGGGAGAAGCTATCTCATGGCGGCGGTTAAGGAACAACACTACTTCCGAGAATATGGTGTGCAGGTTGAGTTCGAAGAACTTTTTCAGATGTACAATCAACTTGCTCTCGACAAATCTATCATCAGCTGCTATTGTCTATAAGTAATTTATTCGTGTAATTTAGTTATTTATATTTAAAGCTCTCGTTTATTGCTTGTAATTATCCTCACAACATTCTTTTGTACGCTATATGATGCAGAATGAAGATTCGTGAATGCAGACTGGGAGGAATCTGGGACATTGGGTTCATTGACCCGGATAAAGTTTATATCAAGACCATAACTAACCATCCCAAGGAGATAGAGGAGATTCTGCTAACGCTTTTTAAGCGACAAAGTACCAAAAAGGAAATACTTTTTCCTTACAACTTCGGGTGAGTGTTACCGTCTTGTACACATTCTATTTTGCTTTCCCGATATTAAGTGTAATCGATGAGTTCTGAATACCTACGTATATAAATGTGCGCAGGTACCACTTCAGTCTGTTTATCATTAAACTTGACGATGGAGAAGTTGAAGTCTGGGACTCATTAAGGAAAGATCAAGATGAATACAAAAGCGTGCGTCTAATGCTCAAGAGGTAATTTCAATCGCACTATATCTTCCTCTTTCCTTCATTTCCGGATATCAAAAGTATAAGTAATAACTACTCAATTCATTTTCTTTTCCGGACAGGGTTTACAGAAAGTTCAAAGAGGAAGAACGTGGTGAATGGCCAGAAAAGCTGGAGTTCAAGTCTAACTTAGTAAGTACTACTACGTGTATCTTTCTAATACCTTTATCTTTCTCTTGATTCTTATTTGATTAAATTATATTCTTGTATATATAGTGGTGTCTGTGACAACCACAGGGGACGAAACTATGTGGATACTACGTTTGCGAGTATATTCACATGAGGGTCAATGAGAGAGTCAATAGTGTTGGGGGGCTACCCCGGGTAGGGACAAGGCTTGGCATAAGTTGAGTTTAAGATGTGCTGAGTTACGGAAAGGGCCGACCTGTTTGGGCCTGGGAGTGTCCGAGCTTTATCTTGACCTAGAGAATATCAAGGCCGACCTGTCTTGGCCCAGAGGGGTCCGAGGTATCCCGTTGGCATGGGCCGACGTTCATAATCCGAGCTATGATCAGCCGACCTAACTACCTCAGTGCTATGATTTGTATTGTCAGTGCAGGAGAAGCTATTTGAAGGAAGTAAGGTCCGACCTGGTCAGATCTTAAGCGCAAGACCCGAGGTAAGGAGCCCGACACATCCGTGCCGGGCTAACCAAGGCAAGAGGCCGTAGGTCGGGCAGGAGTCAATGCTCCTGTCACTTCCTACCTGACACAAGAGTGTGTGACACGCGCGGCGCCCGGCAGAGGCGTGCTCCGGATTCCACGGGGCTGCACACCTCTGACCGCGGACACCAGAGGTACCAGGGAAAAGGCTACGAGGTAGCACGGCGTGGCTACGTCCTGTCCCTGTCAGAGGAGACATCCTAGCTCTACTGTTATGCAGCAGGAGATGGGCAGGTCACGTCCTGTCCCTGACAGGGGTGGCATGATGACTCCTCAGTGGCATGTCTACAGTGTTTAGCGAGGGGCACAACGGTAACTCGGTTAGCCTATATAATGGTCTTCAACCCCTCCTGAGAGGGAGACCGATCAGAGGAGAGGGAATCGATCAAGAGAGGAACCTCGGAATCCCCAGAGACACCTCGGATCCAAGCTCGGTGTTCCTTTTCCCCCCTTGTAGCTTCATCTTCTACCTCAAGTTCTCACCATTGTAGCATCACATAGCTCGAGGAGCGGCTTGTACTTGTCACCTTGAGGTATACACCAAGTAGGATAGTGCTGCAGTAGGGGTGTTACCTCCACAAGAGGGCCCCGAAGCAGGGTACATCGTGGTGTGCTTTGTGTTCTTGGTTTCTTGGTTTCTAGTTCATGTTCTTGCGGTTTCTTGCGTATTCTTGCTTGTGCACTTCTTGAGTGCATAAAACCCTCCCCGGATTCCCCAACGACCGTTCGGCCCCAGACTTGGCCATCCCCATGGCATCTGCGTGTTTCCCACCACGACAGTTGGCGCCCACCGTGGGGGGAGTTTACATCCGGACGGGCTCAGGTGAGCGTGTTCTTTCCGGGCTCATCGCCAAGATCGGTGAGTTCACCTTCGTCAGTGACAATGCGGGGTGTTTTGCCGGCAAGCCCTTCCCCGAGCATGGCTTCACCATGATGCTTGGCAGCTTCGTCACCTATGTTGCTGTCGAGGTTGTTCGCGAGTACCTGGAGCAGGTGCTCGTGGACGACGAAACTCCTCTCCTTGCGGCTCTAGGTCGGCGTATCACTCGCCCCGAGAGCTGCGTGGAGGTGATGATGACCGGTCCGGTTGATGCCACTGGCAAAGGAGATGCTAGGCCGGCTAAGGTTGTTACTAAGGTGAGATCTGCAAAGCCCAGGCTAGAGAAAGAGTTGTCTGGTACCCCGGGGTGTAGGGCCGAGGTGCGACCCTAGTAGAAATAGCGAAGACACTGACAGACCCAGTAGATCCAGGAGTGGATGTAGTAGTGACTGCGGCCGAGCTAGAGGCAAAGCGTGTCCTGTTGTGTTAGCACCCGTTTTTGGCAGATTGCCAGTTTCAGGTTCAAGGAGGATTTGGCGGCTTAAAGAAGGCAACAAAGAAGGCTAAAATGGTGATATGGGAAGCTTTCCAGGAAAAGATGGCCGGAAGAAGGCTGCCAATAATCCGGCAACCGGAACAAGGCGGAAGCTGGATTCGGGAGTGCGAAGTTGCCTGAAGACATAGCGAGCTAAGTCAAAGGAAGCAATAAAGGTGGCTGAAAAGAAGCCAACTTTGTCAACACAAGGTGGCAAAAAGGAAGTCAATGTTGTCAAGACAAGGCGGCAGAAAAGAAGTCAACATTGTCAAGACAAGACGGCATAAAGCCAACTTTGTCAAATACAAGCCGGCAAGTCAACTTTCCACCGATCAAGGCAGAAAAATAGAAGACAACTTTCAAGGTCAAGATCAAGGCGGAAAACGAGAAGACAACTTTCTAAGATCAAGGCTGGAAAATGGGAGGCAACTTTCTAAAAGAAGCCGGACAGAAATCCGGGTCTAATACGAAGCCGATCAAGATATCTCGTCTCTAAGAAAGAAGGCAAGTTTGAAGCCAATACGGAAGGGAAAAAGGCAACTTTCCAGTAGCCAGCAAGTTGGAAGCCAGTACGGAAGGCAAAAGGCAACTTTCCGAAGTAGCCAACAAGTTTGAAGCCAACGTTGCCGGCCAAAAGTTGCCTATTTTAGAGATGGATTCGACTTAGACTATGATTTGTAAGCCTTGTAGAAGTCCATTACTTGTACGGGAAGTCCAGCCGCCTCATATATATGTGAGAGGTGACGGCCGATTGAAATTAAGCAAACAATCGACAACCTATCAATACAACCTACTTTTATCTCCTCAAACCCTTGTTTATGCTTCCGTTGTTCGGCGACTTCATCTAGATTTCGCCGGGTATCGAAAACCGAGCTGAGAGCGGCCAAGTCCGGCTTAGTTCAGCCAATCGTCGCCGGCTTCCTCAGACGGGGCTTCCCGAGGGGCTGGGGCGTCTGGTCTAAAAAGCGCCTGCTTGCTGTCTTGCGTATCGCGCTGGAAGCAGGCCTCCCGCGGGGCGAGTTGCGGAGTATCTCCCCCGGCACCGCGGGTACACGAGGACGTGTTCGTGTGACGCGTTTCGAGCGCAACACACTTTTTGGCGACTCCGCTGGGGACGATTCGATCTGAAAATTGGACAGCAATGACCAATTCCAAGACCGACGCTGCCGGTATCAATACCGACAACATCATCAAGCCAACTCTCGAGAAGTTGTCGGAAGAACAACGCCAAGGTCTGGAGGCGTGGAAGAAGAAGAGAGATGAGGAGTTCGAGGCGCTGCGAGCCAAGCGGGATCAAGAAGATCAAGACCTGTACTTATCCAGCTTCAAGGTAGATCGGCAAGGTATAATCTCGCCGATCAAGGAGCCGGAATTTGTACCGCTGGATGCCAACATTGACAAACCCGCTGTAAGTAGTAGCCTTTTTTCCTCTGAACAGATAGCCGAAATTCAATTTCATGTTTCGCAAGGCACTGCCAATGTTTACGACCTTATGCTAGAACATGAAAAGGCTAAGAAAAACACGTCCCATGACCAACCATCGGACAAACAACCGATCGGTCAAAGTAGGGAAAACCAACTTGTGCCTACGCTGCCATGTCCAACTCCTGTCCAGAGTATGCCTAACTCGGCAAGCCAGCCGAGTCAGACAAGGCGGATTCTGGGTCATGAGTCAATGCCGAATCAAAATTCGGCTACTTGGGTGCAAGCTGGCCCTGCCGCCAATTCTTCTCTCGTGCCGGCTCAATCGGCCATTATGGACGATTCCTTAGCCGAATTCAGGAGAAGATTGGACCAGATAGCTTTTGACAAGCTCGGGGTGATGCCAAAACATAGAACTTACACTAAGCCTTACCCCGATTACTTTGATCTGCAACCTTATCCACCTGGTTATAGAGTCCCTGAATTTGCCAAATTTAATGGGGTGGATAGTAAGTCAACATGGGAACATATCAGTCAATATTTGGCTCAATTAGGCGAAGCTAACCATGATCACATTAAAGTTCGCCTGTTCTCATTGTCTTTAACCGGCATTGCGTTTTCTTGGTTTTCGGCTTTAGCTCCTAATTCTATACATACATGGTTTCATCTAGAGCAAAAGTTCCATGAACACTTCTTTGCCGGCGAAATAGAGTTAAAATTGTCTCACCTTACATCGGTTAGGCAGAAGCAGGATGAATCGGTATCTGATTACGTCAAGAGATTTAGAAATACCAGAAACCGATGTTATAGTTTGGCAATAACTGAAAGAGACATGGCTGACTTGGTTTTCAATGGTTTAAGGTCCTACCTGAAAGAGAGGTTAGAAGGACATGAATTCTTGTCTGTTGGCCAAGTCCAGGAGAGAGCGTTGGCTCAAGAGAGCCGGGTCAATGAGTCAAAAGACTCGCATCGGATGAGCAGGAGCCGGCTTAATATTGTTGACAACGATGCCGACTCCGGTGATGAAGCCGATGTTTATTCCGCTGAGTTTGTTTGGCCCAGCAAGGCCAAACCATACATGTGTGATGATCTAAAGCCGATTCGTAAAAATCGGGATGACGAAATAAAATGCAGCTTTGACGTAGGCAAGTGTGATAGAATATTTGATGCCTTGTTGAAGGATAAAGTGATAAGGATAAATCATGTTATACCATCGCCTGATGAATTAAGGCGGCGGGCTTATTGCAAGTATCACAATTCTTTCTCTCATGCTACTAATGATTGCAATGTCTTTCGTAAACAGATCCAATCGGCCCTCAACGACGGACGATTGAGCTTTGCCGGCATGGCAATTGATACACAGCCGTTTCCAGTAAACGTGCTAGATCTGGAGGGAAAGAAAGTTCTACTTCGGCCAGAGGCAGCCGAAGCCGCTAATAAATCAAATGTTGTTGTTGGTGAACCCAGGAAGGTGGCCAGCAGCAAGGCGGCAGGAAGACAAGTTATAGTGAGCCGGCAACCCGATGGAGGCGAAGTCATCAAGATTACCATCAACAACCCTACACTCGGGGGGCAAGTACCACGGCCAGACAAGTCGCCGCCTAGATTTATCAAGCCCAAGAGCCCAGAAGTTGGCAGATGGAAGACAAACCAGGTTGAATATAGACCAAGGAAGACAAAGCCAACTTTTGACATGCTGCTGAACAAGTACGTGCGCCAGGCCGGGTCGAGGTCGCACCAGTGGCAGTATGGGAAACGACCAAGGTCACCATCCACGGAGGAAAATAGCCGGCACCAGAGGCCGGCTGACGAGGTCAAACGCAGGGCAATCCGGCCATCTATGCAAAGCCGGCTTGTGTATCCCGGAGACATGTCATATTGGCGGATCAAGGCGCAAGGTGCTAAAAAGGCGGAGCCAGAAGGCGGATTAGTCTCAGACAACTTATTGGTTGTTGGAACTCATGTGCTAAAATTGAAGGACCCGATTACAGAGCCGGCAAACAGTGAGCCGATACTTGCTATCGCGCCAAAGCCAGCAACCAATGATCATGAAGCTAGCTCCAGTCAAGCCATGAAAGCTCAACCCCGGGATCCAAAATATACTCAGCCAAAGTGGTGCCCGCCAGGTATAACAAAGACACAAAAGCGGAAACTGCAAAGAGCAAGGAACCGGGAGAAGGCAGAAGAAAGAGCTGAGCAATCCAGGGACGTCAAATTCAATGCTGAGCGACCAATGTTGCCGCGCAAAAGTGGATTCCTAGGCCAGTCCTTATGGCGGCTTCCGCACCAACTACCATGAGTCCTGCTGTGAAATAGAGCCGGCAGCTACGCCGGCTATCACCTATTCTTCATGGGCTGACGAAGTCGAAGCAGCAGACTTGGCGATGGCAAGTTTGGCAAAGGAGCTGGCAATCCAAGATCCGGCCACAGAGAAGCCGGCAAGTGAGACCTCGCACCTCGCAATGGAAGAAAAGGCAGAAGAACCAGCAATGTCAGAGTCAACAATGGATGAGTCAGGCAATTTGACAGATGAAGATCTGCTAGATTATGAAGAATCGCCGACTCGACAGGAATGGACATCAACATGGTGTATTACTTGCCGGCCGAGTTCCGTGCTGTCAAAGAAGGCGAGGTTGCGCAAATCAACTTTGGACCAAAAATGTTGTCTTCGAAAAACCTGACAAGCCGGTGAAACACCTCAGCCTCTGTATGTCAGAGGACACATTGATGGCAAGCCGGTCACCAGGATGATGGTGGATGGCGGCGCTGTGGTAAACTTGATGCCATATTCTGTCTTCAAGAAGCTACAACTAGATGATGGCGACCTGATGAAGACAAACATGGTGTTAAATGGGTTCGAAGGAGGAGAAGGAGTAGAAGCCAAAGGCGTTATCAGCTTGGAGCTCACAGTAGGAAGCAAGACTTTGGCTACCGCCTTCTTTGTTGCTGAGGTGCAGGGAAACTACAATGTGCTGCTAGGACGGATTGGCTTCATGCTAACCAGTGTGTTCCGTCTACTATGCACCAGCAACTAGTGCAATGGGTTGACGACGAAGTTGAAGTTCCATGCTGACGAATCGGCATGCATTGCGTTAGCCGAGTCGATTGTTGACTGGCAACATTCTAATGTCACATGCCTTTCTGGGCGTGATTTATCCGGATTCGACTTCCTAAGTGCTACCAGGGACGGATTCGTGCCAGTATCTCTAAAGCCGATTGGTAGCAATCGGCTGCCGCTCAAGTAGATGGATCAAAATGATGAGTGGCTGCAGAAGCGTCTGGAAGTATCGGACCGAAAGGAACGATATGTATGAAGCAATTGAAGAACCAGATGACATGGATAAGTTGGGACAAGGCTTTACATCGGCTGACTTGCTGGAAGAAGTTGACATTGGGGATGGCACTGTCCCTAGACCGACATTTGTAAAGCAAAAGTTGGCGGCCGATTATAAGTCTGAATTAATCGCGCTAGTCAAAGAGTACGTGGATTGCTTTGCATGGGAATACCACGAGATGCCTGGGTTAAGCCGAGAGTTGGTCGAACATCGGTTGCCTATCAAAGCCGGCTTCAGACCATACAAGCAGCCGGCTCGCAAATTTAATCCACTGATCTATGATCGGATAAAGGCGGAAATTGGCAGGCTTTTGAAAGCCAACTTTATTCGGCCCTGTAAGTATGCCGAATGGTTATCCAACATTGTGCCGGTCGAAAAGAAAGGATCCGACAAGATTAGGGCATGTATTGATTTCAGGGATTTGAATCGAGCCACGCCAAAGGATGAGTACCCTATGCCAATAGCCGACATGCTTATCAACGAAGCCTCAGGTCACAAAGTTATCAGCTTCTTGGATGGCAACGCAGGTTACAACCAAATATTTATGGCCGAAGAAGATTCGGCTAAGACGGCGTTTCGCTGCCCAGGCTTTGTTGGCTTGTTCGAATGGACCGTGATGACTTTTGGATTGAAGAATGCCGGAGCCACCTATCAAAGAGCGATGAACCTGATATTCCATGATCTTCTGGGAGTCGTACTGGAGGTATATATTGATGACGTGGTGGTTAAGTCGGACGGCGAGTCAAATCACTTGGCCGACTTGCGGCTGGCGTTTGAAAGAATGAGGAAGTACGGGCTCAAGATGAATCCTTTGAAGTGTGCCTTTGGCGTGTCGGCTGGGAGATTCCTTGGTTTCATCATACATGAACATGGCATAGAAGTTGATCCGGCAAAGATTGAAGCCATCCAGAAGATACAGGCGCCGGGTTGCAAAAATGACATGCAGAAGTTTCTGGGCAAGGTAAACTATTTGAGAAGATTCATTGCTAACTTGTCTGGAAAAGTTGATGCATTTACACAGATCCTTCGGCTCAAGAATGATGATGAATTCACCTGGGGGGCAAAGCAGCAAGAGGCGTTTGACAAGATAAAAACTTGCCTGTCTACTCCTCCAGTTCTCAGGAAGCCGGCTCATGGTCAACCTTTCCGGCTTTATATTGCTGCTGAGGACAAAGTGATCGGAGCTGCCTTAACTCAGGAAGCCGAAGGACAAGAGTACATCATCACTTATCTGAGTAGACGTTTGCTGGATGCCGAGTCAAGGTACAGCTTTGTAGAAAGGTTGTGTTTGTCTCTTTACTTTGCCTGCACCAAATTGCGACATTATCTGCTATCCAGTGAATGCAAAGTCTTTGGTCAGACCGATGTTCTCAAACACATGATACAAAGGCCGATTCTTAGTGGGCGAATCGGCAAGTGGGCGTACGGGTTGATTGAATATGATTTGGCTTATGAACCACTAAAATCTATGAAAGGCCAAATTGTAGCTGACTTTATTGTTGAACATCGGATTGACCTGGAGGAAGAAGCCGGCTTAAATATTGTGTCGGCTGTACCGTGGAAGCTTTATTTTGACGGCTCAGTCTGCAGCAGCGGACAAGGAGTTGGCATTGTGTACATCTCACCACACGGTACTGTTTTTGAAGCCTCTTGTCGTCTTGACTATTTATGCACTAACAATGAAGCCGAATACGAAGCACTTCTATTCGGGCTAGAAATATTGGTGGACGCAGGGGTAACTCATGTCGAGGCATATGGAGATTCGTTGCTTATTGTCCAGCAAGTGGCCAAGATTTGTCAATGCAACAGCGGGTCTCTCAACATTTATCTTGATAGATGCCTGGATATGATTTCAACGTTGGATTATTTCCACATATCTCATGTTCCTAGGCAAGACAATTGGCTTGCGAATGAGTTGGCACAACAGGCATCTGGCTATCACGTCAGTCGTGGTTTATTCTTTATCAAGGAACAGCCAACAACTCATGTTGCCAACTTGGAGGAAGCCAGTCAGGAAGCCGGCTTGTTGGAGCCGGCTAAGGAGAAAGCCAAACAGGAAGCCGGCTTGTTGGAGCCGGCTAAGGAGGAGTCAAGTGACAACTTGGCGGACGACTGGAGACAACCTTATATTGACTATTTACAAGATCCAAGTCGAAAAACAGACAGAGCAGTTCGGCGCCTAGCTCTCAAGTATACATTGGTGGATGCCGCCTTATATCGCCGAACTGCCGATGGTCTTCTTCTAAAGTGCTTGAATGAAGACGAAGCTAGAGTTGCCATGGGAGAGGTACATGATGGTTTATGTGGAACACATCAGTCGGCCCACAAGATGAAGTGGATGCTCAGGCGAGCAGGTTTTTATTGGCCGACAATGATCAATGACTGCTTCAGATATTACAGGGGATGTGAAACCTGCCAGAAGTTTGGAGATATTCAGTTGGTGCCAGCTTCACCTCTTAATCCAATTATAAAACCGTGGCCTTTCCGGGGTTGGGCGCTTGACTTTGTCGGCATGATCCATCCGCCTTCATCCAAGGGGCATCGGTTCGTATTGGTGGCTACTGATTATTTCACCAAGTGGTCTGAAGCAGTACCTCTCAGAAACATGACCCACAAGGAGGTGATCCAGTTTATTACAGAACATATCATCCATCGATTCGGCATTCCGCAGACTCTTACCACAGATCAAGGTACTTCCTTCATGGCTAAGGAGGTGAAGCAATTTGCCGAATCACTTGGAATCAAGATGCTCAGTTCATCTCCCTACTATGCACAAGCCAACGGACAAGCCGAGTCAAGCAATAAAATCTTGGTCAAATTGATCAAGAAGAAGGTACAGGATCATCCAAGGAGGTGGCACGAGGTACTGTCCGAAGCATTGTGGGCGCACAGGATCTCAAGGCATGGAGCAACCAAGGCAACTCCTTTTGAGTTGGTGTATGGACAAGAAGCCGTTTTGCCAGTAGAAGTGAATCTGGCTGCCTTGAGGCTTGCTAAGCAAGATGACTTGTCGGCTGAAGACTACTGCAGCTTGATGATGGACAATGTTGATGAAGTAGCCGACAAGCGTGTTATTGCCTTGCGAGAAATTGAGAAGGAAAAGTTGCGGGTGGCAAAAACTTACAATAAGAAGGTCCGGCTAAAAGACTTTCAAATTGGCGACTTGGTCTGGAAAGTTATATTGCCAGTTGGCTCTAGAAGCCGGAAATTTGGCAAATGGTCCCCAAACTGGGAAGGGCCGCTGCGAGTCGCGAGAATAGTACCCGGCAACTCTTATCTGGTGGAGACATTGGAAGGCAGCATGTTGCCTCGAGCTATCAATGGGAAATACTTGAAGAAATTCCACCCGAGCGTGTGGCAAACTGCATGAGTTGCACGTATGGCCGATATACATATATCGCCCTTAGCATATGGCCGATGAGCTTAAGCATCGCCCTTAGACAAAAACTTCTACATTGAATATTTTCTAGTACGCAAGCTCTACTAGAAAACAGGGGGGCATGTGTTAGCACCCGTTTTTGGCAGATTGCCAGTTTCAGGTTCAAGGAGGATTTGGCGGCTTAAAGAAGGCAACAAAGAAGGCTAAAATGGTGATATGGGAAGCTTTCCAGGAAAAGATGGCCGGAAGAAGGCTGCCAATAATCCGGCAACCGGAACAAGGCGGAAGCTGGATTCGGGAGTGCGAAGTTGCCTGAAGACATAGCGAGCTAAGTCAAAGGAAGCAATAAAGGTGGCTGAAAAGAAGCCAACTTTGTCAACACAAGGTGGCAAAAAGGAAGTCAATGTTGTCAAGACAAGGCGGCAGAAAAGAAGTCAACATTGTCAAGACAAGACGGCATAAAGCCAACTTTGTCAAATACAAGCCGGCAAGTCAACTTTCCACCGATCAAGGCAGAAAAATAGAAGACAACTTTCAAGGTCAAGATCAAGGCGGAAAACGAGAAGACAACTTTCTAAGATCAAGGCTGGAAAATGGGAGGCAACTTTCTAAAAGAAGCCGGACAGAAATCCGGGTCTAATACGAAGCCGATCAAGATATCTCGTCTCTAAGAAAGAAGGCAAGTTTGAAGCCAATACGGAAGGGAAAAAGGCAACTTTCCAGTAGCCAGCAAGTTGGAAGCCAGTACGGAAGGCAAAAGGCAACTTTCCGAAGTAGCCAACAAGTTTGAAGCCAACGTTGCCGGCCAAAAGTTGCCTATTTTAGAGATGGATTCGACTTAGACTATGATTTGTAAGCCTTGTAGAAGTCCATTACTTGTACGGGAAGTCCAGCCGCCTCATATATATGTGAGAGGTGACGGCCGATTGAAATTAAGCAAACAATCGACAACCTATCAATACAACCTACTTTTATCTCCTCAAACCCTTGTTTATGCTTCCGTTGTTCGGCGACTTCATCTAGATTTCGCCGGGTATCGAAAACCGAGCTGAGAGCGGCCAAGTCCGGCTTAGTTCAGCCAATCGTCGCCGGCTTCCTCAGACGGGGCTTCCCGAGGGGCTGGGGCGTCTGGTCTAAAAAGCGCCTGCTTGCTGTCTTGCGTATCGCGCTGGAAGCAGGCCTCCCGCGGGGCGAGTTGCGGAGTATCTCCCCCGGCACCGCGGGTACATGAGGACGTGTTCATATGACGCGTTTCGAGCGCAACATGTTGCAAAAGGAGACTGTAGCAATGATGACAGCTAGAGATGAGTTCAATAGAGATATGCGTGAGTACAATGCAGCGAATGGCTTCACCCCGGTAGCAGCTGATACAAATAGGGGAGCCGAGGTGCGGCAGAGAGGCAAGGGCTAAATGATGAGATGAACAGGGAGGCTCGACCTACCACCTCGGCTAGGAGTGAGAGTCGCGTGTCGACTGGAAGGCCGGTATATAGTTCCCCTGCTAAGAACCTCAGAGCTGCCGAGGCAGGCAGGCCGAGCTATCCGGGTTGACTGGAGATGCATGGCGTGCGCAGCAGAAGCGAGTCAATGAATTAGTGTATGTAGCTAACCAGCAGAATGAGGCTCTCCGCAGAGCATATGCCAGGGCTAGTGATTCGCAGATGGTTTATTCAGCTAGGCTAGTTAGTCAGGTGTCCAAGGGGCAAGCCACGTCTCCACTCGTCGGAGGAGCCGATCGAGCCCGGAGTGTCACCTCGGGTCAGAACAAGCAGCTGCGGATGCAGATGTATGATCCGGTGTTAGCAGGAAAGCAGAAGGTGGGCCAGGGCAATGCTAGCCGAGCTAAGGGAAACCCCGACCAAGGTAATGCAAGCCGAGCTAAGGGTAACTCCGGTCAGGGAAATCAGAATGGCGGGCAAGCATCGTTGGCTGGCCGAGGTAAACCACCTCAGCCCCCGAAGCATCAGCAACAACCTCGGCCGCAGGAGCGGTATCAGCGAGAGCCGGAGTATGTTCAGCAACCTCAGAACGTCGGTCAAGGCGATGACCGATATGATGATGGAGACTCGGCCATGGCGCGAGCCGGATACCACAGAGTGGATGGGGCGTTGGGACCTCGGATAGGAGCTCGGATGTTAGCTCCGGACGATGTTCATAACAAGCTGGATAGAATCTACTTCTCTGAGCAGTTGGAGGAGGAAGGCCCTCCTGGTCCGGCGTGTTTCAGACCTCGGATCATGAGGGAGCCACCACCGCCAGTATCTCAGTTCCACTTAGGTCGGAACACCAAGCCATACAACGGGAGCACCAAGCCGCAAGATTGGCTAACAGATTATGTATCCTCGGTGCACATAGCAGGGGGCAATCACCGATGGGCTGTCCGGTATCTCCCGCACATGTTGGAAGGTCCAGCTTGGATCTGGTTGAATAATTTGCCGGAGATAGTATCAACTCCTGGATAGACTTGGAGCTGGAGTTTAACAGCAACTTTGCTAGTACATACAAGAGGCCAAACCGACCTCAGCTCCTGGCAGCATGTAAGCAAGATGATCATGAAACTGACCGAGAGTTCTTAACTCGGTGGAGCAATGTTCGGAATTCCTGTGAAGGAGTTGTAGAGGCACAGGCCATTTCCTGGTTTGCAGATGGTTGCCGACATGGCAGCATGCTGTGGCAGAGGCTCCAAAGAGATATGCCAAAGTCTCTAGCCGAGACAATCCGGATTGCAGATTCTTATGCTCTTGGTGACCCGATGCAGCCAGCGGTAGAGGCAGTGGCACGTAACAGAAGGAGGGAGCCAATAAACAACTGGCTCGGACCAAGGTGTAATGACCGCCAAGAGTCTGGACACAGAGGAGGGAGCCGGACTATTCATATACCTCAAACCAAGTCGCAGCGGTGAACTCAGATCAGCCCGGAGCTGGAGGTGTCCAGAGGCCGAAAATCAATGGTCCGGCATTTAGTCCGAACCTGGAGCCACCCTTGACTTATGAATCGATGTTAGATGGTCCTTGCCGTTACCATACGACCGACCCACGTAAGCCAGACAACCATTCAACCGGGCAGTGCAGAGCCGGACTAATCATACACCTCGAACCAAGTCGCAGCGGTGAACCCGGATCAGCCCGGACCTGGAGGTGTCCAGAGGCCGAAAATCAATGGTCCGGCATTTAGTCCGAACTCGGAGCCACCCTTGACTTATGAATCGATGTTAGATGGTCCTTACGTTACCATACGACCGACCCGCGTAAGCCAGCCAACCATTCAACCCGGCAGTGCAGCTGGAACCACAGAATCAGAGAAGAAGGGGCGAAGGCCGGATGAAACAGAGGAGGACCACCTCAGAGATTTCAGCCGAGGCCCAACCCGAATCTGTCCGGAGCAAATGTTACCCCGATAACCACTGCACCTCCTCCGAGGCCTGCAGTAGCAAGACCAGTGAATGTTGTGAATGTCCGAGGTAATAACAACAATAATGGTGCCGGACCAAGTCAGCAGTATGAATACCCCGGAAATGACTATAGAGAGGCTCATGCGAGCTATGTGGTCTTTGTGACCGAGCCAACTGACAAGAAGAGTGTGCAGAGGCGTGCCATGGAGGTGAATGCAGTAATGCCGGTGGTGCCGACCTATATGAACTGGTCTGAGCAGGAGATAACTTGGAGCAGGAAAGATACACCTCGGATCATGCCGAGCCCTGGAAGGTATGCCCTGGTGGAGATCTGACGTTGTGTGGGCCTACAAACAATGTGAGGTTCACCCGAGTTCTGGTGGACAATGGCAGTGCCATCAACATCATGTACCGAGACACAATGGTGAAGTTGGGCATATCGCCGAATTTGTTGATGCCGAGCAGCTGTACTTTTCATGGGATTGTGCCTGGCGTTTCCTGCGCACCCATGGGCAAGTTATGGGTGGATGTGGCATTTGGAACCAAGGATAACTGCCGAGTTGAGAGTATCGAGTTCGAGGTGGTGGACTTGGAGAGTGCATACCATGTCTTGCTCGGAAGGCCGGCTCTGGCCAAGTTCATGATTTCCACCCATATTGCATACCTGAAGATGAAAATGCCGGGGCCCAATGGGATCATAACCATCTCGGGTGATTACAAGCGAGCCATTCAGTGTGCCTCGGCGGGGTCTAATCTGGCCGAGGCTTTGGTGATTGCAGCTGAGAGAAGAAGCTGCATCAAGTGGTGGCAATGGCGCAGTCGACACAACTCGGCATGTCCGGACTGATGAGCCCGGACTCAACTGCAGCATTCGAGGTGCCCAAGGAGACCAAGAAGATCCCCATTGACCCGGAACACCCGGAGCGCATGGCCCTCATTGGGACCGGGCTGGGCGAGAAATAGGAAAGCGCGCTCTGTCACTTCCTCCGTGAGAATCGGGATATCTTTGCATGGTCGGCTAAGGACCTGCCTGGTGTTCCGAGGGAGTTGGCAGAGCACTCTTTATTTGTCAGGCCGGAGGTGAAACCGGTGAGGCAACCGACCCGTCGTCTCTCAGACGACCGAAGACAAGTGGTGCTGGACGAGCTGGCTAAGTTGCTTGCAGCCGGGTTCATTATGGAGGTGCTGCATCCGGACTGGATATCCAATCCGGTCTTGGTGGAAAAGAAGAAAGACGAGCCAGCCGTGGTCAAGGTGTGGCGCATGTGCATTGATTTCACCAACCTCAACAAGGCGTGCCCTAAGGATCCATTTCCATTACCTCGGATTGATCAAGTGATCGATTCCACTGCTGGTTGTGAACTGTTGTCTTTCATCGATGCGTACTCTGGTTTTCACCAGATACCACTGAACCCGAAGGATCAAATAAAGACTGCTTTTATTACCCCGTATGGGGCGTATTGCTATCGTGTCATGTGTTTTGGTCTGAGGAATGCCGGGGCAACTTATCAGAGGTGTATGCAGAAATGCCTGCACTCTCAAATGGGCAAAAATGTGCAAGTGTATGTCGATGATATCGTCATCAAAACTAAGGAGAAACGTACTCTCCTCGAGGATCTCGAGGAGACATTTGTGAATTTGAGAAAATATCGGTTGAAACTTAACCCGGACAAGTGCACCTTTGGTGTCCCGGCTGGAAAGTTGCTTGGATTCCTGGTGTCGAGCCGAGGTATCGAGGTGAACCCGGCCAAGATCCGGCTATTGAAACATGAAATTACCGAAGTGTTTGAAAGATGTGCAGAAATTCACCGGGTGTCTAGCCTCGTTGAGCCGATTTGTAAGTAGGTTGGGGGAAAAAGCCTTACCTTTGTACCAGCTCATGAAGAAAAGTACCGGGTTTACATGGACCCCGCAGGCCGACGTGGCGTTCAATGAGCTGAAAAAGATGTTGTCCACCGCTCCGGTGTTGGCATCACCATTGCACAATGAGCCGATGTTACTTTACATTGCTGCCACAAACCGAGTTGTAAGTGTGGCAGTGGTAGTGGAGCGAGACGAAGGTGGCAGGTCGGTGCAGAGACCGGTGTATTACTTAGCGAGGTGATCTCTACCTCGAAGCAGAATTACCCTCACTACCAGAAGATGACGTATGGTGTCTACCTGGCGGTCAAGAAGTTGAAGCATTATTTCCAGGAGCATCCCATGACGGTGGTGTGCGAAGCTCCAATCTCGGAGATCATCGGGTGCAAAGATGCAACTGGCCGAGTTGCCAAATGGGCGATTGAGGTGTCTCCATATGCACTGCATTATGAGAGAAGAGATGCAATCAAATCCCAGGCGCTGCCGGACTTCTTTTGTGATTGGGCCGAGATGCAGTATGAGCCACCCAGGCCGGACTATAATTATTGGAAGATGCATTTGATGGGTCCAAGACAAAGATCGGGCTGGGGCCGGAATAGTCCTCACCTCACCGAAGCGAGATCAGCTGAAATATGTGCTGCAGATTCATTTCTCGGCATCAAACAATGTGGCGGAGTATGAGGCCTTAATCCATGGACTCAATGTGGCGAAGGAGATCGGCATCCGGCGTATGGAATGCTTCGGCGATTCCGACCTAGTGGTGCAGCAATCTTCTGGAACTTGGGATGCTCTGGATGCCAACATGGCGTTATCGGTTCCATGTGCAAAAGATATCCGGGTTCTTTGAAGGGTGTGAATATAAGCATATACCTCGGACAGAAAATAATGCTGCCGACGTGTTGTCAAAGCTCGGTTCATCTAAAGAGAGTACCACCTGGAGTAGCCCTGAATCACTTGAGAACTCCTTCAATCAAACCTTCTCCTGAATCCGAATCTATTTTCATCCCGGCTGAGCAAGAGTCCGGACCTGTTCCAATGGAGGTAGACGTCGGATGCGTCTGGTCGGACCCGGGGACTGCGTGGCAGAACTCGGGGACTGCGCACCGAATCTCGGGGACTGCTCGTCGAGACTCGGGGACTGGTCGCAGGATGGTGGAGGAAATAATGGAGGAGATTATGGTGGCCGAACCAATGGAGGTGGACGAGAAACTTTTTCCTTTGCACCCAGTGCCGGAGTGGGCGGAGCAGATCATGAAGTTCATAACAGAGGGAAGCTTGCCAAGTGACACAACCGAGGCTAGGAGAATCCAAAGGAGGGCAAAGGCGTACACCATCATCAACAAGGAGCTCTATAAAAGAAGCGTAACCGAGGTGTTGCAACGCTGTGTCGAGCCAGCTGAAGGAAAGGAGATGCTTTTGGAGATCCACCAAGGAGAGTGTGGACATCATTGCAGCACAAGAGCTCTAGTGGCCAAGGTGTTCAGGCATGGGTTCTATTGGCCCACTGCTCTTGCTGATGCAGAGGACATAGTCCGGAGATGTGAAGGATGCCAAAGGTTTGCCAAGCAAACGCATGTGCCAGCCTCGGCGCTCAAAACAATTCCTATCACTTGGCCGTTTGCGGTATGGTGTTTGGATATGGTGGGAGAGTTCAAACCAGCCCGAGGTAACATGACGCACATACTGGTGATGGTGGACAAGTTCACCAAATGGATCGAGGTGAAACCAATCCGGAAGTTGGATGGTCATTCAGCAGTGACTTTCTTGAAGGAATCATTCTGCGATATGGGTACCCCCATAGCATTATCTCGGACAACGGCACGAACTTTGCTGTTGGAGAATTTGCTCGGTTTTGCATGGACAAGGGAATCCGGCTGGACATAGCCTCGGTGGCACATCCGGAGTCTAATGGACAAGTGGAAAGATCAAATGCTCTAGTGTTGGCCGGCATCAAGGCTCGGCTCATTGAACCACTGCTGAAAACGCCGGGGTGTTGGATAGATGAGATACCAGCAGTACTGTGGGGTCTAAGGACCACACCAAATCGATCAACTGGCTATACGCCATTTTTTATGGTCTATGGGGCAGAAGCTGCTACCCACTGACATCGAATACGATGCGCCCAGAGTGGCAATGTACACTGAAGCGAGGCAAAAGAGGCTCGGAGGATGCAGTAGATCTGCTTGAGGAAGCTAGAGAATTGGCCTCATCTCGGTCAGCAATATACCAACAAGGTCTCCGACGTTATCATAGCCGGAATGTCAACCCTCGTGTGTTTCACGAGGGAGATTTGGTGCTGAGGCTGGTGCAGCGCAGTAAAGGTCGGCACAAGTTGTCACCTCCATGGGAGGGACCGTTCATTGTGAGCCGAGCTCTGCTCAATGATTCGTACTATCTTATAGATGCGCAGGAACCAAGGAAAGATGGGCTGGACAACCCCGGATCAGAGGTCAAGCGACCATGGAATGTAGCTCTACTCCGACCTTTCTACTCATGAAGGGCGCAATGTATGTACCTCGGTTAATCCTTAATGAAATGTCGGCACTCCGAGGTTGAAGCTCGGGGACTGCCTCGCTCATGTGCTTGTGTTTTATTTCTGTTTGTCAATTTCGTTCATATGCCGAACTATTTTGAACCTCGTCTCAAACTTCAAGTAATGTATGCTGTGTAACTAATCTTGTGACTCGACTGACGAACGCCGAAATGGTAGTCAAGAGCAAAGATGAAAAAACGTGGGAAACATGAAAATGGACTCGGGGACTCGGTCCAAAAATATAGTTCGGCATGTGTCGTTTACTAACCCCTGTCTTTACCTTTCATTTATGTCGGATGATTTTGAAACACACCTCGGCATTTGCTAAGTACTGTATGCTATAAACAACAATCTTGTGACTCGACTGTCGAACGCCAAAATGGTAGACAAGAGCAAAGAATGCCAAGTATAGTAAACACGAAAGTGAACTCGGGGACTCGTTCCAAAAGGGTTCGGCATAAATTTTTAGAAAAGCATGGTTCGGATAGCAAGATAATGTTAAGAGGTAGCAAGGCAAACTACTTAAGGTCTATTACATCTGAACCCGGCATACCGGGAATTTAATGTTTTTCTTGAGACAAGTTCAGGCCTCGGAACCAGAGACCTCGGTCGCCGAAGTTGTGGTAGTGGGAATCTCGCTGGAAGAAGCCTCGGGAGCCGAAGTCTCGGGAGGAGGAACCTCGGGCGCAGGAACAACCTTGGTCGCGGAAGCAACCTCGGTTGTTGGAGTGGATGCCGGGGTGTCCGTCACGTCGGGGGAGATCACCTCGGTGGCTACGGCTTTGCCGGACTTGCCCTTGGGGTTCGGAGGTTCGTCGAAGTTGAAGTCATCATCAGAATCTTCAGCCACCTCGGTTGTTTGGCCGGCCTTGCCCTTGGAGCTCTGAGGCTCGTCGAAATCAAATTCCTCGCCGTCAGAGCCTTCTTCACCAGTTCCTTCAGCAGCTTCTTCACCGGACTCTTCTTCCTCGTCCGAGCTCCTTCATCCTCAGAATAGACACGCCCGTCATTGAAGGTCCGGGTGTTTGCATAACTAGCAAAGAGGTCGGCTGCTGCTTGGCGTTTCTCAATGCCATCAGGAGTGGTGTTCCAAGGAGAGCCCTTGCGCAGGGAGGTAACCGTGTGGATCTCAAGACTCATACCAAGACAGCACGAACACCAGGGCCTTGTCCGCTCCAGCCCGAGCTGATGAGCATCTCCACTCCCGAAGTCTAGCCTCGGCTCCTTTTAGCTTCGTGGCGAGCTCGTCGATGCAAGTGGGAGGCTTAACCTTGGGCCAGAGGGCACGATGGACCTGGATGGCAGCATCTACCAGTTTAGTTCCAATGGCCCTGAGCGGCCTGATCCGAGCATTAAGGGCGACGAGGTGGTCCTGGATATCCCAGCTTTCGCCGAGGGTTTCTGTCTCAGCCCTCTTTGCCCGAGCTGCTAGAACTTCTCGGACAGCTTTGTCCTTGGAGTGCTCAAAATGCTCTGAAGAAGACAAAAAGGCTGTCGCTGAATTAAGACATACGGTGGCACGGGGTGTAGGTCGGCGGAAAATAAGGAAAAGGAGAAAGGAAACTTACTATCCATTTGGTGATTAATCCGAGTGAGCTCGGACAACCAACTTTTCGATGTAGCCCGGAGAGCGGTCAGTTCGGTTTCGGCCGAGGTGGCGCGGTTCTCCAGGGTCTTGGCAGCTTCTTTCTGCTGTTCGGCGGCCTGTCTTTGACCTTCATAGCGTCCTCCACAGCAGATTTGGCTTCATTAGCCCGGTTCAGCTCTTGTTGCAGCCGAGCTATTTCGTCTGGGCTGTCTTCAGCTTGGAGGCATAATCTTTCTCGCTCTGCTCCTTTGCTGATAGAAGAGTCCGGTGAGACTTCTTCAGTTGTTGTGATCCAGCAGGAGGTTCTTGAAGATTTTGGTCCGAGCATTGTTGCACTCCTGAAAAAATAGAGAGATCAGTTCGGCGGAAAGAGATTTGACACGAATATTGAAGATTTACATTTCGAAGAAATCCGAGGTCTTTTTAGCACCCGAGGCCCAATTGAGTCCCGGGGACTCGGCATTGGCCTCGGGGACTCAGCATTGGAGAAATGACAAGTTTTTGAGATTCAAGCGAGCAATTTTAACTCGGTGGAGTGTCAATTGCTCAACCCGAATCTCGGGGACTGGGAATAGTGTATGTTTGTCATTTGGTTTCAAAAGAAAAAGAGTTGAGTTAGAAAAGTACCGATGCCTTCTTGCTGCAATCAAGGACCGCAGTCTGCATGTTGTAAATGGACTGGAGCACGGCGCTAGGTCCAGCTGGGTGCTCGGAGGTCGGATTCGAGGAGACCTCGGCAGTGTCAGCCGAGTTCCAGTCCATGTCGTAATGCTTCTCGAGCCTAAGCTGTTCCCGCTCTTGGTCCGGAGTTGCCCGACCTCCCAGCTGCTGATGTTCGGCTGGATGGTAGCAGCAAAAAGAGCTCGGGAGGTGGCGACCTGAGAGCTCGAAGGCGCGGTCTTGGTCAAGGTGGACTTCGGCGCAGGAGCGGGAACATGCGGCACCAGTTGGGTGTTCGCAGCCTTGGGTCCTGGTGGCGGTGGCGGCATCGGAGTTTGCTGTGGCTGTTTGGGGGGCTCAACATCTTGAGCTGATCTTTCTGCTGCTGCTGAAGCTTTTGCTTCTGCAGTTGTTGTTGTTGTTGTTGTTGCTGCTTTTGCTGCTGCTGCTGATTGCGCGCAGCTTGAGCCTTGGGGGAGAGGCGAGACTCCGGCAAGGTCTTAGCCGGAGTCTTGGCGTGATCTGACTCCGCATCCTTCTGAGGACGCGGAGGAGTCTGATCTTGGCTGGGAGCAGAGTGTCCCAGGCCTGAGTCAGAGCTCGGCGGTGGAAGTTCGGGGGAGGCGACACGCACCGGGGAGGAGATGGTCCTCTCCGGGCTGTGGATATCAACGGACTGTTCTGGAGGAGAGGCTCTGGCGGGGCTGCCGAGGTTAACCTCGGCCTCGGTTGTCTTAGATTCAACCACTGGAGGCAGTGGTGAATGTATCGAGCTGTGGCTCTGTTTGATCTGCCGAGCCGGGCTAGACGAAAAAGAAAGATTAAGTTAGAGTATAAAAACTTAACCTCGGAACAGCGTGAGAAGTAAAAAGGAGCAAGGTGACTTACGCATCTTCCTCCATGGGGCCTCGTTTCTTGTGCCTCGCCGAGATCTTCTTGAGGCGCTTGGCTGCCGGAGCCTTTGGAACCTCGGCCCCCGAGCCGCTCGTGTCTTGGCGCTTCCGAGAAGTGACCTTGGAGCTCGTCAAGGTGGGAGCTGGAGGGGCCGAAGGAAAAGCGTATGAAATGGGAAGGCGTCTATTGGTGGTGGCTCCACGATGTAACAATCGTCATCATCATCGTCAGACCAGTCTCTGATGGAAGTGGGAGCTTGTTTCTTACCCGGGTTGGAAGAGCTAGCCTTTGGGGCGGACCTCGGAACGGCCTTAGGGATCGGCAAATGATCCTCATTGTCTAGGTCCTCAGTCTCAGGACCTTCCAGGGCGAGGCGAGCAGGCGCCCAGTTCGACAGCTCCGGGCCGTCCTCGATCAGCTGTCAGCCGAACCTGTGCAGAAATGACAAAAAAGAGTTAAGTTAAGAGGCAACCGAGGTGTGCAAAACCGGAGTGTAAGCTCAGAAAATTAATAGGTACTTACTTGCTCCGGAAGGTTTTCTCGGTCATGAGGCTACACGCCCCATGTCCAATCCTCGTCCATCTCGGTCTGAGCAATGGCTTTGACCCGCGCCGAACTGAGGCCTTGGAAAACGCCCTGGTGCTGATCCGAGTAGGATCGAGCAGACCTTCCATGTGGCAGATCTTGTGGGCTCGACGTTGGAGGGGGCTGACTCTCCGGTCCACAAAGGTCCGGAGGATATCATCGGAACCCCAGCCTTTCTTCTTGAGGTCCAGCATGAAGTTGTGGATCTCCTGGACCTCGGTGTAACTATCTTCCGGGTTGAAGTCCCAGTTGAGCTGAGCTGTGGGGGATCCGATCTTGAAGTCCGGGAGGTTGATGAGGTCGACCTTACCGGGGTTACTCACATAGAAGAAGGATCTATGCCACTTCTTGCAGCTCTCCAGGCCCTTGATCCGTGGGAACTCGGAACCCAGCCGAGGTGAGATAGAAGCTGCGCCGCAGGCAGTCATCTCTTTGTTCACCACATCCTTGTTAGGGATGCTCAGTTTCTTCAGCTGAAAGTACTTGGCCCAGCACTCAATGCTCGGCCAGAGGCCGAGATATCCTTCAGAGAAAGCTGCATAGCATGATAGCTGCAGCACGGCGTTAGCAGGGAGATGGTGCGGCTGTAAGCCAAAGAATGTCAGAAATTCTCGAAAGAACTTGCTGGCAGGGAGTCCGAATCCGCGCTCAAAGTGAGCGACGAACACCACTTTCTCGCCGGGGTTGGCGATTGGTTCCCCGTCCCCAGTATGAAGCCGATATAGTAGGTCGGCTGGGATTCGATGAGTGTCACAAAGTCATTTGACATCGGCGTCGGTGACGTCTGAACCATCCCATCCACCTCTCTCACTGGCAGGAACCTCGGTGCGGCCCGAGGTGACAATTGCCGACATGTTTCAGTATCCTGCAAGAAGGAAAAGGAGAGCCGGGGTGAATACCTCGGACATGTTCAAGACATAACTAAAGCAAGTCCTAAACCGAGGTGTATACGTCGGTCAGTTTGAAGCTAAGTTCGGGCAAAATGTGTTTGAGCGGGAAACATATTTCTATCAATGCGAGATACTAACAAAGATCTAGCGGAGAACTAAAAAGGAAAGTAATCTCGACCTCATCTAGGGAAAAAACTAAGAGGATAGTTCTACGGGTGCATCTGAAACGAGTCTAGATGAGATCTAAAAGTGCTAAAAGAGTGCGAGAGTGGATCATCGAGTTCATCAAGATCATCGGATTCATCAAGGTCATCGAGTTCATCGTTAAGGATGAACACGTTCATGGCAATGGAGGAGAAACGAAGAACTCACCGGAGTAGAAGAAAGGATGAAGGATTTACGCGAAAGATCGACGGCGGTGTGGCGGCGCAAGGTGCGGTGCACGTCACCGGCGAGGAGGTTCCGAAGCGACGAGGTCGCAGTGGCGAGGGCTCGACGGCGGCGATGGAAGCGGAGAGCACGAAGCGGCGAATGAATGGGGAAGAAGAAGAAGTTCCCCCTGGGCCCCTATTTATAACCGCGTGCGGTAACTGCGCACTACCGCGCGGTTACTGCGAAGACGTGGATCGTGTGCGGGCGAGAGTGCGGTTGCGGCGGTTGTGGCCACACGATCGACCGCATCGTGGGCCACAGGATGGCAACCGCCAGCGTCAGATCTTCTGTGCTGGTCAACGCGAAAACCGAGGGGTCGTGGGCGGTCAAATTGGTCAAGCACTTGAGTGCGCATGTTCACTGTTGGGTGGGTCTGGCTGACGAAGGCGGCGTGTGGTCAGGACCTGTCTTTCAAAGGTCCGGATTTTAGGGTCCGAGCAGAGATTCTTCGCCACGTGCCCCAGGAAGTCTTGAGGCAAGATTGTGCTGAGTCAAACAGCTCGGGAAGTTCAGATTGTAGATCAACCATGGATTAGATTATGGTCTATGAGAAGTACCTCGGCAAAACTATATATGAGGTCAGATTTAGAGGTGGTGCCTTGTTTATTTTTGAACCTGCTACGACCCTCCATCCGAGGTCGTAGGACCGCACCAGTTTCGGGGACTAATGTCGGGGGGCTACCCCCGGGTATGGACAAGGCTTGGCATAAGTTGAGTTTAAAGATGTGCCGAGGTACGGAAAGGGCCGACCTGTTTGGGCCTGGGAGTGTCCGAGCTTTATCTTGACCTGGAGAATATCAAGGCCGACCTGTCTTGGTCCAGAGGGGTCCGAGGTATCCCGTTGGCATGGGCCGACGTTCATAATCCGAGCTATGATCAGCCGACCTAACTACCTCGGTGCTATGATTTGTATTGTGAGTGCAGGAGAAGCTATTTGAAGGAAGTAAGGTCCGACCTGGTCAGATCTTAAGCGCAAGACCCGAGGTAAGGAGCCCGATACATCCATGCCGGGCTAACCAAGGCAAGAGGCCGTAGGTCGGGCAGGAGTCAATGCTCCTGTCACTTCCTGCCTGACACAAGAGCGTCTAACACGCGCGGCGCCCGACAGAGGCGTGCTGCGGATTCCATGGGGCTGCACGCCTCTGACCGCGGACACCAGAGGTACCAGGGAAAAGGCTACGATGTAGCACGGCGTGGCTACGTCCTGTCCCTGTCAGAGGAGACATCCTAGCTCTACTGTTATGCAGCAGGAGATGGGCAGGTCACGTCCTGTCCCTGACAGGGGTGGCATGATGACTCCTCAGTGGCATGTCTACAGTGTTTAGCGAGGGGCACAATGGTAACTCGGTTAGCCTATATAATGGGCTTCAACCCCTCCTGAGAGGGAGATCGATCGGAGGAGAGGGGAATCGATCAAGAGAGGAACCTCGGAATCCCCGGAGACACCTCGGATCCAAGCTCAGAGTTCCTTTTCCCCCCTTGTAGCTTCATCTTCTACCTCAAGTTCTCACCATTGTAGCATCACACAGCTCGAGGAGCGGCTTGTACTTGTCACCTTGAGGTATACACCAAGTAGGATAGTGATGCAGTAGGGTGTTACCTCCACAAGAGGGCCCCGAAGCAGGGTACATCGTGGTGTGCTTTGTGTTCTTGGTTTCTTGGTTTCTAGTTCATGTTCTTGCGGTTTCTTGCGTGTTCTTGCTTGTGCACTTCTTGAGTGCATAAACCCTCCCCGGATTCCCCAACGACCGTTCGGCCCCAGACTTAGCCATCCCCATGGCATCTGCGTGTTTCCCACCATGACAAATAGTGTAAGAAATCGTGAGGTACGTAAACATCATACACAACTTTTACTTTGCTACCATCAATTGTGTTTAGTTTCGATCATAACTGATTTGATCTCCTTTTTTAAAGATGGCAAGGAAGCGGGGCCAGCTCCTACCACACAACCGTGTAAAAGCTATTGTGGAGGAATTTGCGGGATTTCTTCTTACGCATGTCATAGATGAACTCGGTGAATTCTACTTTGTCGACAGACCCTCTCCAAGCATGGAATAGCTAGCGGTGATCTCCATTAATTGTAATTACGAGTACTTTAATTATATGTAACGAGAGTACTTTGTATGTGTATAATGAGTACTTTATATATGTAGTGAGTACTTTATACGTGATCTCCTCTGAAACCCTGAAAAATGAGCGAAAAGGAAAAAACAGAAACCCTAATTAAACCCGAAAAATAATCGAAAAGAAAAAAACCAGAAACGAAAAAATAAGCAAAAAAGCAGGATCCTTTACCAACCGGTACTAAAGGTCCTCCGCTGCGCACGCGGCTGTTCGCCCACGTAGAGACCCTTTAGTACCGGTTTTAGATGCGTACCAGTACTAAAGGGGTACCCCTTTAGCCCCTTTAGTGCCGACCCTTTAGTACCGGTTGCACAACCGGTACTAAAGGCCCAATACAACCGGTACTGATGCCCTGTTCTCTTTTTTTAGAAAAGGAGGGTGCGAGTCCCCGGCCTCAGCATCGAGTGATGCACACAGCCATTCACACTTATTAATTCCAACCAGATTTACAAAGTACAATATTGAAGAACAAATTGAAGTCAAAACCTCGACAACAAAGGTCGCTACCATTATGATGGGGGTGACTAACACCAACGCACATCATGTAAAAACCTTCAGCTAAACACTCAACGCACACCGATGTGCACGCTTTAGTCACTGCCGCCGTCTTCCACGAACCCGTCTTCAGAAAGGATCAACACCATGACCTTGCAAAATCAGGTCTGCCGTCGGCATCGCCACGATGCCAGACAGCGCCACCAAGTGCGAGTCCATCAACCCGAAATCGAGACCCCGCAACGCCACGCCACCGAGCCTCACCGACGTCGACGTGGTAGATGAAACACCGCTCCGCCAGCTGACCCCCTCCAGGTGGTTCGTGTTCCAAAACGAACCCCTCAAGAGGATGAACGACACCGAAGGTGACGCCATCGCCTGATCTGGATAACCAGATCTGAGGTTTCCCCCGGAACAACACGAGTGAAGTGACGAGAGCAGCAAGGACGATGCCTTCAACAAGGAAACGACGTCAAGCGACATCGTCATCGTCCGCCAAGACCGAGGTCGAGGTTTGGCTTTCACCGGCTGTCACGTCACCCGAAACTCGTCATCGAAAGGGAGGTGGGTGATTTGCAGCGTCAACTCCTTCAACAAGGTGGCGGCACCCATGGGCGCCGCAGTCGCCGGCCAAAGCCCGGCTTTCACCGGCCGCCATCCTCGCCTCCAAGATCGGCGGGATCTGAAGAACGAGGTCACCACGCGAAGCCCCCGATCTGCCTGGAGATCCACCAAATCATGCAGATCGGCTCCGCACTAGCCTCCCAGCCGCGCCGCCAATGGCCGAGACCATGAGACGACGGATCTAGATGGGATCTAGACCCACGGCCTGCCACCCGCTCGATTCGCCGAAGACGGATCAAAGGCAGCATCGGCCGCCGCCTGATCGATGCCGCCGTCCGACCACCGCGCCCGAAGACCTCTGTCGAAGCCGCCCGAGCCGCCGCGTCGGAATCGTCGTCACACCTCCACCCCAGCGCCTTAGGCACCAGGGGTCCGCCGCCACCGCGGCCTATGCCGGCGGCAGCGGCGGAGGGGTATCCGGGAGTGGAGGGGGAGGTTGGGCGGCGGGGAGAGGTGCCCCCCAGCGGCGCCCTGGGGCGCGCCGCGGGAGGGGTGGGAGGGAGGGGGCGGCGGGAGGGGTGGGAGGGAGATGCCCTGTTCTCTACTAGTGCTTGTTCTTCTTTCACGTCGTGTATCCTGTTAGTATCTTGCTAGGGTGAGCTTTCTTTTCTTTTTCTTTTCTGATATTCACAATAAAAATGTGATGCTGAATGCACAACCTGACACCCTAGTTGTTTCTCGTGTGAAAAAAAAAATTCTTCTCCGTCCATTCGTTCTTCTCCAAGAAATGTGCTGTAACTTGAACAAATTCTGGTCCTTATATCATAGTACTAGTAGATAACAAGAACATCGCATGCAAAAGTAGGAGCTGACAAGTGACACCTACGAAATTCATAATCCGATCGAGTACCTAGGCTCAACTAGACATTGACGAATCATCGTCTCAAAATCTGGAATCAAGAGCAGCCGCTCTGCACCCGGAGCACTCGGACAGTGCACTGGGCGACGAGCGCGTCGCGTGCGGTGAGCAGGCCGCGCGAGGCGGCGAGTGGGCGGTCGAAGACGGCGCAGTCGACCCAGTCGTGGAGCAGCCTCTCCTGCCCCCACATGTCCGGGACCCGCACCCGCCCCGCCATCTCCGTCCGGTGCCGCTTCAGCCGCTCCCGCGCACTCTCCTCCCCTGCCGCCGCGGACCGCTCCCCGGCGCTCTTCTTCGTCGTCTTCTTCTCCGCCTCCCACGTCGGCGCCATTGGCATCTCGCCAGCGCCGTCAGATGTCCCCGCGCCGCGCTGCTCCGGAGCTGCGTCTCCTTGTCGGCTTCAGGCTCGATGTATTGCTCCATGCTTCTCTTCTTACACATGGAGATGGAGGAAACGAAATCTTTGAACTGACGCCGGAAGTAGCTAGCTTTGGTTTTCCTGTGTCTGTGCTTAATCGGCGGTTGATATAGATGCCGATGGGTGGCCGGCGGGAGATCGAGCGCGATGGTTATGGTTGGTGGGGCGAGAGCGTGGCCATGGCTGGCGTGTGTGGCTGCATTTGGTCGAGCTACGTGGTGGGCGCGCGCGGGAGTGAATATATACGGCTGCATCTTCGCCTCGTCTGACTGGCTCGGGGCTGGGACACGCATGCGCGCCTTGTTTGACTGGCTGGAGAGTGATGCACGCATGCATGGGCATGGATGGTTGGCTAGACAAGGAAACATCTGGAGGAGACTAACAACGATCACTCTCATAAGGAGTATCCCACAACTTCATAGAGGGATATGTTGACTAGCCTCGTAGTAAGTACCCAAGAAATGTTAAAAGGCAGTCACTAGCTTTTGTGTTACTCGATTATGAAATTTCGAAAAGTTCTCATAGTTCACCAAGGTTGGGCTGGTTTCCTTAAAGAGTTAAATGCACTGGCGGTATCAATTCTTTACTCGCGGTGTCAGTTAGATCCCAATTCTTTCAAAACGCATATCTTGATCTCATTTCCTTTTGAGTTGTTGAAGCGAGCTCCATTTTCGTCTGACGAGAGCGAAGTTAGACGAGATTAGGACCTCACTTGAACAAATTAAAAAGAATTGGGACCTAGATACACATTTGAAAGAATTAGGGCCTAAATTACACCGCGGGAAAGAATTGGGACCGACAATGCATTCAGCCCTTTCTTAAATGTCAATAGAAAGAGCATGAAAATTCATTCAAAGTTTCTAATACTCCATCCTTAATTCTCTCAAACAAGTTTTTTTAGTTTCATTACAAAAGATATGCAAGGTACAAAGATTAATTAACTGGGGTCGCTGTCAATGAAAGTGACTATTCCATTTAACTAGCCAACACTTTGTTCAACATCCACCGGCGGATCAATATTAAATAGTGTTTCTCACTGCCTCGAGCCAGTCAGACGAGGCGAAGAGGCAGCCGTATATATTCCGTGCACTCACGGCTCGAGGCTGGGGCACGCATGCGCGCCTTGTTTGACGGCGCGATTTGGGGTTGCTGTATTCCGTGCACTCACGGCACGCAGCAAATCCCTGTCTTGCTACCCTAAATCCTCATCATTTACCTACAGCCAAGGCATCTCAGTTCATCTCAACTCTACGTCTCTATATTTGTTGTTTGAATTTTCAGGTTTTTGCGTTAATTATAACAAATAATTTGATTAGAATCGATCCAAGCCGATCTCGACTCGCAGGTCCGGATCGCACTTATAACAAAAAAAAATTCTCAAAAAAAAAACACACCACTACTTACTTAACTGACACATCTCTATATATAATCCACATTACACCCACAATTGTCATCAAACAAACATGATCACCATATCGAACTCGAGCCCTTGGACCACTTGATCTCCAACTTATACTCCTAGCCGGCCATGGCTGGGAGGGCCGGCGAGGCGGTCGGTATGGTGGCCCGCCTGGAGGAGGCCTTCGCCAAGTGCTCGAACGGCCACACGTTCTTCGGCGGCGACAACATCAGGTACCTCAATCTCGTGTTCAGGAGCAAATTGTTCTGGTTCCAGACGCTGCGAAGGATGCTCGGTGTGGTGTTGATTGACAAGAGGACCCCGTTGCTAGCCACATGGGCGAAACGGCAGCGGAAGGGGGTGATGACGGACACGCTCGTGGACATGGCGGTGGAGCACGCCAAGAAGCTTCGGGCTGCTGCCATGGCAGCCGGGAAGTGAAGCTGGCAAGTAAACGGAACAGCTTCAGTTTTGACTTTTCAGTCCTACGGATCAGATTCAGAGGTAGTTTAGTGAGAAATGTAAGAAAGAATAAAACAGCAAGTGAATCATGTGGGCATGACCGAATACTTCAACAGTGTATACTTCATACAGAAGGTATACAAATGATCCCTGGCTTCTCTTCATTGCAATGCAAAAGAGATGTACCGTATATGGTCGATCCTACAACAACGCTCGACCCAAATCTTATTGGGCATGGAAAAAAACAGACAACAGGACCAAAACATACGTCAAATGTTCTAAGTCACCATGTAACAACACCAAGCATCCCAGCAGGGGCGGCTTGACGAGAGAAGAATCATTCAGTGGGCGACCACGCCCGCCTTAGCTTTGTCTGGGAGGATGTTGTCGGGAAGGATGAGCTGCGGTGGGATCTCCCGGACCACTCCGAGCATCGAGTCGTACTCCTCGTCTTTGTGAGCAAACTTCTTCCTCAGTTTCTTCTCGAGCTCAATCTCGTCGAAGCTCTTGTCATTTTCGGCTGCGTGAACTTGAGCTAAGTTGAAGTAGTTGGTTGCTGACTGGGAGATGAAGGCGATCTCCTCCTCCGTAAGCTTTCTTAAGAACTTGGCAGGATTACCAACCCAGACCTAATTGTGGCAGGAAATTGTAAGATTCAGTGGGGTCAAGCTAGATATAATATTTTTTTCTAATATAAAGCTGAACATATTTCTGTCTTGCTGCTGCAAAATAACCAGCCTAATTATTGAATACATAATATGAATATATGAACTTCCAAACATAACAAGTCGCAAAAAAAAAACTTTCAAACATAACATAGAACCTAAAATACGGACACCAATGTACACTTGGTTCGATTGTTCACCAGCAAAAAGGCTCCTAAACACCAGACATATCCATTTAACTATACTATATAGTAAGGCATTAGAAATGTAATTGCTCTTAGCAAAAACATGGCTCCAGGCTTAACCTAAATACACGGCTTGAATTATTTAAACCATGTGTGGCAATTTTTGGAGCAGGAGTATGACAATCTTCTAAACAACATCTCAGTGGAGAATGCCAACGTATAATGTACGAAGGTGACCAGAACTATCAAATAACATGATGATGACAGTTGAACGCACAGTGCCCATCTACCAAGCCGAACATTGGCTTATCAAGCGATCAAGAACTAACCTCTCCAGAAGGAATCCTTGTATTCTGTTTAACCAGGGAACCCGCACCAACCATGCTGTGCTTTTCAACAACCACTCCGTCAAGCAAAGTGGCACCCATACCAACAAAAGCTTCATCCTCAATGATGCATGCATGTAAAATAGCACTGTGCCCTGGCAGAAGTTTACTACTTTAGGCAAGAGTATAGCAGAGTCGGTCATCGAGACAAAGTGAACTTCAGCAATTTAAATTCACAAATCAATCACAAGAATAATATATAGAGCATTTTCACAAGTTTTTTTGGTTAACTTCCCATGCAATGACTATCTTCGAAATAAGCTAAAGCAACATCTTAGTAAGTGGAAAAGTTCTTTACTGACCTACTGTAACGTTGTTTCCAATTATGGTTGGGAGGACCTTCCCACTAATGCTAGTTTTGCAACATGTACTAGAGAGTTGTCTTGTATATTTGATCCAGATCCAATACGAATGCTGTTGACATCACCTGAAGAGAAGAACAAAAACAGCAAAACATGGTTATACTATCAACATCAGAATATTATGTAGTTCAGCAAATAATAACCCATAACAGCTAATGGTTTTCAGAACATGATACAAGATCCTTTTCCTTCTTGAACTTGACTAGGAATGCTTGGTTGAAAAGTAACATTGGTTTCAGAAGCATTATTGCTTCATGGACTAGGTAAAAGTGTGGCATGGCATTCTGATGATAATACAGCGCTAGATGTCTTAAGGCCTCACCCAACCCATTTCTCTATGAAGTTAGCGGTGCCTCCAAAAAAGGTGTATCATGCTTCGTATGATACTATCACATTCAAAATTGTCATAATAGACATAACAGTCGAAAAACAATTCTGAGGTTGTTTAGTAATTAGACATTCTTCCACATGTGGAGTAAAACAACAGTTCACTGGCCAAACATGGTTGGGGCTTTTTAACACATTTCTTTGCTTGCAGCTGTGGTATTGCCCTAATTAAAACACCCTATATACCATTGCAGAATAGTCAATATGTTTCGTGCTAACCATTCTCATTGATACCCTGGGGCTACCGAGAAAGCACAACATAATAATCTACTACAAAGGTCTGGCTTCATAATCATAAAAAGTTTTGTGTTACTTTGCCTGCAACAAAATTAAGTTACACGCAAGGAAAATCCTCACTGAACTGAAATTACTTAATTATTTTAAGACTACATGTAACATCAGTAGTTGGCACTTGGCAGAAGCGTGGACTACAGCCAAAAGATCAACCCAAATGTACTAGTGCTGCTCAATAAGAATGTGCATCATATGACAGTTGATGGTTACGTAATTATCGCATATAAACTATTACATCGAGGATGGTGCTGTCAAACTCAAGTTAATTTAGAGCACCTCCTTGTTTGAAGAAAAAACTATGAAAACAAGAATGAGAAGACAATCACTAAGATAAAGACAATGGTTAGTCAGTACAGGAGTTACCTCTCAAAACGGAGCCATACCAGATTGAGGATCCATGTCCAATCTCAACATCACCAATGACGGCTGCACTCGGTGCAACAAAAACATCTTCGTTGATTCTTGGCGCTTTCTCAAATATGTTCATGATTGTCCGATGCCTTGACACTGAAAAATGCATACAAAAGGTGAAAAGTGTAACCGCCAGTCAGCAATGAAGTTTTTGAATCTCACGGAAGTAATTGATGTTTATAATGATCTATAAAGTCAAAACACACAAGAGCCCCAAAGGAGCTGGTAACATCAAACTATGGCAGCGCATTAGCTCGAAGAGGAAATGTCATTATTTATGACGCTAAGGAACATAAGTTAAGGTACACAATCACTTTAAACAGGCACATAAATACAGCATTCCTGCAAAAGTCAGTACAGACACAGTTACATCCTTAGTATGCTTAATGTGTACCCTACAACTGCTCCCTTTAAAACATGAGAATCCCTAGCTGAATGCAACATTTCACAGGTAACTGAACATGATGCAAGAGAACACAAACAATACTAAACCTTGAAAAATAGTTCTGGAACCTAAATGCTAGGCCCATTTCAACCCTCCGATCACAATATCAGTACCCATTTCCCTTCCAGTTTCGTTCTCTGCTACTATAACATTCCAAAGGTCACGAGCCTATCAACGAACGCAGGGTGCCACTTAATCAACCTGATCTGGCGCCGGACAGCTCCGAAACGACGAGTGCGACGAATTTACAAATGATTCGCGCACGCGGAATCCAGACGAGGAAATGATGTACTGGAGCAAGCAATTAAGCGGCTAGGGAGCAAGCGGCGGCCAGGATGAAGGGGGGAACGGGAGATAAGACGGAGATGGGAGGCAACCTTGCTCCTCGGCGCGGAGGCCGCCCTGGAGGGTGGATCCGAGGCGGTCCATGACCTGCCCCGTGCCGCGGATCCACTTGCCCACCGTGAAGATCGCGCGCCCGAGGGTCCCCATGTCGCACCGCCTCCTGCGCGCTCGCTCCCTGCTCCGGTCGGTGCTCGCCGCCGGAGGTGGGGTTTAATGGCGTCTGGGTGGAGACGGCGAGGGGAGAGAGATGAGCCAGAAAACAATGGCTGCGGCCGAGGGAGTGGGACTGGAGAGAGAGGGGGGGGGGGGGGGAGGTCAACAGCTCTGGGCCCATCATCCGTGGGCCTTACTGTCGGCCCAAATCTAGCGGGTTTCTGTACAGGCCGGCCTATAGCTCCATGGGCCTAAACTAGATTTGCTCGATCGTATCCTCTAGTCTAGGAGTAAAATTCAGAGTTCAGCCTTGTGATGTTTGGAATTTGTCACGTCCCCGTTGCCGCCGGCGATCTCCGGGACGTGAGGTGGATACAAGTGCTTGTGGTAGCATCGGACCTTTGATACTTGTGATAGCAATCGGACCTGAAGATGGTGTAGACCAGAGGAAGAAGAAGACAGACGAGAGGAGAAGACCTAGTTCTGTTCGATGCCTCTGCGCTATCCCTCGCGTGTGCCTTTATCAGTCCCGCTACCAGGCTTGATCTGTCGGGCCGAGCCCAAGTACGCAGCCCATAACTAAAGCTTGGTCCAGGAGGTATGTACGGTGTTACACTACCGCCCCGGCAAAATATTGCTTGTCCCCAAGCAATTGCTTGAATTCTGCTGGCCTTCGGTCAGGCGTTGACATGCAGCATAGCCGAAGAATATTGAACCCAAACGAGCTGGATTGCATGTGAAAATAGCATCCCAAGACAGCTTGTTGTTGATTCCTGTGCACCATTCCCTCTGGAAGGAATGAATGCCTTTGGCCAATATGATACTGCCAATTGACACACTGGAAGAGTTCATTCGAATCAGTAGCAGCACTGCTCTCATCAACCAAACTAAACTCAACTAGGAATATATGAGCTGATCGGTATATCATCTGCACATCCACAAAGATATGTTGCTTGTGTGCTTTGAAATCACCCACTACCATGCATACAGATCCCATACAGATTTCCTGGAACATGTCCAAAGGGCTCACTGCCAAACTGAAACTCGTTTGTATCATGCACAGTACCTCACCGAGAGTGAGGTTAAGCAAGATAGAGACTGCAGCTTTGGCAACATTAAAAATGCACTTGTACAGAGCCAACTGCTCCACTGAACTTGTGTCACACGTTGCAAGAATAATAGGCAAACAATCTGGACTTACATCTCTGCTGCTTGATGGTGTTATCCCCAAGTGGAATTTTTGACACAAGAGACCACCTGAGTGAGTGAAATGTCAAAAAAGACCACCTCTCAATCAAATTGGCAAAACTAGACGGCGGCCTCTGCCACGTGTCGCTTGGCCAGGAGGCCGCCATGATACTTCTGCTGACGAGGTTATACTCTGCGGGTACCCTAACTTAGAGGTACCTGGTGCACGTGATGATCAAAGAAGCGCAAAGATTAATCGAAGCCCACGAAGGAAGGCCCGAGACGAGGAGTGCTTCCCAAGTTAGATCGAGTTATGGTCGGTTAAGACTTTCCATACATGTAACCTTGGTCGGTTGTGTTTCCCGAGACCCAGCCTCCTATATAAAGGCTGGGAGGGTGATCGATCAAGGTAAGCAATCCATAACCACCAAAACCTCGACGAGATCTGCTGCTCGTCGAACCCTTGTAACCTCCATATTCAAATCATAAACACAGACAAGCAGGAAGTAGGGGTTTTACCTCACTCGAGGGCCCTGAACCTGGGTAAATCCAGCTTGTCAGCCGTCGATTCCACCAATACTACGCGTCCTCTACCACACAATCAACCCTAGGTATAGCAACCATGGGAATTGCCGAGGGCACACCTCGACAATTGGCGCCGTCTGTGGGAACAGGTAGTATTGGGCTCACGGTTTCGCCGGTTTCATCATCAAGCGGCCACCCGACGATCGCATCTGCACAAGGTAACTCGCCTACTGCGTCATCAAAAAGCAAATCACCAACCACTGTTGCAAACAGCAACTCGCCGGCAAGATCTACCAGCATCAATTCAAAAAGTGATCACTCGCCAAAATCTCCAAGGAGGCTCACGCCGCACTCGATGGAAGCTCAACAAGCCTTCGCCGGACTCGAATCAGGTTTGGATATTACGGTTGGAAAATTTAACTTCTTTGTCGATAAAGATGGTGTGCAGGACCTGTTAGATCCACTCGACGTGGAGACACTCAACATGGAGACAATCGACAACGCTTCGACTGCAACACCATCCATCTTGGGCGCGACATCGTCACAGATCGTCCCGATCCAATCGCCAAGCGACTCTGCAACGTCCATGACCTCGCAAGAGTTCCGTGACGAAGTGGCAAAAAGATTTGGAAGAAGCGAGATCGAATCTGCGTACCGCCCAAACAACTCAATCGAGTCACTCGACGACATCGTCGACTGCAACGACGTCGCGAGGAACGAGGAGAACATAGATGACAGCATATACCTCGCCGATCTCAACGGCCCAGAAATCCGTGCCAGCCACGAGATATTCACCTGCGACGCAAATAGCCAGGACAAGGCACTCGAATATCAACTCGATTGCGGCAGAAACCCCGGTAAGCAAAGCAACCCCAGACTGGATGACGACGCCGAATCCATAATGCGCATTAGCAACACATGGGCAGAAGATCGAGTGTTTCCATATCAGGTATACACCGCGAGTACAGCAGAAACGTCAGCAACTGCAACATGCCGTCGACCTACTGAATACCCTTGCACAGTCACCATGCCTGACGGAACAACCACGCTGACCATCACAGCAGAGATGGCAGAAAAAGTGAGCAAAGTAATCGAAAGTTGCACGATGCTACCAGCAAACGCAACTCCGGAGGAGGTGTTGACCTTACAATACTTCCAGTGGCAAGAATCGATACGGTTGAAGAACTACCGAGCGGTACTCGAAGAACGCAAAAAGCAGGCCAGCATATCGAGTGCTCGGCGAAGAGCACTGTCTACGAGTTCAACAGGCAGAAACGACCCCGCGAATAGGTCACGATTCATAAACCTCGAAGACGCAGATCGTGCAGCGGTCACTCGAAACCTAAACCCAGCCTTTATGGCAGTCGACGCGGAAGGAGTCCCCATACCTACTGAGCCAGCCGGAGCGCTGATGACGCTCGGCACCTATCTCAGAACAATCGAACCTCCTGCAGGAGACCCAAAGAGGGACCAGCACCTCCAACTGTACAAACAACTGGCAATAGCAGCACAAGCCATACAGCAGCCACAAGCAACTCCAAGGAGAGATACAGATCGGGACCGTCGCAGTCGAAGTCCTCGGGGAAGGAGCAGTCGAAAAAGCTCACACCGCCATCGCTCCAGCAGGAGCCACTCGAGGAGGTCATACAGCAATAGCTCAGACTCAGAAGCAGAAATCGGACCCTGTGGAGCGCTATGCTTCACTCGACGAATCCGGGAGGCTCGTATGCCCAAGAAATTCTCGCTAGCTACCACGCCAAAGTTCAATTGCAAACAAGAGCCATCAGGCTGGCTAGAAGACTACAGGCTGGCAGTCGGATGTCAGCGCGGAACCACAACTACGGCTATGCAGTACATACAACTCATGATGGAAGGAACAGCTCGCGATTGGCTCAAATCGCTACCCGAATCATACTACGATTCGTGGGAGCACTTCAAAGGCGATTTCATCAAATACTTCGAACCTTTATGTGAGCGCCCCAAAACTTTCGAGGAGCTCCGGACCTGCAAGCAAAAGTCAGATGAATCTCTGAGATCGTACATACGGCGGTGGACTGCCATCCGTAATTCAGTAGGCAACGTATCAGAAGATAGGGCAATCGACGCCTTCAAAAACGGACTCTGGAGGGAAGATTTCAAAGAAACGCTTGGTCGAGAAGATCCGAAGACAATGGCGGCACTCATGGTACTCGCAACAAAATGGGCAGATGGAGAAGACTCCGTACGAGCCACTCGAGCCGCACCCTCACATGAAAATCACGAGGGTGGCAGTCGAGACCGCAGAGATAGCTACAGAGATGATCGAAGGCGCAAGCGCAAGCATCGTTATCACGATGATGACCACCCAAACTTCATCGCAGCAGGCTTTGTCCAGTCAAGAGACAACCACGACCAAACTGACCGACGACCCGACGATCATCGTGATAATCGAGATCATCGTACTGACGAACGCCGAAGTGATCGAGACCATCGCACAGCGATCGACGTGACAGTCGAGACCACAGACGCGACGACCGCGATAACTACAGAAGGCCAGAGTGGCGCAGGCGAGCAGACAAAGATCCCGAGCGCTCAATCGAAGAAAGGATGGACGATTATTGCAGATTCCATCTTTATAAAGGGGACGATGGTAAGCTTCGCTCTAACCACTCGCTTAGAAATTGCAGGGAATTCGATCAACTTGCGATTGAACACATACTGCGACTGCAAAAAGACGGACGTGCACCTCCTCAATTGACGCAGACCCCATCGACTACACCACAAACACAGCCTGTTCAAGCATATCAAGCACCGCAGCAAGTACAGCAAGCACAGGTATATTCCATACCACCGCAAATGCAGCCTACTCAGGTGTATCCTGCACCAACACCAGCGCAATCGACGCCAGTGTACATGGTGCCAGCGCAACCCGTTACGGGAACACAAATGGCAGCAGCCGTGCACCAGATGCAGCAAGGAGATGAACAAAAATATCCCGTAACTCGCGGGCAGATGAACATGATCCAGCGAGGGCGTCCCTCCAATAGAGAGCAAAAGTTACACACTCGACACGTCAATATGGCGGTCATGGCACCCCCAGCTATAACAGACTTTTTGAAAGGATCAGAAACTCCGATTGTCTTCAATCGAGAGGACCATCCACCAGCAGTATACCGACCAGGGCATGCAGCCTTGGTACTCGACGCCCAAATCGGAGGCTACGCCATGACCAAGGTCTTCATGGACGGGGTAGCGGCCTCAACATAATCTTTGCAGATACGCTACGCAGAATGAACAAATCAGTCGAAAATCTGCCAAAATCCACAAGTACCTTCCATGGTATCGTCCCAGGCAAAGCAGTGCTCCCGGCAGGCACCATACAACTCGATGTTACGTTTGGAGATCCTACTCATTTCAGAACTGAGTCGATTGAGTTCGAAGTGGTCGATTGGAAGTCACAATACCATGCAATACTTGGGCGCCCCACTTTCGCTCGATTCATGGCCGTACCGCACTACGCCTACCTCAAGCTCAAAATGCCAGGACCAAAAGGAATCATCACGGTCAGCGGGAACTTTCAAAGGTCAGATTCATGTGACCGTGACTTCAGCAAAATTTCAGAGATGTACGGGGTGGAGCAATCACTCGCCGAGCTTGAGGTCTCCAATGACCGTGCACCTCTACCAGGAAGCAAGAAGATGGCAATCGACAGAGGGCTCAAAGCCATCAACGACGCGATGGAGTACAAGGGGCATCCGACTGGACCTTCAGGACGGTCAACATGTTGTCAAGCCACACTAGTACATAGAGGGGCGCATCTGCGTCCGTTCTATGCATAGATATGTAATAAGTGCATAATGTCGGAAGAACCAGCAGGTTTCAGACGCACTCTTTTCCCTTACCAGGGTACCTCAGGGGACTGGAAGGTTTTTAATGAGGCGGCTTGCTGGTCGAACACATATTTCGAATAAAGATACATGTTCATCCATATTTCTCATATATGCCTTTTATTGTTACCCACTCGATATACTCGGGGGCTGGGTCAAGCATAAAACTAAAAATCCCACTCGATATACTCGGGGGCTGGGTCAAGCATAAAAACTCAAAAATCCCACTCGATATACTCGGGGGCTGGGTCAAGCATAAAAACTCAAAAATCCCACTCGATATACTCGGGGGCTGGGTCAAGCATAAAAACTCAAAAATCCCACTCGATATACTCGGGGGCTGGGTCAAGCATAAAAATTCAAAAAATCCCACTCGATAGACTCGGGGGCCGTCACAAATATATGCATAAAAATACTTCGTCACAAATACAATAGTACATATTTACATTTGGAGAATGCCCCGTTTATACAAAAATTCTACAAGTTAAGAATCTGATTCATCCTTTGTATCCAGTACAGGACCAAAAAGCTGCTCCTTGCAGCAATCGATGAGTTCCTCAGCAGCAGAACGTGTCTCGATCAAATGTGATTGGGATACAAGTGTGCCAGTTGCAGGAGGTCGAATTGCAAAATTTGGCTTACGGCTGCGGATGTAAGCCATAGTGGCATTTGACCCAAGAATAGCAAGCTGCATCAAAGATTCTTTGACTGAATTTGTCACTCGAAAGATATCAATCAAAGGAAACAACCCTTGAGGCTGAGGTCCTGACGGGAAGAGCGCGTAATTTAAGCGAGCGAAGATACGCCTGCAAATCTCGAGTACTTGGGCGTTTCGCCATACTCGATCCTTCAAAGTAGCAAGAGTGCGAGCGTGCACCTTGTCCAAATAAAAATGCTGCCTGCCAGTAGTTGGTACATCAACAACATTATCGAGGAGTCGATTGACCCTCCTATTTTCCTGCTGGGCATCAGGCACAAAACCTGCAAAAGGACAAAGTTATTGGTCCGAAGCATAATGCAAACAAGTGAAAACTTTCAAGCAAAAATGATGTCATAAACTCACATTGGAGTTGCCTGTTTATGTTGTCCATCTCGCCAAGAACATATTCCTCGCGTTGGGTAGCAAAACTTGGCCTGGAACGCAACAGCTCCAACTCAGCTCGAGTGCTTTTGAGTTCTTGCTCTAGTTCACTCACTCGATTCTTCGCAAAAGCAAGTACCCTCGCATCATTCCTTGTCTGACCAGATGTTCGAGTACGAGATGGAGAAGGTCCACCAGACTCGCACTCTTGTGGCTGGTTCATAAAACGCAACATTCAGAAGCCCGGACACACGAAGTTGCAAAATTCAGATGATTCAGCAAATTTCATTCAAACATTAGCACCCAAAAGTATATACTAGCATAAACATAAGTAGCAAAAGCATACATGCCAGGTTCGAGTAATCAAATTACAGAATAAAAAGTTCCTAGGCCTGTGAGATGGATCCTGCCCTAGTTTTACGCGACTGAGCCCTAACAGCTTCAGCCCGGCGCTCCATAGTCTGGACGCAGATTTCGCTCAGTCGCGTAGCTGGCTCGGTTACACCCCTGAATGATAGCGGCCTTCCATCAGGCTTTTTCGGGTAATCCGATAAAGCACTGTTGAAATCGGCCTCTATACCATTGCCTAACAAAAGCCTGAGGGTGTACTCCGAGCCGCGTACCGTGAGTTCGCGGGCAAAATCCGCCACAATCGACGATCCTTCGCCAAAAGCTGCAGCCAGTCCTTCTGCAGTCGAGGGAGCAGCGGCTGTAGGACACATCCCCGCGTGCAGGTTGCTAAGGGTGTTGGTCATGGTAGCCAGTTCGCCTTTGGTCTTGTATAACACAGATTCGAGTTCCATGATTGCATCATCGAGTGACAATGAGTCACTCGATGGCTTAGTGGAAGCCGAGGCGCCTTCAGAACCTTCAAAATTCAGAAAGCAGAAGTTATGAGCACAAGCTGCTAAAATAACCAAAGAGCTACTCGCAAAAATAGTTCATTCACCTTTGGCAGAACGGGCCAATCCCAACAGACGTGCAGCAAGCTCCTTATCGCGGCGAGTGGTTGCGTCCTGAGCATCAGCAAGTGCTTTCTTCGATTCAGACTGCTGGCTGGAGAGCTTGGTCTGCAAGTCCTGCACTTGTTTCTTCAGGCCTTCCACTTGCTCCTCAGCTGACTTCTTGTTTTCTGCGGAGTTCAAAAACATTCTCGATTAGTATCATAACTTCAAAAGAAGGGAAGAGTTTTTAGCAAAAAACACTTACGCGCAAGCTCAGTCGAAGTTGACTGCAGGGAGTCCCTCTCTTGCTCCACCCGAACAAAGGACTGGACCCAAGGGGCCATGGCGGCATACATAGGCTGAAACAGAATACGCATGTTATCGTCGAGTGCAGAAGAAAAAAATTTTCAAGTGTAAGTAATAACAGAAGCACTCACGTGATCAGTCCAAGAGGCAGGCTTGGAGGAGGAAGCCACGACATCCGCAGTTGGGGCAGTCTTCTCCTTGTTCAAATCAGCAACCACAGCTCAGTGGCGTCCTTGGCTGCTTCAAGAATAGTGCCTTGTGCTGCCTCTGGAGGGACGGATGGCTGCGCCGCAATCGAAGTGTCCGCGACTGGGGGTGGAGATTGCGATTTGCCACTGGTATCATAAAGCAAAAAATACACCCAATCAAAAAAAACAACCATAAAGGCGCAGACACAAATAAAGGAATCGACTACAAAGCAAACCTTGGCTCATCTTCTTCATCAGAATCAGGTTCGTCGCCAAGAGAGAAAACACCCAGTCGAGAGGTGTTACTCGAATTTGCAGGAGGACGCGAAGCCAGAGGGGAGACAGTCAGAGGATGGTTTTTAGCAGGAGAAGGGATACCCGAGTTACCGGTGTCCCCTGCTCATCCTCTGTACTCGAAGACTCCGGAAGAACCAAACGCTGGCGTTTAGGCTTGCGAGGACCCTGCTCAGCATCTGATTCATCTGAAGCATCCGCCACAACCTGTTCCACCTCTTCACCTGTTTCTTCGGGATTATCCTGAGGGGTCGAGTGGCAGAAGCAGGGTCAGCAATGGGCAGTTTGGTTTCCTCCTGTATTGCCGTCTCCACAGTAGGCCCGGCTTCGGGTAGAGGGGGAGAGAGGCGGCAGTCGAGTGACCCTATGTAGCAAGCACAATTCATAATCATAAGAATGAAAGCAAAAAGAGGCAACGGCAGATGGCGAAGCATAAAAAACGGCAAAAAGAATCACTCACTGCGGGTAAGGCTTTCTCTGGCCCGTAGGGGATGTGCGGGAAGTTGAAGTCGATTTTTGTGGAAGCTTTGAGGCTCGTGATCTTCTTCACCTGAGCACTGAGCTCTTTTTGCGTCAACTCGGAGGCGCTCATCCTGGTGCTGTCGAGTGGACCCTCATACTGCCACATCGGGTGGGCACGAAGGCGCATGGGCCACACTCGCATCTTCAAATAAGTACTGATCAACTGAATACCAGAAACAGTCTTCAGCAAATTTCCAATCTCATTCAGCAAAGGGGTGGCTTCTTTGGCTTCAGCAGGAGAGATAGGGTGGTCCCAGGCCACCGTCTTCTTCGGAGGATTCTCAATCGAAAAAGCCGGGAGCACCACTTGGTCGACTGGCACATAGAACCATTTGGTCCGCCAACCTTGGGCAGAGTCGACTGTCTTCAAGCTAAAGTAATGCGAATCGCTTCGCACTTGGACTTGAAATCCACCCACCGGGCAAGGGCGTTTACCCCGGCAATTGTGGCGCACCTTGAAGATATGCTTCCACAATGCCCAGCTGGGGGACACTCCCAAGAAACACTCGCAAAGCACCATGAAACAGGCGATATGCATAATGCTGTTGGGAGTAAGATCATGAATCTGTAGGCCATAGGCGTACAGAAGCCCTCGCACAAAATCATGCAAAGGGAGAGAGAAGCCGCGGGGAAGGAATTCAGCGAAGCAGACGCGTTCGCCGTTGCGAGGGTCAGGGCGTACCTCCAGACCTGGAGCACGCGCGGCCAGCTGGTCAGCTGGTGGCAGCCAACCCTTCTGACGGTACTCAGAAAGGGTATCCTCGGTTACACTGGATCTGGTCCAGTCACCGGGGATCTTCAAAAGCGCATCGGCAGGCTCACTCGCCGTGGTCGCATCCTTCCCCTTGTCCGATGGATCGGTGGCGGAGGCAGTTGCAGCGGCACGCTTGATTTCTTTGGCGCCATTGCGCAAGGAGCAAGCAGCAAGGAGCTTGGGAGGCAGAGCAATGGTGTGCGGAGCGCGAGGAAGAAGAGGAACAGAGGAAGTGAATGGCAAGTAAATCAAAATCTTGCGCAAATATGCTACTTACCGCACAACGCAAAATCCATCGTAATCGTCCGTCCAAATGCACATAGCATCTGGCCGTACACGTGGCGAGCGCAGAGAGCAACCGTCGCATCCCACGTCGCCCACTACGCACAAAACCCTAGGAGGTTATGATGGCGCGGCGAAAAATTCGCCACGTCCGGTCAAATCAAAGCTGAAACGGCGTCTTCTGCGGTCAAAACTCTGAACATGGGCCCACACAGACACGTCTTGTCAAAACGGCGCGCACGCCAAAGACGTCATGAATGACGTCAGGGGCATTGATAACATCCACATTCGAGTGGTGGGTTCGAGACTACAATCGAAGCAGGGATTCGACTAGCAAAAGGTACTCCCATGGGAGTATATCAAAAATTTGTTGCGATTGATCAAAAAAGGAGCAAAATTATTGAGATTATCCTCTACTTCAAACGAAATAAAGCATAATCTCGGGGGCTACTCCCATGGGAGCGCTGACGCGCTCCCATAGATTTCAAAGACAAAATATTTCGACTAACAAAAAGCAGTGTAAAAGGATGATTTGAGATCGTCCTCTATTGCAAGACAATAAACCACAATCTCGGGGGCTACTCCCATGGGAGCGCTGTCGCGCTCCCATAGATTTCCAAACAAGGTAAGAAAAACTCACTCGAATACAGGCTCGATTGAAAGCATTAAATACTTCACAAAACAAAGAATCAAACTTCATAAATTCCCGAGCTATGCCAATCGCAGATGTTTCGGATGCTGCATACGCAAATGCAAAGGTAAGACCTGCCGAGCAATCGAGATGGGCCGAGGGACGCTCCAACAGTGTTTTCCCTTGAAATTTTCCGTGTCAACAGACATGATGAAAATCCTGACGGACGCGTTAGGTATCAAAAGATAAACTGCAGAACGAATCAGTAAGACCTACAACGGCCTGAGTCGAGTCTGTCCAGTATGTTCCAGCTTCGAGTCCGGGGACTCGAACCTGATTGAAGGCTAGTATGGTTTCGCCCAAATGTGCGGTTAACTGAGCTCGATTTTCGAGTAAGTCAGGCCTACTATGTCAATATCCCTAGGCATAAATTGCAAAAGTGTTCCAGCTTCGAGTCCGGGGACTCGAACCTGATTGAAGACTAGTATGGTTTCGCCCAAATGTGCGGTTAACTGAGCTCGATATTCGAGTGAATCAGGCTTACTATGTCAATATCCCTAGGCATAATTTTTCGATTATGTTCCAGGCTCGAGCCCAGGGACTCGAGTCTGACTGAAGACTAGTAAGGTTTTTGCTCAAATAAGCAGTTAACTGAGCTCGATACTAGAGTAAATCAGGCCTACTATGTCAATATCCCTCGATTAGCATACACATACAATTGAAACAAATTAGAGTTCGAAGAACTACATCGGATCAGAAGCACAAGTTCAGAAGATTATGACGTGCACGATGAAGGGAGCACATGCTCGATTCTACGAGTCAAGCAAGTACTCGGGGGCTAATGACGAGGTTATACTCTGCGGGTATCGTAACTTAGAGGTACCTGGTGCACGTGATGATCAAATAAGCCCAAAGATTAATCGAAACCCACGAAGGAAGGCCCGAGACGAGGAGTGCTTCCCAAGTTAGATCGAGTTATGGTCGGTTAAGACTTTACATACATGTAACCTTGGTCGGTTGTGTTTCCCGAGACCCAGCCTCCTATATAAAGGCTGGGAGGGTGATCGATCAAGGTAAGCAATCCATAACCACCAAAACCTCGACGAGATCTGCTGCTCGTCGAACCCTTGTAACCTCCATATTCAAATCATAAACACAGACAAGCAGGAAGTAGGGGTTTTACCTCACTCAAGGGCCCTGAACCTGGGTAAATCCAGCTTGTCAGCCGTCGATTCCACCAATACTACGCGTCCTCTACCACACAATCAACCCTAGGTATAGCAACCATGGGGATTGCCGAGGGCACACCTCAACATCTGCCATTTTAACTCGGAGGTGGTCCTTTTTGACATTTCATTGGATCAAGTGGTCTCATGCGTCAAAAATTCCCCCAAGTGTGGCCGTAGATAATATCCAAGGCTGAAACCACTTATCCTCCAAGGCGGCATCTTATTCAGGAAATGATCAGCGGTCAATTCCATTGCTTTGGCATCTTTCTTTGATCTCCTATTAACACAAAAATTGCACGGACTGACACATGTTTCAACATGGGGTCGCAAACCAAATAAGCCCTTCATCACAGCCTCTTGTTTGCCTGGATCACATTGTTCACACAGCTCTGCGTCCTTTTTCATCATATGACGTTGCCCCTTAAATCCAGGAATAAAAGCAGTTCCACACCATGGTTGAGTGGCTGCCAGCATAAGCTCTCGGAACAATGACATGCCCCCAACATGAGTGAAGGGAGTGTCGGCAAGCTCCTCGTCCCGTGCCATATCCTTGAAAGACTGTTCACCAAATTTATCATCTGTAACATCCAAACAAGGCTCCAGAAAAAGTGACATGCCAGCAACATGAGTTAGCACACAATCACCAATATCATCATTTCACTTCATATCCTTGTGTAGTGTTTTCTTCACCTCAGCAGCAGACACACAAGGCTCGGAATATATGGACAAACCTCCCATGGTTGTGAACACCTCCTCGTCAACCGGAAGATCAGTGACAGGTGGCGTGCAGCTTTGGACGGTGTCGTGGAGCGAATAAGCGGTCATGGACAAACCTGGAGCTGTTGCCCGTACAACTTCAGATTTCAGCATATCGATGTTGTCCAGGCTGCAGTTCGTTGACCGTGTTGGGGTTATCGGCATGCTTAACTTGAGAGCCACGCCTGGCTTCAGTGGACGGTCCAGCGAGTGCTCGTCGGGCAACTTGAACGCTGCCTGTGTGTTACCCCAGCTTGGGGACACGACCACAACATGGTTGTTGCTGCGGATGTTGACATTATGGGCATGGTGGTAGGAGGTGACACCTCGCTGCGCGCCAATGTCGTGGAGGTGGCAGGGTTGATACCGGCCACGCTTGGCGACGGTGTCGCTGGCAAGCTGGGTAATGGCATACACTTGATGGAGAGGTTGCAGCAACCGTCGTAGATGTTCCTGCCATGTAAGGCCTCACGTGCACACACAGCCTCATGCCCAGATTGGAGCTATACAGAGGCCTCCACCCAACCTCCCCTGGAACATGACCATCCCGGTCACCACAGAGTTCAGCCTTGCAAAAAAAAAAAAAAATCAGAGTTCAGATCCGAGCCGGATCATGTTTGGTTTGATTGTCCGGTTCTCCCTCTCGAGTTCGGACTCAGCACAGCCGCCAATATATGACGCCAGGTTCGATCGGCACCGTACCCATTGACATTGTGCAAGAAACAAGGGCCCCAACAAAAGCCAATCATCTTTCCACGATGTCGTTCTTCAACATGCAGCTCTTCGCATCCATGTCAATGGCGGACATCCTCCGCTTCCCAGGAGAAGACCTGCTGCGCGATCACGTGCCGCGGAGCTTGCCCAAGGGAGCAACAGCGGAACCTCCGCTGCCGGCTCCGGCCGGATCGTCCCGTCACCGTCAAGACGAAGAGCCCCAGCGCTCGCCGAGTGGAGGAGCTCAACCAGCGCTCGCGGAGTAACGCATCTGTGATGTGTTCGGTGTTCGTAGTGATATACTTTGATGAGCAAAAAAAGCGGGCTAATATAGTATATGTATAACCCTTATTCATTCATGCATTGCAGGACCGCGATCCGCATTCTTACTAAAGAAAGCATAAAACCTGGTTCGATATGTTTCGTCCTGTAATTACCGAAGGCTTAGGATGCATTATGTATGTTTTAGCATCATGGGAAATTTAGCAAAAACATTTACGTGGAATATAAATACGGATTTGCTAGTTCTCAGTCGCCTCTATCACGTTTGGATCTAGGGTGCTAAAATTCGTGCTAATCTTTTGTGAGCTGTTGCGATTGGCACGCAAGTGCAACTCTGTAGGATCAGTGAATCACGTGTGGGTTTACTATTGGGCTGTTGTTATTTTTTGTGGGCCATTCCATGCGTGTGGGCTTTTAGCCATATTCCGTGGAATATTATTTTTCTGCTTTCACATTTGATATGATGAAAGTGTTAGTACGATCTCGTGTTAGTACTTCACGTGGGTGATATTCCTCTGTTTTGTTTTCCTCAAATTTTTTTGATTTTGTATTTTCTCTTGTTATTGTCTATTTTAGGTGCATATTTTGAAGTAAAGTTACAAACGAAACTCCGGTTGCATGAATAGCAGTGAGTCTCCATTTATTTTTGGAAAACTCTATGTATCAACCGACTGATCCATCAATCGGGTCGCGCGCACGCGACGCGAGTGAACGAGCGCACGTACGCGACCTGCACCCTCCTCCACGTTCTCTCTCTACCTTATCTCTCTGCCCCTCACGTTCTCTCTCTACAATAAAAAGTGCCACGCGCTCGTTGTCACCCTTGCCTTTTTCCCTACTAGTCGCGCACAGCATGCACAGAGTACTAGAGTAGTAGCTTGTTCGGGTGAAAAGGATGGCTATCTCGGCTCAGTCACGCGGTGGTATGCACATGTATTCACTCTGACATAGTAGTACTGTAGCAGGCAGAGACCTGGTCCAGTAGGAGTACTAGTTAGTAGTATAGGCGATTTGCTGACGTTGTATACGGTGTTAAGAATTGCTACAAGCGCTTATGTATTTTTGTAGTGTATCCACGATTAAATTGTTACAATCATTTTCTGAAATATGCTATAAAAGGATTTCTTGAAATCTTACATACTTTTTCTGTCAACCATTGGTCGTGCTGACCATCGGGACGAAGCCGCGCTGCCGCCGGCGAGCCATGCGGCCGGAATCCTGCGGCCGGCGACGAGTTCCGCTCGCTCCACGGCGGCGCAGTCTCATCGCTCCCTCGCAGACCTTCCTCTCGGCCGCCTCCCCTTCCAACCGCCGGCGCTGCGGCCGCGCAGACCCCTCTCCTTGCCAAAAATTAAACTGCTACATAACTTGATAGATTTTGCGACCCCTCTCCTTGCCAAAAATGAAACTGCTACATAACTTGATAGATTTTGCACCATCAATGTTATTTTCTTGCATCACAAGGACAACAAATATGCAACATTTCTATTTTCTTGGTAGCATGTCCAAAAATTAAACTGCTACATAACTTGATAGATTTTGCACCATCAGTGTTATTTTCTTGCATCACAAGGACAACAAATATGCAGCATTTCTATTTTCTTGGTAGCATGTCCAAAAATTAAACTGCTACATAACTTGATAGATTTTGCACCATCAGTGTTATTTTCTTGCATCACAAGGACAACAAATATGCAGCATTTCTATTTTCTTGGTAGCATGTCCAAAAATTAAACTGCTACATAACTTGATAGATTTTTCTGAAATATTGTTGCTACATGTGATGTTACATACACAGAGAAAAAATTTACTACACACGATGCTATATGGGTAATAAAAATGTCGCGCCCGAATTTGTTTGCTACATCGATAAGACGAAACTTTTTTCTAAAATATTGTTGCTACATGCGATGTTACATATCCAGAGAAAAAATTGCTACACACGATGCTATATGGGTAATAAAAATGTCACGCCCGTATTTGTTTGCTACATCGATAAGACGAAACTTTTTTCTGAAATATTGTTGCTACATGCTATGTTACATAACCAGAGAAAAAAAATCGCTACACACGATGCTATATAGGCAAAAAAATGTTGGGCCCGGATTTGTTTGCTACATTGATGAGACACAACTTTTTTCTGAAATATTATTGCTACATGTGATGTTACATACCCAGAGAAATTTTTTACTACACACGATGCTATGTAGGCAATAAAAATGTCGCGTCCGTATTTGGTTGCTACATTGATGAGACATAACTTTTTTCTAAAATATTGTTGCTGCATGCGATGTTACATATCCAGAGAAAAAATTGCAACACCCAAACTGTTTGTCTTGTCGCTACATGGATGTGTCCAACATGCTACAATATGTTTTTGCTACACATCACAATTTTTACACATTCATAGAAAAAAAATGTTACATTTAGGATTTCTTTTGTTTTTAAAAATGTTTCAAAAAATGTCACTTTTTTTAAAAAATATTACCCGTACGAAAAAAAGATGTTACATTCAGGACTTCTTTTGTACCAATGATCATTGAAAAATGTTAGGCGCAAAAATTATTTCATTAGTGTTTGAATTGTACTAATTTGTGCTGAAAATATTAGACTTGCAATTGGGTACGCAGTGGCTACACTAGCATGCAGATGTGACGATAGGAAAAGTTAAAATAGGACAGCACCTTTGCATTTTGTTTCTTCGGTGGGTGAACGTGGAAGGAAACTCCACTGGGACCACGCACTTGAGTGAGCAACTTTTTTTTTGACACAAGCGACTTTGTTGTATTCATCGGAAATACAGAATACATAGCAGGAATACAACAGATAGGCAGTAGAAACCTACCAGTCTACCAGAACTTACAACAACATCCCCATAAAACAAAGAAATAGCAAATAGGTCCCTAGATGTCGTCTTCTTCGATGTCATCACACCTCCTGACCTCGCCGTCGCCGTAACAGCGCCGCCGACGCCGATCCCTAGAAGGAGAAAGATCCATCGCAACAGAACTTGCTTTGTTGGACCTCTAGAGTAAACATCCGCAAGAACGCGGAGTTCATCGTCGATGTGGAACGTCGGCCAGGGCAGCGCCCTGCTCTTCTCCATCCTCGGATCCAAATCTGCCACCAGATCCGCTCGCCTTCGACCTCGATCCCCAAGAACCTCCACCGCCACAGCCGCATCCTCATCACAGCACCTCACGGACCATGCCTCGCCACTGAGGAAGATGACGAGATCTAGGCGCCAGGTCCGAAGGACGGATACTCCATCACGCTCAGCAGTCGCCGTCGCCCTGACGACCACCTGCAAGGAGGACACAAGATCCACCGCCTCCCCGACGAAGAACTCGCCGGACCGGAGAGAGGAGGTAGACAACTTATTCTTCAAAACCACCGCCAACTCCGGACTGACGGCGGCGAGGAAGAACAGAACAAGAGCTAAACCTATACCTATCTACTCGCGCGACCGAGATCCAAAGCTTCCCCCCGCCTCACGACGCCGCAGCGGCGCCGGAGACGGAGGGAAGCAGCGGATTTCGCCGACGAAACCTCGACTTCTCTTTGCCTCTCTCTACTGTAGCAAGAGGGAAAGTTGCCTCTCTGTCCTCTCACTTGAGTGAGCAACTCGTCACATGCGACCCGCCAGCGCTCGCTAGGCTGAAAGCGACGTTTTCCTCGCGTGAGCGCAGACCGGCTGTAGGTACAGCCGGCTGATGCGTAGCGCGTGCCTTTATTTTTTTAGCTACATCAACTTTTGATCAAATCTAAGACACTGATTTTGTGATGGATGGAGTATAAACTTTTGTTTTGATTTTTCTCTCTCGTTGCAAATGGGTTACGACTGACATTATTCACTTTTAGCTAACTATTTTCCTTCCAGTTACAAGTGGGTCGCGACTGAGATTTTTCAGATGCAAGCGGGTTGCAACTGGTTTATCCTACAGTTTCAAGCGGGTTGCAAGTGATTTCGTCTCAGTTGCAAGTGGGCTGCAACTAAGATTTTCCACTTGCAAGCGGGTTTCAACTGAGATTGTTTCATTTTTAACCAACTTTTTCAGTTGCGATTGATTTTTTCCAGTTGCAAGTGGGTTGCAACTAAGATTTTTCAGTTCTATAATCGGGTTATAATAGATTTTTTCCAGTTGCAAGTGGATGGCAACTCAATTATTTTAGTTGCAAGCGGGTTGTAACCGTTCTTTTTCAGTTGCAAGTGGGTTGTAACTGAGATTTCCCAGTTGCAAGTGGGTTGTAACTGAGATTTTTCAGTTGTATGTGGGTTGTATACGAGAGTTTCCATTTTTTATGGAATATTCAATTAAAAGAAAACAAAGCAGCAACGTTTGTTATATTGAAGGCCATGCTTTCCAGTCATGGTTGTAACCCATCATTTGTTTTTGATTGAAGGTCCAGCCAATCACGTTTTTATCGAGGATAGTCAAGCCAGCCATTTTAAGTCGAGGAAATCATGTGAGGCCACAAAAAAGTTGAGCAAAGCAAGCACCGAGCCCAAACCAATTCAAAGCCCAACAAAGATAACACAACACGGACGAGATATACAGCTTGGGCCGGTAAACAAACAACACCTAAACACAGATCGTACAGGAAAAATTATATACGTACGCTGGAGGCTGGACCCTGTACGTCTACTGAGAACTGAGTTCTCAGTCAACTGATCCCCAGCTACTCCCATATAAATATTCAATGTTTTGTAAACTAGTCCGTGTAATGTTTCCGTTCCTACATATGTCTGAAATTTTGCATTTCAAAGGAAACCTAACAGAATAGTATAACATCTTATATTTACAAAGATAGTACCAGTATTAGTACAAACCAGCATAGTTTTAAATAGCCGGCTATTTGCATTTAGTTTCGGTGATTTCATAAACTATGAAAGTATAAAAGGCTATAGCTGGGTTATAGCGCGGTTATGCCCTTATAAACGATTTACTAAATAATGATAAAATTTTAAAATTTGGGCAACATATACATCGATAATTTACTGATGCACATAAAATGTTAAGCGGGCTCCCACGGGTAAGCAGAAAATATAAGTGAGCATATGTGGACGTCCCACGTGTCCCACTTTGATCAAATTGATCCCATGATTTCCTCCGGGTTGAGTTAGAAAGTGGACAGGGGAGCATTGCCGCCCGCCAATTAACTACCTCCGCCATGCCAGCCCCTCCTCCGGCTCCGGGGGACAGAGCTCTTCAATCCCCCCTCCTTCCCATGCTAGGCTGGGGACAAGCAGACCGCGCCGCCGCCCCTGAGCTACCTCTGTCATGACAACCTCTCCTCTAACGGCTCCGGGAGTCGAAGCTCTTTCACCCACATGTCCACCCCTGTCCGTGTCATGACAGGGCACTGACAAAGATGTCATCGGAGTGCCGCCACCCGCTGACTACCGTCGCCATGCTAGGAATTGGTTGATATATGATTTAAGTGGGCATCCCACGGAGCCCTTATATCCCACATATCTGGATATGGGCGTTGGCGGGTAGCCCACATAAACTGTGCGGCAGTTGTGGGTTAGAAGGGGGGCACCCGCGAAGCATCCCCCCGCACCCTGACTTAAAAGTGCAACTGATTAAGCTGGTAGCCTAGACACAACATTCCGAGAACAACAATCCAACATTGTGGTAGCGAGTGAATGGACTGGTCGTGAGTAGTGGCCGATGTGGCTCTGATCGCCACGACAAGTTCATCAAATATAATTTATCAATTCAAACAATGGTGAGGATCGTCCATAACTTCTTTGAGGATGTAGATATTCACGCTAAACCATGTGAATCAATCTCAACATCATGTCGTGTGTCGTGATTGCTTGTCCATGCAGGATGTAAAATAACGCAAAAGATTTGATATTTTCACCAATGAAGAGAAGTTTTAGAGTTGTTTTACACGCCATGATTTGACCAAAAAAGGTCATGGTTACAAATAGAAGCCCACTCTAGAGATATTACATTACCCAACGCTTTGGCACCAACGCGACACCACTTAGTAGCCTCTTCTTTTATATTTTCAACAAGCATCGTAGCGGTGATTGATTTGTCTTGGAAGACATGGACGTTTCGTTCCAACCAAACCTCCCAAGATACAAGCACAACAATCGAGGGCAAGGCCTTCCGTCCTCCCCGTTTCTTGCGGGTGACAGTGGTCCACCATTCCTTCACAACATGCAAAGCATGCCACTCGATGAGTCATGATCATGCAACCCGAGCCATGTTTCTTGGTGAAGCTTCATTGAAATAGAAACTTGAGCTTGGTTGCATAATTTGCAAAGACCACGATTTTGCCATCCCCTCCGATAAAGCATATCCGTCGTCTACAACCCATTTTGAAGGATCAACCATGCAAATTTTTTGCATTTGGGAGGTTCCCACGGCTTCCCAACCAATGAGGGAATCGTAGATGAGGTGTGCCCCAAAAATTACATGTTGTAGGCCAAATATGACAATAATTTTCCATACTTGGTGAACTTCCAAGAGATCTTATCTTGCGTCTCCGGGTCAAAGTGAATGTACTCAACCAATCTCCATAGGTTGACGAATTGGGATATATGATCAAGTAAAGAGAGAGCCCTTCTTGTGTATTTCTTTGCTCCACCCAATAAAAGTGGTCCAAAGCTTTTCGGACCGTGCATTTTATCTTCTTCTTGGAGATGTCGAAAATTAGAGGGGCCAAGTTCTTAGGCTGCATCCCAAGTAGCCAAGAGTATTAGCAAAAGAGAGCTTGGTCGCCATTGCCCACATCCACTTTAATTGTCGCAGCAAGCATCTCAAGATCAATTTTGTTATAAGGGTTTCCACGCCCCACCCAAAGTGTGGGATCCTTATCCCACTCAAACCAAAGACACGGGAGACCCGAGAGCCACGACAAACTTCTTAAGATTACAGTTCCCAAGTCCCCTAAGATTTTGAGGCTTGCATGCCTGCTCCCAATTTACGTTGCATTTCCCTAGGGTAACCTTCTCACATGCCGCCCAAAGGCGGACAAGAACGTTGATGAAATATATGACAACACCTGTAAGAACCGAACGGTCTATCATCGTGACATGTTTTCCTTTCCAAAGGCAAAGTTTTCCTTCGGCCATATCCTTGCTGGATGGACTGTGATAACGATCCAAATAAAAGCAAGCAACAGACGCTATTTGAGATGTTTTCACGGGACTATTTGAGATGTTTTCACGGGACACACAACCATTTCACCTCCTCTCCCACATTTTCATTTTGATATCCTTTGTAGTTAGAGATTGTTTTCTAGTAGGATTTATAGTAGAGTGTTGCACTGGTGTTGTGCCGTTCATGCGCTGCGAGTTCAGATAATCTTCGAGCGATGGCTTGTATGTCAGCGTGGCCTTGGCAGACGCCTCCTATTGTGGATGATCCGGATGCGCTTATTTGAATAAGCTCGAAAGTGGTCGGTTCCATCATGATCCAGGGCTCAACCGTCGTCCTAGACGCCCTCATCGGGCGGGGGTTGGAGATGAAGGTGATGCTTCGCTTCTTGCTGCTCTGCCGCTACAGGAAGGTGGAGTTGGCGCGGCAGCTCTATATCTAGGTCCTGCTCAAGCTTGGGCCAAAGACGCCACTCTTCCTTAAGTGATCTTCATCGACCTCGGCATGGAAATAATGGAGGCGGTGCCCCAAGTGGTGACGTCCCCGGAGGAGCTGCTCCCGCATGTGCCTAGAGGTCAAGTTCTTGTGGCGGCAATGGTGAAGAACCTGCTTGCTTTTATTTGTAATTGTTGTTGGGTCATGTTTGTAATTTAGGAGGGGCTAGTTATTATTTGCACTTGTTGTAGGGTCCTCATTCTAACTTTGTTGCCAAGTTCATGCAGTTCTAGGCCCTTCGGGGCCATTCTGCTTTAAAAAGACAAAGCTATTTCGGTGTAGATTTGTAGAGTATTATTGGTAATAGAAATCTTTTTTGTGCTCAAATTAAGGGGGGTTTAAAAGGAAGATGTCATTAAAAGAAAATCTCTCATGATAAGGAGGTGAATTAATTGTCCAATCTTATATTTAGTAGTTTTATTATTGCAGGGCCATATCGGAGACGACGACGTGGAGGCCAGCACAAAACCCGGTCATCCACCATAAATACGGTGATGTCGTGCCATGTAAGGACATCATTTGTTGCCACCCTGCATGTTGACCCATCCGTTACCTCACCTCCCACATCTCGTTCCGATTTTGTTCTATATATATGTGCATACGAGGGGACTCCAAGGTATTGATAACTTGCCATGGTTGTGGACGCGTAGGGCCACCGCAAGCCTATGCCTGCCCCTGCTCATCACGGGTTTAGTGCTAACCAGGCAGGTGCCTCCAGCGCAGCTGCTATGCCATTGAGTCATGGAACCATGGTTCAAACCAAAAGGGATACCAGTCGTCTTGGGTGGTCGTGCCACCTCTGCCTCCACAACAGGTTAGAGGGCAGGACGAGTACACTGAGTTTCTGTGTCTAGCTGCGGCCGACCTAGCAAATATGGGCATTAGGCTTGAGGGTTCGCTGCATTCGCTGGAAATGATCGCTGGCTATAAAAGGAAGCGTGATGAGCATTCGATGTCGGTGCTTGGTGCGATCCACACGCAACAACAACCCATTATCATCGACAACTTCTTGCTCAACCATGTAAGTCCCATGCCACCAAATCAATATATACTTTCTTTGTGTTAGAGGATTGCTCATTGATCTAACTGTTGCTACTTGTGTATCGATCGATGCAGACATCAAATACGTGGGAGAGTTTTGCAGAGCAGAGCAGAGGTTTATGAGCCTAATTAGCTCCACCGCAGAGGACAGGGCTCAAGGTAAAGGAGGAGGAGATGAAGTGTATCACGGGTATGAACTGGGCTCTCCAGGAGCGGCTTAGGAACCTCAACATGGAGGTCCAGATGTGGCGTGACATTGCGTTGTCCAACGAGGCGACCGCTAATGTGCTCCGTGGCGACCTGCAGCATGTACTCAGTGCGCAATCGGTCCATATCCATGGCGTTGTAGATGTTGATGACGCTAGTTCGTGCTGCTGGGGGGACTACCACATGGATTTCTGCACAAACGAGGAGAATGATGCAAAGAAGCCGATGGCTATGGCGAGCAGTGGGAGCTGCAAGGGGTGTGTCCAGGGAGAGTCTGTGGTGCTACTGCTGCCGTGCAGGCACCTCTGCATGTGTGTTTTGTGCGCGGCTACGGCGAGGGCGTGCCCAGTGTGCGGATGCGCCAAGACCGAGAGCATCAACGTCAACTTCTAGTGATGCGGGGATGGAATAGTTCTAGAGTCAACTTCTTTCTATTACTTCGATGAAACCTTTTGAAGTCGATTATGTTGTTTGCATCCTTTTTTGTTTATCTTTTTAGGTGGGGATGATAGAGATGTGGTGAAATGACGACGCTTAGAGAGGATGAATTTTCCCTGTTTTCTCCGGCTAAACGTAGTTTTTTTCATGATGTTGTATTATTATCGAAAAAGATGATTTTTTGTAATATTACATATCAATGCTTGAAACCCCGTGGCGGAGCTTGGGCTGAAGTAATCGATGGGAAAATGGGTTTCAGAGCCATACTTGGCCAAAACTGGGGGGGAGGGGGGGGATGCATCAAATAACTCTATATTTTGTTAATGAGCAAAATGCACTGTTTTTGTCTTAACTTTTCATGGGCGGGGGTGGGTGGGGGGGGGGGGGGGGGGGGGGGGGGGGGGGTGGCCCCTGGCTTGGTCATAGCTCTGCCAGTGTTGAAACCGAAGTACATATATCATATACTTGATGTGTCCTTCGTTGGCTATGATACCATAGCACAGGCGTGAAGTGAGAAAGGTTTCCGACAACTTACGTGATTGCCTCACTAGGGACATGGAAAATAGCGTGTAGACATTGTAAATGAGGAAATTGTGACTATGGTTTGAAGATCTTCCTTGAATGTAGGATTAGGGGGGAATAGAAACCAGATTCAAATCCGACGATCCAACAAAATGATTGAGTTATAAAAAAGGAAATATAATACACAAGGGTCGTTTAAATTCATTATATCAACATCATACATATGGGGTTGAAGAAGAAAGTGCATGCCCCTGTATGCCAGGCATCGGCGCATGTAAGGGAAGGCTTGTTAGGCTTAGGGTTGGTCATCTCTTTAGCCGAAACATGAAAGAGATATTCTCTCTCCGTATCAAAATATAAAACTTTCTAGTTATTCCACATACATATGAACCTTGCATTAATATTAATATATGGAAGTGCATTTAATTATGACGGTTCTAAAGATATTGATTGATTTATATAGAAAAGGTTCCCGTGTAGCAAAGTTGGGCTATTATTCATGCAATCTAGCATATGAAAAGACATCAACTATTGACGAAGGAGAAGTAACGTGCGTCGACTCATGGTGCATGGGAAAATGACTGTATGCTTTCGACTTTGTGGATCTGGCATTGAAGCGAAAAAGGGAGATAAAAAACAATATTACTCCAGTATCTAGCCGGTCCAGATGATTAATTGGGTTTTATGACGATATCATGCTCAAGACCTGAATTCTCTGAATTCACACTATCGACTAGCCTTTCTCCATCGCAAGAACTGCAGCACATCCAATTGCCTAGGCCTCCATGGTCATACCATTTGCAACCTGCTTTGGTCTCACGTCATCGCTCAAGCCTCCTACTCTCGTTTTTTTTTTGAAACGTCAAACCTTGGTTGGTTTATATTGATATAAGCGGGGGGAATACAATTACAAGGTCACTTAGCCATGTGTGGACATGGTAGGCACCCGAAAGTAAAGCATTTTTAAAGGAAAAACAAAACAGAAGTTTAAAACATTCATGGTGGTTCTAAAAGGAGCCCTTTCAAAGCCTTTGCCCGGCGAAGGCCCAACCTCTAGCTTCATCCCGAATCCAAGACACCAGGCTGGCGCAAGAGGACAAACGGCGATCAAAAACCCTTCTGTTTCTCTCCGTCCAGATGCCCCAAGCTGCGAGCATGAACAGCGAGCAGAAACCCTTGCGATGTTGCTTGCTGAACGTCTGAGCCAACTTTTGCCAAATCAGCGTCGGCGAGGTGAAGCGTTCCCATCTCATAGGCTCGAGTCCGCCGCATCCAGGCCATTGTGCGAGCGCAACCCAGATGTGACGCGAGAAAGGACAGTAGAAGAAGAGGTGATCCGAGGTCTCCAGGCTTTTGTTGCAGAGCTGGCAGAAGTACTCGTTGGGCCAGCCGCGACGCTGCAGCCGGTACGCACACCACATCCTATCTTGAAACAGAAGCCAAGCGAAAATCTTGATGCGAGGCGGAGCCCATGGCTTCCAGACGGCGGCAGGCGCGATGCAGCGCTGGCGACCTTCAAATTGGATTGTGTATGCCGATTTTGTTGAGTAGCAGCCGTCCGTAGATAGGATCCAGCGGATGCTGTCGTCGACGCCCTGCACTAGAGTAGGGCCTTGCTGCAGAAGCTAGCGCCACATCGTGAGGAAGGTGGTTAGTAGCTCGGCGGTGATCGTAGCTGGCAGCATTAGGTTCGAGACGCAGCTGTGGTTGGTCATGGCCTGAGCCACAGTCTTGTTCTTCCTTCGTGAGAGCCCGAAGATCGAAGGAAATTGGCGGGAGAGCGGCGAGTCGTCTAGCCAGTTGGATTGCCAGAACGAAGCTCTATTCCCGTTGAGAAGGACTGAAGATGACGCCGTGGATAGAAGCAACGCGATCATGTCTCGCCATCGAGCTGGGAATCCCATGTGTTGGAGCAAGTCAAAGAGATATCCCCAGGAGATGGAGTCAAAAGCACAGGCGAAGTCCAATTTGAACAGGAGTGATGGCTTCTTCTTCCTGTGCAGGGCTCTAGAGAGATTTCGGACGAAGAGGAAGTTGTCGTGGAGGCAATGCGTTTTGATGAACGCGCTTGAGCGAGTTCATGTGGGGCGCCAGCCTTCTCGCCAAAATTTTAGAGAGGAGTTTTCCAGCGAATGAATTAGGCTTATTGGCCTGTAATCTCGGCGGCGCTCGCTCCCTCCTTCTTGGGCAAATGAACGCCTTGTTTAGGGCAGCGAAGACGGATTGCTGCAAATTGAAGATGTGGTGCAGCGCTGCCAAGAATTGTGTTCCAGCAGCGGCGATAGAACACGCCAGTAAATCCGTCGGGGCCCGGCGCCTTTTCCGACGGCGAATCCTTGATTGCTTCCCATGTTTCCTTCATGGTGAACGGCAGGTCGAGGCCAGCGGCTGGCAGAATTGGGAGATCAAGGGCCTCCCAATCCAAGGTGCAGGAGCGCGGCGGCGATGTCCCGAGGGCCTCCGTGAAGTGGGCGTGGAGGATCGACTCCTTCTCGTCGTGCTTGATGTGGATGCCTGATGCCGCGGCAAGGGAGTGGATGAAATTTTTCCGGCGGCGCGAGTTCATCTTGACATGGAAGAAACGAGTGCAGGCGTCGCCCTCACGAAGCCAAGTAATTCTGGAGGCCTGCCGGCGGCGAGCTTTCTCGATCGCGGCGAGCCCCAGCACTTTCTGCTTCAGAGCCTTGCGCAGCAGTGCCTGACGATATGCAATTGCATCCTAGGATTGCCGAAGGTTTCCTTGCTCCAAACACGAAGAGCACGCGCCGTTCAAGCAAGCTTTATCTGCAGGCGACGGAGGGGAGATTGGGTGATCGGACCTCCTCATTTTCGAGCAAGCTTTACCTACTCTCGTTTTCGAGCTCCCTTCCAGTCATCGACACGCAAAGCTTCCGCGTGTTCCAACAATGGAGATGATTCCAAAAATAGCCGTAGTAATTCGGGTAGCGTTGCGTGTGAACTGTGAACTCCGGGTTCTCTGATTTCTCCGGTTCAGACTCGAGAGGGTACAAGGAGGGATGGTCACTGTCGGCGATCATACCAACGCACTGGTGGACTCCCCAAGATATGATTGTCTAGCCTAAAAAACAGGATCAGACGTTCACTGTGGCAACTACGCGAAGCTCGCACGCGATTCATACGGCACTTCGTCTCAAATGTCAAAATCACTTCCAGTCGAATTAGAATGCAATTTATCAAATCGAACGCAAATAAGTAAAGTTCAGAGCTTTAGATTCAATGTTGATAGTAAGTTCAGATTGTATAAGTTAATTCATATCATCTTCTTCACAGTTCGCACAACGCAGATCATTTATGTACTAGCTAGCCTAGGAGAAATACGTACACGAGTTCGAGCTCGTGTCAATCAGCTAGCGGGCGGGGCAACGAACCAATCAATGAGCGGACACGAAGGCTTTGATCTCCTCCACAAGCTTGGTGGCGTCGGGGAGCTCAGGGAAGGCGTAGAAGGCGTGGATCGCGTCGGGAAACTCCACCAGGCGCGCCGCCTTCCCCTTCCGCAGCAGCATGGCGGCGTAGCGCCTCTGCCAGTCCTGCAGCGGGTCAAGCCCACCGACGACCACCATCGCCAGCGGGAACGCCTCCGCCAGCTCCGGCTCCGGGCTGGCCTCGCCGGTCACATGCGCCGCCTGGTGGTTCCGGTCGGCACCCTCCGGCAGGAACGCTCGCCACGACCAGTCAGACCGGCGCATGTTCACGATCGGCGCCACGCCCTCCAGCCGCAGCTCTGCTTCCGTGCGCTCCTCGCCGCCGAAGTACGGCTGCAGCAGGACGATGCCGGCGAGGCGGACGGGGTTGTTGGCGGCGGAGGAGGATGAGGTCCACCGCTGGGCCACGTGGTGGACGATGTTGCCGCCGGCGCTGTCACACCGAGGAAGCAGCGGGAGAGGTCGATGGGGGCTGAGACGTCGGCGGGGAGGCCGGTGGCGCCGAGGTAGCGGAGCACGTCCACGCAGTCGTCGTAGGCGGCCGGGTAGCGGTGCTCGGGCGCGAGGCGGTAGTTGACGGAGACGACCACGGCGCCCAGCTGGTGGCAGAGGCGGCGGCACATGCCGTCCAGCGGCAGGGAGGCCGCGGAGAGGAACGCGAAGCCGCCGCCGTGGAAGTAGACGAGGACGGGGAGCGGGGTCGCCGACACGGCTTGATCGGACGCCGGTGAGAAGACTCGCGCCCACAGGTTTCGGGTGGCGTCGACGGTGACGTCGGCGGAGCGGACGCCGAGCGCGTCAGGGAGCGGCCTCGCGGGTGTGTGCCGGTCGCCGAGGGAGAAGAGGAAGCGGTTGACGGTGCCGTCGCGGCGCTGCGCGAGGTCGGTGGCGGTGGTGAGCAAGAAGATCTGGAGCCGTGCCGACCACGGCAGCGCCGGCGGCGCGGGCCGCGCGCTCTCGCCGGCGGCAGTCTCTTGGCTCGTCGTCTTCTTGGCCTCCATTTCGCTCTGCTAGCTCCCGGGCGCAATCCTGGAGTGTGTCAGTGTGGTGTGTGAACTGAAGTAGCCAAGCGATTGTGCGTACGCGCGTTTATGATGAAGGCTTTGTGGTTGGTCAAATGATTTGGTAGATTATTTATTTATACTCGAATTATTTTGAAATATTTGAACTCTATGCAGCTCTGGACGAAACTGGCAAGCTGTTGGAGCTTGCATTCGTAATTTCCGACATAGGATGGAAAATAATCCTATAAATTACTAAAAAAATCCTACGTACAAAACCGAGGTCATTCTGTAGACTGTAAAGCCATTGCGAGTACAGAATACCTGGACATGAGCTGACGGGCAAAGGTTTTGCAGGATACGACATGATTAATATAGTTTTGGTGTATATGGGGTGGCTCACAGCTGTTCTACGGGTGCTTTCTAAATCAATTCCCTTTTCATGCATCCTACCAAAAATGTTATCCGAAAAAGTATGACTGCTCAACCATACCCAATCAACTCACGGCACGTTTGTCCGTAACACTGCCCGTAAGGCAGGCAGTCCGTAGGTGTAGTGTTATTGCTGTTATCTTCTATACTAGAACAACCTGATGTATCAATTCGGCAGGTCCTTTACAATCGTGCGGTGTGGGAGCAAATGGTGCGGTCCAGAATCGGTGTGCGGCTACCTTGAATTAACATGTCATTTTTTTCTAATATGAACACCTTGCATAATCCCATCTATAGTTTCAGAATTTTGAGATGGTTGGTTAGTGTACCAATTTTATCAAAGTCAAGGGATCTCGATTTTAAAGCCCTGTTCACGCAATATAAAAAACGATTCTGCAAATTGCACCGAACCCAAGCTAAGGATAAAAACTAAAATAGTCTACACGTGAGCGAGAGTGTTGAATATAAATATATTGACTAGCTCTACTTTTTTTCTCCTGTTTTATTACCGGTTGGAACAAGCGAGAGAGTGTGTGTGAGAGAGAGGAGGGGAAACCTGACTCGAGCGAGTACCATGAAATCATTCCGTGATAAATGCTCCATCGGCCATATGTCTGGCTCACAATTTATTTACAACCTTGGGTGTGTTCTATCCAATCTTGAAGAATCATTTCGATCGGCACCTACGTTCATGTTAGTTCTACACCGTAGAAAGAAACTCAAGAACAATATGGAGAGATAAGCTTGAGAATAGGAGACATCAGCAAAACATGTCATCTTGTGATGTTAACAAAGTGTAATGCACGACATGATGCTCCGCCGCAACGATGTTTTCTACTGGTTGCACAAAGCATTCCATCTCATGCAGTATGGAGAGTTGTGAGATGTTTCTAGATCTGATGTACTTTTAGTATATTGCAATGATGAATCTGAGAACATACTCTCACATGTATTTCTTCTAGTTACAATTTTCTTTCGAGAGCTCAACTACAAAACTCGCAGCATAGCTTTGATTTTTTTGGGACCGAAAGCCTACTCACATAGTTGCATTCATGTCACCAAGTTAGTTTTTAAAAGGCAACTAACTAGTTTTTTTCGAGAACACTAAGTCAGATTTAGACACTTAGGTAAGTGTCTAAATTTACCAATTCGTTTAATCAACATCTAAATTATATCAACTAGTTAAATGCCCGTGCGTTGCTACGGGGTATCGAGTGTTTTGTAGTTACCCGCAGTCAAATAGCGATGTCATTGTCGTCTATATTCACCTTTTCTGAAAACATGTGTGGCGTGACGGATTTTTGTGAACTGAAGCAAGTCATGATAGATGAAACATCGTTCAAAATAAGTCATTCAAAATATTCACTATTCGTGTACTTCCTCGGCCATTGTGATATTCCATTCCTTTCCACCCACCATTTGTGTTCCCACGGTCGTACATGTAAACATAATGCACATATATATTAGACATCTTTTTGATCAAGATTCTTTCAACAACAACAACATGCAGTCTGGGGCACTCAAACCACAGGTCTTGCTCTTGATCATCTTGACCACAGCAATCTGAAGGACACACAATTCATGCCTATAGCCAACTGAATATATAAAGTACGGATTACAAGATAAACTGATTGTATTTCCTATCGAAAAGCACTTAGACTACATGGATGACCCTCGCCTATGAAATACAAATTAATTATGCATCACTCTCCTTTAAACTACGCTAAAGCCTCGAAACAAAAATACACGAGAAACAATGTCATTAATATGACAAGTATATACTAACTTAAATCTAGTAGCTAACGGTCAATCAGGAGATGAATTAATTAGAAATGAGTGTCAAACAATTCTAGAAACAATACCTATGGGAGTCACTCGATGAGCTGAATTATACCCGATGTGTACCCTTAGAAATGAGTGTCAACAAAGAATCAATCGATCCCTGCAAAAAACTAATGTTGGTAAAGCTACCTCATAATATGCAATTGCTCTAACCACAAGTATTCTTACTATATTAGCAGAAAATTACCTGATATTAAAAAATATAACTATAAGCATTGCAGAAACAGTGAGACAAACTTACTTTGGAATGAGTATGCAAAATCAAGTCATACATAGTAGGGCCCTAGAATTATGATATGATGCAGCAATGTCTAAAGCAACCAGTGAGACAAATTTTAGAATGGGTATGAACACCAAGTTATATATAGTAGGCCACCAGAATTGTGATATGATACAACAATGTCTGAAAATCTTCTATTTTCATATTTTGCAGAACAATTATCAACAATCCAAATCCAAATTTCATGCATAAACCAAGAATCCAGACCCATACACTACAGTATATTATTTCATATTTCACATGTGAAGAGTGTGTATTAGCAGAAATTGGTATAGCTCAACGATGCAGTATTTGAGGGACATAGAGCAAGAACAATCTTACAGTATGAACGGGGAACAATAGAAGGCAAACAAAGATGTAATCGATGTGTGAGATGTATTGATCATTAACGTATATAACCTATTTTAGATCTAAACCTCCAACCCATATATCTTTGATACTGCAAATATATGTTCACAGTGTTTGCCAAATCTCAATCACCACCTGACTGTTACTTCCTGGATACAGAACCAGCAAACTGTTAACACCATGAAAGATATAACACCTCAGTTAGACATAGCAGATAATATTTCCAGGAGAAAAACTACGTGTAGCTCAATTAAATTAGTATAGTATTAAGCATTCATTCTTACAGTAAAACCTTACGAAGAAATACAAAAGAACAGCTAGCCTAGCAACGCCACTGAACCTAGGCAGCTTAGGCCTACCCCCAAACTAAAATTACACAAGAAACCAATATTCATATGTCCTCACCATTGCGCCATTTGCAATTGCATGCCCTTCAAAATTTTGCATGTTTGCTTGAAAAAAATCCATCCATCGACCTGTATCTTTGTGACAGTGGCAAGCCATCAGGATTACATTACTTGTTAAGATTCTCCAAACAGACATATTCTTGTCTCGGAAAGTTCACATGCAAAGCTATTTGGTTCCCTCACAAGAAGAATATTAAAAAAATATAAATTGGCTCTATGTGAAATGTATGGACAGTAGTACTTTACTTAGATCTCAACAGCAAAAGAGAATCATGATAAAAAAAATTGGGACAGTTAAAATACCCTTCTATGATCTACAGTCTGGTGTGTTCACTTACTGCGCGCTGCCGATACATATGTTGCACAGAAATGGACTGCAATTCTAGAACCCACTCTGCAAGGCAACTACTCACTCATTCTACCTTCTTGCTTTCAACCCACTAACTTGAAAACTGACTCCATGATTAAATAGCCCCAACCCCTTTGACATATGAAAGTAAAATAGTCACCATGGTCACGGAAAGCTTGCATGCTCAAGTGTACGGATTCTTCTCTGGATTGTCACCAGTTTTAAAAAAAAAAAACATTCCCTACACTGAAACCAGTCATGGGCAGAGACCTTATCGAGCCCACAAATTCGCACAGACCTTATCAAGCCCACAAATTGATTATCCATTTGGAAACAATTTCATCAGAAAAACGGGTCAGGGTCTGCATCATGAGAGTAATCTGCATCACAAACATTTTGTTAAGCGACATTTTTCAATGGAAAATAAACTGGACAGGTAGCTGCGTACTCACCTAAATCAGCAGGATCGGCCCGGATGTTGGCTTGCTGCTTCTGGTACACGACGACAGCGAGTTCCACCATGTCCGCGGTCAAGAACATACCCACCACAACATGCGCCTTCTTCTTGTTTTTCATCTAGTTGTGCCTATCCGTGATGTCCACTGCATGTTGTGGATGCTTCTCCTCGAAGAAGGGAGAGGCTAAGATGGAGACGGTTATGTCCGTCTCTTTAGTAATGATGCCATGGAGTCTTTTAGTAAAATTGAAGATTTAGTGCCCTAAGTTTTCCTATATAGCTTAAGAAGAAATAGATATAGCTCTAGCATACGGATCATCTATTTACACAAGCTTGAAACAGAGAAGAAAACTAATGGAAAATCAGTTGTAGCAAAATGTAATTACCTGCACTGGATTGTATCTTTATAAGATCACTTTTACATGCATACCATGTTGGTCCAATGAAATGAAAACATATTTTTCTTAGGATTTCCGAATTGGGTTTAAACTTTAAACATTACTGTGTTAATACTTATAGTTGCTGAAAAGTATGCTCAGGTTAGCATAACCCAAGGATAGGGAAAATCCAATCACTTCATGTATGCCACAGGATTGCCGTGCAGACCAACTATGAAAATATTAAATTTCAGAACCAGGCTAACCAAGAATGTGAGAGCCAACATGTAAGAAATCATGCAACCAGTAATCAAAACTGATACCAGCCTTCCTCTCGTCGTTGGTGAAAGCCCTCTCTGCATCTTGTCTGCTCCGCTTTTTTGGCAGGTTACAAAATCTCAGCATTGCAATTTGCAAATGTTTAAAGATCAATAAAATGTTGCAAAGATTTGGCCTTACATGGAATTCAGAACACATGAAATGGAGCTAATGATAAGGTGATCAAACGTGTAAAGACGACGTCTAACAAAAGTATGTATTTGATAGACAACTATGGTCGGATAAATGACCACAGAACCAATTTTGCAGCAGAAGCTGAGTACCTTACCCCGTTCTCTTCCACGTGATTTTTGTAATGGGGAATTAGACCATGCAGCGCTCTTGATCCACATTCTTTTCCTGCAGCGGCAGGGAGGGTGCAAGCCGGGAAGCCGCGGCGACCCCGCGCAGAGAGACCAACTGTGGATGAAGGGCAGCGCGACGAGCTCCTGCCACCACCGGCTGAAGAGGAGGAAGTGCTCCGCGCGAGTATGTATTTGATAGACAACTATGGTCGGATAAATGACCACAGAACCAATTTTGCAGCAGAAGCTGAGTACCTTACCCGTTCTCTTCCACGTGATTTTTGTAATGGGGAATTAGACCATGCAGCGCTCTTGATCCACATTCTTTTCCTACAGCGGCAGGGAGGGTGTAAGCCGGGAAGCCGCAGCGACCCCGCGCAGAGAGACCAACTGCGGATGAAGGGCAGCGCGACGAGCTCCTGCCACCACCGGCTGAAGAGGAGGAAGTGCTCCGCGCGCTTCTCCGAGATGGGATCCACGATGATAGCAGTGCCAGTGCTTGAGGCGGCGCCGGCACGCGGTGCTTGAGGGGACGGTGCATCGGTAGGAACGAGCGGGGGGAGAACGCTGGTGGCCCTCCTAGTCCTAGGTCGTCATCACGGGAGAGAAAAGAGAGGAGCGAGGAGTTATTCTGTTGGGCCGGGCCAACGGGCAATGCTAGTTGGGCCGAGTGCGGGTGACGATCGATCGAGCGAGGCAGAATTTCTGCCTGACCTACCAACGTACGAACTCTCATTTAATAGTAAAGACTAGGTAAGTGCCAGCGGACTGGCCGCTTTGTTCGGGGCCGTCGGCCGCCAACATCGATCCTTATAAACACTTGTCGTATTGAATTGTTCAGGTGGGATTTTGGTGGAACGCTCCTGATCCCGCCCGATACGAAAGATGCTCAGCAACTCAGATCCTTGATGCGACTAAACCTGACTTATTGACAATTGCAATTTCTTCCGTAGTGAATTACATGAGTTGTGCCTATAGGAACGACTGAAACAACAGAAGTAACCCCTAACCGCTAAAAATGAACCTCCGATATAGGCAACTGACTTAACGGTGCTATGTATGGCTGGACGCTCAGTCTGAGTTTTCCTGGGCTCGCCCCGAGCAAGTCTCGGCCCGTCAGCAATTTTGACCGACTGCTAGGTAGTGGATGATTAAAAATATTTTTTCTTTATCCTTACAAACATATTTTATATATCTTTTTTTTAGAAATACATATTTTATATATCTGAAAATCCTTGGAAATTCTTAGAATCCAAAGAGAGGCCTGGTCTTGGTTTATCCGTCGTAATCTGACCAAGTCGGCCCATGGTTTGTGCTTTGTACTTGTACATCAGCCGATATATATAAGATGAGCAGAAAGGGAAAGGCAACCCCAAAAAAAAGCACAAAGGCGAGTGGTTCCAGAGACCTCTCCTGTACAGGATCACAAAGGCGAGTGGTTCCAGATACCTGCTCTCCCAAACGCCGGTGCACGCTGGCGCTCGGGATGAGGTAGATTACGGTGGCGGCGGAAGGCACGAGATTGGCAAAACCTAGATTAGTTCGATATGTGACGGCGCACAGTAGTGCATGGCAATATATAGTGCGGTTCGGAAAACCCTAACGGATACAACGTGGACCGGCCACGTCGCACACGTTCGAGTTTCGAGTCGGTTACACATACGCTAACACGACTCGTTTTTCATGAATAACAAAAATATAGGCATCGGCTCGGCTCATTCGGGGAGGAGGAGTGCCCACGAGAGAGCCTTCTATTTTCAACCAGCACACCAAGTGGTAGAACACTCCACTATATAAGGTGGTGCAACTCTCTCTAAACTAGCAATCTGGGACTAAACTTTAGCACCACATTGCACCTCCAAAATTCTGCCATGCACATGGGCCCAATTTGAGATTTCATATTTGCTTATTTGGGCTGCCCCATATTGGGCCCAAATTCTAACAATCCCCACCAGATTTCAAATTCCCATTTAGAGATTTTGCCAAACCTCGTTTCTTGTTTATATACCAGTGTTTCAGCAGAGACTGTTAAGTTGAACTTCTGCCTAGAGCTTCAAGCTACATCTACCAGCAACTTGAACAATGGACGAACCTTGAATTGCAAGTTTGGTGCCAATAGACTTCACTCAAAGTCATAACCAGTACGTGGCTGCCAGTAGCCTACCCCGCGGGTGGAGCATATGCGTCATACTCCCTGGTCTCTTCATGAGCTTACTAGAGATCACCCAAATCTCATAGACTGCGACGTTTAACAGTCGGACTCATATAGGTGTGTTCTTTCAAGGTCGCTCTGTAGGATAGCACCTTTGCTACGAATAGCCAACAGAAACACATTAAGGCATATTGCCAACCTGCCTTACAGAATTTGAGAGTTATGCATCTTCACATAGAGAGGGTTAAATAAAAACTCTCCTCTGTCAAACCACTAGCTTGTTCTTCCCAGGTCCTAATTCACGGGATCTCCGATCACATAGGTTGGGTTACCACTATGGTGTAACGCTCACGGGTCTCAACCCATCTCTCTCGATGCATATCTATCACATTACGTGATAGTCCCTTGTAAAGGGATCTGCCAGGTTTTTGTCAGTTTGAATATAACTAACAGTCATTACTCCGGAGTTTCTCATTTTCCTGACAGACTTCAAGCGTCTTTTAACGTGTCTTGATGACTTCGCATTATCCTTAGCACTGTTCACTTTCATGATAACCGTTTGGTTGTCACAGTTCATAAGGATGGCCGGTAATGGTTGCTCAACCACCGGCAAGTCCATCAAGAGCTCACGCAGCCATTCTGCTCAACAGAAGCTGTATCTAAAGCAGTAAGTTCTGCTTCCATGGTTGACCTCGTCAAAATGGTTTTTGCAAGACCTCCATGACACTGCGCCACCTCCAAGAATAAATGCATATCCACTTGTGGCGTAGAGCTCATCAACATCTGAGATCCAGTTCGCATCACAGTATCCCTCAAGCACCGCAGGGTGCCCTGAATAGTGAATCCCATAACTCATTGTACCGTTCAGATAGCGCATGACCCTTTCAAGTGCATGCCAATGATCAATACCCGGGTTAGACATGAACCTGCTCAACTTGCTCACAGCAAAAGAGATGTCAGGTCTTGTCGCGCTCGCAAGGTACATGAGTGAACCGATCACTTGAGAATATCTTAATTGATCTCTCGTTTCCTTTTGTTCTTTCTGAGTGTCACACTGGGATCATAGGGTGTTGGAGAAGGCTTGCTGTCTATATAACCAAAGCGGCTCAAGACCTTCTCAACATAGTGTGATTGCGTTAACGTAATCCCACTCTCATCCCTAATCAGCTTAATGTTCAGGATCACATCAGCTTGTCCCAGATCTTTCATATCAAAGCTCTTTGACAGAAAAGACTTGACCTCATTTATCACTATCATGCTTGTACCGAAAATCAGTATGTCATCAACATACAAGCATAATATAACACTATCGCCCCCACCATGGCGATAATATACACACCTATCAGCCTCATTAATGGCAAAGCCTGCAGAAGTTAAAGTTCTGTCAAACTTCTCATGCCATTGCTTAGGTGCTTGCTTCAGCCCATACAAAGATTTTAACAATTTGCACACCTTTCTCTCTTCACCTTTTACTACAAACCCATCAGGCTGATCCATATAAATTTCCTCTTCCAACTCTCCGTTAAGGAAAGCTGTCTTCACGTCCATTTGATGAACGAAGAGTTATAGGAGGCAGCCAGGGAAAGTAGTACACGAATGGTGGTGAGACAAGCAACAGGTGAATAGGTGTCAAAGTAATCTTCGCCTTCGCGCTGGGTGTAGCCCTTGGCCACAAGCCTGCCTTGTACTTCTCAATAGTACCATCAGGCCTTAGCTTCTTCTTGAACACCCACTTACAACCCACAGGTTTGCACCGTAGGGTCGTTCAGATAATTCCCAAGTTCCATTAGAAAGAATCGAGTCCATCTCATTATGGACAGCTTCTTTCCAGTCATCAGCATCAGGAGATGCAAATGCCTCTGCAATGGACGTGGGAGTATTGTCCACAAGGTACACAATGAAATCATCACCAAAGGATTTTTCAGTCCTCTGTCTCTTGCTCCTCTTGGGAGCTGATTCATTGTCATCCTTCTCAAGGACTTCCTCAACATGTGGTTGTTCAGAATGATCAACAGATGTACTAGGTTCAGCAATATCTCAGAAGAAATTCTAGCAATGCTATGCATATCCTTCATAGGAAAATGTTCTCAAAAAATGTTGCATCACGAGATTCGAAATAGTATCAACATGCATATCAGGTATCTCAGATTTAACCACTAAAAATCTATAGCAAATGCTCCGCTGAGCATAACCTAGAAAGACACAATCCACTGTCTTTGGTCCAAGTTTACGTTTCTTAGGAATTGGAACATTGACTTTCGCCAAACATCCCCAAGTGCGTAAATAAGAAAGTGATGGTGTTCTCCCAGACCACTCCTCGTAAGGGTCTTTCTTTATCCTTGTTTGAACTCTATTCAGGACATGACACGAAGTCAATAAAGCCTCCCCCCACCATGCCTTAGATAAACCAGCAGTGTCCAACATGGCATTCACCAAGTCGGTCAGCGTGCGGTTTTTCCTCTCAGCAACCCCGTTTGATTGGGAGAATAGGGAGGCGTCCTCTCATGAATAATACCATGTTCCTCACAGAATTCATCAAATATTTTGGAGAAATACTCGCCACCACGATCGACCTAAGACGTTTGATCTTTCTCTCTAATTGATTTTCTACTTCAGCTTTATAGATTTTAAAGTAGTCCATAGCTCATCTTTAGTGTGCAACAATATACATAACAGAACCTAGTAGCATCATCGATTAAAGTCATGAAATATTCTTATCACCTTTTGTCAACACGCCATTCATCTCACATAGATCCGAATGTACGAGTTCTAGAGGTGCCAAGTTTCTCTCCTCGGCTGCCTTGTGAGGCTTTCGAGGTTGCTTAGATTGCACACAGCTATGGCACTTAGAACCTTTGGCAATGGTGAAAGTAGGAATTAAACGCAAGCTGGAAAGTCTACTCATTAAACCAAAATTAACATGACATAAACGAGAGTGCCACACATTGGCATCCGAATCCACACTGCCACAAATATGGTTTACTGACTTATTACAAAAATCCGATAATGAAAAGCGGAACAAGCCTCCGCACTCATACCCTTTACCAATAAATTGTCCAAACTTTGACACAACTACTTTATTGGACTCCAAGACTAATTTAAACCCATCTCTGCATAGAAGGGAGCCGCTAAAGATTCTTGTTCATAGTAGGGACATGCTGCACGTTCCTCAGCTGCACGATCTTCCCCGAAGTAAACTTCAGATCTACCGTGCCAACACCACGAACAGAAGCATGTGATCCATTCCCCATTAAGACGCTTGAATCTGCGACCTGATAAGAAGTGAACATAGAGATGTCAGCACACATGAACATTAGCACCCGTATCAATCCACCAACATGGAGATTGAAATACTGAAAGCACAATGGTAAATTACCATACCCATCAGTATTGCTAGCGGTCACGACGTTGACATGTTTGGCTTCTTCCCTTTCTTGTCTGCACGATCTGGGCAGTCCACAGAGAAGTGGCCGGCTCTCCACAGTGTAGCACTTTAGCTCAGATTTGTTCAGCATCTTCTTCTTCTTGAAAGAAGTAGTCTTGGTAGGCATGTTGAAGGGGCTTTCCCTTGGCCTTGCTCTTGCCATGGTGAAAGTTCTTCTGCACCATATTGGCGCTAGACTGACCTTCACCTCTTCAGCAGTGTCCTTAGCCCGAGCCTTCTCCTCAACATCAAGAGACGCTATCAGGTTTTCAACCGATATCTCCTGTCTCTTGTGTTTGAGAGTTGTGGCGAAGTTCCTCCATGAAGAGGGCAACTTTGCAATAATGCATCCAGCCACAAACTTGTCAGGTAAGGCACACTTAGCGTGCTCAAGCTCCTTAGCAATGCACTGTATCTCATGAGCCTGTTCGACTACAGAACGGTTGTTAGCCATCCTGAAGTCATGGAAGCTCTCCATGATATACAGTTCACTGCCAGCATCTGCAACACCGAACTTAGCGTTCAGTGCCTCCCAGAGCTCTTTGGCATCTATAATATGCATGTACACATCAAATAGCTTGTTGCTAAGAGCACTCAGAACGAGTCCCACAAAGGCAGTATTGGTTTCGTTTAACTTGTTCTGATCCTCGTCAGATATAGTTCCTTCAGGTAACCCCTCACTAGACTCGAATACTTTCAGAGATCGCAACCACAGTGTGGTCTTGTACGACCATCTCTTAAAGTCCACACCGGTAAACTTGTCCGGCCTCAGCGCATCAGATAATGTCCCATATTTAACTCAAGAAATTGCCTATAACAAACATTAGGTTTTTGGATTATTGGATAATTAGGTAATAATTCCAGGATCAATTCCAGAATATTAAACATGACAATCGCAACTACTAACATGTTAAACGCGAACATACTAGATGTACTAATTAACATGAACAGTAGCAACACAAACGCCAACATATCCATAGTAAAGCTGTTCGGATTACGCGTACGTACCGAACGGTTGTAGAAAAAGCAGCAGTCGATGTAGACAGGTTCACCGCAGCAAACGTAGCGGCGATGTTGAAGACGGGTCAAAGTAGATGATGCTTGAGGCGGCGGTACGCAGCACCGCCGGACTTGTTCGGAAGACGACCCGTGGTGGAAGCAGCGAGCAGTCGCGCGAAGCGCTTACCAAAAACCTAATTCGCCCTCTCCCGTACAGGATCACAAAGGCGAGTGGTTCCGGAGACCTGCTCTCCCAAACGCCAGTGCACGCCGACGCTCGGGATGAGGTAGACTACGGTGGCGGCGAAAGGCACGAGATTGAAAAAACCTAGATTGGTTCGATATGTGATGGCGGAAAACCCTAATGGGTACAACGCAGCAACCCACGATCCGGCACGACTCGTTTTTCCTGAACAACAAAAATATAGGCATCGGCTCGGCTCATTCCTGCAACCCGCGGCGTGTCGTGACGAGACGGAGGAGGAGGAGGAGTGCGCACGAGAGAGCCTTCTATTTTCAACCAGCACACCAAGTGGTAGAACACTCCACTATATAAGGTGGTGCAACTCTCTCTAAACTAGCAATGTGAGACTAAACTTTAGGACCACATTGCACCTCCAAAATTCTGCCATGCACATGGGCCCAATTTGAGTTTCAGATTTGCTTATTTGGGCTGCTCAATATTGGGCCCAAATTCTAACAATGTATTCGGTGAGCCGCATGAAGCCCAATGGAAAACTCTTCTACCCATCAACAGAGGAAGCACAAGCAGCGGTGGCGGCACCCAAAAGGAAGAAGGATGAGACCTTGTCGAGGATGCCTGCGCCCAAGCTCAAGCTTGAAGCATACCGCCTAGACGACATGAGGCTCGATTTCTTGCCCTTGTACGCCGGACGAAGTGTCGGCGGCGACAGTGCGATCCTCTCCGTTGACTCGGCAGGCCACAACGTCCTCTGCGACAGCAAAACATGCTCCATCCAGCCCGTTCCCGGCCTCGGCGAACCCAAGGGAGACAACCCCATCTCCTTCTGCATCCCCAAGAAGGGCGACACTTTAGCTTTGTACGTGTTGCACAGGCTTCCCGCGGGCCGTAACTCAAGCAACTTTGAAACCCTCGTCGACGGCAAGAATGGCTGGGAGGAGTGTGGCACCGGCTCCCGCCGCCGCCGTACTGACTATGTCACTATGACCCGGAAAACAATCGCGCTCCCATGCAGTCCTACACGTTGCGAGTTGATAGCGTAAAAGTACCACTTTTGTAGACAAATTTATGGATTGGTACCAGGGCGGTCCTCAATCTCATTTTGGTACCACATTTGCCCAGCTTTTCTCATTTTGCTCCAATGGCGCTCTGATTCAATTTAGACAGCCGTTCTGACAGGAAGGGCCCACCTGCAGGATGACATGGCAAGTAGGCCCCACTTGACAGTCTAACTAAAACTAAAAATCAAATTTGGTGAGGTGGAAGGTAGGTCCCACTTGTCAGTCTAATAAAAATGAAAAAATAAAAAAATATCTATAAAACAAAAGTCAACATGGATGCCCTCCTCTCATCCAGCTCCTTGACGTGCCCGGCCGTCCGCCTCCGCTCGCCCGGCCTTTCGCTGGCGTGCCCGGCCGTCTGTCATCGCGCTACCGGTAGTCGAGGAGCGGGATGCAGAGGAGCGGGATGCAGAGGAGGGACGGGCCGCTTCGCGCCCGCCGGAGACAACAGGCGGTGCTCGGAGGAGGGCCCGCAGTGGGCGGCCCAAGGCAGGAGGTCCATCGACCTTGCCCCACCCGCCCCACGCTTTTGCGCCGCCGTCGACCCCCGCCTCCCGCTGCGCCACCTGCCTGGCAACCTTGCCGCCGCCGCGGCGCGCGTCCTCGCCTCGCGCTGCGCCATGGGAAGGTAGGCTGGGGCCTGCTCCGGCCATGGGAAGTTGTGGCCAGTGCGAGCCCTCTCGGCCTCACCTCCGGCCCCGGCCGTCGGCGTCCCTCCTTGCGCTCCTGGCAGGAACAGAGCACGGAGGCGGCGGCGGTTCCGCCGGCGCCACCGTAGCCGCGCGATAAGACGAGCGATGACGGAGGGACGGAGGAATAATAGGAGGAGGGGATTATTCTTTTTTTTTCTTAGTTTTTTTAGAATTTTTCTTTCTCAGATTTTTCTATTTATTTAATTGGGCTGACATGTGGGGTCAGGTCGGATACTGTCACCAACTTGCCACGTCATCCTATAGGTGGGCCATACATGTCAGAACGACTGTCTAAATTGAATCAGAACGTCATTTGAGCAAAATGAGAAAAGCTGAGCAAAATGTGGTACCAAAATGGGATTGAAGAGCACACTGGTACCGATCCATAAATTTGGCTAGAAAAGTGGTACTTTTACGCTATTAACTCACACGTTGCTTAACGGTGGCTCCACCATCTGAATATCATCCCGCTGGGCCTATCGGCCTGGCTAGGCCTGGCTCAAAATTGATTTACAACCGTTTATATATTTAGTGTGCTACGAGCCTACCAAGCCCTAGATCAGACTCCGCCGCATCCCCGCATCTCCTTGTTCCTCAAACCTCGTCGGCGCCTCATCTAACCCACCACCCATCCAGTCCAATCTAGTAACCGAGAAGACGATGGATTCTGTTGTCGATCCGAAGACGATGGATTCTGGAGTACTTCCGAAGAAGATGGATTTTGACCCATATCAGAATATGAAGGGTTTGGATCTGCAGAGGACGATGGATTTTGTCTTATTTGGAAACCTCTGCTACGATTTCATCTTACCGTCTGTAACCTTTGATTATATGAAGAGCCATGTTACTAAGCTCATTGAAGAGGAAGATTTCCAGGAACTGCCTTCGTTAGAAGTCATTTTCTACAATGATCTTGTCACCACAGCATGGGGCTGGGATAGGCTGTTGCCGTGGAGAATTGGTTTTCTTCTTTTCGAAGACTATTTTGGTTACCTTGAGCACTATTACAGCATAAATGAAAACAAGGTTTTTCAACTCTTCGGCCTGAGTGTTAACAATGGTTCTGCAAGCCTGAACGCTGCAGCAGCTAAAGAGTGTATGGAGTCAGAGGAAAAGTTAAATGCTATAATTGCTGGCCATGCTGGACTGACCGAAATCGTTCAGCACCATAATAAGCTGAGCCAAAAGATCGTGGATCAAGCACTTGCTTACGACAATCCCGATGCTGCACCCACTATTCCAGCTGGTTGTATTGTTCCAGCTACTTGCTTTAAGTGTATCATGCAGGAGGCCAGGTTGAAGATATTGGAAATGTGTTGCATGGATGCTGATGACGTTGAAATGTGGCGAATGAAATTTAAATTTGGCAGTATGGTCCGGCAGGTTGTCTTAGATATCCTGATCAAGTACAGAGGGCCTCATTCTGAGCAAGTCTCTGCTGCCATGCTGGGCATGGCAAATGAATATTCTTATGCATGTGACTTGCTGGAGCTGGATCTTAAACAAGGCGTTGAATATTGTGATGAACTCTCTGAAAGTTCTCAAGAAATTCGGCACCTTCTGCTGGAACTTCTGTTCATTATTCGAGACAATTTTCCTTCCCAATCTGCTATTGACTATGATTCGATTGAACATTTTCGTACTGCTAGGGGTAACGAGCATATCAAGCACCTATCTGCACCAAGAAAGGAAATTTCAAGTGCAAATTAGGTTTCCCCTGCTAATTTCGATGAGATTGCCATTCCTGAAACTCCATTGCCATGTTATCAAGAAATGCAACTGGAAATTCTATGCGAGAATTCTACTGATATCAGTGGTGTCACTAGTCCTAATACTCCAACACTACTCTCAAAAATAAATAAAAACTACCACACCAACAAAGATTGCTTCCCCTGCTACCCCATCGTCATTTGCTAGGTCTGTCATCAGCTATCCATTTTACCAGAGCAGCACCAGTTACAAAAAAATTAGGAGCATTGAAGTGACCCAAGTTTCAGACAGTGAACTACCCAGCACTCAGCCCTCTGAGCAAAGCAATGATAAGTGTCACCGCAGAGTTGCCAACTCTTGTTCACAAAACATCAGCGCATTTACCTTTTGGTGGACTATCTGATGACGAATCCGATGGGGAAACTGTCAGTAATACGAAGAAAAGTAAAACACCGGGGAGATCGAAGGCGCAGGCAGTTAAGTGGCTAGTTTGATGACAGGGGATAGAATTTACTGATGATTAGTAACGACGGGCACTACAAAACGCTGATAATGTTTTGCTGATCATCTACTGTGGGAATAAAATATCAATTGCTAAGTCGGGCGAGGACACTGCTTTCTTTTGGCTGCATGGTGAACTGTGCTCGGTCTTATATCTACTTAAGCTGAAATCTTTAGTACTAGAAGGAAAAGGCGCGCTTTGCTGCGCTCCTTTGTTTCTTTCTCATTGTAAATGCCTTTTTTTAATTTCTAGTGAGCTTCATGTTTCTTTGCAAAAATGCATTTTTCCTTCAGGTCACATGGAAAGATGGATCTTATTGTACATGCCTTTTTTATTTCTAGGGCGCTTCATGTTTCTTTGCAAAAAAAATGCATTTTCCTTTCAGGTCTAATGGAAACAAGGAGTGAGGTGGCTCTTGCCAGTGTTATATTCAACAGAGGAGTTAAATTAATCAAAATCTAATTTAATAAATAGTTTCCACTATCTTAGGCCGGTAATTTATTTAGCGGGTAGAAAATGTGACAATAGGGCAAGATGTCGTTATAGTATGCCATTCGATCGGCACTTTTGTGACTATGTGTATATATGTATCTCTATCGGGCACTAAGTAATTTATGTGATGACATATTGATTAATGTGTTTGTCTGTTTATATACCTGTCAAATATGCCTGTATTTCTATATAAACATGTATAAATCATGTATATACCTATATTTGTACAGCAAAATGAAAAATACCTGTATATTTCTGTGGCGCACGTTTTTTTTGTGGCGCACCACTTTCTATGGCGCACCAAGAAACAATGCGCCACAGAATTCCTCTGCATAGGGGTGCTGCCGAGGTATTTCTGTGGCGCACCACACTGGGTGCGTCACAGAAATAATTTTTGTGGCGAGAATTCTGTGACGCACCCAGCAAACCTGGGGGTGCGTCACAGAATTGCAAAAATGTGCGCCACTGATAGCCCTTTTCCCACTAGTGTCATACATAGAGAAGTTGTAAGAAGTGTAATAACAAGTGCACTTCAAGATGAAAAAGTCATATTCAGATGGTGCAAGGCTTCTCCAGCAGGGTGATTACCCTTCCTTGTATTTATATTGCATCCAAGCAAAGCCAAAATACCAATACTTATTAATGGCTCCAGTCCAGGTCGGCTTCAGCAGCATAACTATGCTCATTCAGAGGGTCCATTGTCATTTGTTTGGCAAGTGGATCCCCCTGATTATCTCATGAGTGTAATGGCTAACGATGTATCTTTGTTGTATCAAATGAGTAAAAACAGTATAACTTTCAAAAAAAACGATGCTCAGTATTCTAGTCTAGAAAAGGCAAACTGCATACGTCTGGGAAGCACCATCATCTGAAAAAAATTATAACACCAGCTTAGGACGTGACACATTCCAATGCTTACTGTGTTATTACTTATGAAGACTTCAGATGTAATCATATACTCGATCTCTAGTATCTATAAGCTCTGAACATGATATAACAATAATGAAGAGAGAACCAAAAATGTCGAAGCTTAAATAAGTTTAGAAGCTGCTATTGATGATAAAATCCTATCTACTCATGCTACCTAATAGCTCTAATATGATTTTATAGCTCTAATACATAATAAACAAACTTAACCGACTCCAAAATCTATAGGCAGCAGACTCTCTAGCCTTACCGGTTTTCAACATCCAATTGCACAAACCAGTTTTCCATCCAGCTAGAGTAATTATTCTTCAATCGGTTGATGGGACTAAACCGACTACAATATATCCTAAACCTGTGTACACCCCGCTTCTGGTCGGAGATACCACATTGTCGTGGTTGTTCGGCCATTGCTAGAAACCACCACATAGATGCTCCCATCGTCCACGTTTTTACTCTATCGACGCATCGGTTTCCCCACCTTTTGAGTGAAAGGAAAAAATCTAGAGTGAACAACACCTTTTTAATACCAAGTACAAACTACATCACAATACTCTCAATATGCAAAAATGGACTTAATCCGAATCATTACTTAGTAGGCCATTCTAAGCAAAAGAAAAAATGTACTCCCTTTGATCCATAATAAGTGTTGCTAATCATAGTACAAATCGGGGGGAGTATCAAGAATTTTCAAACGAATGCTCAACAAAAACAGCCTACAATATGACATCTGAGCGAGCCCATAGTTAAAAAGCAGGAAGCATATGGATGCATGAACTTTGCTGCTATGATGCAAACTAAAAGTCCATAGTTCCTAAAATGGCAGATAACTATAACTTGTGAACCAAAAGCTCAAAATAAACTACCATTGTCCCAACATATGATCAAAATTCTCAGGGAAACATGGTTTCAATTTTAAAGCTATAGCGTGGAACAATCACAAATGATTGGCTTTAAAGCCCAAATAGTAGGTTTCCTAGGATTTTTAACACCGCGAAGTTTTGGTGCAGACTATGTGCAAATGCAAGATATTTAAATACCATATAAGGAATGAATTAACTGTTTGAAAAATTGAATATGTCAGAAGTGGATAATAGTGCTAGGAAAAGGAGAACTTTCCAGAGTTCGTCGTTTCAGGAGTGGAAAGAATGACAAGACAAAATCGTCAGGCTCATTGAGCAAGTGAGTGGAACAATGTAAGTGCATAAAGACTGATTCAGTATCTTAATTCAGTAAGTGTTAAGCTGAAAACAAATCCACTTCCCATGTCTTATGTGACCCGAAGGAAAAGGTTTCAATAGAAACATACAGTATGATGAATTTAGTGCATTTTTTAAAGCGTATTTTTGGTATGCTTTCATGTTCACCATGCCAGACCTAAATCACAAAGTTATTACTCTTACTCTATCTTTCACAACATTAGGTTTGTTGGATTTGCAAACCAGGAAAATAAATCCTAACTGTTGTAAAGTGTAACATTAGCAAGACTTGTATACCAAATAGGCTTGCTAGACTTGATCCTAACAATCCTAGTAGCGTTTTTTTTTAGAAGAAAGCATTGATCCATGGCTAGCTAATGTTTCTCCTTCCTCGCTTAGTTGGGAGTTTGTAATCTCAAAACTGTGTAACTGGGAGTTCTGCTTTATGTAGGGAGTTTCTCCTCTACTAATTTTTTAGGAAATAATTTGTTGCTTTTATTGTAAACTGGCAACCCACTTAAAATCTTGTTTTGCCTTCTCCACTTTAATGAAAAAAGCAAGGCTGGTGGCCTGTTCGTCTAAGCTAAAACAATGAACTGAACATGCGTAAACAAATCAGAAGTAAAGTTACGGCCAGTCATTGTATTAACTAACCAGCTGCCATCCAGCCATCCACTGGAAGAACAGAAGAGCAAAGACATGAAGAACAATACTGCATAAGAGGGGCAAAAGGGCGGATATCCTTGCTGCTGACGGTTGGCGTAGCTACGGAAGATAGCTGACACAGGTTGCGGGTGCAGCTGAGCGGGCAGGTGCATAGGTCAGAGTGCAGGCAAGCTCACGTGCAAGCCCGGCAACTGAAATTCAGCATGCTCTACTTGTATAACATACTGAAAAAAAATCGTTGGATGTAAGATCATCTGAATTTGTCCATTAAATGGAAGATGCTACTGATATATTGAGAATCCTAAATAAGAACACATGTGACATGTCTAAGGCAAATTGGAGACAGTTGACAACAAATCATGCATGGTCCTTCTTCGTTGGATCTAATTATTCAACAAAACTGCAGCAGTCAACAGCATTAAGCACTGCATACAGCTATGTTCTGGACAAATCAGTCACTGCTTGCAATCTGTCCGCCAATTTGCATGTGGATTCTTGGTTTCTAATAGAAGCAATAACGAAGGATTGAAGCAGCCTATATAGAACATACAGAACTAAACTCTTCCCTATACACACAGGATTTAAATGATCTTTTTGGTTGTACGGTGAGATTCTAAACAACACATAACTAAACATGTCGTTAAAGTACAAAAATAGGGAAGAAAAAGCCACATATATTCATGTCTCGTCGTACAGAATAACTGAGTTATCTTCTAGTGTAGTAATCTGAACGCGTCGTACATAGAAATCAGATAAAGGGAATTTCAGAATTACCTGAACCGTGTGTGCCGTCAAGCGGCAGTAGCCACCTCCAGTCCACGCGCGCGGAGGCAGACGATAGACTGGAGTGTCCCAGGCGGCGGCAGCTTCTTCACGCCTTTGTAGCGTTGGCGATACAGTGTGTTCGCGGCTTTGTACAGCGGAACGGCAGTGTCTTAGGTTGGACAGAGGAGAGTGGGTCGGCGGAGAGGCGGACAACGGGATTGGAGTGCCCCCGGCGGCGATGGTGGATTAGCATAGTGCGGGCGGGGCTCAGGATGCGACGACTGGACCTTCGAAGAGGGGTCAACGGCAACCGCAACTTTAAACTGCAAGAACACATCTCAGGGGCCTCTTTTCTTCCAAGTAAGGGCAATGGAGAAATTTCCCCTTCCCTCAGCTCACTTGTCGCGCCTCGGTCGGCTACCATAAAGAGTGCGAGGAGGAGGAGGAGGAGGGGGGGGGGGCACCTCTCCGCCCTCGCCTCCACTCGGGGCAGCTGGTCCGGGAAGAACGAGCAGCGGAAGGGGAGGAGGGGCAGCGGGGCGCTGTTGGTACGAGAGTTTCCGTCGGCAAGAAGGGGCACCAGGGAGGCGTTGGGAGGCCGGAGAGGAACACCACGGAGAGGCGGCGGCGAGGAGGGGGCACCAGGGAGGCGCTGGGAGGCCGGAGAGGAACAACACGAAGTGGTGGCGACGAGGCGCGGCCGCGCGGTGTCAGAGGTCGTGGGCGTCGTCGTTGGGTCGGTTCGCTGGGCGAAACGCTTAAAACGGTGGACGAAGGAGAGCTCGCCAATCCCAGCTCGATTAGAGATTGTACTCCGTATTAACTTGTATTGATCACCATTCTGCACTAGTGCGTTAGCTACTGTCCTGATTTCATTTGTCTATGTGTTGAACTGCATCAAGTATGCTTAGTTTATTTATACTCGAATTATTTTGAAAGTGTTCGAACTCTATGCAGCTCTGGACGAAAGTGGCACACTGTTGAGCTTGTATTCGTAATTTCCGACCCTGGGTGGAAATTACAAAATTACCTTAAAAAATCCTAAAAAAACCAAGGTCATTCTGACAAGCAAAGGTTTTACATGATACGGTATGATAGATTGGCCGAAGGTAAGTATTTTTTAGATCAATATAGTTTTCGCGTATATGGGGTGGCTCACAGTTGGTGCTTTCCATGGGTGCTTTCTAAATAAATTCCATTTTACTGCATCGTGCCAACAATATTATCTGAGAAAGTGTGACTGCTCAACTATAATGTTTTCTTCTAGAACAACCTGATGTATGCAGGTCCTTTACAATCGTGCCGTGTGTGGGAGCAAATGGTGTCGTCCAAAATCAGTGTGACTCGGCGAGCTTGAATTAACATGTCCTTTTTTCTAATGTATGAACACTTTCCGTAATCTTTTATCTGTAGATTTTTGAGATAGTTGGCTAGAAGAAACTATATCAAAATCAAGGGGTCTTGACTTTAAAACCCGCCTCACGCGTTATTAAAAAAATACCATTATGCTCTATGCACCGAACCCAAGCTAAGGATAAAGACTAAAATAGTCTACATGTGAGCGAGAGTGTTGAACATAGATATATTGAGTAGCTCTACTTTTTTTTCTCTCGTTTTAATTATTACCGGTGGGAACAAGCGAGAGCGTGTGTGTGTGTGTGAGAGAGATGAGTGGGAAACCTGACTCGAGGGTGTACCACGAAATCATTCCGTGATAAATGCTCCATCGTGTAGAACGATAGAGAGGGATATGCGGAATATGTTGGATGTATTATTGAGCCTCGGAAGCGAGTATATATAGGCGTACAGGGACCATCTTGGAATACAAGACAAGACACAATCCTATCTCCATCCTAGTCGGTTACGTACCGCACGTATACTCTAACACTCCCCCGCAGTCGTAGCGGGAGCGTCGTGAACAACATGAACGACGTGGACGGTCAGACTGGAGATAAACCAAAGTAGACCCAGAAGGCTGACACCCCCCTGCAGTCGTAGCGGGAGTGTCGTGGTCGATATCGTGGCGCGGATGCTTGGACTGTAGAGGAAGCTGACGAGTGCTCAGGCGAGGTGGTAGCCCTTGTGCCGATGTCGAGGGAGCCGAGAGCGTGAGGCGGTGTCGAGGTCGAGGTAGCCGTTGCGAGGAGATGTCGTGGTCGGAGATGCCGGTGTCGATGTAGCCGCACATGAAGCCGCGGGCGCGGGGAAGGCGCCATGGTGATGATGACGGAGACGCGTCGAGGGCAGTCGTCGAGGATGTCGATGCCGAGGTCGATGCAGTCCGAACCGTCGAGGATGATGTGCAGCCATAGTTGTGCCAGAACTAGGCGCACGCCGGGGGCGTATGCCTACTACGGTTTTGCCAGAACCGAGTATGCAAGAAGAATCGTCGTGGACGCGGTCGAGGCAGTCGTAGGAGGCATGCCGAAGAAGACGTTGTCGATGCCGATGAAGACGAGGCGCCGATCCGAGCTTGCCAGGCACGGGGATGCGTCGGGGAGGAAGGCACGCAGCGGTATTGCCAGCACCGAGCATGCGTAGAGCGGGACCAGTACGGTGTCATGCCATGTCAGTGATAGACTAGCAGAGAAGGCTCCAGGACGGTAGCGAGGCGCAGAGCGGCGAAGACGGGGAAGAGCCGATGCAGTCCGCGGTAGTCGGAGTAGACGCGAGGGTGGTCGGTGGCGATGCCGGGAGGCGACGTTGCCGGGTGGTGGCGATGACATAGGCGACGAAGTTGTACTGGACGAGGACGAATGTGTAGGCGGCGAAACCAGCGGCGGCGGAGGCCATGCAGTTACGTGAGGAGGCGCGGCGGCGGTACACGAACTTGGCGATGAAGAGCCGACAGCTTGACGAAGACCATGCGCGGATGGCGGCGACCCGCGTCGTGGGAGCGACGCGGTGGTAGCCTGAGACGTCGGTGCGCGGGACGGCGAGGTAGACCGCGTGTAGCAGCACTACGGTCCGAGGGGACGACGTAGCTGTAGTACGCGAGTCGGTGCAGCGGCTTGAGGCCACCGGCGACGTACGCACCAGGGAAGGCGCGCTCGAGGCCGGAGGGTGGACCAAGGCGGCGGCGCGCGGCCTGAAGGGGCGGCGTTGCGACAGCCTGTTGCTTGATCGGTGATAGGCGCGTGCTCGGGGACGTGCTTGGCGGCGATGTGCGCAGATCGGTTGATCAGACCGATGGAGGCGCAGGACGTGCCATGGCGTGGACGACGACACGTAGATAGGAGTTGATGGCGACGTTGTCGGTGAAGTCCCGGGCGATGACGACGAAGACGGACCGGCGAAGAAGACTGCGCGGACGAGAACAGCCTGCCGCGACGCACGTAGGGGCGCCCCGTGTGCGGCGCGTGCGGCCGTGCCGAGCGGTTGATGAAGATGGCCGGTGCAAATCGATGCCGTTGTCGGAGTAGAGGCGCAGGTTGACGACGGCGGTGGGCGACTCAATCCGATCTAAGATCGGTAAACAAAAAAAGAAAACCGATCAAGAGATCGGAGAAGAGACTTACAGGGCAGCCGATCACGGATCGGCGGACGAGCCCTGCGTACGGGTTGCGCAGCCCCCGGCGGAGATCATGGAGATTGACCTCCCTAGGGGCAGCGCGGCGCTAGGGTTTGGGAGCGGCGGCGGCGGTGCTAGGGCTAGGCGGCGGCTGCTCTAGGGTAGGATCTAATTAGACTGATACCATGTAGAACGATAGAGAGGGATATGCGGAATATGTTGGATGTATTATTGAGCCTCGGGGACGAGTATATATAGGCGTACAGGGACCATCTTGGAGTACAAGACAAGACACAATCCTATCTCTATCCTAGTCGGTTACGTACCGCAGGTATACTCTAACACATCGGCCATATGTCTGTCTCACAATTTATTTAAAATCGCGTATGCAGTGGGTATATTCTATCCCATCTTCAATAATCATTTCGATGGCACATACATTCATGTCAGTTCTACACCATAAAAAGAAACTAAGAAGACTCAAGAACAACATCGAGAGATAAGCTTGAGAATAGGAGACATCGGCAAAACATGTCATCGTGTGATGTAAACAAAGCGTAATGCACGGCATGATGCTCTGCCGCAACGATGTTTTCTAGTGGTTGCACAAAGCATTCTATCTCATGCAGTCTAGAGAGTTGCGAGTTGTTTAAAGATATATATGATGTACTTTGAGTATCTTGCAATGATGAACCTGAGAAGTGAGAACATACTCTCACATGTATTTCTTCTAGTTACAATTTTCTTTTGAAAGCTCAACTACAAAATTCACAGCATAGCTTTGATTTTTGGGGACAGAAAGCTTACTCACACAGTTGCATTCATGTCACCCAGTTAGTTCTTAAAAGGCAACAAACCAGTTTTTTTGATAACACTAAGTCAGATTTAGACACTTAGGTGTGTTGACGGGCATTCTCTTGAACAAAAAAAATCCTTCTTCCACATTTACCAATTCGTTTAACCAACAACTAATTTATATCAACTAGGTAAGTGTCAGTGGACCGGCCGCTTTGTTCAGTGCCCTGTTGTCCGCCAACATCGATCCTTATAAACACTTTCATCGTCGCATTGAATTTGTTCAGGTGAGATTTTTGTAGAAGGCTCTTGATCCCGCCAGATACGAATGACGCTCATCAACTCAAATCTTTGATGCGACTAAACCTGGCCCATTGACAATTGTCATTTCCTCCACATCGAATTACATGAGTTGTGCTTATAGGCACAATTGAAAGAACAAAAGTAACCCCCAACGGCTAAAAATAAACCCCTGATATAGGCAACTAGCCAAACCGTGTTAGGTATGGCTGGACGCTCAAACTGACCTTTCCTGGGCTCGGCCCACCTGCAATTTTGACCGAGCCCAGCTGGCCAAGCTGGACCGTAACAAGCTCGGGCCAAGCTCGGCTCGGCTCGGTCCGGCTTGGAAGCTCGTTTGTATTTGCAAAAAAATAGTTTATGTCTGGCCGGAGAGGAATTAACTAAGGGTTTGAAGATCTCATAGATTTGCTAGTCTATTCTAGTTTTGTTTTCGTAATCAATATAATCGTGTACTCTTTGTTGGTTTAATATTTGTGGAAAATTCAAAAAAAATAACTATTGCTTGTTTAGGTTAGTGATAAGGTCAGCACAAAAGGCCACAGTACGGGTCGTCTTCGTCGCACCAAGGCTAGGTCACGCCGGCGCCATGCCCACACAAGCCCCGCTGAAACCCAACGTCGCCTCTTAGAATTTGTGCTCACCAACCTCGCATTCGTGCTCGCCAACCTCGAATTCATCCTCGCCGACCTTGAATTCGTGCACCGCCGCCGCCAGGAAGCACCGCTGCGTCGCCCACATCGTCGTTGTTGACGGAGAAGACCGGCCCCACCCACCAGTGACATACCACCGTGAGGCTCGCGAGCTACACCGAGCTTTCCACCAGCTTGAGCCGAGCTCCGTTTTGCGGCTCGCCGGTAGCAGACGTCGAGCTAGCTTAGGGCTCGGTAACTCTGACCTGGCCTTTTTGCAGGCTCGCCCCGAGCTGGACCGAGTTGGCTCGCGTTCGGCCACTAGGTAGTGGATGATTAAAAAATTTTTTTATATATCTTTAGAAACATTTTTTTATATATATGAAAGTCCTTGGGAATTTGTAGAATCTTTAGAAACGCTCGTGTTCGGCCTGGTCTGGGTTTATCCGTGGTAATCTGACCAAGTCGGCCCATGGTTTGTACTTGTACATCAGCCGATATAGGACGTGTTTGGTTGCCCGCATCGATTTTGGAACTTCCGTCTCCGTGGCTCAGTTGGGCGTGGCTCAACTGAAACGCGGCCTGAGCCATGATATGCAGCCCATTTGGTTGCCAACAATGTTATGGCCAGGCCCGTTCGGCTGGATGCAAAATTTCGTACCCTCGCGTTTGGTTGCCCACAAAAAGCACATGCAGCTTGGTGGAGGTACACTAAAATACACGGTGCAAATACATATTTAGTTCCAATGCAAGATCTACAAGTATACGATTCTCGAAACAGAAAAGTTATAACACGAATGTTGTGCGCAATGTTGAGATCTAACTACATGTCAAAGGGTTTCTCAAACGGTAGGCCGAGTGCGAAGAAATCGACAAAATTCTTCCAAAAACGTTCAAAGGGGAACTTCAAAAATCGGAAGCTACGCCTGACGAAACTCGAAACCGAGCACGGGAATGGAACCCCCTCGTCGATGCGCACATAGTTGATGTTCAACATTTTTCGAATCGACCTACGAATGTGTAGATCAGAGGCATAATTAGTGGAGGAGTTTAAGGGTAGGAGAGAAGATGAGAGGGAGAAAGTACCAGGGAAACGACCGATTCGAGTGTTCCTATCGGGCAAGGCTGAAGGTTCGTTCGCATACGGGCCAAGCAAAATTGCGGGCAACTAAAAAGGTCAAAAACATGGCCCAGAACCTGTTGGGGTGTCCATTATGAGATGAGCAGGAGAATCTCAAAATAAAATTAAATAAGATGAGCAGAAAGGCAACCCAAAAAAAAAAACAGAAAGGACGCCAAGACGGCTAGAACAAGATCCCATGCTGCATCCCAATCCCCCGCGCACTGACGGACCCAATAATTTCAAGGAAATTGCAGATAGCACCACTTGTTGGGGCGAGTTTTGCACAGAACCATGATGTCTACGCACGCTTCTATTCATGTAGACAGTGTTGGGCCTCCAAGAGCAGAGGTTTGTAGAACAGCAGCAAGTTTCTCTTAAGTGAATCACGCAAGGTTTATCGAACTCAGGGAGGTAGAGGTGAAAGATATCCCTCTCAAGCAACCATGCAATTAGTATAAAGAAGTCTCTTGTGTCCCCAACACACTCAATACACTTGTCAGATGTATAGGTGCACTAGTTCGGCGAAGAGATAGTGAAATACAAGTAATATGGATGATTATAAGTGGTAATTGCAATCTGGAATAAAAATGGCAGCAAGCAAACATGTAGCAGAACTTGTTGTAAACGGTGTTTCAATGCTTAGAAACAAGGCCTAGGGATCATACTTTCACTAGTGGTACCTCTCAACATGTTAGCACAACTGAATGCAAGTAAATGATACTTGGGATTATTCTCCTTCTTGATAACACAAGAGTACTATGTGTAGGGCTGCAAAAGCACTCCTCAAAGTCTGAGTAAACAAACACCACAATTCCCAAGAACAAGCCATGATAAATATCTAAATTATTCATAGAGTCACACACAAGTACCCACACTGTCACCTTGATACCGTGTTGTCACAATGACTCCGGAAACTAGATACAATCACTTGAGTAGCATAAATATTACATATGAATTCAGCGATACTAGCAATACTCATGATCACATAAAGATCACACCATGGGAGAGAGAGATAAACCACATAGCTACCGATAGAGCCCTCAGCCTCGGGGGAGACTACTCACACATGGTCATGGTGAGCACACTTGATGGAGAGGTTGATGAAGAGGTGCAGCCCGGAGAGGAGACGGCGGCCCGCTGCAGCCACGGCGCGGCGGCGGCGCTGGAGATGGCGATGGAGATGGCTCCGGGGGCACTTCCCCGTCCCGACGGCGTGCCGGAACAGAGATTCTGTCCCCCGAAACTTGTCGTCGATGGCGGCGGCGCTGCGGAACTCTTCGTGGAAATTGGCTTTTTTTTAGGGTTTTCGCCTCGGGGGAATAAATAGGCGAAGGGGCAACGTCGGTGGAGCCCGAGGGGCCCCCTCACCAGCTGGCGCGGCAGAAGGGGGCCGCGCCGCCAGGTGGTTTGGCCACCTCGTGGCTCCCCTTCGTCTCTCCTTCGGACTCCGTGTACGTGTTGGAAAAATAGGGACTTGGCCTTTTGTTTCGTGCAATTCCGAGAATATTCGCAGAAGTACTTTTCTGGAATAAAAACAGCAGAAAACAGGAACTGGCACTTCGGCATCTTGTTAATAGGTTAGTCCCAGAAAATGCATAAAAGTGATATGAAGTGTATATAAAACATGTAGCAATTGGTATAATATAAGCATGGAACATCAGAAATTATGGATACGTTGGAGACGTATCAAGCATCCCCAAGCTTAGTTCTACTCGTCCTCGAGTAGGTAAAACGATAACAACAAATAATTTCTGAGGAGACATGCTTTCACACAATCTTGATCAATATATTGCAAGGCTCATGTCATGAATGAAGTGACTCAAAGCAATGGTCTATAGTTTGCTAACAGATAGATAAAGAGTAAACAACTGAATCACATAAGCAAAAACTTTTCATGAATAGTACTTTCAAGACAAGCATCAAAAAGTTTTGCATAAGAGGTAACTCATAAAGCAATAGATTCAAAGTAAAAGGCATTGAAGCAACACAAAGGATGATTAAGTTTCAGCAATTGCTTTCAACTTGTAACATGTATATCTCATGGATAGTTGTCAACATAAAGCAATATAACAAGTGCAATAAGTAAACATGTAAGAATCAATGCACACAAAGTTGACACTAGTGTTTGCTTCTGAGATAGAAAGGAGTAGGTAAACTGACTCAACATAAAGTAAAAGATAGGCCCTTCGCAGAGGGAAGCAGGGATTAAATCATGTGCTAGAGCTTTTTAAGTTTTCGAAAGCATATAGAGACAAAATAAGTATTTGAGAGGTGTTTGTTGTTGTCAACGAATGGTAGTGGGCACTCTAACCCCCTTGTCAACCAGACTTTCAAGAGCGGCTCCCATGAAGGACGTTATCTCTACCAGCAAGGTAGATCATCCCTCTTCTCTTTTGTTTACACATGTATTTTAGTTTCTTTATAGTTGACACTCCTCCCAACCTTTTGCTTACACAAGCCATGGCTAACCGAATCCTCGGGTGCCTTCCAACATTCACATACCATGGAGGAGTGTCTATTTGCAATTAAGTTGCTTACTGATAAATCAGGGCAAAACATGTGAAGAGAATTATTAATGAAAGTTGTAATTAATTGGGGCTGGGCACCCCGTTGCCAGCTCTTTTTGCAAATTATTGGATAAGCGGATGTATATGCCACTAGTCCATTGGTTGAAAGTCTGTCAGTAAATGACAAGATTGAAAGATAAAACACCACATACTTCCTCATGAGCTATAAAACATTGACACAAATAAGGAGTAATAAAGTTTTGAATAGTTTAAAGGTAGCACATGAAGTATTTACTTGGAATGGCAGGAAATACCACATAGTAGGTAGGTATGGTGGACACAAATGGCATGGGTTTTGGCTCAAGGTTTGGATGCACGAGAAGCATTCCCTCTCAGTACAGAGTTTAGGCTAGCAAGGTTGTTTGAAGCAAACACAAGTATAAACCGGTACAGCAAGACTCAATAAAAACATATTGCAAGTATTATAAGACTCTACACTGTCTTCCTTGTTGCTCAAACATTTTACCAGAAAATATCTAGACCTTAGAGAACAAACATGCACCAAGTTCAACAAGCTCTACGGTAGTTCTCCACTAAGGCTTTAACTACATGATGCAAGAGCTTAAACATGATCTACTTGAGAGCTCAAAACAATTGCAAAGTGTCAAATCGAAACAAGACAATGATCTACAAGAATGCATATGTCTTTTCCAATACCAACTACCACATGTAGCATTTTCTTTTTCCAAACAAACACCAATCAATTTATTTAAACATAAACTCTCCAAATGATATATAATGCAGCAAGAGAGTATTTATAAACAAGTGCTAACAGCTCGAAGAGATGCATGAAAAACAGGAGCTAAAAGCACTGCAGTAGCTAGTTAAGAATACTCAACAAATATAAGTGAAGAACATGAGTATTCACATGAAAAAGCGGAGCGTGTCTCTCTCCACACAAGGATTGCTAGGATCCGAATTTATTCAAAAAAAACAAACAAAAAAAATAAAAGCACACAGACGCTCCAAGTAAAGCATAAGATGTGAAAGAATTAAAATATAGTTTCACTAGAGATGACCTGATAAGTTGTTGATGAAGAAGGGGATGCCTTGGGCATCCCCAAGCTTAGACGCTTGAGTCTTCTTGAATATGCAGGGATGAACCACGGGGGCATCCCCAAGCTTAGGCTTTTCACTCTTCTTGATCATATAATATCATCCTTCTCTCTTGATCCTTGAAAACTTCCTTCACACCAAACTCGAAATAGTTCTCATTAGAGGGTTAGTGCATAATTAAAAATTCTCATATTCTGTGATGACAATCATTCCCAAAGCTTCTGGACATTAGCTACAGCCACCAATGCTTTGTGGAGCAAAGAAATCCACAAACATCGTAAAAGAGCGAATGCAAAACAAAAGGCAGAATCTGTCAAAAACAGAACAGTCTGTGAAGACGAATTTTTTCGAGGCACTTAAGTTGCTCAGATGGAACAGGTCCTTTTAATGAAAGTTGCGTACATATCTGAGGAAGATGCGTGATTTTTTAGAATTTTTCGATTTTTCTGCAGAGAGAAAAGCTCAAATTCGTGACAGCTAAAAATCTGTTCTGCGCAGAAATCCAAATCTTGCATCAACTTTCAATAAAAGACTTTACTTGGCACAACAATGCAATAAAATAAAGATACAAAGGAGTTGCTACAGAAGTAACAAGCACCTTGACTCAAAACAAAAAGAAAAGCAAAAATAACAGAAAAAAACAATGGGTTGTCTCCCATAAGCGCTTTTCTTTAACGCCTTTTAGCTAGGCATAGTGATTTTGATAATGCTCTCATATGTATAAGAGTTGAATATAGAGAGCATCAAAAAGCAAATACCAAACACATTTAAGTCTAACCCACTTCCTATGCAAAGGAATCTTGTAAGAAAACAAATTATTGAAGCATGAAGCTACTAGCATAGAAAGACAAAACAAGTGCAACTTCAAAATTTCAACAAAAAGAGAGGAGACTTGATATTATTGAGATATATGAATCCATGTCTCCCTCTCTCATAAAAACTTTCAGTAGCATCATTGATAAAATCCACAATATAACCATCACATGAAACATTCTTACCATGATCCATATGCACAAAAGTATCAATATTTTCCACACAAGAAAAGTTCTCTCTTAATAACAATGGGAGCAGGATCATCATAAAGAACTCGAACATGATAGACAAGTTGTATATTAAAGGGATGGTTTTGGGTAATCCTCCATAACTATGACAAGTTTCATGAGGATGATTGTAATTATAACCTATGTCATAGTATTCTTTATAATAATTATCAAAGACTGGAGGCATAGTATCATCATAAGCAATAGAATAGTTATCTTCCAAAGTGTGTTCATCTGTAAACATATCATCATTTTTACTAGAAGGAGATGTATCAAACATATAATCAGCAGTAGCAAAAGGATTTTCAAACACATCACTAGGAGAGAGGTCTCAGATATATAATTATTACTAGCAAAAGGATTTTCAAACACCTCATCCCCAAGCTTAGAGCTTTTCATATCATCATTGGAAGAAACATGGATAGTACTAATAGTATGGCAATTATTAACATCATCATTTTCAGAATTGGTACCCCAAAGATTTTCAATATCAAAAGTAGTTCTTTTCCCAATCATGATCACTAATATAAATAACAGGCATAGGTTCATCATCAAGTTCAGAATCATCGAATTCAGAATTATAAGTATCAATTGTAACAGGAGCAACAAGTTTGGGAGAAGATACCGTTTCCTCTCTCCTTTTACTCCTCTTCTTCTTCTTCTCTTCCCTTCTTCTTTTTTCTTTAGGAGGGAGAGGTTTGAAAGGAAGCTCCTCCACATAACCTGGTTTAGTATTAGAGACAATGGAAGAAACTTGGGGGACTCCTCTCTTTCATTAATGAGAACAAAACACATATTAGTCCTGTCATACTTTGGTAAAGTCTCATCCTTTATAATATTTTGTATGTAGGTGTTAGCATGGCAATTATTAACACAATAGAGATAACATCCATGCAACACACTATTCATATCAAGATCACTCATATCTAACAAGGAAGTTTTTCTTGATAACTCTTCACACCCCAAAAATAATGTAAGTTCATCATGTTGATTAGGAGTGATCATGTTATCACAATACAAATTTGCAGTAATTGGATTCGAAAGGCTATTATCATGACCTGAACATTGAAAATTAAAATGACCCACTTCATAGCAAAGTTCACAAATAAAAGGATGGAGGTCACAAACTTTTTCACCAAGATCTCTTAGAGCCTTGTACCATGTTCTAGTTTTTTCATTCCTATGATAGATACAATATTCATCTTCGATTTGATTAATTCCACAAGGTCTATGCATTCCACAAAAATTAACATGCTTATAAGAAATAGTATTTTCAGAAGTTTGAGCATGTTTATTGCAATCATTAACAACAATTTCATTTTCCATGCAAGTGTCTTTGAAAGGTTCATGATACACGTCCCAATTTTCTTTAGGAACATTAATATGAGAAGCAAAGGTTCTAAAACAATCAACAATAATTTGAGAATCAAGACCATATTTAGCACTAAGCTCTTGAAAACTAGCAGTTTCAACGAAAGACTTAATGCAATCATATTCATAGTTTATACCTGATTCTTTACCTTTGTCATTCTCCCAATCCTCAGCATTGTTTTGAATTCTTTCAAGAAGATCCCATCTAGCTTCAACCTTCTTGCTTGTGAAAGAACCATGTGAACATGCATCTACATAATCCTTGTAATGACCTGAAAGCCTTGCATAAAAATTAGTAACAATTATTTCCTCAGAAAGCTCATGGTTAGGACATTTGAGTATTAATGTTTTCAGCCTTCCCCAAGCTTGAGCAATGCTTTCTCCATCATGAGGGTAAAAATTATAAATGTAATTCCTATCTAGATGCACTTCATGAAGAGGATAAAATTTAGAGTAAAAGAGAGATTCAAGCTGTTTCCAATTCGAAGGTTGTTCATCCAGCAACCTATACCATTCCTTTGCTTTGTCCTTAAGTGACAATGGAAATAGTTTCCTCATGACATTTTCTCTTGATAAACCTGCAACCTTAAATAACTCACAAAGTTCTGTAAGTTTCGACAAGTGAACACTTGGATGGATTGATCCACCCCTGCATACTGATCATTCATAACCCTTTCAACAATTTTCATAGGTATTTTAAAAGAAATACTTTCAACGGGTGGATTTGGAATATCACAAACATCATTAGAATTATCACATATTGGAGACAAAGCATTATCAAGGCAAAATAATTCCTCCATAGCTGAGGAGCAAAAAAGATTATTTTCATATAAACTAGCTTCCCCAAGCTTAGGCTTTTCCACAGCCTTAGCAATAATGGTGTCCAAAGAATTTATACTAATAACATTACTACCACTATTATGCAAACAAGCCTCCATAGGTTTTTTAATTTTCTCTTCAAAAGCATCATGTCCTAATTCCATATAAAGTTCATAAGATCTCTAATTTTTTGTTGTTTTCCATTAAGCCTAACTAGTGAAAATAAAAACAAGAAACAAAAAGAAATAATTGCAGAATCTAAAGGAGATACCTTCCAACACTTACCTCCCCGGCAACGGCGCCAGAAACTAGCTTGATGTCTACGCACGCTTCTATTCTTGTAGACATTGTTGGGCCTCCAAGAGCAGAGGTTTGTAGAATAGCAGCAAGTTTCCCTTAAGTTAATCACCCAAGGTTTATCGAACTCAGGGAGGAGTGTTGGGCCTCCAAGAGCAGAGGTTTGTAGAACAGCAGCAAGTTTCCCTTAAGTGAACCACCCAAGGTTTATCGAACTCTGGGAGGTAGAGGTCAAAGATATCCCTCTTAAACAACCCTGCAATTAATATACAAGAAGTATCTTGTGTCCCCAACACACCCAATACACTTGTCAGATGTATAGGTGCACTAGTTCGGTGAAGAGATAGTGAAATACAAGTAATATGGATGATTATAAGTGGTAATTGCAATCTGGAATAAAAATGGCAGCAAGCAAACATGTAGCAGAACTTGTTGTAAACGGTGTTTCAATGCTTAGAAACAAGGCCTAGGGATCATACTTTCACTAGTGGCACCTCTCAACATGTTAGCACAACTGAATGCAAATAAATGATACTCGGGATTATTCTCCTTCTTGATAACACAAGAGTACTATGTGTAGGGCTGCAAAAGCACTCCTCAAAGTCTGAGTAAACAAACACCACAATTCCCAAGAACAAGCCATGATAAATATCTAAATTATTCATAGAGTCACACACAAGTACCCACACTGTCACCTTGATACCGTGTTGTCACAATGACTCCGGAAACTAGATACAATCACTTGAGTAGCATAAACATTACATATGAATTCAGCGATACTAGCAATACTCATGATCATATAAAGATCACACCATGGGAGAGAGAGATAAACCACATAGCTACCGGTAGAGCCCTCGGCCTCGGGGGAGACTACTCACACATGGTCATGGTGAGCACATGTCGTGGTGGTGTCACGGCAGATGCCATAGGATGGCTTAAGTTGTGGGCTCGCTAGGACGTTGGGGGATCCGGGGAGGGTTTGCGCGCTCGCGAAGCACGCATGAAGAACAACAAAGAACTTGCAAGAACAAACAAGAACAAGCAGAACCAAGAAGAAGCAAAGAACACCGCGATGTACCCTGCTTCGGGGCCCTCTTGTGGAGGTAACACCCCTACTGCAGCACTAGCCTACTACCTTTATATCTCAAGTGTTTACAAGTACAGAGTGCTCCTTGAGCTGTATGAAGAACAATGGTGAGAGCTCTGTGAGGAAGATGGAATAGGGGGGAAATGAGTCCTCTCCTTCATCGTCCCTCTCTCTGGAGGATGTAGTAGCTTACTTATACACTAACCGGATTACCGTTTTGCCCCTGGCTGGAAGTGATAATGGCATGGACAAGAGGAACAGGACAAGCCTCTGCCTCCTGTCAATCCAACGGCCGGACTGTCAGGCCTATCTTGCCCCTTCGGGCAATGGCAGCTGTAGCCCACCGGGTCTGGGTCACATCCTCTTTCCCGAACTGGCCGAGTCAGCTCCTAGGTTGCTGCGCTCCCAGGAATCCCGTGGCCTGACCTGGCTGTCAAGTCCTAGCAGGCCTACCTTGCCTCTTCAGGCAATGGCAGGCGTAGCCCGCCGGGTCTAGGCCACATCATCTTTCCCGAATTGGCCGAGTCAGCGCCTAGGGCCTCGCGATCCGGAAAACTCGCGACTCGACCTTGCTGTCTTCTGAGCCCCGGTCAGTAGAACTGCAGGACCCGTGACCTTACTGACAATACTTGGCCCTGGTGCAATATCCGATCACCTTATCCGGATCCTTCCTGACCAACCCGGCTAATTTAACCGGTTCTCTTTAATCCGATCCGGCTTGACCTTACCGGATCCTCCTTGACCTCTTTCCGCACTCCAGCTTGATCGAGAGTTAACCACTCTCCCAGGAGATCCGGCCCAAGTGACCCGGCTAGACACTGATCCGGCCAGCTCTTTATCATCCATTATACTACATCTTTGCCCTACCCGGGGGCAGCCCCCCGACAGTAGTCCCCGAAGCTGGTGCGGTTCTACAGCCTCGGCTGAAGAACCGTAGCAGGTTAAAAACAAGCACTACTATCCGAATCACATAAACTTGTCTCCGGATTTCCCGGGACACTTTGGCCGGAAATCTCTGCGCAAAGCCGTGTTATCCGGGTCTTTGATTTGACATGCCAATGTCAGCACAATATTCGGGTCCACCGGACACTTGAGTGTATTTGACCCAATGACCGTGTCTCCTCGAATTCTTCGCTGACAGGCACATTTGATCCGTACAACCACTTCCCATTCTGTGACCCACCATGTGCCCGAAATACACGGTCACAGCGGAGACCACAAAGTTCCAGGGCGCGGTTATCCTGCGACGCCCCGAAAACTGCGCAGTAGTGCGTCAGTTACCACTCAGCACTATAAATAGGGGTGCGGGGTGTCTCTTCTTCTCCGCTCGTTCCCCACTCCGAAAACCTCCATCTGCGCCTCTGCCGCCGCCGCAATCTCGCCCTCGCATCCTTGCCGCGCCGGAGACGTCCTCGACACCTGAGAAGACTCGCCGGAGTCGCGCATTGCGCCCTGCACCGCCGTTCCAACACCAAGCCTCTCCTCGCCGTACGCAACCGTGAGTTCTTCTTCCTCCGGCCATGGCCACCGCGACCAAGTTCGTACGCACGAGGAACTTACGCCTGTTTCTTTTTGTAGATTCATTCCCATATAAATCCATGGCAAGCCTCAGTGCATCCCTAGATCTCCTGTCTAGATTTTGCACTAGATTGCCCTAGTTTTGCTTGCCATCGTATGAGCAGTTCAATCACATTTTTACTCGTGATTTCCTTTCTTTTTACTGCCGCGGTAGATCTTGTGTAACCCTAGACTTTTGCGGAAGGTGTTTGTGATTGCCATCCGAATCACCTTCTCTGCTGAACCCGGCTAGCTTCTTCCGGGATGATCTGAGCCGAATCACTTTAGACCTGGTTCGATTATACCATTATCCGATTCATTTTGACTCGGCCCTACCCGACTTCTTGCAGGATCGATCCGGATATGGCGAAGCTTCCTCCCGGCAGATGGGAGGTTCTGATGTAACAAAGGACGATCTGGAATGGCTATTAAGCACCCGGCGTATAACCTCTCAAGTTATATGCCGCAAACCGGGGAAGGAACTCGCACCGGTCACCGAACCTGGTGAACGTGTGGTGTTTCTAGCGCACTTTGAGCACGGATTCGGATTGCCAGCGAGTGATTTCTTCCGGGCTTTCCTAGATTTCTTTGGCTTACAGCCTCATCACCTCCCGGCTAATGCCTTCGTTTCTCTATCGGCCTTTTCTTCCTTTTGCGAAGGCTATCTCGGTGTCTGGCCGACTGTCGATATATGGGCAAAGTATTTTCACCTCCGCAAGCAGACTATTCCAGGCACCAAGCCGAAGCTGATGACTGCTTGTGGTTCGGTTAGCATTACGCCGAGGACGGGATCCGTCTTTCCCCGTATCACTGGCCTAGACACTGTCAAGAAGTGGCAAAGGACTTTCTTTTATGTGAAGAGTGCTGAAGGCCATGATGCCCTCAACCTGCCCGAGTTCAAGATCGAGCCACCCACGCCGAATTAAACTTCGGATATAATCCGGCTGAAACCATTGCAGAGCTCCAGACAATACATGAAACTCTGGAGGACCTTGTGGAGAAGGGCCTGGATTCGGACGATCTCCTCCGGACCTTTATCTCCCGCCGTGTCAGTCCTTTACAACAACGTCAACACAAGATTTGCCATATGAGCGGTCTGCTAGATCCTACCCGGATCAGCAAACACGCCCTCACCAAAACTTCCGTCAAGAGACGCGTGAATGCCATTGCATTCACCGAGATGTCGGATAAGTGGAAATGGGGCGTGGAGCCATTTCACCGGGACGCACTTCCACCGCAGGTTAGTACATCATTCTCCGGGTTAATCCGTACTCCACAAAAATGTCATTGGACTAATCCGGATTTGCCTTGATTTTACTGCAGCTGTTCGACCGCCAGATCACCGAAGACGGCGATCTTTCCACAAAGGTATGGGCACGGGATCGCAGCCCGCTGCGCGAGGGCGAAGAGGAACCGGATACGGATGATTATCTGCCGATTCCGCGCGCCAAGCCAATCCGCAAGGGTAAGCAAACAACTATTCACAATGAAGATGAGGATGATGATTGCCGGATCCTAGATCCCATTGATGCTATTCCGATTTCATGGTCACCACCTTGTGTTCCAGCCAAAGAAGATACTCAAGGGACATCTCGGAAACGCGCTGATGCGCCCGGATCTGATGCCCCTAAAGCAAAAAGAATCAAGAAGGCTGGCTCCAAGCCGAATCGGCTCAAGCCCATGCCAACCACTAAGGGGTAATATCAACTTAACTTTATTTGCTTTCTTCCTCTATTAACCGAGTTATCTTCATCCGGATTAACTGTTTACTTTGCCTTATGCAGTGACGTCATCCTCACCGAGCAAACTCACTCATCCATCTCTTCTCCCATTCCTCCACTGGATTCGGCTATGGAGAACCGGTCTCCTGAAAAGGTTGTTACTTCTCCAGTGCGTACTACAACTGCCAACATTCCCCAGCCGACTCCCGCATCAGAGCCGGTTATTGACTTGGAGAGCGAGGAAACCCTGGTTCCTGTCCGAGATTCAACCTGGCCACGCCCTCTGAAGGAGCTGGAGAAGGAAAAGGCTAAGACATCGGCTAAGCCCTTGCCTAAGCCGGACTCTCGCCCTACACCCGCAGCTCAAGCCCTGCTGAATCAAGAGCAGCAGAAGAAGAAAAAGCAGAAGCAGCAACATCAACAACAAATTTCCGAACAGCAGCAGAAGCAACAAAAGCAGAAGCAGACCCCGGGTGCGTCACCGCAACCCAAGCCGACTCAAGGTGCCTCTGGCTCAATTCCAACCACTTCGGATAAGCAGGTGGTTACTAGCACGAAAGTTCCTGCCGCCCCATCAGCGATTCGATTCGGCCAGGCCCTGTCGAATCCCCGCCCTCCGAGTAGCGATAAGCTCGAGTCCGCCAAGCAATTCATTGAAGCTTGGAATGATGCTGACCTCGCCAAAGACTTCTCTACTTCAGCGCCACATCCGGCTGGGCCTAGTCGGATGTTTCAAACTCTACACTCCGTGCAGACCTCGGTCGTTGAAGCTAACCGGGTCTTCGAGGTAACTTTACCGAATCCTGCTTTTACTTTATCATTATCAATCTGCACCATTCCCAGTCCCCGAGATTCGGTCGAACGACTGATACTCCTCCGAGTAAGAAAGTCATTCGGCTTGAATCTATAAAACTTGATTCGGTTAATCTCGGGCCAGTCCCCGAGATTCTTTTGACGCCATTTGCCTGTTTTCTTTCAGGAAACCATGACGGCTCGCAGCAAGCTCTTTAAGCAGCTCGCCCATCAGCATCAGAAGCTCCAAACTTCCTTCGATGGGCTCTGCCTTGAAATGGACAATAAAGAAGAAGAGCAGAAGCGCGCTTTAGAGGAGCAAAAGTCAGAGGTGACTCGGCTCCAGCGAGAGCTTAGCCGGGTTGAAAAAGTGAAGGACAAGGTCAAAGGAGAGCGGGATACGCTGCGGAAGGAGAGAGACACGATCCAGAAGGAGCGAGATGTTTGCAAAGCCGCACTTGCAGAGCGGGCCAAACTAGACAAGCAAATTCAAACGTCCATTGCCGAATCTGAAGCCGAAGTTAAAGCGGCGAAAGAAGAATTGAGTGCTCACAAAGCAGCCAGTGCGAAATGGTTGTCTGCACTTGCAGCCTCAATGATGACATGGACCGTAAGTTTTGCTGAATCCTTCTTTTCCTTCTGCTCTTATCCGACATATATTTTTGTGTTCCTTCTCGCTTAACTCGGTATTAGCTTATTTGTTTAGGAGAGTTTACCAGCATCCGGCTTCAAGCCGCCAAAGCTGTGAGAGATGCCCGAGCTGAGAGAGCCAAATTAACCGGTGCTCCGCTACCAGAGACATGGGACATTGAAGATCACCTTACTGCACTCAAGGCTCGGATTGCCCCTTTGAAGGATTCCCACATTGATCTGCTCAATGCAAGCCTCAAGGCTCACCGAATCTTATTTCCTGAGTCTCGGCAAGTCCGGTCTGCGGAAGAGCTAATCAAAGATCTGGATCAAACGAAGAGCCGGTTACAGCAATGGAGATCTTCGTCCGCCCGCGCCGGTGCTGATGCTGCCTTGATCCTTATCATGTCTTGGTATGAACTGATTGATCTCGCCAGAGTGCGCTCCCTTCGCGAGGGTTCTCCATGGGCTTCAGATCCTGACCGGATCAAGATCCGCGAGGAATCTGCCAACTTTATGGCGGGATTTGCCAACACCAAACATCTTGATCTGGAGGCTCCGGTCTACTCTGATGGGGAAGAAACCGAAGAAGAGGAATCGGACGATGCCTCTGTTGAAGATTATGCCGATTCTGAGGACGAGTCTGATGATTCGGCTAACTCTGTCGAAGATGCTCCTGTCAAGTCCACCAATATCCCAGCCTCTGACTCGGCTAAGAATACCGAAGCAACTCCGGCCCAGACTTCCGAATACCAGCAACTGATTCGGCAGAGATTACCAAACAAGCTTCAGCTGATCCGGATACTTCCGAATCTGCCAACCTTCAAGCTCTCCACGCAAGGTTGCCCCTGAAGTTCCTCCATCTTCTGAGTCCATTCCAGCAACGGAACCCCCTGCAACCGAATCTATTCCAACCGAAGCTCGCGCGCCCGAGGCCCCTGCAACCGAATCTCCTGTAACCGAACCTGCTACAACCAAGTCTGCCGCTTCCTGAAGTGACTTAGTGAAAAAACGTTAAATCCCCGGTATGCCGGGAGCAGATGTAATAATCAATTTAAGTTCTTCCGAGACTACTCTTATTTAGCTTAATGCGATCCGGACGAGGTTTATGTTGGATCATTTTAAACCGAGTCCCCGAGTCTGTTTTCTTGTTTACTATTTTTGCCGAATCTTTGCTCTTGTCTACCTTTTAGGTGTTTGACAGTCGAGTCACAAGATAGGAATCATAGCATACAATACTTGAAACATGCGAGTTAAGGTTTAGAATCATCTAACATAAACAAAAAATAAATAACAGGGTTAGTAAACGACATCTGCCGAATCGGTTTTGGACCGAGTCCCCGAGTCCATTTTCATGTTTCCCATATTCCTCATCTCTGCTCTTGACTACCATTTTGGTGTTTGTCAGTCGAGTCACGAGATCAACAACACAGCATACATTACTTGAATTTTGGGACGAGGTTCAAAGCAATTCGACACATGAACGATATGGACAAAACAGTAATAAAAAACACATGCATAAGGACAAGCAGTCCCCGAGTCCAGACTCGGATTGCTGCAATTTCATTTATGATAAACTGAAATACATACATTGCGCCCTTAAGAGTAAAAGGGTCGAAGCAGAGCTACATTCCAGGGTCGCTTAGTTTCCTCTCCGGGTCTGTCCAGGCCATCCTTCCTTGGTTCCTGTGCATCTACAAGGTAGTACGAGTCATTGTGCATAGCCCTGCTCACAATGAATGGTCCCTCCCATGGAGGTGACAACTTGTGTCGGCCTTTGCTGCGCTGCACCAGCCTTAGTACAAGATCTCCCTCATGAAACACTCGAGGGCTGATCTTTCGACTATGATATCGTCGGAGATTCTGCTGGTATATTGCTGTCCGAGATAGAGCCAATTCTCTTGCTTCCTCTAGCAGATCCACTGCATCTTCCCGGGCCTCTTTTGCCTCGGTTTCAGTATACATTGCCACCCTTGGTGCATCATGTTCTATGTCAGTGGGTAGCACAGCTTCTGCCCCATAAACCAGAAAAAATGGCGTATAGCCAGTTGACCGATTCGGCGTGGTCCTTAGACCCCACAGTACTGATGGTATCTCGTCTATCCAGCATCCCGGAGTTTTCAGCAATGGTTCAATGAGCGAGCCTTGATGCCGGCCAACACCAGGGCATTTGATCTTTCCACTTGCCCATTAGACTCCGGATGTGCCACCGAGGCTATATCTAGCCGGATTCCCTTATCCATGCAAAACGAGCAAACTCCCACGCAAAGTTTGTGCCGTTATCCGAGATGATGCTATGAGGGTATCCGTATCTCAAAATAATTTCTTTCAGGAAAGTTACAGCCGAACGACCATCTACTTTCCGGATTGGTTTCACCTCTATCCACTTGGTGAACTTATCCACCATCACCAGCATATGTGTCATGTTACCCTAGCCGGCTTGAAATCTCCCACCATATCTAAACACCACACAGCAAACGGCCAAGTGATAGGAATTGTTTTGAGTGCCGATGCGGGTAAGTGTGTTGTTTGGCAAACCTTTGGCATCCTTCACATTTTCGGACTATGTCCTCTGCATCCGCGTGAGCAGTGGGCCAGTAAAATCCATGCCGGAACACCTTAGCCACCAGGGCTCTTGTGCTGCAATGATGTCCACATTCTCCTTGATGTATCTCCAGGAGCATCTCCTTGCCCTCGGCTGGCTCCACACAACGCTGTAGCACCTCGGTTGCACTCCTTTTGTATAACTCCTTGTTGATGATGGTGTAAGCCTTGGACCTCCTCTGCACTCGCCTAGCTTCGGTTTCATCATTGGCAAACTCCCCTCCGACATGAACTTCATGATTTCTTCAGCCCATTCCGGTACTGGATGCAAAGGGAATAAGTGCTCATCTATCTCCACTGGTTCGGCCGCCATTATTTCTTCTATCAGCTTCTGCCCATTCCCTAAGATTCGGTTAGCATCACCTTCTTCTCTGCTCCTCTTTCCTAAGATCCGGTTAGCAGTCCCCGGGTCTCGCCATGCAGTCCCCGGGTCTTCCCCAATGTACCCGACATCAACATTCATAGGGACAGCCTCAGATTCTTGCTTTGGGATAAAAATTGACTCGGAATCAGGCGAAGGTTTGATTGAAGGGACCCTTAGGTGATTCAAGGATATTCCGGGTGGAATTGCATCCCTAGACGACCCGAGTTTTGACAGGACATCAGCAGCTTCGTTCTCCAACCGAGGTATGTGCTTGTACTCGCAGCCTTCAAAAAATCCTGAAATTTTCTGGACATGAAACGATACAGTGCCATATTGGCATCAAGAGCATCCCAATTTCCAGAAGACTGCTGCACCACTAAATCCGAATCACCAAAACATTCTATTCGGCGGATGCCGATGTCCCTAGCCACATTAAGCCCATGGATCAGTGCCTCATATTCGGCCACATTGTTTGATGCTGAGAAATGAATCTGCAACACATATCGCAACTGATCTTGCTTCGGTGATGTGAGTACTACCCCAGCACCTAATCCGATTTTGGTTTTGGAGCCATCAAAGTGCAACTTCCAGTAATTGTAATCCGGCTTGGGTGGTTCATACTGCATTTCGCCCAGTCACAAAGGAAATCCGGTAAAGCCTGAGACTTGATAGCATCTCTTCTTTCATAATGCGGGGTATAAGGAGACACTTCTATTGCCCATTTGGCAACTCGGCCAGTCGCATCTTTGCACCCAATGATCTCCGAGATTGGAGCTTCACATACAACGGTGATCGGGTGCTCTGGAAGTAATGTTTCAACTTCTTGGCCGCCAGGTATACACCATATGTCATTTTTTGGTAGTGAGGATAATTTTGCTTTGAGGTTGAGATCACCTCACTTAAATAGTACACCGGTCTCTGCACGGATTTACCCTCCTCTTCTCGCTCTACCACTATGACCACACTTACGACCCGGTTAGTGGCCGCAATGTAAAGTAGCATTGGCTCATTCGGCAAAGGTGACGCCAGAATTGGTGCAGTGGACAACATCTTTTTTAATTCATTGAAAGCCGAATCTGCTGCGGGGTCCACGTGAACCCGGTGCTTTTTTCATCAATTGATACAAGGGCAAGGCTTTTTCTCCTAGCCGACTCACAAACCGACTTAACGAGGCTAAACACCCGGTGAATTTTGTACATCTTTTAGACATTTAGGCAATTTCATTTTTCTATGGCTCGGATCTTAGCCGGATTCACCTCAATACCTCGGCTCGATACAAGGAAACCGAGCAACTTTCCAGCCGGGACACCAAAGGTGCATTTATCCGGATTCAATTTCAACCGATATTTCTCAAGTTCACAAATGTTTCCTCGAGATCCTCGAGGAGAGTGTTTTTCTTTAGTTTTGATGACGATATCATCGACATACACCTGCACATTTTGCCCATTTGAGAGTGTAAGCATTTCTGCATACATCTCTGATAAGTTGCACCGGCATTTCTCAAACCGAAACACATGACACGATAGCAATACGCCCCGTACGGGGTAATAAAAGCAGTCTTTATTTGATCTTTAGGGTTCAGTGGTATCTGGTGAAAACCAGAGTACGCATCAATAAAAGACAACAACTCACACCCAGCAGTAGAATCGATCACTTGATCAATCCGAGGTAAAGGAAACGGATCCTTCGGGCACGCCTTGTTTAGGTTGGTGAAGTCGATGCACATGCGCCACACCTTGACCACCGCTGGTTCGTCCTTCTTCTTCTCTACCAGAACCGGATTGGATATCCAGTCTGGATGCAACACCTCCATAATGAATCCGGCTGCAAGTAACTTAGCCAGCTCATCAAGCACCACTTTTCTTCGATCATCTGAGAGACGCGAGTCGGTTGCCTCACCGGTTTTACATCCGGCCTGACAAATAAAGAGTGCTCTGCCAACTCCCTCGGAACACCAGGCAGGTCCTTAGCCGACCATGCAAAGATATCCCGATTCTCACGGAGGAAGTGACAGAGCGCGCTTTCCTATTTCTCGCCCAACCCGGCACCAATGATGGCCATGCGCTCCGGATTCTCCGGGTCAATGGGGATCTTCTTTGTCTCCTTGGGCATCTCAAATGTTGCACCTCCATCCGGATTGGTCATAGCCAGCACACCGAGCTGAGCTGACTTCGCCATTGCCACCACCTCATGCATTTGCTCTTCTCAGCTTGGATCACCAATGATTCGGCTAAGGTGGAACCGACCGTGGCACACTGTATGGCCTTTTTGTAATCTCCCGCAACAGTGATAATACCATTCGGGCCAGGCATCTTCATTTTAGGTAGGCCACATGAGTGGATATCATGAACTTGGCTAATGCAGGCCTGCCAAGCAGAGCATGGTATGGGCTCTCCAAATCTACCACCTCGAATTCGAGACTCTCAAGCCGGTGATTGTCCTTGGTACCAAACAGCACATCTACCCAGATCTTACCCATTGGGGAACAAGACACCCCGGGTACTATACCATGGAAGGTACAACTGCTCTGCTGCAATGATTCGGCGAAATACCCAACTTGACCATTGTGTCCCGATACATGATGTTTATGGCACTGCCATTGTCAATCAAGACTCGGCTAAACCTCACGTTAAGCTTGGGTCCAACCAAAGTCGGATCCACCACCAGTGCATAGTTTCCTGGACTTGGCATAATTCTGGGGTTATCAGCCCTGCTCCAAGTGATCTCCTGCTCGGACCAATTCAGGTATTTTGGGACTGCTGGCATGACTGCATTCACCTCCTTCGCCCTTCGCAGCTGACTTTTCTTGTCAGTTGGCTCGGTCACAAAAACCACATAACTTTGATGAGCCTCCTTGTACTCATTACCGGGGTACCCACCTTGCCGACTCGGACCAGCACCGTTGCCGTTGCTTCCCATGTTTACCAGGTTAACCGGCTTTGTGGCTACCGGTCTTGGAGCTCCATCGTTCACCGGGGTTGCATTGGCTCTGGTTAAAGGCATATTCGGCCTAAAATTCGGTCTAGGAGCACCTCTCTGAGGTGGTCCTCTTTGACCCTCCGCCTGAATGCGATGATGCCAGCTACAATTCCGAGTCGAATGATTGGCCGGCTTGCGTGGGTCTATTGTGTGATAATAGTGTAGCGTACCTGCACTTAAAATATGGCGAGGTACCTGTGTATAGTGCAAACCCCTGGATCGTTTCATTTGCACACACAGTTTAAGATGTAGTATCACAACAAAGTATCATTATTACATCGAATGATCCAGACTTGGTAAAATATTCATTACAACTTGCATAGCATATAGCTAGCTTGAAAAAGTAAAGCAGCGGAAATAATAATCTTCATGGAGTCCTCATCCTTTGCATGTGCCACAGGCGAAACATGTTGGTTGCAGACTCGAAACCCCCTAACGAAACTCACTCGTCGTCAGAACAATCTGCAACAAATAAAAATTTGCAACAGAGTGGGTCAGAACCATTAAAAATGGATCTGGCAAGTGACACTATGTGGACACTTAATGGAATAACTCTAATAGCCTATATGCATATTTGGCTGGTGGAGTTTCAAGGCTATTTTGCATAAAAGCCAATTTTGCCTAACACTTTGTAAAACATTTTCTTCAAAAGTTGGAGACGATATGGTATAAGACCATAGTCTCATCTACCCTTGTTCACCATCAAGTTTTACTTTCGAAATTGGAATGATGAAGCCTCCGTTAAATCCTTGATCAGCTGCTCAAATTGTCCGTAACCGGGGACACGGCTAAGTACTTAGTTTTTAAACTCTGCAGAGGTTGTGCACTTTCACCATTAGACCCAACAAACCCAAACTATCCTCAAGCACCCAATTTGTGCTAAGGAAAAGGAGAGAGTTGAGACGAGACTTTTCAGAAGCATTTCCTCATCCCATGCCGCCTTGACCCGTTCCCATTCTAACCATCTACCACCACCTGTCAAGACGGGACGAGTCCACGCAACTTAATCCATCAAGTCAGAGCCCATATGACTAATGGTTGCACGGTAAGCAATCTTCACTTAGAGAAAACATTGGCCCCTTAATACCCTGGGTGGCAACCACAAGTGACCATCCCTTAGAGGTCACCCCTAAGAGATGACACTCAACCTTTCCATCATCTTTTCATAACCAAGTCCACCCAGGTGATAAATTACTTAGTAGAATTTAGCTTTAAGGAAAACACATTTGCATAGCATCCAATAATCTACTAAGTTATCAAAAGCGATTCTAGACACAACTAGAGTAAAGGTATGGTGGGTTTAGCATATAGCTAAAATTCTATCCAACACATGCATATAAGAAATACACTAAGTAATGCATATAAAATACTTAGGAAATTTATGGGGGTGTGCCACTTGCCTCGGCAAACAGAAGAACAGGTGTAGCAGTTGCAACCACCTTCGTCTCTCTCCGGAATTTCTACCAAGTCAAACAAATCACAAATAAACATACATTCATAAATGCAACACTTAGAAAAATATGACATGCATGTGATGTAGGATGACACAGAGAAATGTGGTATGAAAGACAAGCAAAACAAAATAAGGGAAAAGACCTAATATAACAATGTCCCAAAAGCTAAGGCAAGGCCAAAGTTAAGCCAAATAAACATAATAAAATAACAAATTGAAGAGTTGTAAGGCTACTAGAAGTCTTCACAATTTTGGTCTTCACATAATCTTCAACTCCTTTGTAGCTTCATTGATCTTCAATGGTCTTCAATTAGCACTCTAGGAACTTAGTCATAAACACAAGGTCTTGGCCTTTGTCTAAAGTGAGACAAAAATAGAGAGGGGATAGAAAGAAAAGAAGTAGTTGGTCTTCTAAAATTCTTCTCTTTGCTCCCTTGTGGTTTTACTTGATGTGTTGACTCCATTGCACATTTGTGGACTTGTTGATTCTGAAGACTTGATGATGTTGGCAGCTGGTTGATCTTGAATATAACTTAGCCACCATGAAGTTTAAGGGAAGGAGGAGAAAAGAGAGAAAGGAAGAAGGACTTAAAAAAAAGTAGGATGATTGGTCTTCATGAACTTCCTCTTGATTTCTTCTAAGTACTTTTCTTCTTGGAGATGCTTCTGGAGTCTTGTCTTTATGCTAAGTTCTTCTTTGTTTTCCACTAATTTCTAACTTAGTGTTTTTAACTTGAGGGGTCAAAAGAGCTAGCATTCATCCTCAAAATTTCTAAGGAGGAAGTCATGTGAAAGTATAAAATAATACTAAGGACTTAATTATGCATGCCATGCTTATGTAAAAGCTCTAAGGAAATGCAAGCAAACAGGATGTTCCAAAAATAACTAAGGACCAAAGAGGTCAAACAATAAGTCAAAATAATTTCTAAGTAAAAGTTCATAAAATAAGGTGTTGGTATTTTTCTAAGGAAAAATACTTTTTAAAACCATAGTTGATAAAATTTCTAAAGACAAACACTTGTCAAAAATAACACTTAGGAAAATATTCTAAAACCACTAAGTTTTCAAGATGCTAAATTTTTCTAAGGAAAAGATTTAACACTTTTAAGATGTTGAAATTTTCTAAGGGAAATAGGGTTGTCAAAATAATTATCAAATATTTTCTAAGGAAATTTTCCAAGGAAACGTGTTGTCAAAATTTTATTACTCAAAATTTTCTAAGTAAGAAATAACACTTTTGTGGGAGAGGTGAAATATTTCTAAGTTATTTTGCATCTAACATGATCATCATGACTTAGCTAAAATTTCTATTCGAAATTAATGTGGAAAACAATTTTAATATAATTTACTTATTAAAATAACACCTAAAAAGCAATAAAAACAATTTACATGCAAAAACACATAAAAACACTTCTACAAAAATACAGGGCAATGCTACGGCCATTATTTATACAAACAAAAATATAGCAAAATATTTTGCTCAATTATCAATTTTTATAATTAAATTATAGCCAAAATATCAATTAAACCATTTTTAAAATTTATCTAAATTAATTTCGTCCAACCTCAAATTAAGCATACAGAAAGTTTCTACACATTATTAGCTTTCCAAAAATATAAATTTCATAAATTTTGGCTAAAGGAATAAAAATTAATAATGAATCTAAAATCCAGGGACTAATCTGTGACGCGCAGGGGCTAGAACGTAAAGAAAACTGAAAAGATCTTCGCGCTGAAGTCCTCCGTCGACGTGGCGTCTTCTGGTTGGTGCGGAGCTGCTGACTGTGCTGCTGACGCTGCTGCTGACTGGGCTGTGGACGTGGCGCGCTCTGATTCGCCGGTACCGGTTCATCGGATGGATCTAATCTCACGCGTTAAAACGAGATCGGACGGCCGAGATTCGTTTGGCCTAAAACGAGCGGCGCTGTTCGCCGGAAACCTAGCTCCCGTGGCGGCGCCATGGCCGGAGTTGGTGTTCTAGTGCTACAGAGAGATCGGGGATGCGTGTCTTATACCTACGGATGCAGAAAGGCGTGGCGGAGACGATGACGAAACTGGCGGTGTCGGGGTGCTCCGGCTGGCCCAGGATTGCTCGCCGGAGTCGAGGAAGCGGCGGCGAGCTCCTGTCGAGGATGGATACGACGTTCTGGTGCACGCAAAAATGCGGGACAGGGTCAGATCGATGCGCAGCGATGAAATAAGAAGAAAGAGATAGATGGTAGGGCTCGGGGTGTCCTGTACTCGCCGGGATCGATGGAGTTCGCCGGCGGCCGTGGCGGCGCTCCGTGGATGATCTCGAGCAGCCTGGGGGCTCTCGGGTTTCGGTTTCTGGGGCAAAAGAGAGAGGAGGAGCGGGGTTTATATGGGGCAGAAGATATCGGATAAAATCCGTTTAAACGCGACGAATCCGGAGCGGATTTGGTGCTAGGGTTCGGGGAGTTCTTCTTGCGCACGACGTTGAAGACGGTGACGTCACCGCTTGCGTCACTGGTGGGGCCCACCTGTCATTGACAGAGAGAGAGGGAAGCTGGCGTGGGCTGCTGTTGGGCTGGAACTGGGCCGCGCACGCGGGGTAGAGAAGAGGTATAGAAGTTGGGCTTCGGCCCAATTAGCTAGGGTTCCTTTTTTTTGTTCAAAAGCTTTTCTTTTCTTTTCCTAAAAACTTTAATAACTTTTTAAATACAAAACCGAATTAAGTCAAACCAATTTCTATAGTTTTGTAAAAACCAACTCTTTTAATTTGAAAACCTCAAATAATATTTTCCAAAACATTTTGTCTAAATTTTTGAAATATGTTTAAATGAATTTTGGACATATTAATGTCTTTTGAAAACTATAGGGTTTTATAATTTCCTTCTGAAATTATATTTTAAACCAAAGGAAAATATGAGTAATAATATTACATATCACTCAAAGGATAATTTGCATAAAAACTCATTCTGTTTAAAAAGGGTTTGATAATTCAAAATGAATTCGAAACTCATTTTATAAATCAAATAAATAATTTCCTTCAAAGGCAATACTATAAACTTGAAAATATAGAATGGGTAAGTAATAGAATAATTATCCATACAAACAAACAACTCACAACCAAACACACTATTCAAATAGAAATCATTTTGATTTCCAAACTAGGTTTTTAATAAACAATATGACACTTGTTGTCCAATTTTAAAATAGGTTTAAAACAATCAGAGGTGGCTTAAATAAAACTTGAATATCACAAGATAAACCTTTTGCAAATATTTATCTTTCAACAAATACAATCAATTCACAAACAACATTAACAGAACAAAATATAAAAGTCAAAAGAAAATTTTAGAGCATAAATGCTCTACTAAATATATTTTCTTAAATATGTTTTCAAGTGGAAATTTATTTCCCACCTTTGAAATATCAAAATGCAAACAAGGCTAAATGATGATGAATGAATGCATGATTTTCTTTTCAAAGCAAAATACATAATAGTTTTCAAAAGTTTTAAATTTTTCTGATTTTTCAACTTTTTGAAAACCTGGGATGTTACATACTACCACCCTTAAAAGGAATCTCGTCCCGAGATTCGGGAAGGCTAGCAAAAGGTTGTGACTGGGATTACTCGGTGGGCTACCACCCTTAAAAGAAAATTGTGTTGGCAGTCACACTTCAAACTGTAAACTTGATTGATAACGTACCATTCTCCAAGCTAGGTTCCTCAATCACTTCTTCCACATTGGTGTGGTTCATATATCCTTTACCAAAAGGCTTTGTCTTAGCAACATCTTCGGTCTTCATCTTAGCTAGGCATTTATTGGTGTAATGACCCATGTTCTTGCATTTGAAGCACATCACCTTGCTGATGTCTTTCTGGGGAGGGTTGTTCTGGAGTTTATTTTCCGGGCACTTATTGGCATAATGGCCCTTATTATTGCACTTAAAGCCGAGCACTTGGCTGTTATCTTTCTTGAGTTCTGGATTTGGGCGATGCTGTCCATTGTTATGGTTATGGTCATCATGTCCATTTCCCTTCCGGTCTCCATTGCTTCCTTTGGACCCACCATTGCGATCAGGATGTTTGAGGTGACTCCCTTTATTATGGTGATTCCCCTGTTTGTGGCTATGGTTCACCTCAGGAGTATGGTGTCTTTTGAATGAAGGCTCAGAATGATGTTTGTTGATACTTAGCTTTCTCTTCAGATTTCCAGTCTTCCTGATATCATCCTCCAGTATGAGTGCTTGGTCCAGTAAGGCCTGATACTCCCAAGCGTGTGTGACTGTGAAAGGGACTTTCATCTCATCACATAGTCTCTTGAGAAAACTTTCCTCCCTCTCTTCCTCGATAATTATGCCTTCAGGGGCATAACGAGACAGTGCATAGAAATCATCTCTATACTCCTTGAGCGTCCTGTCCCCTTGCCTCAGGTTTAGGAACTCTTCTTGCTTCATGTTCCACATGTCAGGGGAATTGTAAACACTACAAAACCCTTCCTTGAACTCTTTCCAGGTTAAAGTATCACATGTGTGAGTGCTATGATAAGTTCTCCACCATTTAGCCGCAAGTCCTTCCAAGAAATAAGATGCAAAACTCACTTTCTCTGTGTCGGTGCACTCACAAAGTATCAGATCCTTCTCTATGGATCGTAGCCAGTCGGTTGCCATAATTGGATCATTTGTAGGGTGGAACGTGTTGGGTTCAAGACTTAAAAATTTGACAAGTCTATCCATATGGGTTAGGGGTGGTGGTGGTTCACTTTGATTTGCTTTGATCTGGGTCATCATGGTCATCAGCTGGGCTTGTGTTGCCATCATCTTCTGCAACATTGTTTCAACGTTGTTGGTGCTGATGTTGTTGTTGTCTTCAGGTGCACTCTGGGGAGACATCTGTGGGTTTTAGAATAGATAAGTATAAGATAGACAGATTCTAAGGGAAATATTTCTACCCATACAAGCATTCACATAACACAACACAAACAAGCTCAAAACAAACTTTAAACTTTCAAACTTTTCTCTTGACTTCAAACCCAGGTAACAACGGATATTCTGTAAATACAAGCCTAAGTACTGCCATACCACAATTTTAGTTGGTCAATAATGAAACTAACGTCGTCTGACAAAATTCTAGGGTTGGTGGGTGACTACTCTCTCTGGTTCTTGCTGGAACACTCGGTGGAGGCCTTAGTCTTAGGGCGCTTCATCCTTGAGTTCTCCTCTTCGAATGACTCCCTTGCGAGTTGGGCACATTGCTCCCGAAGGGCTGCTATCGTTGCTTCCTGTCGGTCGACCTTGTTTAGAAGCTTCAGATTTTCAGCTTCAAGTCTTTGATTGGTCGTCTCAAGCTTCTGCTTCTGCAATTCTTCGGAGACTATTATTTCTATAGTGGTCTCGATCTCCTTCCTCTGCTCCTCAATCAACTCCTTGGCCTCGTCCGTCATCTTCATCTCAGCATGGAGTGCAGTGGCAGCTATATGTGTTGCTAACTCCAGATCTTCCATTTGTAGCTCTGTAGGGTTTAGCTTCTCGCGATCCTTTCCACTCCAGTGGGGTAGTCCATTAGCATTACGCCTCCCGAAGCGACGGTAGGGAGAGTTTTGGGGCAGCATCTCGTAGAATTCCTCACAGATACGTGATAGTGCCTCATGTTTTGCTAGCAGAAGACCAGTCTCCCAGGTGGGGTACACCCTCTTGTAGACAATTGCCTCGGTGGGAATCCTGGTAGTACCAGGTAGGATCTCTGTCTCAATCTCCCAGCGTTGCTTATTGGTTATCTCTGAGGGTATCGTCCTTATTTTGAAGGTTGCGGGAACCAAATCAAGATCTTTGCAGATACCATTCAGTTGAACTCCAAAAGGACAAGTCACGCTGTCTCTCGGAATCTCCTTGAAGGTGAAGGGGACCATCTAAACAGAATTTGAGGAAACAAGATTCAAAAGAAAAGGAAGAAACAAGATTAAACTTTTATAGTAGAGTAAATTAGCTTTTAATTCCTATGGCCATCCTATTTCTATCCAGACTTAGGGTTTCGAACCTACAGGCAACACAGTGCTCTGATACCATCTGTAGCGTACCTGCACTTAAAATATGGCGAGGTACCTGTGTATAGTGCAAACCCCTGGATCGTTTCATTTGCACACACAGTTTAAGATGTAGTATCACAACAAAGTATCATTATTACATCGAATGATCCAGACTTGGTAAAATATTCATTACAACTTGCATAGCATATAGCTAGCTTGAAAAAGTAAAGCAGCGGAAATAATAATCTTCATGGAGTCCTCATCCTTTGCATGTGCCACAGGCGAAACATGTTGGTTGCAGACTCGAAACCCCCTAACGAAACTCACTCGTCGTCAGAACAATCTGCAACAAATAAAAATTTGCAACAGAGTGGGTCAGAACCATTAAAAATGGATCTGGCAAGTGACACTATGTGGACACTTAATGGAATAACTCTAATAGCCTATATGCATATTTGGCTGGTGGAGTTTCAAGGCTATTTTGCATAAAAGCCAATTTTGCCTAACACTTTGTAAAACATTTTCTTCAAAAGTTGGAGACGATATGGTATAAGACCATAGTCTCATCTACCCTTGTTCACCATCAAGTTTTACTTTCGAAATTGGAATGATGAAGCCTCCGTTAAATCCTTGATCAGCTGCTCAAATTGTCCGTAACCGGGGACACGGCTAAGTACTTAGTTTTTAACTCTGCAGAGGTTGTGCACTTTCACCATTAGACCCAACAAACCCAAACTATCCTCAAGCACCCAATTTGTGCTAAGGAAAAGGAGAGAGTTGAGACGAGACTTTTCAGAAGCATTTCCTCATCCCATGCCGCCTTGACCCGTTCCCATTCTAACCATCTACCACCACCTGTCAAGACGGGACGAGTCCACGCAACTTAATCCATCAAGTCAGAGCCCATATGACTAATGGTTGCACGGTAAGCAATCTTCACTTAGAGAAAACATTGGCCCCTTAATACCCTGGGTGGCAACCACAAGTGACCATCCCTTAGAGGTCACCCCTAAGAGATGACACTCAACCTTTCCATCATCTTTTCATAACCAAGTCCACCCAGGTGATAAATTACTTAGTAGAATTTAGCTTTAAGGAAAACACATTTGCATAGCATCAATAATCTACTAAGTTATCAAAGGGATTCTAGACACAACTAGAGTAAAGGTATGGTGGGTTTAGCATATAGCTAAAAATTCTATCCAACACATGCATATAAGAAATACACTAAGTAATGCATATAAAATACTTAGGAAATTTATGGGGGTGTGCCACTTGCCTCGGCAAACAGAAGAACAGGTGTAGCAGTTGCAACCACCTTCGTCTCTCTCCGGAATTTCTACCAAGTCAAACAAATCACAAATAAACATACATTCATAAATGCAACACTTAGAAAAATATGACATGCATGTGATGCAGGATGACACAGAGAAATGTGGTATGAAAGACAAGCAAAACAAAATAAGGGAAAAGACCTAATATAACAATGTCCCAAAAGCTAAGGCAAGGCCAAAGTTAAGCCAAATAAACATAATAAAATAACAACTTGAAGAGTTGTAAGGCTACTAGAAGTCTTCACAATTTTGGTCTTCACATAATCTTCAACTCCTTTGTAGCTTCATTGATCTTCAATGGTCTTCAATTAGCACTCTAGGAACTTAGTCATAAACACAAGGTCTTGGCCTTTGTCTAAAGTGAGACAAAAATAGAGAGGGGATAGAAAGAAAAGAAGTAGTTGGTCTTCTAAAATTCTTCTCTTTGCTCCCTTGTGGTTTTACTTGATGTGTTGACTCCATTGCACATTTGTGGACTTGTTGATTCTGAAGACTTGATGATGTTGGCAGCTGGTTGATCTTGAATATAACTTAGCCACCATGAAGTTTAAGGGAAGGAGGAGAAAAGAGAGAAAGGAAGAAGGACTTAAAAAAAAGTAGGATGATTGGTCTTCATGAACTTCCTCTTGATTTCTTCTAAGTACTTTTCTTCTTGGAGATGCTTCTGGAGTCTTGTCTTTATGCTAAGTTCTTCTTTGTTTTCCACTAATTTCTAACTTAGTGTTTTTAACTTGAGGGTCAAAAGAGCTAGCATTCATCCTCAAAATTTCTAAGGAGGAAGTCATGTGAAAGTATAAAATAATACTAAGGACTTAATTATGCATGCCATGCTTATGTAAAAGCTCTAAGGAAATGCAAGCAAACAGGATGTTCCAAAAATAACTAAGGACCAAAGAGGTCAAACAATAAGTCAAAATAATTTCTAAGTAAAAGTTCATAAAATAAGGTGTTGGTATTTTTCTAAGGAAAAATACTTTTTAAAACCATAGTTGATAAAATTTCTAAAGACAAACACTTGTCAAAAATAACACTTAGGAAAATATTCTAAAACCACTAAGTTTTCAAGATGCTAAATTTTTCTAAGGAAAAGATTTAACACTTTTAAGATGTTGAAATTTTCTAAGGGAAATAGGGTTGTCAAAATAATTATCAAATATTTTCTAAGGAAATTTTCCAAGGAAACGTGTTGTCAAAATTTTATTACTCAAAATTTTCTAAGTAAGAAATAACACTTTTGTGGGAGAGGTGAAATATTTCTAAGTTATTTTGCATCTAACATGATCATCATGACTTAGCTAAAATTTCTATTCGAAATTAATGTGGAAAACAATTTTAATATAATTTACTTATTAAAATAACACCTAAAAAGCAATAAAAACAATTTACATGCAAAAACACATAAAAACACTTCTACAAAAATACAGGGCAATGCTACGGCCATTATTTATACAAACAAAAATATAGCAAAATATTTTGCTCAATTATCAATTTTTATAATTAAATTATAGCCAAAATATCAATTAAACCATTTTTAAAATTTATCTAAATTAATTTCGTCCAACCTCAAATTAAGCATACAGAAAGTTTCTACACATTATTAGCTTTCCAAAAATATAAATTTCATAAATTTTGGCTAAAGGAATAAAAATTAATAATGAATCTAAAATCCAGGGACTAATCTGTGACGCGCAGGGGCTAGAACGTAAAGAAAACTGAAAAGATCTTCGCGCTGAAGTCCTCCGTCGACGTGGCGTCTTCTGGTTGGTGCGGAGCTGCTGACTGTGCTGCTGACGCTGCTGCTGACTGGGCTGTGGACGTGGCGCGCTCTGATTCGCCGGTACCGGTTCATCGGATGGATCTAATCTCACGCGTTAAAACGAGATCGGACGGCCGAGATTCGTTTGGCCTAAAACGAGCGGCGCTGTTCGCCGGAAACCTAGCTCCCGTGGCGGCGCCATGGCCGGAGTTGGTGTTCTAGTGCTACAGAGAGATCGGGGATGCGTGTCTTATACCTACGGATGCAGAAAGGCGTGGCGGAGACGATGACGAAACTGGCGGTGTCGGGGTGCTCCGGCTGGCCCAGGATTGCTCGCCGGAGTCGAGGAAGCGGCGGCGAGCTCCTGTCGAGGATGGATACGACGTTCTGGTGCACGCAAAAATGCGGGACAGGGTCAGATCGATGCGCAGCGATGAAATAAGAAGAAAGAGATAGATGGTAGGGCTCGGGGTGTCCTGTACTCGCCGGGATCGATGGAGTTCGCCGGCGGCCGTGGCGGCGCTCCGTGGATGATCTCGAGCAGCCTGGGGGCTCTCGGGTTTCGGTTTCTGGGGCAAAAGAGAGAGGAGGGAGCGGGGTTTATATGGGGCAGAAGATATCGGATAAAATCCGTTTAAACGCGACGAATCCGGAGCGGATTTGGTGCTAGGGTTCGGGGAGTTCTTCTTGCGCACGACGTTGAAGACGGTGACGTCACCGCTTGCGTCACTGGTGGGGCCCACCTGTCATTGACAGAGAGAGAGGGAAGCTGGCGTGGGCTGCTGTTGGGCTGGAACTGGGCCGCGCACGCGGGGTAGAGAAGAGGTATAGAAGTTGGGCTTCGGCCCAATTAGCTAGGGTTCCTTTTTTTTGTTCAAAAGCTTTTCTTTTCTTTTCCTAAAAACTTTAATAACTTTTTAAATACAAAACCGAATTAAGTCAAACCAATTTCTATAGTTTTGTAAAAACCAACTCTTTTAATTTGAAAACCTCAAATAATATTTTCCAAAACATTTTGTCTAAATTTTTGAAATATGTTTAAATGAATTTTGGACATATTAATGTCTTTTGAAAACTATAGGGTTTTATAATTTCCTTCTGAAATTATATTTTAAACCAAAGGAAAATATGAGTAATAATATTACATATCACTCAAAGGATAATTTGCATAAAAACTCATTCTGTTTAAAAAGGGTTTGATAATTCAAAATGAATTCGAAACTCATTTTATAAATCAAATAAATAATTTCCTTCAAAGGCAATACTATAAACTTGAAAATATAGAATGGGTAAGTAATAGAATAATTATCCATACAAACAAACAACTCACAACCAAACACACTATTCAAATAGAAATCATTTTGATTTCCAAACTAGGTTTTTAATAAACAATATGACACTTGTTGTCCAATTTTAAAATAGGTTTAAAACAATCAGAGTGGCTTAAATAAAACTTGAATATCACAAGATAAACCTTTTGCAAATATTTATCTTTCAACAAATACAATCAATTCACAAACAACATTAACAGAACAAAATATAAAAGTCAAAAGAAAATTTTAGAGCATAAATGCTCTACTAAATATATTTTCTTAAATATGTTTTCAAGTGGAAATTTATTTCCCACCTTTGAAATATCAAAATGCAAACAAGGCTAAATGATGATGAATGAATGCATGATTTTCTTTTCAAAGCAAAATACATAATAGTTTTCAAAAGTTTTAAATTTTTCTGATTTTTCAACTTTTTGAAAACCTGGGATGTTACAAATAGCAAGGCCCATCCAATCTTGACTCAAAAGTTAGAGGTGGACTCGGTCCATCCCATACTTTCTTCGGCCAAGCACCTTGATTCGGCCTCCAAGCTGGACCCTCAATCTTTTGCCTCTGACCATCTCCTGCTCCAGGATGGTCCATATTCACTGCAGCAACCTGATCTGAACCGTATCTATAATCCGGATCTCTTCTTTTGTAACTGAATTCATGTCGGTCACTGGGTCTCAATGGTCCTACTCGGTTGTTAACCGGTTGCCTCCTGCTTGTTCCCACTGCATCCTATGCTGGCTGTGTCGGATCACCAAGAGCATACGTATCTGCTATCCGAATCGTTTCCGCCAGTGTCCTGGGCATATCCCTCTGGAGCTTCTACCAAAGCGGGGTGCCATGTCGGCAACCCTGCGCAAACCAAGAAATCGCCTGCTCCTCCACGACCCCTTCGCAAGAGTTGCGAATGTTGCTCCACCGAGTCAAGAATTCTCGGTCTGTTTCTCGTTCTTCCTGCTTGCAAGCCGCTAAGAGTTGAGGTCGGTTAGGCCTCTTGTAGGTGCTGGAGAAATTGCTATAAAAGGCCTGCTCCAAGTCCATCCAAGAATTGATACTACCCGGTGGTAAATTATTCAGCCAAATCCGGGCTGGCCCTTCCAACATGTGCGGGAGATACCGGACCGCCCATCGGCGATTGCCCCCCGCAATGTGCACTGATGATACATAGTCTATCAGCCAATCCTGTGGCTTTGTGCTGCCGTTATACGGCTTTGTGCTTCGGCCAAGCTGAAACAACGGCACGCTCGGCTCGTTCATGATTCGAGGTCCAAAGCATGGAGGACCTGGTGGGCCTTGCTCTTCTAGCTTCTCGGACTAGTAGATCCTATCCAACTTGAGACGCTGATCATCCGGATCCAACGCCCGAGGTCCCAGTCTTGATGCAAGTGCATTGTCATAAGCTTGGTATCCGGCCCGCGCCATAGCCGAATTACCGTCATCATAGTGGTAGCCCGCCTGGCCACCACCTTGCTGCTGCGCTTGCACCACCATTTGCTGCTCCTACCGGGGTTGATTCTGCCCGGGAGGATGAGGTGGTTGACCTCGGCCAGCCGAATTACCCCTTCCGGCTCCCGGATAGCCCTGACCGCCATTGTTCCTGCTCTGGCCACCTTTTCCTTGAGCTGCTAGCTGCTTGCCTGCATACTCAGCATCATAGGTCTGCAGCTGTTTACCCTTGCCCGAGTTCACGCTCTGGGCGCGGTCAACTCCGACATGCGGGGATGATGCTTGCCCTTTGGACCTCTGACTAACAGCCTTAACCGATACAACTACCCGAGAACCACCAGCATCCGGATTAGCCTTCCGGTAAGCCTCGTTCTGCTTGTTACACACATCTACCAACTCATTGACCCTCTCTGCCTGCCTTCGCCAAGCATCCCCGGTTAGTGTACTCAACTCGGCTCGTGCTGCCGCTGCAGCCCTAAGATTCTTAGCCGGGGAGCTATACACCGGCTTGCCTGTACCAGATCTATGACTAGTAGCCTTACTTGAGCTCGATCCTGCAGCTCTAGCTAACTCGTCATTGAGGTCCTTACCCCTGTTACGCAACTCGGCTTTCTTGCGGGAGTGATGCACTACAGGAGTAAATCCATCGGTGATGCCATTAGCAGCATTGTACTCTCTCATATCTCTATCAAAGGCTTGCCTAGACTCCACCACTAACCGGGCTTCTTTCTGCAACCTCAGGCGCTCTGCCTCTAGCTGAGCTACAGTAAGTTCTACATTTGCCCCAGGTGCCACTGGCCGAGATAACTTCTCCAGGACATCCTCTAAGGGAGCCTCCCTACTTGACATGCCAAGCGGGCCAACCAGATCCGGTTTCTCCTTTGGGAACTTCGCCATCCGAGCCGGCTTGTCAACCAGATCAACTGGCGTGGCCAGCTCCTCGGGCATGCTCTTGCTGACATCTCCTTTGCCAGCTGCTGCACTTGGCCCGGTCATCATCACCTCCACGCTACTCCCGGGGCGAGCGCTACGCCGTCCGAGAGATGCGCGAAATGAAGGAGGGTCCTCGGCCACGAGCACCTGCGCCGGGTACTCGCGGACAGGCTCGGTGGTGACGTAGGTGACGAAACCGCCGAGCGTCATGAGGAAGCCGTCAGCGGGGAAGGGCTTGTTGGCGAAGCACCCGCGTTGTCGCTGATGAAGTTGAACTCGCCGATCTTGCAAACGAGTCCGGAAAGGACACGCTCGCCCGAGCCGGTGACGGAGCCCGTCCGGAAGGAAACCCCAACCAACGCCCCTGCTGGCCCCACGGTGGGCGCCAACTGTCGTGGTGGTGTCACGGCAGATGCCATAGGATGGCTTAAGTTGTGGGCTCGCTAGGACGTTGGGGGATCCGGGGAGGGTTTGCGCGCTCACGAAGCACGCATGAAGAACAACAAAGAACTTGCAAGAACAAACAAGAACAAGCAGAACCAAGAAGAAGCAAAGAACACCGCGATGTACCCTGCTTCGGGGCCCTCTTGTGGAGGTAACACCCCTACTGCAGCACTAGCCTACTACCTTTATATCTCAAGTGTTTACAAGTACAGAGTGCTCCTTGAGCTGTATGAAGAACAATGGTGAGAGCTCTGTGAGGAAGATGGAACAGGGGGAAATGAGTCCTCTCCTTCGTCGTCCCTCTCTCTGGAGGATGTAGTAGCTTACTTATACACTAACCGGATTACCGTTTTGCCCCTGGCTGGAAGTGATAATGGCATGGACAAGAGGAACAGGACAAGCCTCTGCCTCCTGTCAATCCAACGGCCGGACTGTCAGGCCTATCTTGCCCCTTCGGGCAATGGCAGCTGTAGCCCACCGGGTCTGGGTCACATCCTCTTTCCCGAACTGGCCGAGTCAGCTCCTAGGTTGCTGCGCTCCCAGGAATCCCGTGGCCTGACCTGGCTGTCAAGTCCTAGCAGGCCTACCTTGCCTCTTCAGGCAATGGCAGGCGTAGCCCGCCGGGTCTAGGCCACATCATCTTTCCCGAATTGGCCGAGTCAGCGCCTAGGGCCTCGCGATCCGGAAAACTCGCGACTCGACCTTGCTGTCTTCTGAGCCCCGGTCAGTAGAACTGCAGGACCCGTGACCTTACTGACAATACTTGGCCCTGGTGCAATATCCAGATCACCTTATCCGGATCCTTCCTGACAAACCCGGCTAATTTAACCGGTTCTCTTTAATCCGATCCGGCTTGACCTTACCGGATCCTCCTTGACCTCTTTCCGCACTCCAGCTTGATCGAGAGTTAACCGACTCTCCCAGGAGATCCGGCCCAAGTGACCCGGCTAGACACTGATCCGGCCAGCTCTTTATCATCCATTATACTACATCTTTGCCCTACCCGGGGGCAGCCCCCCGACAGCACACTTGATGGAGAGGTTGATGAAGAGGTGCGGCCCGGAGAGGAGACGGCGGCCCGCTGCAGCCACGGCGCGGCGGCGGCGCTGGAGATGGCGATGGAGATGGCTCCGGGGGCACTTCCCCGTCCCGACGGCCTGCCGGAACAGAGATTTTGTCCACCAAAACTTGTCGTCGATGGCGGCGGCGCTGCGGTATTCTTCGTGGAAATTGGCTTCTTCTTTTAGGGTTTACGCCTCGGGGGGAATAAATAGGCGAAGGGGCAACGTCGGTGGAGCCCGAGGTGGGCCTCCTCACCAGCTGGCGCTGCAGAAGGGGGGGGCCGCGCCGCCAGGTGGTTTGGCCACCTCGTGGCTCCCCTTCGTCTCTCCTTCGGACTCCGTGTACGTGTTGGAAAAATGGGGACTTGGCCTTTTGTTTCGTGCAATTCCGAGAATATTCGCAAAAGTACTTTTCTGGAATCAAAAACAGCAGAAAACAGGGAACTGGCACTTCGGCATCTTGTTAATAGGTTAGTCCCAGAAAATGCATAAAAGTGATATGAAGTGTATATAAAACATGTAGAAAATGGTATAATATAAGCATGGAACATCAGAAATTATGGATACGTTGGAGACGTATCAAACCACAACCACGATTTATTTTTGCACAAAACACCACCCTTTGGTGTAATCAGTTGCACAGAACACAAAACTTAACTATTAGCAGCAAAAACACATAATTAGGCTGTCAATCTTATCGTAGGAGCAACATGGAGTCCAAGAGAAACTTTTTTCCCGATCCCCCGCCACCACAACGACGCTGAGCGCTCCGTCTCCGTTTCCGCCCAAAATCTTGAATCAGACAACTCACGGAAGAAAAATAGTCGGTCTTTGTTCATAGCAATCAACACTTTAGTACAGCTCTTCTCATCCCAAATTTACACTATCTACCGACTACTGCCCACAAAAATTCACTCAAAAACAAAAACAGCGTTGGGGCCGAGGGCCGTTACGCCTCGGCCGTTACGCGCTAACTACATGCTGGAGCAGCTTCCGCACCATGGCCGCCGTAGATACCGCATATGTCGCTGCGCCGGTGCCAGCCGACCGAGGTCCATGATCGCGAGCACCACCGCGCCGCGAGGATGCAGGATGGAGGGCCACGTCCAACGCTGGTTTCCCCGCCGGCCTGCGTCAACGCTGGTTGATGCCTCTCAATCTCGGGACAAACCTGGCTGGCACGTGGACGTCAGATGTCCTAATCAGCATTCAACGTTGTTAATAATTTGTTTGTGTTTTGTGCAACTGATTGTATCAAAAGTTGGTGTTTTGTGCTAAAACAGACCGTGGTTGTGGTTCTGTGCAAAACTCGTCCCAACAAGTGGTGTTATTTGCAATTTCCTCAATAATTTCAGCAAGAAGAATCTAATCAAATTGCGGGGGTAAATTATGAAGGCGCGGCAGCTGGTGATTGTGGTGATGCGACAGAGGCAGCATGTATTCGGTGAGCCGCATGAAGCCCGAGAAAAAACTCTTCTACCCATCGACAGAGGAAGCACAAGCCGCGGCGGCGGCACCCAAAAGGAAGAAGATGAAGACCTTGTCGAGGATGCCTGCGCCCAAGCTCAAGCTTGAAGCATACCGCATAGACGACATGAGGCTCGATTTCTTGCCCTTCTACCACGGACGAGGCAGCCGCAGCGATCCCGGCGACTGTACGATCCTCTCCGTCGACTCGGCAGGCCACACCGTCCTCTGCGACGACGACGCATGCTCCGTGCAACCCGTTCCCGGCCTCGACGAACCCAAGGGAGACAGCCCCATATCCTTCTGCATCCCTCGCGCCGACAAGGGCGGCGCTTTAGCTCTGTACGTGTTGGACAGGCTCCCGGCGGGCCGAAGATCCAGCAACTTTGAAGCCCTCGTGTACGGCAAGAGTGGATGGGAGTGGCACCGGCTCCCGCCTCCTCCCTACGTAAATGACCCGGCATACGATTGCACTCCCATCTAGTCCTCCGCGCTGCTTAACGGCGGCTCCTCCATCTGCGTATCTTCCGCTTTGACACTGCTAGCCGCGAGTGGAGGAAGGATGGTCGCTGGCCGGGCAGAGCATGTCCCTAAGCTTGGAAACCTCTGGTTCGCCATGGCTGACAACAGCTTGCGCGTATTGGATCTTGACGATGCTCCCAAGATGCTACGTGAGTGGCAAGTCGTCGACCCGCCGCCTGAGGGCTGGGTGCCAATAAGAGGGGGTGCCTGCTCTACCTGGGAGCCGGAAGGTTTTGCATCACCAAAGTTTTCGACATTGGGGGCAGTCCGAGTGACAAGGCTGCTGTGATAACCGGCGTGGAGATGGATCATCCCAATTCCAGATGATTAGGCACAAGTCCTGTATCAGTTATGCAGGCATCCAGTGTATACTTTAGATCGACCAATAAGGCTTCCATGACTAGTACAGGTACGATGTCCATCGTGACTTCGTGAGGTGTGGGAGCAAATGGTGGAGTCCAGATTCGGTGCGATTCCATGAGCTTGAATTAACACTGGGGGGCAAAGGGATTGTGCGTGGGTCTGGCTTTGCGAGAGCCAAGGAGAGGAGAATGCGTTTTCGTTTTCGCTACTTCAGGCCTAGGACTGGTCAACACGTTGAAGCTGCCGACACACACGTGCCCCCAATCGTCTATTGACGCGTGTCAGCTGCACACTGGGCAACAAGACAACCTCACACAAAGCGGCAGATGGCGTGGGAGTGCTCGACGACGGCCATCGACCATACAGCTTGTAGTGATGTCGCCTACGGTAACTTCTCCGGAAATTAAACCTAGGACTACTCTCTCGCATCATGGTTGGTTTCTCCTCGTCTCTCTCCACAACACACATAGCATCCTAAAGTCATCCAGAACTCGGCGTGCCAGCCTATCTGGCGGCAGCCGCTGCCTTGTGTTGCGGAAGCACCATGCGTTTCGGTTTTTCCACAGAGCATGGCAGGTCATGCAGACTAAGGCATCGAACCCTTTCCTCTCTTTTTCTCTGAATCTTGCTCTCTCCATTGTCCACCAGGATTGTAGCGTGTTGTCGTGCGATGGTGGAGCAAAGTTCAGTGCTAGGTCCTGTTTACACCTGAACCATACCTCTCTCGTGAAGACACACTGCATCAGGATATGTTCCGCGGTGTCTTCCTCCTAGAGACAGACGAAGCACAGAGATGTGACTCGCTGCAAGCCGTGCCTAACCCAACGATCGGAGGTCCAAATGCACTTCTGTACAGCCAGCCAAAGGAATAACTTGCTCTTCGGCGGCGCGCCACTCCGCCAGATTGCATCTGCCATTGGGAACCCCTCCTGTCCCTGCATAAGCATGTTGTATGTCGAGCCGGCTGTGTAGACTCCCGACCTCAACCACGGCCAACTGAAAACATCCGGGCTGTTCAGTGTTCACTACTCTGTCGACGCTCTAAATTGCCGCCCACAACGCAAGACATTCCCGTGCACCTCGATAGGCAAGTGTACCCACATCCCGTAGCCAATTATTGTCTGTGATGTCCTTTTACCATCTGGTTACAAAGTACTCTCTGTTCAGTAGCGTGAGGCCGGTTGCAAATTTGTCAAAGCCAACACCTGACTTTACAGGCTACCAACACATTCAACTAATGCTCTATTTATCGGCATGAATGGGCTGAACAGAACAGTTAATAGTACGTTTTAAACTTTTAATACTGATATTCATCAACTATGATCGAAACCCTATATTTCTGGCAACCACTAGTATTTACCTACTCCCTCCGATCCTTTTTTTTTTGGTCGCTGAAAAGACCTAAGGTAGTACAACTTGCTAATATAGTTGGCGACTTTTTTTACGTGTCAGAGGGAGTATTTTCTTCTCCTGTTTTATAGCCCATGGGAACATGTAAGAACAGAGGAAAAAAATACTCAATTTCACTAGTGTCTATTATATCTGAATGGTGGGGTACCACAAAATCATTCCGAGATAAATGCTACAACAGTATAGGCCTGGATCACAATTTATATACAATCGCCTATATAATGAGTGTTTTCTCTCCAATCTTCGAGAAACATTTTGATCGGCACCTACATTCATGTCACTTCTACACCAAATAAAACTGTAGAAAAGAAACGCAAGAACAGTGGAGACAGATTAGCTTGAGAATAGGAGACATCGCAAAACAATTCATCGTACAATCACGGTGTAATGCACGACTTGCTTCTGATCCGCAACAATGATGTTTTCTAGTGGCTGCACATCATTCCATCTTATACAGTCCAAAGACTAGTGGGTGGGAGGTTTCAAGATATAACGTACTTTTAGTATCCTTCCATCGATAAATCTAAGAAAATAATCCCCATGTGATTCTTCTAGTTGCACTTTTCTTCGGAGAGCTCAACCACAAAAATTGCTCAATGGCTTTTATTTTTTGGGATCAAACGCCTAGTCACATGCATAGTTGCATTGCAGTCGTGACTCATGACTTGGTAAGCCAACTAAGCCATATTATTTGGACCTAGTTAGTTCTCGCTTCGTTCCAAATTATAAAATATTTTGACCACTTTAATTTGGACTAAATATGGAGTTGAATGACTAAATCACATGCTAAAATACATATAAATATGTACTAATTAAGAAATATGGAGTAAATATGGAGTTGAATGACTTTAATTTGGACTAAATATGGAGTTGAATGACTAAAGCACCCGACATCATTTTGATATTAATACATCAGTGGAAAATGCTATTGGCTCCCGATCTCTCTTCAGCACTTAAAAAACCTATTTTTAGATCTAGAATGTGAAGAATGTTTGACATAAGTTTCACGGAAATATATTATTATCCGTGTTCTCCACAAAAGGCAAATGAGGGATCAAAACAAAAAATCCTTAATTTTATTCAAAATACATGGCTCTATAGAGTTCGGGCTCGAAACGATGTACTCGTATATCACCCGCTATCGAAACGGTCTAATCAGATGATTGTTATGGCTTTTTATTTTTGGATTGGTGCTTCTTATTTTGTTGTCGTGTTTGTGAGGATTTAGGCAATGAAATCTAGATGCCTAACGACTAGTCCACATACATGTTTGCATTTGAGGAAAATGTGCTCCTATCCTCATCGAACAGGCTAGTCACGGATCAAGCTCAACGTGATGTCTTAACGAGCATTTGAGATACGATCGACGATATTTTCACCGAAGATAATTATTTTATATTACTTTAGTGTATACGAGGTGCCAAAATATTTTTCAAATAAAGTGTGAATGTTCAACCACACAATTTCTTCAAGAACAATACGTTGTCTTAATCCGACGAGCGGTGTCGCATCAAGTGGTGGTGTTAATCGGTGTGACTCGGTGAGGTCTTTTTGTCATCTGGTTACAAATACTCTCTGACTAGCCACCAAAACATTCAATTGTTGACTTAATGCTCGTATCATCAACTCATCAAAGCCCCTATATTTTCTGCTCCCGTTTTATCGATGGTGGGAAGGGATGAGAAGGGAGAGAGAGAGAGAGAGAGAGAGAGAGAGAGAGAGAGAGAGAGAGAGAGAGAGAGAGAGAGAGAATACTCAATTTCAAGATTTGCCTAATAAACCCAAACAACGTGAGTACCACAAAATCATTCAAGATAAATGTTCCAGCGGTCATAGGACTGGCTCACAATTATATACAATCGCATATATATTGAGCGTTTGAGCGCGCTTTCTCTAATCTTGAACAACCATTTCGATCGGCCCTACATTCATGTCCAATCCTGCAACAGTCGTGAGAGAAAAAAAAAAAGCAAGAACAACACAGAGAGACTAGCTTGAGAATGGGAGACATCGGCAAAACAAGTCCTCGTCCAAGGATACGAAAGAGTATTGCACTGTCTGCTGCTCCGCCACGACAATGTTTTCGGGTGGCCGCACAAAGCAATGCATCTTATGCAGTCTAGAGAGCCGTGAGAGGTTGCAAGACGTAGTGTACAGCCAGTCCATTGCTTTGATGAAGCCAAGGACATAATCCCCCGTGTGTTTCTTCTAGTTGCCATTTTCCTCGAGAGCTCAACTACGAAATTCGCACCATTACTTAAATTCGTGGGACTAGTTGTAGTCATGTCACCAAGTCAGTCGTGTCACGCGAGTCAACGCGAGGTGAACCCCCTTCTTCCTTTTTTTTTTGAAACATGAACCCCCTTCTTCCTTATCTTGGTAGTTCATCTCCCTAAGCGAACCGTCACCTCGTCCAAAAGACATTTTTTTTAGATAAAGCGTCCAAAATACATGCGGCGAGGTGATGGATTGTGCAGTCGGACTCAACAAATTGAATGTCCAATCTATCTACTGCTATATATACATCCCGTTTTCCCGTCGAATTAATAAGCCCATGTTGCTCTAATTTCTCAATCTTACATCTGCATAAAGATGGCTTGGATGATCCAGGTTGAGCTTCTAAAGACGATCTACGAGATGGTCATCGACGACTGCACCGAGAGGTAAGCTGCGTGCAGAGCAGGTCGACCTCCTCCCGTCGAAGGTTCCAAGCACTCCCGAGATGGCATGCACGGTTCTGAAACACAGAACACTTGCCAGATTCCAAGCCCGGGTCCTTCCAAAAACACACAACCTTACCTTTCCAGGAACCCGAGGTCCAAACTCTCACCGGCGCCGGCCGGCGACGACCTCCGATGGCCACACGGCCCCGCCGCTCCATAGATTCCAAGCTCCAAACTGATGCACTGGTATCATATATTACCCATTATTAAACGGTCTAATCGGATGATGTGGTGCTTTTTTAACGGAGTGGTGTTTCTTATTCTGCTCTCCGGTTTGTAAGACTAGTCACAATGGAAGCAACTTAGCTAGTAACATCACACAAATCAAGATCATTTTGTTTATGTGGCATGTAGTTAATAAAGAGAGGTGTTTAGAGTAACTTAGCTAGTTACCGTACATCACACTTATCAAGACAAATGAGCCTATAGTGCAATAAATAAGATCTTATATGACACCACAATTATGTTACTCCACATTGTGAAGGTGGTAACATAGTCTAGTAACATCACCATGCTACTACTCTATGATACTTCCCATTGTGACTAGTCTAAGGATTTAGGCAATGAAATCTAGATACTTTTTTCGAAATGGGGTGTAGCCCCAGCCTTTTACATCAGAGTGATGCACACGGCCGAATGAAATCTAGAGGTTCAACGAGTAGTTCACAAACATGTTTCACCATCTTGCATTTGAGGAAAAGGCGCTCCCTTCCTCATCGAACATACCATGCACCAAACATTTGGTATCAAACTCATGTGCTGTTCTTACCGAGCATCTAGGATACGACGATATTTTGGTTGAAGACAATTATGTCAGGTTAATGTAGTGTATATAAGGTGCCAAAAATATTTTCCGAAAATGTGTGACTGCTCGACACAACCAACAAATATACAATATTCTTCTAGAACAACATGTTCTCCTAATCCAGTGTCGATGTCACAGCAAGTGGTGGCGTCCAGAATTAATGTGACTATGTGAGCTTGAATTAAAGCATGTGTTTTTACCATCTGGTTGCAAGTGGTGTAGTATTCTCCCGGTTCATATCGCAAGGCCCGATGCCCACTCGTCAAAGCCAACACCTAATTTTACTGGCCACCAAAACATTCAATTAATGAACTAATGCTCCTATCATCAACTCATCGAAGCCCCTACATTTGTTTCTCCCGTTTTATTGATGGTGGAAACGGAAGAGAAGAGAGAGACAAAATACTCAATTTCACGATTTGCCTAATAAATCTAAACAGAGTGAGTACCACAAAATCATTCAAGATAAATGTTCCAGCGGTCATAGGACTGGCACACAATTTATATACAGTCGCATATATATTGAGCGTGCTTTCTCCAATCTTCAAGAACCATTTCGATCGGCCCTACATTCATGTCTAATTCTGCAACAGTTTTGAGAGAAAAAGCAAGAAAAACACAGAGAGGTTAGCTTGAGAATGGGAGACATCAGCAAAACATGTCCTTGTTCCAAGACACAGCAAGGTAATGCACGGTCTGCTGGTCCGCCGTGATGATGTTTTCAAGTGGCCGCGAAAGCAGTGCATCCTATGCAGTCTAGAGATTTGTGAGAGCTCCGAAGACATAATGTACATTCCTTGATTATATTCCGACCATGAAGCTAATAGGTCGTTTGGTTGCCATCATTCTGAGTTGGAATCATGTAATTCATTTGTGGTTTGATGCCCAACCTATTTGGCTGTCATACAACTGGATTTGTCATTTCATTTAAATTCTACTCCCTCCGTTCGCAAAAGGATGTCTCAACCTAGCTCAAATGTGCATGTATCTACACACTAAATCATGTCTAGATACATGCAAATTTGAGATAGGTTGAGACATCCTTTTGTGAACGGAGGGAGTAGGAAATGTTTATTGTAAGTTACGCCAATTCCTATCCCTAAACCTTTCATTTCACTTTCCAAATGAAATGAAATGTGAATGATGACATTTCCCACCAAATGAAATATGCTTGTTCCGATGCTTCTTATTCTTTAGTCCGCTTGTCGAGGTTTCGATAATGAAAACCATATTTTAGATCTAAAATCTGGAAAAAAAATCGTACGGAGTACATCTACACATCTAGTGTGTAATTATGTATGACACAACTTCCATAGACATAATTTTTTTTAGAAAAACAGGGAGGCCATCCCCGGTTCCATTGATAAGCTCAACGAAACCCCGAGCATGGTTTTACAAGGCGAAGAACTAGAAATGAAATGTTTTCAGCAGCTTTTCAGCAAAAGCTCACAACTAAAAGTTTTGGTTTCTGCAGAGAAGCAAAAGGGAAAAACAAAGAGACCAAGTAGGGGGAACAGGTTCTACTTAGTTACAAAATGATCAAACAGATCAAACAGCCCAGGAGATCTCAGATTGCTTTGGTATCTAGTGTCGACGTGGGGGTAGACCAGGCGTTCGCCATATACATAATTATTATCTGTGTTCTCCACAAAATAGACAAATGAGGCATAAAAACAAGTTTCTTTTTCTTTTTAGAGCCACACATTTTATATTTATTTAGCCCAAAAGTCTATATTATGTTCACTCGGTCCCAAAACAATTGTCTTAGATTTGAGTATTCTCGTAAGAATTTTGTGTGAACCATTCAAAAAAAACCGTTTCTAGTCGAAGGTCAACGTGAGGAGAGCCCCGTCTTCCTTGCCTTGTCACTACAGGAATGGCCACCTGTACCGACGGCTGCAGCCCGTCGGCAAAGATCCCTATACCGTCGGCACACACCTATGCCGATGGCCACCGTCGGCACAGGGTGGTCGGCATAGGGCCTTGTAGGCACAGGCCACCTGGCCGTCGGCATATATATAACCCTCGGCACAGATTTTCCCGACGGCCAGAAACGCACCGTCTGCACCTAGGTTGTCGGCACAGCGGCGGGTGGGGCCCACATTGGCCGGTCGAGGTGGATGGACCTGTGCCGACGGCCAAGCCGTCGGCACCGAGTTGCCACGTGGAGGCAGTTGGGCGCTCCTGGGAGGGGCCTGTGCCGACGGTAATACCGTCGGCACAGGATTGACTATTTTGTCACATTAAGGGGTCTGTGCCGACGGCATTGCCGTCGACACAGGTTTGACCAGATTTTTGGATCCAGCTGATAGCAGAAGAAATAATCAAAAATCACGACAAATTCACTACAAACAAGATCACACAATGGCTCCATATATCATCAAGCAAAATGCTATAACATCAAGTAGATACACACATAGGACCATCATCAAGTAGATACATACATATAGCTAGATGTCTAGACGCCCAAAACCCTACATCTATTGCGGCGACGGCGACAGGGTGAACCCCATATCTCCCGGCTGATAATAGGTGAGCGTCGGATCGACGCAGCACCGGGAGAAGGACCACCAGAAGCGCTTTCCTTGCCCTGCCTCATATTGTTCAATCAACTGCATTGAGAAAGAGAAAACAAGTAAGCATCAAGACATAATAAAATGTAGACACTAAGCATAAAGACATATGCAATGAAGAAGCATGTCGAAAAATAAATACTAAAGAATAAAAGACATAATAACATGTAGATACCAAGCATAAAGACGTAATGCAATTAAGAAGCATGTTGGAAAATAATTACTAAAGCATAAAGACATTATAGACCGTCACCTATCGTCATCACTCTCCTCATCAGGGTGTTGGTTCTCATTCTCACTATCACTATCACTATCACTATCACGTGAGTAGTAGGGCGGAAGCTCATCGCCAGGCTCGTCATCGTCGTCATTTTCCGCATGAAACTTCGAGAGCACATCTATGTCCTTCAGATCCACCACTGACTCACCACGAGTGTGTGCATTGTTCTCGAGGTCCTCGAGACCACCTATTTGTAAGTCAAAGTGCCCGAAGTCCTCTTGCTCTTGATAGAAAATTCCCTCGTATGTTTTAGGGTCAATGTTGTTGTAATCGTCGTCGGAGGGCCTGGGTAGCTTACCATGTGGGGATACCCGGAACACGACTTCCCAGCCCTTGAGGTTCTCTTTCTGGCATGGGTAGGGCAAATAATAAACTTGCTTGGCTTGGTGAGCCACAATATAGACATCGGCTCCGGTATAGGTGGTTGAAGGCTTAACTTCAACTAACCCAATGGAAGGCTCACTTCTCTGTCCACCATGTGGTCCAGTGCATGGGTCGAACCAGTGGCACTTGAACACAACGAGCTTGAGTTCTATGTTCGTACGATTGAACGTCAGCTCGTATACGTTTTGTAACCTTCCGTAGTAATCTACGTAATTGGCTCCATCGGCTCCTCTGGATCCTTTGGTGAAGACCCCAGTATTTACAGTTTTTGCTCCAGGACGATTATTCTGGTGATACTCTGTATGGAAGCGGAACCCATTCACATCATACTTCTCATACTTAATGACGGTACGGTTAAATCCTTGGGAAACACATCTCAGCTCATTTGTCATCTCAACGTTGGGATCAGCTCCCTACAAGTACGGTTCAAATTGTTTTGTGCATTAGTTACGTGTAATAAGAGGGACAAGTCACATATTGCAAGGTAAGAGGGACACGTTAGAAATTACTTTTCCCATGAACCAAGACACAAATTTTTTTCCTCCGTGAGCACCCTCTTTCAGAAGAGTGTCCAGCTCCGCGGGATCGGGATCCACCGTTCCCAACCAGTATTCATCTTGGAATTGTCTAAAAGGAGAAAATACGTATTAGACCGAAACTGAGTTACTAGTTGCAAAGTAATTTGTTCACCATTTACCTCATGAAATCGAGTACTTCCGTCATGTTTATAAGCACATAGAGCATTATGCAATCCTTCTCTTCCTTGGTCAATTTACATTTTTCACCGGCACCGGCCTTGCCACCGGGACATTGGAAGAGGAGGAGCTTGGGGTCATTCTTGGGCTCGTCGACATTGTACCGAGTGACCGGGTTATGCATAGTGGCAACTTCATCGGGAAAGTACGTTGTCACGGCGTCTGCCATCTCCTCGAGTATTGTTGCCTCAGCTATGCATGCTTCAATCCTAGCTTTGTTTCCAGTTATGTTTCGAATGTACTTAAACTCTCTCTCAATACAAAACTGCCAACGAAACTGCACCGGTCCACCCAAGAGTGCCTCGTTCGCGAGATGCACAACGAGATGTGCCATCGGAACAAAGAAGCCTGGCGGAAAGATCATCTCTAACTTGCATAGCAACTCCGGCACAAGATCACGCAGCTTCGCAATAATCAGGGGACATATCTGTTTCGCACAGAGCGTGCGGAAGAAATGGCTCAACTCCGCAAGCACTCGCCAGATACTATCGGGGAGATACCCTCGAAGCATCACCGGCATCAACCGCTCAATCCATATGTGATAGTCGTGACTCTTGAGCCCAGTGACTTTTCCTGTAAGAAGATTGACTCCATTACTTATATTGGAACAGTAACCATCAGGGAACATCACGGCGATGTTTTTGAGCCACTTGAATGCCTCCTTCTTTTGGATATTATCAAGGCAGTAGTCGGCATTTGGCTTAAACCAATTTTTTTGACGAGGGTTAGGAGGCTTCATGTGTAATCTCTCCCTATCACAGAGCTTCTGAACATCAACTCTAGCCTTCACATTGTCCTTTGTCTTCTTAGGAATGTTCAGGACTGTGTGAAAGATCATCTCTCCAACATTCTTTTCGGTGTGCATCACATCGATGTTATGGGGAAGTTCGAGGTCCTTGTAATACTCTAGCTGCGTTAAGCCTGCCACATGAGTCCAGTTGTGCGTTACACCATACCCTCAAATTTTCGGATAGATCCCTCAGCAGGCACGAGAGCACGTAGCTCGGCATCAACTTTTGCACCATCGAACTTCGGTATCGCTTTTTCTTCACGCACAACTATGCCCTTCGTGAAGTTTTTTTGGTCTTCTCGATAAGGATGCCTTCCTTCGAGGAACTGTCGATGCTTGTCAAACGCGACATACTTGCGACCTGACTTTAGCCAAAGGAACTCAAGTTGGTTCCTGCACACTGGGCATGGCCATTTACCAGCTGTACACCATCCGCAGAATAGGGCATACCCGGGTAGGTCGTGCATGGAATAGTGGAACCAAATTTTCATCGAGAAGTTTTTCTTTGATGCTCGGTCGTATGTCCACGTCCCATTGTGCCATGAGTGGTGCAAATCATCCACAAGCGGTTGCATGTAGACACTCAAATTCTTCCCCGGGTATTCGGGCCCTGGAATGATCAGCGACAGAAACATGTGCTTCCTTTGCATTAGTACCCCAGGAGGGAGATTGAGCGGAATAACAAACACGGGCCAGCAGCTGTACGACGCAGTCGACATCCCAAATGGATTGAACCCATCTGTTGCTATTGCAATTCTGACATTCCGAGCATCTGCTGAATTAAGGGGGTGTTTCAAGTCGAAGTTCTTCCATGCCTCACCATCAGATGGATGTCCCATCTTTTCCCGTCCTAACTCGTCGACGTATCTCTTCCCTTTCCTGTGCCAAGTCATTTGTTTGGCAGACTCCTCGGACATGAAAAGCCGCTGCATTCTTTTTATGAATGAGAGGTACCGAAGAACCTTCACAGGGATTTTTCCCTGCGTCTTCCGACCATCAGGCAGCGTTTTCTCCTCATACCTAGAGGCCCCACAAAGGCTACAGTACTTGTCATTCGCATATTGTTTCCGGAACAACAGGCATCCTTTTGGACAACAATGAATCTTTTCATAATCCATGCTGAGCGATCCCAATAGTTTCTTCGTCTCGTGCATGGATTTTGGCAGACAATGCCCTTTGGGCAACATGTTACCAGATGTTGTCAGATTAGCTTCAAAGCCTGCACGGGTGGTGGAGAACTGACACTTGTCACTTAGTAGTTGAGCTACGGCATCGAGCTGAGAAACGTTTGCACCCTCGTATAGAGGCTTCGTAGCCGAGGCCATCGTCTCATAGAAAGCCTTCGCGGTTGGCTCTGGTTCCTCCGGTTCATCCGGTGCCTCCGGTTCACCCGGTTCCTCCTGTTCCTCCTGTGGAGGTGGCGAATCCGGCATGTAAGCAGCATGGTGATCATCTAGCATGTTTCTCAACCCATCGTACTCATTGCCATCGATCCGCTGCCGCATCACCCCAACTCTGAGACGTTCGTACTGATCAAATTTGACATGCGTGACGTAGTTAGGCGTATACCCATACAACCAAAGATGTTTAGTCATATCTGAAAGGACAATGATGTCGCCTAGAGGGGGGGTGAATAGGCGATTAAAACTTTTCCGGTTTAGGCTTGCTAATTGCGGAATAAAACTAGGTGTTTAAATTAACAAGCCAACAACCTAAATAAACTAGGCTCACCTATGTGCACCAACAACTTATGCTAAGCAAGACAAGCAACAAGGTGATAGCAATAAAGAATACTTCAAGCACGAAGGCTATCACAATGTAAAGTGCATAAGTAAAGAGTTCGGGTATAGAAATAACCGAAGCACGCGGAGACGAGGAAGTATTCCCGAGTTCCTCCTTGAAAGGGAGTACGTCTCATTGGAGAGGTGTCAACCGACACAATGGTTCAACAACCACAAAGGTTTCACCCTCTTCTCCGATGAACCGCACCACAAAGGTTTGGTTCACCTTCCACTATCGGTATTCCTTCGAGGCGGAATCCAGAGCCTTTCAACAACAATCCGAGGCACAACCCACAAAGGGATTGGGGGCTCCCGAACGGCTTTCAACAACAATCCGAGGCACAACCCACAATGGATTGGGGGACCCGAACGGCTTCAAGTGACCACACAAGGGTCCAACCACCACAAAGGCGTCTAGGGTCCAAGGACCCAAGAGTAACAAGTCCACACGCTTTCAACTTCCACGAATCCTCGTGGAGAGCATACCGATGCACCAAATGCAAAAGGCAAGAGCACAAGTGCTCAAATCCTTCACTCTCAAATTCCAACAAAACAACAAATGCTTATGGGGGAATAAGAGAGGAAGAACAAAGAGGAGAACCACACAAGAACACCAAGAACAAGATCCACTAGGTTCCCCTCACTTAGAGGAGATATTGATTGGTGGAAATGTAGATCTAGGTCTTCTCCTTCAATCCTCCAAAGATCAAAGAGTTTGGGTGGAGGGATTGGGAGATATCAAGGAAATGAGCTTGCGACAATGGAGGAGAGAGAAAGCAAAGGTTGCTGGGCTCGGCTAGCTGGCTGGAGGAAGGTGGAGGGGTATTTATACCCCTCCCAGAAAAGTAGCCGTTGCAGCTAGATTCACACCGGAGTTTCCGGTCCAAGTGACCGGATACTCCGGCCTGGGGCGGAAACTCCGGCCCCTTGGGGGCGGAAACTCCGGCTCCCACCAGGAGGTGAACAACAAACAGACGAGAGAAGCTCAGGCAGAAACTCCGGCCCCTGGGACCGGAAACTCCGGCCTGGGGCGGAAACTCCGGCCCCTTGGGCCGGAAACTCCGGCCCCCACCAGGGGCTGAACAAGAAAAACACTCTCCGAGGAAAACCAAGGACCGGAGACTCCGGTCCAGAAGACCGGAGACTCCGGCCTGAAAACAGTGAAACTTCAAACCTGAAATGCAATAACTTTCTCGTATGAACTCCAAAACAGGTGAATCCAATTGCGTTGGAAAGGTAACGACAAGAGTTTTGCCACAAATATTAAGGGTCACAAATATAGAGGGGATACCACACATGGAGAGGTGTGGACCCTATCTCGAAGGTGGACCGATAATATTTCCAACACGAAAACGCAACAAGTTTTCCATAAGAAATCCGTTTTCGAAGAACTTGGGCTTGTCATGAAGATCACGACAAGCACCAAAACACAACAAGGAGAAAAGCCAAATAAGAACCAAGAAAGATGATATGCCAAGTATGCAACGGTATGAGCTCTCCACAAAGATGCGATCAAGTTACTCACTTGAGAACCCCTCTTGATAGTACGCCGTCTATCCTAAAACCCGGTCTCCCACTAACAACATGAGACCGGTAAAATAGAAAACCTATCAAGATCATACCTTTGCCTTGCGCATTCCACTTGAGCTCGATGATGACGATCTTGCTCTCTCAAGATGGAACACCTTTCTTGATTGCTCTTTGCTTGGTGAAGATTCAAATGTTGCTCCCCCATACACCAAGATGGGAGTGCCACTCTTAGGAACATCTTCACTTGACCATTATCTCCAAATGGGTGGCAAGCTTCATGCATATGATTTCTTCGAGATGCTTCTCTTGAACTTGCACTTCATCTTCTCTACATATGACCATTCTTCATATAAAACCATGAATAGAGCATTGATCATTATGTAATCTTCTAGAGTCCAACACATGAACTCCAATCTTTTCCTATGGACATGATCTACAAGAATATCTCAATGCAAACATTAGTCCATAAGGATTGTCATTAATTACCAAAACCACACATGGGGCAACACATGCACTTTCAATATCTTCCTTTCCTTGACGGACACGATTCTTGCAATGAGTGCAAGGGCAGCTTCCACGAACTCCTGTTGCCTTTGAACCACGCCCTAACTCCTTCACTAATATATTGGTCTTCATCTCCCACTCCTCTGTTCTTTTAATCTTATCGACACGGCCACTGTACATCCACCCATTATCAGCCATCCTCTGCTTTATTGGGAGCGAAATAACCACGCAGTCTTTTAATATGCACCAAGTAATAATAAAATGATTTAGTGTCACCAGATTAATTACGGTCAAATTTTAATCTTTACAGCATGCAAGGGTTCACCTACACTTCTAATAGGAGGGCCTATCCCGCCCGAGTACGTGTAGATCGAACCGTGTTCCATGTTCTACCCCGACCCGAGACGAAATTTCGGCAGCACCTCCCCGCTGTTCTTCAGAATACACGTCTCGAGCTTGTCAAGCCGAGAGGGTGTGCATCCGAAGAACAACAGGGAGGTGCTGCCAAAATTCCGTCTCAGGAAGGGGTAGAACATGGAACACGACCCGATCTACACGTACTCGGACTATCCAACAGGACAACCCGGAAGTGTTACGGTTATAAATATGCAAAGATGGACAATCCTGGATATTTATAAATTTGTAACCCTTCCGGATGGGATCTGACTCGGGTTACGCGACTGACTGGGTGATCTAGACCAAAATAAACCTATGCAGCAAGAGAGGCGGAAGATTTATACCCTCGAAGCGTGATCGGTGGCCGGAGAAGGTCGAGGACGTGTTCCGGAAGGAGGGCAACGAAACAGGGGCACTGAGCCGGCCCCTCCTCCGCTGGAGAAGAAGCCCCGCAAAGACGCGCGGGACCGACGGTGCTGGCTGGCGGAAACTACGTCATCTGAAAAATCACAAACAATCGACATATATAAGCAAAAATCCCTCCATTTTACCTAATAATCATCTATAACCCTAACAAGTAATTAAAATCTACTAATTCTAACCCTAAAACTATCATTACAACTAACAGTGGCACTAACCCTAAAACTAACACACACAAACCCTAAAACTAACACACACAAACCCTAAAACTAACACACACTAACCCTAAAATTAACACACACTAACCCTAAAACTAACACACACAAACCCTAAAACTAACACGCACTAACCCTAAAACTAACACACACTAACCCTAAAACTAACATAATACTACACTAACACTACCACATTGTCAAAAAAAGGCACTAACCTTCGAGGAGCTTCCGTGGTGGAGATGCGGTGGAGGAGCGGCCGGAGGGGAGGAGCTGTGCGGGTGGAGGAGCTGCCCTGGTGGTGGAGATGCGGTGGTGGTGGAGACGCCGTGGAGGAGCGGCCGGAGGAGCGGTGCGGCGGCGGTGGGTGGGGGCCGGCCGGTGGAGCAGCGCGGCGGCGGGCGGGGGTGGGGCTGGCCGGAGGAGGAGCGCGGCGGCGGAGGCGCGACCGGAGCGGGGGAGGATCGATGGAGGCGCGGCCGGAGAGGGTGGTGGAGGATTTGGGTGTTTTGGCCCGCACGCGTGCGGCCCTAAACACTTAACCTATTCAAGACCTATGCCGACGGCATAGGTACTTTTTTCATTTTTAGCTATTTTATTAATTTGTCTAAAAAACTATTATATTAATATTTTAAATATTATAATTTATTTCATTTACAAGAAGTAGGCTATTGCACATTTACAACACCCTAGGTTTGGGTGGGGTTCCGACGCTCCGGGACCCCGCTTCGGCGAAACCCTGAATCCGCTGGAAAAACCCTAACGTTTTCGTCTACCCTCATAGACGTGCGTCGAAAGGGGGTAGGCCGGTGGACTTTTTTGCTTGGTTGTGTTAGGTTAGGCCATAGGAACATGAGAAACCAAAGTCTACTCCAAATCAACACAAGATTCCATCTGGTTCGCCCGAAAGGGGAGTTTTCACCTCTAAGTGTAGAAACTCACTAGAGAGAAAGTGAAGTCGGTGAAGCCGGTCACACCTAGGAGTAGGATATTGCACATTTACAACACCCAACACACTTGTATACATATGGTATGGCACAACCTAGGTTTGGGTGGGGTTCCGACGCTCCGGGGCCCCGCTTCGGCGAAACCCTGAATCCGCTGGAAAAACCCTAACGTTTTCGTCTACCCCCATAGACGTGCGTCGAAAGTGGGTAGGCTAGTGGACTTTTTTGATTGGTTGTGTTAGGTTAGGCCATGGGAAGGTGAGAAACCCAAGTCTACCCCAAATCAACACAAGATTCCATCCGGTTCGCCCGAAAGGGGAGTTTTCACCTCTAAGTGCAGGAACTCACTAGAGAGAAAGTGAAGCCGGTCACACCCCGGAGTAGGATACCGGACATTTACAACACCCAACACACTTGTATTCATATGGTATGGCACAACCTAGGTTTGGGTGGGGTTCCGACGCTCCGGGGCCCTTCTTCGGCGAAACCCTGAATCCGCCGGAAAAACCCTAACGTTTTCGTCTACCCCCATAGACGTGCGTCAAAAGGGGGTAGGCCAGTGGACTTTTTTGCTTGGTTTTGTTAGGTTAGGCCATAGGAAGGTGAGAAACCAAAGTCTACCCCAAATCAACACAAGATTCCTTCCGGTTCGCCCGAAAGGGAGTTTTCACCTCTAAGTGCAGGAACTCACTAGAGAGAAAGTGAAGCCGGTAACACCAAGGATTAGGATACCGCACATTTACAACACACAACACACTTGTATACATATGGTATGGCACAACCTAGGTTTGGGTGGGGTTCCGACGCTCCGGGGCCCCGCTTCGGCGAAACCCTGAATCCGCTGGAAAAACCCTAACGTTTTCGTCTACCCCCATAGACGTGCGTCGAAAGTGGGTAGGCCAGTGGACTTTTTTGCTTGGTTGTGTTAGGTTAGGCCATGGGAAGGTGAGAAACCAAAGTCTACCCCAAATCAACACAAGATTCCATCTGGTTCGCCCGAAAGGGGAGTTTTCACCTCTAAGTGCAGGAACTCACTAGAGAGAAAGTGAAGCCGGTCACACCCCGGTGTAGGATATCGGACATTTACAACACACAACACACTTGTATACATATGGTATGGCACAACCTAGGTTTGGGTGGGGTTCCGACGCTCCGGGGCCCCGCTTCGGCGAAACCCTGAATCCGCTAGAAAAACCCTAACGTTTTCGTCTACCCCATGGACGTGCGTCGAAAGGGGGTAGGCCAGTGGACATTTTTGCTTGGTTGTGTTAGGTTAGGCCATAGGAAGGTGAGAAACCAAAGTCTACCCCAAATCAACACAAGATTCCTTCCGGTTCGCCCGAAAGGGTAGTTTTCACCTCTAAGTGCAAGAACTCACTAGAGAGAAAGTGAAGCCGGTCACACCAAGGAGTAGGATACCGGACATTTACAACACACAACACACTTTTATACATATGGTATGGCACATCTAGGTTTGGGTGGGGTTCCGACGCTCCGGGGCCCCGCTTCGGCGAAACCCTGAATCCGCTGGAAAACCCTAACGTTTTCGTCTACCCCCATAGACGTGCGTCGAAAGTGGGTAGGTCAGTGGACTTTTTTGCTTTGTTGTGTTAGGTTAGGCCATGGGAAGGTGAGAAACCAAAGTCTACCCCAAATCAACACAAGATTCCATCCGGTTTGCCCGAAAGGGGAGTTTTCACCTCTAAGTGCAGGAACTCAGTAGAGAGAAAGTGAAGCCGATCACACCAAGGAGTAGGATACCGGACATTTACAACACACAACTCACTTGTATACATATGGTATAGCACAACTTAGGTCTGGGTGGGGTTCCGACGCTCCGGGGCCCCGCTTCGGCGAATCCCTGAATCCGCTAGAAAAACCCTAACGTTTTCGTCTCCCCCATAGACGTGTGTCGAAAGAGGGTAGGCCAGTGGAATTTTTTGCTTGGTTGTGTTAGGTTAGGCCATAGGAAGGTGAGAAACCAAAGTCTACCCCAAATCAACCCAAGATTCCATCCGGTTCACCCGAAAGGGGAGTTTTCACCTCTAAGTGCAGGAACTCACTAGAGAGAAAGTGAAGCCGGTCACACCAAGGAATAGGATACCGGACATGTACAACACACAACACACTTGTATACATATGGTATGGCACAACCTAGGTTTGGGTGGGGTTCCGACGCTCCGGTGCCCCGCTTCGACGAAACCCTGAATCCGCTGGAAAAACCCTAACGTTTTCGTCTACCCCCATAGACGTGCGTCGAAACTGGATAGGCCAGTGAACTTTTTTGCTTGGTTGTGTTAGGTTAGGCCATGGGAAGGTGAGAAACCAAAGTCTACCCCAAATCAACACACGATTCCATCCGGTTCGCCGAAAGGGGACTTTTCACCTCTAAGTGCAGGAACTCACTAGAGAGAAAGTGAAGCCGGTCACACCCCGGAGTAGGATACCGGACATTTACAACACACAACACACTTGTATACATATGGTATGGCACAACCTAGGTTTGGGTGGGGTTCCGACGCTCCGGGGTCCCGCTTTCGCGAAACCCTGAATCCGCTGGAAAAACCCTAACGTTTTCGTCTACCCCCATAGACGTGCATCGAAAGTGTGTAGGCCAGTGGACTTTTTTGCTTGGTTGTGTTAGGTTCGGCCATGGGAAGGTGAGAAACCAAAGTCTACCCCAAATCAACACACGATTCCATCTGGTTCGCCGAAAGGGGAGTTTTCACCTCTAAGTGCAGGAACTCACTAGATTGAAAGTGAAGCCGGTCACACCCCGGAGTAGGATACTGGACATTTACAACACACAACACACTTGTATACATATGGTATGGCACAACCTAGGTTTGGGTGGGGTTCCGACGCTCCGGGGCCCCGCTTCGGTGAAACCCTGAATCCGCTGGAAAAACCTTAACGTTTTCGTCTACCCCATAGACGTGCGTCGAAAGTGGGTAGGGCAGTGGACTTTTTTGATTGGTTGTGTTAGGTTAGGCCATGGGAAGGTGAGAAACCAAAGTCTACCCCAAATCAACACAAGATTCCATCCGGTTCACCCGAAAGGGGAGTTTTCACCTCTAAGTGCAGGAACTCACTAGAGAGAAAGTGAAGTCGGTCACACCCCGGAGTAGGATATTACACATTTACAACACACAACACACTTGTATACATATGGTATGGCACAACCTAGGTTTGGGTGGGGTTCCGACGCTCCGGGGCCCCGCTTCGGCGAAACCCTGAATCCGCTGGAAAAACCCTAACGTTTTCGTCTACCCCCGTGAACGGCGTCGAAAGGGGGTAGGCTAGTGGAATTTTTCCCTTGGTTGTGTTAGGTTGGGACATAGGCACATGGGAAACCAATTTTATCACAAGTTTTTACAAGATTGCTCCCGTTTCGTCCGAAGTGGGAGTTTTCACCTCTAAGTCCACACACTTGGTAGAGAGAAAGTGAAGTCGGTGAAGCCGGTCACAAACCGGGGTAGATTCTTGGACATTTGAATCACCCAAAACACTTGTACACATATGGTATGCATCAACCTAGCTTTTGGTGGGGTTCCGACGCTCCGGTATAGACAATTATTCGCGACGTTATTTTATGTGGGTGGAAACCGCTATTCGGCGTAGCTATGTACATAGAATATGAATAAAACATATTAAACTTAATTAAGAGTAATAAATAGATACATAAAAAAAGAAGATTAGGGTAAAAAACATTATGACTATTTTCGGCGAATCTGTATATGTACATATAGCTATTCGGTGTATCAATATACATAAAAATGAATAAAAATGGTAGAGGCCTGTGCCGACGGCTTTGCCGTCGGCACAGATTGCCGTCGACGTCACCTTATTGTTTGTGCCGACAGCCTTATCGACGGCTGGTCCTGGTACGCCCCTGTGCCGGCGTAGCTATGTACATAGAATATGAATAAAACATATTAAACTTAATTGAGAGTAATAAATAGATACATAAAAAAAGAAGATTAGGGTAAAAACATTATAACTATTTTCGGCGAATCTGTATATGTACATATAGCTATTCGGTGTATCAATATACATAACAATGAATAAAAATGGTAGAGGCCTGTGCCGACGGCCTGTCGGCACAGATTGCCGTCGACGTCACCTTATTGTCTGTGCCGACGGTCTTATCGACGGCTGGTCCTGGTACGCCCCTGTGCCGACGGCCCCGATAAATAGCCGTCGGCACAGGTTCTGGCCGTCGGCACAATTCGCCATTCCTGTAGTGTTCACCTCCCAGCTAACCGCCATCTCGTTCAAAACCCAAATATGCTATACATTCAGTGATGGATCTTGCTGTCGGTCTCAGCAAATTTAACTCATATACCTTGAGAGATAGCCTTGGTAGATACTAGGAAAATTTCGCGCGGCGACACCGCCGCACCCGTTGCATTGCTTTGTGTAGTGGTATTAGATGCATCGATGTAATATTTTCTTGCAATTGATTTCCTTAGTGTGGAGTGTTTCTATGCTTAGGTATTAATACATGCAGGGATGGAATGTATACATAGGATTACATAGATAAATGTGGTTGCATTATTAAAAATGATACATGTAGAAGTATCTCATATATAGTGGCACATTACAGGAAGATAAAATATAAATATAGCTCTGGATGGTAAAACTGCTACAGATGACTTCCTTATTATAAAAGGAGAACCAAATACTAAAAGGGCAACATCAAGTTGCAGGAGTACTGCAGCTTAATGTCTACATCCGTGATGTTCTTCTAATGTTGCTCCGTTGATGTATTTGGTGGCAGTAGAAGATAAAAATCCAAATGAACGTGACCTCACCCAGAGGAGATCAAAAAATGAAGAATCTTATGGTTGAATCTCTAAATCAGCTAGATACACTCTGCTTTTCTTATGCAAAAGAAGTAACATGAATGTATTGTGAGAACAACTGCACTTTTTGAATAGAACTGCTGCAATAATTGTAAAAATATGCCCAAAGTTGAAATTCACATGCTCATTTGTGGGTCCTCTCGACATAAGAATATCGTCAGAAAAATATATGGACAATCACACACAATGATAGACGTGGCAAGGCTGAGGTCAGGAAATACATCTATATACATTTAAAGAACAACCATTGCACTAAATACATATGAAATTATGTGGTGTTATAACCAAACAAAACATATAGTGGAGGTATATGGCAGAAAGTTGAAAGCGCTCTAAATCATAAATGCCAATTGTCTATCTATATACAAAGTCTAACTATCTTGCCTTTTGTGTATTCCGGGAAAAGAGATTTACTTAGTTTTATCCAATGTTGACCGAAAGAAATAAATTTACAACAATATGAAAAAAATATGTAAGTGAGGTAAAAGTAGAAAAAAAGATATAGTATGGGATAATTAGGAAGTAGAAATAAATAAGTAATTTTGAAGTCGCTATTTGTGCGCAATGTTCGTAAGAAGAAACGTGGAAAAATAAATAATAGGGGAAAATTAAAACGGAGAGAAATCTATTAGAAGCCAAAAAAAAATCTGTTCATAAGGGACAGGGACTGGTCACACATGACTGGAAAAATAGATAATGTTCGTGAAAAGAAGTGCGGGAAAAAAAATAGGTTTAAACTATAAGGGGACAAATATATTAGGTGGGGAAAAATTGTTCAATTGTACCAGATGACCGATTTGCAATTTGGGAAAAAATGCGGGGACTTTGTTGGAAAAGTGTTTTATTCCGGGAGGCCGGCTCATATTTTTTGGAAAGCGTGAGGACTTTTCTGCAAAAAATGGGACGCGGGGACTTTTCTGTAAAAATGTTTTATTCCGGAGGACCGATTAACAATTTTGGAAAACGTGATGACTTTACTGCACAGAAGCGGTACATCTATATGTCCGTCGAAATAAAAAGTTAGAACATGGAAGTTGTTTGGTAGGCCGATATACATCTACTCGCGAGAGGAAAATTCGAACGAACGCGAGAGGAAAATTCGAACGGACGACTGAGTGCGACGAATTTGACAAAATGTGCCAAATGTTTTTGCGAACCTGAATCAAAATTGAGGAGCTAGAGTCGACAAAACTCGAAACCGATCACGAGAATGAAACCTACTCGTCGACGCGCATATATTTCGTGTATATGTTTTCGTCAAAATGTTTTTTAGGAAAGGATTTTTCTAGGAAAAACAGGGGACAATGCTACAGTATGTACTGTAGATGTGTGTTACTGTAGCACCTACAGTACCTGGTGATGTGGACGCCTCCACAGCTCGCTGAGGAGGTCAGCTTTGATATATTGTAGCTGTGGAGGTCAGCTTTGATATATTGTATAGATGGCAAAGCCTGAGAGAGAAATCATTAATGTGACCAACTCAAATTCTACATACATCTGACCTCTATGCCACAACCGATTTTGTTTTGATGGAGTTCAGTCACGAGAGAGGGGATAGCAACAAAAGAAAAGCTCACTCGAGAAGGAAGTTAATCCTGCTGCTGCATGAAGGGTAACCTTCTAAATATAAACATCAAGGAAGTTAAGAGAAAAGTGGAAACTGAGCAAACTCGAGCAGTAGTAGCCAAAGGACATAAATCTGCTGAAGACCATACAGGTTGCAACAACCATTTCTCAAGTGGCTTCGCCGCAAGAACGGAGAAAGACATCGTCGAAAGGTGCCCTTGCCGGCTCCGCCGTTGGACGCATTCATACTCCAACCACCACGATGTTCACGCCACTGGAGACGCGCTGCTTCACACGATCGTCATCTTCAGATTAACCCACTGGAGATGGAGGCCGCGGCCAATAAGAAGGGCCAGGGGCCGGCGCCGCTGCCGTGGACGGTGCGCCTTCAGGTCCTCGCCCTCTGTGCCGCCTGCGACCTCTCGCAGCGCCGGGACGGCACCGTCAACCGCTTCCTCTTCTCGCTCGCCGACCGCCAGTCCCGCGCCAGCTCGCGCCCAGACGCGCGTGGCGTGCGGTCCGCCGACGTCGCCGTCGACGCGTCCCGACACCTCTGGGCGCGCGTCTACTCCCCCTCGGCGGACAAGGCCGGGGCGGCGCCGCTGCCCGTCGTCGTGTACTTCCATGGCGGCGGCATCGCGCTGCTCTCCGCCGCCTCCACGCCCCTGGACGCCATGTGCCGCCGCTTCTGCCGCGAGCTGGGGGCCGTGGTCGTCTCAGTGAACTACCGCCTCGCGCCAGAGCACCGCTACCCGGCCGCCTATGAGGACGGCGAGGACGTGCTCCGCTACCTCGGCACCACCGGCCTCCCTGCCGACATCGGCGTCCCGGTCGACCTCTCCCGCTGCTTCCTCGCCGGGGACAGCGCCGGCGGCAACATCGCCCACCATGTCGCACACCGATGGACGATGACCTCCTCCTCCTCCGTTGCTTCATCTAAAAACTCCGTACGTCTCGCGGGCATCATCCTGCTGCAGGCGTACTTCGGGGGCGAGGAGCGCACCGAGGCGGAGCTGAGGCTGGAGGGCGTGGCACCGATCGTGAACATGCGCCGCTCGGACTGGTCGTGGAGAGCGTTCCTGCCGGAGGACGCCGACCGAAACCACCCGGCGGCGCATGTGACCGGCGAGGCGGGCCCAGAGCCCGAGCTGCCGGAGGCGTTCCCGCCGGCGATGGTGGTGGTCGGAGGGCTCGATCCGTTGCAGGACTGGCAACGACGGTACGCCGCCATGCTGCAAAGGAAGGGCAAGGCGGTGCAGCTGGTGGAGTTCCCGGACGCCATTCACACGTTCTACATGTTCCCGGAGCTCCCCGACGCCGGCAAGCTCGATAAGGATATGAAGGCCTTCATCCAAACTAACATGTCCGATCATTAGTTTGCTGCTTCGCTTCTTCATTTCTGGTTGTTTCTAGTTTAAATTTTTTATTCCTGGAGGATGTAAGTCGTAAGAATTGCTTTCGAGGAGATCATAGGTGAAAATGTGACTATTTTACACGTCAATGATGAAATTAAAATTTGAAAGAATCGTAGGATTTGCCACTCCTACTACCGGAAATCACATTTTGCGTAGTGCCGTTTTTTCACGAAATGGAGGCAAATGATTTGTCTCGTCGATAAATTTTGGACTTAATTGACGGGAAATGCAACATTACGGTGGGGCGTTTGGCTCAATAGTTTTAAATAAATATTCGCAAAAAAAGTTTAAAGTAAATCGTCATTGTAGCTACAGCCGTACTAGATACAGTAAATACATAGTTCATACTGTTCACACTATATGTTGTAGTACACTGAAAACGACACATATAATGCTCTTTGTCTTCAAGCTAATCTTTAGAAGTCACAAACATCACGGAAACTGTCTTATGCTCCCGAGCACCGGTGATCCTAGTGCTTTCGAAAAATCGAAAAAAATATTTAAAAGTCTCAAGAAATTTTGATAAAAATCCTAGTGTAGCCAAAGATGTTACCAACAAACGTGCAAAATATAAAGTTTCATATGCATTATATTTTGCGCTATACAAAAAATGATAAAATCTGATAAATTTGAAGATTTGAAAATATACATATTCAGATCCACACTTTTGTCATTTTTGTGTATCCCAAATTACAAAGTATTTGAAGTTCAGATTTTGTACGTTTGTGGAATACATCATTGTTTAGATCTGAGATTTTTTTCACAATTGTTTGAAACTTGTAAATATTTTTTTCGATTTGTTTAAACCACTAAGATCACTCATGGCCGGGAGCACAAAATCTGCTCTCCAAACATTAGAACTAAATTGTGTATGCCTGATCTGTTATAAGGGATAAGTAAATAAACGACAAACGAAAGCAAGATAAATATAGGGGACATAAGCGCATCTCCACCCGCGCGCCTAATAAAGCGTCTGGCACCTCGTCCTGCTCCTCCGCCTCCTTGACCGCCATGACTACTAGAGGTGGCATTGGCGCGGCATCGTGCTCGTCGTCGTCAGGGATGACGACGATGGCAAGGTCGGCATATAAATCATCATTGGTGGAAAAGTTTCGTTCCTTTTATTTAACAATCAAATCATCATAATAACAGATAGAGGTTCAAGGGATCCATCGCCCACACTCCTTTTATTAAGATGATTTGATTGTTGTCGGAAAACAAAATATCATGTTGGTTATTAGTGAAAAAAAATACTCCAACCCGGCCCATATCAATTATTGTGATTGATAGTTGGCGGAAAAAGGAATGCAAATATGGTGTTTGGTCGTTGGCGAAAAAATAACGTAGCTTTTGTTGAAAAAAATCAATGAAGATATTATTTAGGGACTAGGGAGGATGAAGCGGAAACATATCCCGTCATGAAACAAAACGAAAAATTGCACCAGCAAGTATACGGAGCTCTGTTCCGTATCTGTTTCAAAAAAAGCGCTCTGTTCCGTATCGGCGTCGGCGTCCCGCCGTTCTTGCTCCTTAAACACCAACCTCCAAACCCATCGACTCTCCAGTCTCCACAATCCGCGACACGCGATTCCCTCGGCGACTAGTAGATCCTTAAAAGCAGTCCGCGGTCCGAAACGCCGCATCCGATGGCGTCCTCGTCCGCGCCGGCGCCGTCGCGCTCGCCCGACGAGGTGGAGGACATCATCCTCCGCAAGATCCTCCTCGTCTCCCTCACGCCCCCGACCTCGCCCAACCCCGCCGTCGCCTACCTCGAGCTCACCGCCGCCGAGCTCCTCTCCGAGTCGCGGCCGCTCCTAGCGCTGCGCGACAACGCCGAGCGCGTCCTCATCGGCCGACTCTCCTTCCCGGACCCGCCCGCCAGCTCGCCTCCACCCTTCGCCTTCCTCGCGCCGCCTTCCGCCGCGCTGCCGACGAGGCACGCAAGGTCTCCACAGTCCGCGACGCCGGCCTCCGAGCGCGCCTCAAGGCATCCGTCGCCCACGTCCGCGGACTCATCCTCTCCTACGCACGCGTCGTCGCCGGTAACCCGGACACCTTTCCGTCGCCCCCCAATGCGCCCCACCCAGCGTCGGAGCTGCTCATCTTTCTGCTCGCCGAGGCCGCCGACCCGCTCGACCCTACCCCGTCCCCTGGCGCTCCGCCGGCGCCGGGTTTCTGGACGAGCTCCTGGGGGACGTGGACTACGAGACCATCAAGCCGGTGATGGGCGAGCTCTACGAGCGTCTCCGGCAGAGGGTCGAGAAAGTGTCAGCGCTTGGCGACTTCCAGCGCCCACTCCGTGTGCTCGGGCGGCTGGTGGCGATCCCCAATTGCGCCAAGGCTCTAGTGGCACACCCCAAGTGGATTCCTGAGAAGAATCAGATCATGCTCATCGGGGAAGGGAGAGTCATGGAGATCTCCAGCTTGCTCGGGGCATTCTTTCACGTCAGTGCCATCCCCGACCGTGAGTTTGCAAGCCAGCCGGATGTTGGGTGAGTGCTCCTACTGCTCATTGATTCATTAATGCGAACTGTTCTTCTGGGCTGTGTTAGCTTTGGTTCCGAACTGTTCTATGCACATATTTTTGAACGTAAACAGCAGGAGCTCTGCTTTTATTATCATTATAGGAGAGGGAACAAGAGAAAAAAACCTCATAGAGGTGGTTACAACACACACAGACAAAACAAACAAACACCGCACCTAGGTGCACACACGTTTAAAAACTGAACCCAGTCAGTTCATTGGGGTACCCCTTTTGCAAGGAGCAGCAAGTCTAGATCAGTTTTCACTAAACCTGCAACCACATTCGCCGGCTTCGCTTCATTTTCGAAAATCCGTCTTCCTCATTCCTTCCAAATATGCCATATGACATAGATCGCCATTGAGATGCCACGCTTCTATGCACATATTAGCTCGGATAATTGACCAAGTACTTGTCCCTGTGTTTTCCTGGAAGATAGTTGATCTTGCAATTCCAGCATTCTTGTGCAAATAAACATGCAGACTTACCTTCCCTTTTTTGTTGGATCAGGCAACAGTGCTTCTCCGAGGCATCTTCGCGCCGGCCAGCTGACTTGATATCATCTTTTGCAACTATCAAGAATCTTATGAATAGCTTGCAGGATGGACTAAGGGATATTCTTCTAGTGCTACTTAAAAATTTGGATACTCGAGACAAGGTCCTTCAGTATCTAGCGGAGGTGATCAACAAAAATGCAGGAAGATCCCGCATGCAGGTGGATCCTTTAAAATGCGCTAGTTCCGGCATGTTTCTCAATCTTAGTGCTGTGATGCTCCGTCTATGCGAGCCTTTTTTGGATAAAATGGAGTCAAAGAAGGACAAGATTGATTTCAAGTACCTGTTCTGCAACGACAGAGTCAATTTCAAAGATTTAACCGCAATAAATGCCTCCTCAGAGGAAGTGTCATCATGGGTAGAGAGCTGGAGCCATGAGAATGCTCAAGATAATGCCAGCGGAGTGGCTCGCTTTGTGGAATCACAAGAAGCTACAAGCTCAGGCAAAAGTAGCTCAGTCTCTCTTCCTTCTAAAGGAGTGCCACTGGCGAGGTGCTCAAAGAAAGAGAATTTCTCATTTATTTGCGAGTGTTTCTTCATGACGGCAAGGGTACTTAATCTGGGGTTGATGAAAGCTGTAGCAGATTTCAAACACATCTCTGAGGATCTCGCAAGGTATGAGGATGATTTGGAGTCAAACAAAGAAGTTAGAGATCAAGGAGGTAGTTCATCACAGCTTGAGCAAGATATAAACCGCTTGGAGAAGATAGTGGCAGATTTATCACAAGAGAAGTTCTGCTATGAAGCTCAGATACTGAAAGATGGTGCATTTCTTCAGCGAGCACTATCTTTCTACAAATTAATGATATTGTGGTCAGTTGATCTAGTTGGTGGTTTTAAGATGCCTTTACCATTACAATGCCCCAAGGAGTTTTCTTGCATCCCGGAGCATTTCCTTGATGATGCAATGGATTTACTTGCTCTAACCTCTCGAGTTCCAAAAGCTTTGGAAGGCTTCCTATTGGATGACTTTCTCAATTTCAACATAATGTTCATGGGGAGTTCTTACATTAAAAATCCGTACCTAAAGGCAAAGATGGTTGAAGTTTTGAATTGCTGGATGCCAGAAAGAAGCGGCTTGAAATCCACAGCCTCGTTATTTGAGGGGCACCAACTATGTCTTGATTATCTAGTAAAAAACTTTTAAAGCTTTATGTGGATATTGAGTTCACTGGCTCCCATTCACAATTCTTTGACAAATTTAATATTCGACACAATATTGCTGAGCTTCTCGAGTATTTATGGGACGTTCCCAGTCATCGAAATACTTGGAGACGAATAGCTAAAGAAGAGGAGAAGGGCGTGTACTTGAACTTTCTGAACTTCCTTACCAATGATAGCATCTATCTTCTTGACGAGAGTTTGAAGAAAATTCTCGAACTAAAAGAAATAGAGGCTGAAAGGGCTAACACTGTTGAGTGGAATAGCAGACCCGCTCAAGAAAGGGAGGAGCGATTGCGTGTGTTTCATCAGTCAGAGAATATTGTTCGTTTTGATATGAAACTGGCAAATGAGGATGTTGGGATGCTTGCATTCACGTCAGAACAAATTCCAGCGCCTTTTGCTTCTTCCAGAAATGGTGGAAAGGGTGGCGAGCATGTTAAATTACTTCCTCTTCCAACTTGCTGGTCCCCAGAGGAAATCTTTGACAGTAAAGGATCCAGAGAAGTATGAGTTCAAACCGAAGCAGCTACTGAAGCAGATTGCTACCATCTATGTCCACATCGCGAGGGGTGATAAGGAAGCTATCTTCCCAGCTGCAATCTCGAAAGATGGACGATCATACAGTGAGCAGTTATTTGCTAGCGCGGCTAATATTTTGTGGAAGATCGGGGTAGACCCCCAAATCGTACAGGAGTTTCTGCACCTCGCTAGTAAGGCAAAAGCTGCCGCCTCTGAGGCCATGGATGCTGAGGCTATCCTTGGGGACATACCAGATGAATTTCTTGATCCGATCCAGTATACTCTCATGGAAGATCCTGTGATACTTCCTTCATCTCGGGTCACAATAGATCGTCAAGTTATTGCCCGGCATTTGCTCAGTGACAGCACCGATCCATTCAACCGATCCCATCTCACACAAGAGATGTTGTTACCAGACACGGATCTCAAGTTGCGCATCAAAGAATTTGTCAGATCTCAGCAGTCTAGGAAACGGCTGGCTGCCGACTCCGAGATGGGGGAGCCTGGCCCTGGTGATGCCGCTGATATGGTCGACTGAATTGCCAATAGCTGGGATGGACCTTTTTTGGGCGGACCAGATTTCTTTACATCAGGCCGTATCAAGTCGATTATCTTTCTCCCTACCTCTGCGGCTCTGCCCCCTGCTTCAATTCTTTGTAAATGTTGTAAACTGATCCCTGCAAGCTAAGTTTAGCATACAGATCTAATCATACAGGAAGAAGAAACACTTGTACTTGGTCACATGGTGCCCTATCATTGATCGCTCGGTTATGGCAAGTCCACTTGTATAAGCACTACAGTAGTTAGCATGCACGTGCAACGCACTTCTCTCATTTTTTTCCTTTTTCTTTCTCGCTGACGTATCCCTAATTCAAAAGTACATTTATCCTTGTATCATTTTCTTGAAATTATGTGAAAAACCAATTTATTTGCATGTCTATTACTTGTTTTTTTGTTTATCCTCTTCCATTATCTACTGGAGCCTCATTGTGAAGTTTAGCTTGGGTACAGAAATTGAGACATTCATTTTTTTGTGTTCTTTTCTGTTACAATTCATTTCTCTCTTGCTTCAGGTTTGGTTTCTGGAAGCACTAGGATGTATATCACAAAATTTCAGAATTCAGATTGATGAATACGGTTCACTGTATTGAACAATATGTTGAACCAGTTCTCAAAGTGCAGTAGAATTAGTGGAGAATAGCAGATTACATTGATATGCAGATAGCGAGCAGGTAATCTGCCGGATCAATAATAAACAACTTTCTCAAATGTCTGCAGAATCGAATCTATCAGTAATAAGAAAAATTAAATCAGTTTACATTAATTAGAAGGAATGATAGACAAACACCTGAAAACCATGGGGGCAAATCTGGGGAGTAATGTGGTTGAAATAAATCCACTAAATGCACCGAGAAATAAGTCCCGTTGAACATGTAATAGTACATTTTGTGGCCTGCGTCCAGCAATTTATGAGTTCCAGTCTAGGGCCAGCTTGTTTCCATCTTAAATGAAATAAGGATGTTCATATGTTTCACGAAAGGAAAAAACAAGAAGCGGATCTGCTGTATCTCACAAGTACAAGTTCGCGGTGCTCCTGTCGACCATGACGCTTGCACTGAAGTTATCGCAGACAGTTGGAACTTGGAAAATGTCCCAAGAAACATATAGCCACAAGTTAGAATGTACAAAAGGCACATATCTAAAGATAACATCCTTGGGAGAGCCACGGCGTTCACCAGAGCTCAGCCGTTCTGGACCGTCCTATAGAAACTTGATGCGATCCTGGCCGTCCGATCGGGTGGTGATTTTTTTTTTACAGTCCCTGGACCCACCTGTCATCGACTTAGTGGCTGGGAGATTCGGTGCCTCTGCGGGCGCGGTGGCAGTGACCGTTATTCCGACGGAGCCGCTCTGGGCAAAACGGACATTTTGCACGTGAGGTATATAAGCTGCGCTGCACGGGTGAAACCCTAGCCACCAGCCGCCGCGTGCTCTCTCCCCAATCGCCTCCGTCTCTCTTCTCCCCCAATCCCCTCCGTCTCCCTTCTCCTCTGCCACCCATCTCCTGGTCTCTCCATGGCTCGAGCAGAGAGAGGCGAAGGGCAGCCGGGCGCCATGGCTGGAGCAGGTGCAGCTCGACATGGGGAGCAGGCGGGAAGATGAGGAACGACGGCGCCATGGCTGGAGCAGGTGGAGCTCGACATGGGGAGCAGCCGGGGAAGATGAGGAACGACGGGGGGTTCGGCCTCCACGCCACGCCCTACTTGCCCCGTCGCCGGGAGGGATGAGGAACGACGGCGCCATGGCCCCGTCGCAGAGAGAGGCATGGAGGCCGCGATGTGCGGCTGTTGCCGACCTCGTGCCGCCGAGCAAGATATTTCTCGATCTAAGTTTCCTAGCTGCCCCGCCGTCCGCGATGGCTCTCGTCTCCGCCGCGGGCGCTCGGGTCGACGGCGGCTCGGATGGCCGGCGACCTAGCGGCAAGGAGAAGGCCGGGGGTCACCGGAGGAGAAGGAGCACGGCGGCGGCGTAGGTCGGCGCGGCAAAGAGGAGCCAGGGGCGCCTCCCGCGCCCTCACCCGCCGGCTTCGGCTTCTCCACACCTTCACCTTCATCCTCTTATGCGTTCAGTGGAGGAGTACATGCGAGGGTAATTTGTCTCTCCCTTCCTCAAGATTTCCCTCCTCTCCCTCTCACTCTATTTAATCCCCCACAAATCATCATCTTTGTTTGTGCAGATTTTGTTCTTTTATCTTGCCTGCAAGGTGTTTGACAAAAAAACCTGTAGGGGAAGATAAATCTATGTCATATCTTTGCACTGTTCTTTACTGGATACTTTCATATTTGTTCAGAATTTTTGCCCCAATCAGCGATAGTAACTGTCAGTGGGTTTAGAAATACGGGTCTGCATGTGTGATGAACACCTTTGGATTTGATCACCTATCAGTTGCATTGGTTTCTTGTGTGATGCACACAAACCTGCTCGGATACAATGTGTGAATGCTTAAAATGTTATCATCATGTTGTCATATTATGTTTTTAATCAACAATGATCTGTTTACACAACTAACTTAAAGCAGTGTTGTTTGGTGTCCCGATGCAGATAATGTCTTCGTACTTAACATTGTGCCAAGCGAAGGTCCTGCTTGCCTCATGCACATTTGTCCAGAGCCGGCTCTTTTGGCATCTCACTATTCCCTCCTCACATATCATGTACCTGATGGTAACTGGTAAGTATCGTTTTATTCTAGGCTACTGCACAACTTCATAGGCAGTTGATCATGCAATATTATAATTAGAAGTTATATGTGCCATACCCTGTCATAACCATCAGAGATTTATTAGCTATTAAGTTGGATATTTTTTGAACCTCACCTGAAAAATAGGGAGCTCCAATGAAGCTTTTATGATCTGAATGTTAGCTGTTGAGTGAATTCCATTTGTTGTCTCAATCTTTAATGCTTTTAGATTTCGCTGCTCACTGTATTTTTCCCTATCGTGTCCTCTTTTGATACTGACATTTTCACTAAATCCAGCCAAGCTTGATGTGTGTCCCGGAGGTACTACATGCTGAAGGCGTTTTACAACTGCAAAGGAGGCTGCAGCTGGTATAGCACCTATAACCTTATCAAGAGGGATCTGAAGAGGAGAGTACCAAAGGAAAACAAATTGCTCTGCTGAACCTGTACCTTGCAGGCTGTTTTAATGAATTGGCAAGGCTGAAAGTGTGTTTTGCTGCTGCCAGTTGATGAGGTTTGTCTTCCTTGCTGTCTGGTTGGATAATATTAGGTTAACTGTGCTTTGGCTGCTCAGTTTCTCTCATTGATCTAGATTTTTTTGACCTCATATAGTGAGATGTGGTGGGAGTACAAAGGAAGAATGCTCTACTGAACCAGTGGCTTGCAGGTATACCATGATTATTTTCTGCTTATGCGTTGACTTTCACTATTCGGTTTCAGTTCATACACTTTGGTGTGTAATGTTTCTCATGGTAACTTTTAAGGAAGATACCCCATGTCTCTTAAACATTGATTGGATGAGAGTAGAATTTGCATAGCAATGCTGATCAAGAAAGACGCCACAGATACCAAATGTTGAGTATTCATTTGGACTGAAACTTGTGCCTTTTATGTTTTGGAGAATGATTGGGATTCAATTAAGGTTATGCTTTTATTTCAGCTGTCCTTTTTGAAAATATAGTTTGTTTCAAGTTGTGCTTTAGTGCTTTGTATTCTCTAGGTCTGTTACCTTTTATGTTCGTTGCATTTACGTAATCCTCTTTATTTCTGATGGATTTATGTGGATTATGCTTGGTATTGCCCAGGTCCGGAGGTATTGTCGCGTGGTTGTTGGTGCATATATGGGGAACTGACAGGTGCACATTAGAGGACTTGCCAACAATGATGGTATCTACGATTTCCATTTGTATTCTCAGAATTATGTGCTCTGCTTGTGTGATTCACTGGTTTAGATTGGCTCTCCTATCTTTTTCTTCTCCATTTATTGATTCAGAAACTATTATGGGTTCTTCCTGTGTGATGCATCAGTTTGGATTAGACATGAACTAAGGTAACAATATTGTGTCGTTGGATCCTGCCATTTGATTAAATGTATGCATGCTTTAAAATATTGTCTTGCATATTCCTGTTTTCTTCCCTTTGGATTAGTAAGTGTAGTTCTTAGTTGAGATCCAAGAAATCAGCTGTTGGAATAACATTTTTACTGCCTTCATTTCACATATTTCTGTGATTTGTGTTGTGAGCTTCCAGTTTGTAAAACCCATGATCCGAGAAATAGTATGCTATGTACTCCTTTGGGTACAAAGTTAAATGGATTTGAGCACTATGAATCCAACATTTCTTATTATAAGTATTTGTAGTTAGGTTTAATATCGATCTAGCCACACATCCTGCTATGCTTTTGTGTAAAATAGAGCCTATAGATTCAGTTATTTGGATCCTCTTTTGGTTAACTTTCTATCATTGTCTGTGCCTGTGTATTGGTTACAGTCAAATGCTTAGTTTTATCTTCATGTAGGTGTTATTGTGATCTGTTGTTCGGTTGGATATGGTGGCATTGCGGTCGCACTGGTTTCAGGTTAGTTGTTTTTTATCCATTGGGGAAGAACGTTGCTTGTGTCTGTGATGATTACATGCTACTTATTCCATGACGCAGGCTGAAGGCATCGTTGTTTTCCTTGGCTGTTAGTTTGTTCTGGACAAAGGGTTCTGGCTGGTCAGAAGGTGAGCATCTGGCTCCGTGCTCTATCTTTGCTGTGCTCCGGTTGGGTCAAGGTTACAGAAATGGAACATCATACATCTTTCTATACTAGATGCTACAACATATCCTCATTCAAGCTCTATTCATTGATTAAATACTGAGTGTTCTAAAGATTGGAAAAAACTGGAGTGGCGTTGCTAAAATGCACGCACTGCCTGGTTATAGCACAACCATAAATTCGAGTAAAATTATGTAGTTAATCCTATTGCTATGGTGTTGGTTTGCGGCTGCTACTTTTCTTTTCTTTTGATTCAGTCAGTATTGTGTCTTTCCTAACAATATGCTTTACATGACCCAATTTCGTCTGTGTATCTTCAGCGTTGCTTGCTGCTGTGTGTTAGTCCACTTGATCTGTCAAGTATCCTCTCTGTTAAAAAAATCGGATGTTTTGTTATGCTTATTTTGGTAAAATTATTTACTTCTTTTTCTTCCAAACTACAAACAGAAAAGGTGTTTACCAGTTGAAGCTCGCTTGATGATTAAATTTGGCCGCTACACATCTGTTGAAGAAAGGTTTGCTGTGGAACAAGAATGCCACTTTTGCACTTTTGCTTTGACTCCCATCACTGATCTCCCAAGGCCTGTTGATATGTCTGCTCTCTTCACAGGTAATTTGCAGCCTGCCCTCTTCTTACTGCCTCTTAGGTCTTTGTACCAATTTACAACAATGCATTTCTATTGCTGTCCGTTGATTCGTAGATATTCTGTCCTTGATATCTGTCTATTTTATTTTGATCATTATCTAAAAAAAGATTAGCGTGTCATGATTTCATCACTTAATTTAATGATGCTTCTATCTGCCACTGTGAGGCTGCTTTATTAGTTCAGCAATAAGACTTTGTGTATGATTGGCAGCCTGTACCGTCTATTCTGCTATATATCTAAATTGAGAAGCACGTGGTTTTAATGATTAAAATTTTCAGTTCATATGTGTTCACCTCTGCATTTGAGGCTAGGTAATGTTATTTATTTAAGATAGTCAAGTCGAGAAGAAAGAGATCCCGCTGTTCGATAGGGGCATAATCTTTGAGATGCTCTGCGTGTCTTCTACTCTTGAATTCTAATTAATACCAAGGCATTTATCTTTTCTATATGTTTTTCCAAAGACCACGGGTAAGACGAACAATAGGAAAAAATGTAGAGTCCTTTGAAAAGTATTTAAATTACATCATTCTCTTCGTTATTTTGATGCTTTTGTTCGAAATAGCAACTCAAACAGAGCTGATTCGAATGTAGAAAAAATCAAAGAACATTGCAGCCAGTATTTTGACAACTGGAAATTTTGGGTTGGATTCTGGAGCTATACAAAAATCAGGTCACTTGAGGTATAGTCGTAGTAAGTACATAATGATACACTCTAAACCACATTAAAATATTATCTGAGCATATTTATGAAGTTGCAAATGGTAAAAAGATCATAGTAGTTCATGCTCCCAGATTAAATGACAAATGAGCTCTAATTATACCCTATTTTGGCAGATGCTTAACTAGCTGCCCTAAGAGCTTGCCAAACTTTAGAGGCGAATGTTTTAGCAAGTTTTAACATAGTCACCATTATAAAATGTAGTTTGCACATAATGAAGGCAATGAGCAAAAGTTTAGACTTCTAGCTATTTTCATGATAATGCAACGATGATAACTCATGATTATGAGCACTATGATGCATATGAATGTATAGTTAAACATGCGGTAGAACTGTAGGATAACTGCTTTGATTTGCATATCGATAGATGATGCCTTTAAACATTATGTGTTCATGCTCCCAGATTATTAAGCCTCCAGCACCTGTAAATCCATCCATTCTTAATTTAGTCTCCCATATTACCAAGGATCTATCAATAACTTCAGGTGTGCACGCTATCCCACCCATCGATGAACTAACGATGGCAGCGCCTCCAGTGCCTGTAGATCTAGCGGTGGTACGTGTTGCTGTCTTCTGCAGCATCAGCTCCTCGTGGAGGGCCACCCGCACATGACCTTATTGATGCTTTTGAGTATTCTTTGTCTTTTCGAACCATGTATAATTGTGTCCCTTCTCTTTGTCTTCGCTCTAGGCGTAGGTCAACGCCGCATAAGGCCGTGGCTAATGCTCTGGAGAATGAAATCAAGAACTAGGTTGCGAGCCGGGAACATAGTACTTAAGATAATGATACACTATGCTTACCGTTGTTTGACTTCTACAAGGAATAGCTATCAGCTAATCATGATTTTTCTAACCTTGCAGACTTATCTCATTTTTTTGTAAGTATTATCCTTATGGGCTTGCCTTCATCTATCCGTGGTTGATGTTATTTTTTGGCTCCACCCACTGAAACCTGGTGTCCATGCTATTTGTTACCACATGAATCTCCTTGATGAGCTGTAGACATAATGTCTCCATTATCCATCTTAGATTGATGAAATAAGCAGAACCTGTTTATTTACTAATGTTCAATTTATGGATGTGTACTGTGAACCTCGATGTGACTGTGGCATCCATTGTATGTTGTGTTATTATGACTCAACTTCTAATTGTTTTTAGCCCGTTCATTCAGTATATATGTTTCCACCTCTCTATTATACCTGTTATGCCTATACACCTATTAAACCTCCTTTTGTACCTATTTTGATGTTTTTATCTAGGCTGTGCAAATATCATCATGATCTCACCGTGTGTGTGTGCAATAACTTTCTATATAGCTTATATTCTTGTCGGGGTTATTAACTTTCTTCTTATTAATGTGTATAATTCATGCTGATTACGGGTAAAATACTTTTTGAATCAACTTTGTGCACAAACCAAATATGGTACAACTCTGACTAACAACTTCTCGGCATGACTGATATTACCATCCTGTTTTGCTTATACATGTGGATATAAACCATCTTTTTAATAATATGTATAAAATGTGACAACCACGGGCAAGAAATTTAAAGGAACCAACAAGTGCTGTGCGGCGAGCCGCGCCGTTTGAATCTCTATGTGTATAAATAGTCATCTCTGAATTTAAATATAATTTGTTTACCAATGATGTATACACGGCCAGATTTTCATTCATCTCTATTTTTCTTGTGTCCAGGCGTGCTATGGAAGAAGAAGATGCAGTTCTATAGAAGATTGGGTCAAATCTTGATGTTCCACATATAATGGTTAGAACTTTTTCTTATCTAAATCATGGTGCAAGCTAGGGATCCTACCTCTTTGTTTAGAGAAAAGTACTCTTGAACTACTCATGTTTATAGGTTTACTTCCAGCTTCTCTTTGCTGGTTACTGTCTACATACCTTAATTGGGTTCATGCACTACCTGGACGGTATGGAGTCCTTGCTCAATGCCAGGGCTGCGGAGTGTGCCAGGATCGACAAAGTGGGAGACCTATAGCCCCGCTGGCTGCCACATCCACAGCAGCAATCAGGTACACCTTTATTTGCACATGCTAATTGGATTGTTTAGTTGGTGTGGTTGTGATATATGTCTGCGAGTTGCATGCGAGATTCAATGCTATGAGAAATTTGTTTTGAACAAATGCTAAACTGAATGATCTCTTGCTGTTTTCATTGTAACCACTTTTCAGCAATATGATGGTGCTTTGTTTTTATACACTCCTTTGCATATACTTTAAGTAGTCTTTCTTTTCTTTTCATCAGCTAAATCTACTTTTATATTCTTATTATGAAGGCGATATCCGGCGGGGCTGCCTGTTCATTGTACATTAACAAAGATATCATCAACATCAACAAACTCCGAGCAAGGAATAATAATCACCTATAGCTCTCCCACAACCCTGCAGTCCCTGCTGTAGTTTCCTCTCAAATATGTTTTTTTTTCTGAATAACGGTAGCTCTCTGTTCAGCTCCCTAAATACTTTCAGACCACTGCACATGCCCCAGTTCCACATACTATTTCTCTCCGGGCTCAAATTGGAGAAAACTGGCCTACGAGACATGTTGTTTAGCTGAATACATTCAAACTTTCTGGCCTACGAGACATGTTGCTCAGCTGAATACATTCAAACTTGATTGTATGATGTTCTAATTACTCATTTCATATGATCAGAAGGATATACTTTCAAATCTGTATAATAATTGTGATCAAATTCATATGGATATAAATGTCATTTAAGTGATCTGTATAAATGATCGTAACCACGGGCAAGAAATTCAAAGAAGTAAAAAGCGCCGCGCGGCGAGCCGCGCCGTTCGAATCTAGTATTAGACATGGTTGGTCGACACTCGGAACGGCCCCCGTGTCGTCCGGATCGGGCGACACGGGCGGCGATCCAATCTACGCCACTCCGGCCCCTCCTCCATGCTACTTCCTCTCCGTCGTCGGATGACGCCGGTGGGCAAAGCCCACAGGCCGACGGCGGCGGGATCCTGTTCCGGCGACGAAGCTCTCCAATAAAGGGACGCGGAGGTTGTTCACGATTGGGAGACGTTGATGCAGCCAGATTGATCAGCAAGGCTGCGTGATGGCAGTGCGGCGTCTCCAGCTTCATGTTTCCGGCCAGGCTTGAAGATGCCTAGCGACTGTGGCCTAGATCCAGCGCGTGGTTTCCTTGCACGTCCTTGCGCCCACCGATTTGGGGCTAGGGATTGGATCGTAAGACTGGAAGTAGGAAGCAGGGAATAATCCATGGAGACCAGGCGGCTGGGCGGCGGCGTCCGCCATGGGCGGCGCTTGCCGGCGAGCTGCAGGGAGGCGGAGGCGCAAGGCCAGGGCAGGCGCGGGTTCGAGGGGCGGCGGCGCGAGTTGGCTGCTTCCTGATCGCCGCTCGATCTGGGGCCAACCATGGCTCGATTTGAGACGGAGTTGACCCACTTGTTCTGATTGCCAGGAGCCGGCCGGCGGCGTGGGGGCTGTGGGCTCGGAGCTAGGAGAATAAAGGTGGTGGTCCTAGGGTTCCAAATCTGCGACGCCGGTACCTTGATCTGGCAAGAGTGTCCAGTTTCAGAAGGCTCCGCCGGTGATCTTTCATGGGATAATTCCTGGAGATTGCTGGATCGGAGGGATTCGGTCGCGCCGGAGGGAGCGGCATGAAGCTCTGCTTCTGTGCCATCATGAGCAAATCCATGGTATAGTCAGAGGCGGGGAAGGTCATGAAAGCTGAGATTAAAGGACTAGCGCGACGATGAGGAACTTGCTTGGAGTTGCAGGAGGCGGAGCAGCGGTATGTTAGTGGGGGCAACATCACATGTGAAGTTCAAAGTTCTACATTTCAGGGTGAAAATCCAAGGCCTGGCCTTAATTGGTTGTGCCTGGCAATGCTCTTACTGAAGACATTGTTTTGAGAGCGGGGACTATTATCTTTGGGGGTGAAAACCCAAGGTCTGGCCTTAATTGGTTGTGCCTGGCACTGTTCTTCTTGAAGACGTTGCTTTTGAAGATTTGGATATCAGGTGGTGTCTTGGTGGTGGTTGTGCGGCTGCTGCAATGACTCTAACTCTGTAGCGGGACTTTTCTTTTTATTTCTTCTTCTTATTGTCTTTCGGCTATGTGCATCCGTAATAGGTTTAGTTATTGCGTTGTTGCAGAGGCTGGGTGTAATTTGTATCCTCGCGATATTAATATATTTCCCTTTATCTAAAAAAATTAGACATGGTTACTGTGCATATATGCATAGAGGGCATCCGGAGAAATTCAATGTACTCAGGTTTTTTTCCTAGAAATGAAATTCTATGGGACAATGGGGGAGCAGTCAAGATAAGATTTTCTACTGGGGCCTTCAGATCACGACACTTGTCAACTGCAAATAAAAACAAAGACATTAGTACATCTACATGGTTTATTCCAAAAAAAAGAGATTACAGCAATGCAAATTTACACTGGAGAAGTTGATTCAGTAAACTATAATTCTCTCGCATGAAACTTTCCAGGGATTAGAACACAAATGAATCTTAGTAGAGCCTGAGTGGCCGCTATGGACGGCGATGATTGATGCTGCCGTCATGGCTTGGCGGCGGCTTGCTCCACCCGATTAGCCCGTGCTCTACGTTCTTGGGAAAACATGTATTTCTCATTTTCTCCACAAATACATAATGCTAGCTAGAAAATATACCTTATGTTTTTAAGAAATTGCAACATCTTGTTAAGTTCTAAAGATCAGTATAATATTTTATTTCCTTCATTTTCCCTTCATTCCCTGAAACAAAATTTCAGTTTCTTCAGAAGCTGCAGACGAAATAAAAATTAGACACCCATACCGAATCTTGCATTGTCAGTTCAGTAGAAAACACATGTTTATCTCCAAGTGCTAACAATCATCTCCCAGACTATGAAGGAACTGAGATTTCTATTAATGGCATCAACCATCCACATTGCAGAACATGAATGAACCATCAGCAATCATATTTCCACAGAAGACTTGTAACCAAATTTTGATCGGTAAATCATATATGTTAAACAATGCATACAAAAAAAAAGTAAAGGACAAAGACCGACTACCTTGTTTGAGGATGCAGCGACGATGTAGGTCTCGAAGGCAGCTCAGTCCTAGATACGGCAGTCGGCAGCGCAAACGTGCTGGGGGTGGCGGCACGTTCTTGGAAAGGGCGAAACGGGTCCGGTGGGCTTCACAAAAGAAGGCGACGACAATTTCATCTGAATCCTCGAAAAAGGTAAAAGATGTTGGCGTCAGGGAGCAATTCTCACACAAACCTCAAGCTGGGAGAGCCTAGGGTTCGGCATTGCCGGGAGCAAAGGCGACTATTCCGGCAGATACATGGCCACTTATAGTGCTACTACTATTACGGTGATCAACACATCATATGTTTGTCTGAGTAAACTTAGTAGCTCATACATGATTAGGTATAAACTCATAGCCTTTTTACAGGCAACTAGTATTATAAGTTGACAGGTAACCGCAGTATAAATCATATAATGCAAAAAGTAATAATTTTGAATTTCTCAATCTCATAGCCTTTTTATAGGCAACTATTATAGGTGGACAGGTAACCGCAGTATAAATCATATAATGCAAAAGTAATAATTTTGAATTTCTCAATCTCCGAAAGCTGGTGCATGGAGTAGGAGGAGTCTTAGGGAGGCAGGGGTCGGTCAAGTTGATGTCGGAGGCAGAGCTTGCATGCGCCGCTCATGCACGTGGAAAGATTAGTACGGTGAGAAGGGGGTGGAGAGAAGGGCTGCTCGGGTGGCTCGTTGGCTGAAGCTACGTACGGACAGCCATGAAGCGATGGTGGCGGCATGGGGAGGAGAGAAAACCCTCAAGGTCGAATCTCTACTGTGACTTTAAGCAAAGGTGGTGAATGGCCAATTCAGTAAGAGTTTTGACGAAACGACCAGTTCTTGGCCAAAACAATGGAAGAGGAGGCAGCCGGTCGCCAAATAAGAGGTCGGAGGGCAACAGGGAACTTTCAATTAGAAGTTTTTTTTTAGAATACTTTCAATTAGAAGTTGGTGTGTCCATGTTACCCTTTTTCCATATAGCAGCAACACTATGTTGCAGCACAAGGTGTGTTTCTGGACTGCACAAAATAAATTTGGACAAAAAGTACATCATTTATACTTGTTGGAGTGAGATTTTTTAGACTCAAATGTCCTAATAAAGTTGTTAAACCGTAAAATTTGAAAGCTATTGGAGATGGTCTAAGAGTAGTACGACTCATAAATTAACTTGCGATTGTTGGAAAATGCATCGCTAAATTTTGTGTACAACTCAACCAACGGATATTATTATTCTGATCTCAATCTGATGGACATCAATATCTTTAGCAGGATGCTGTCATCGTGGTTCAGTGTGGGAGATTTAATTCTAGAGAGCTTAGATATTGGAGAGATTTTATCATAAAAACGAAAGATTGCGCCTTTGGCTAGTAGATATTCTGAAACTTGAGATACGACACAAACATTTAACTTTGGGGTGCCATCACTACCGTGCCATCCATAAGGAAAAGTCTTGGGATCATCCGGGGGATCGCACGCCTCCTGTCCCCCGGGTCGAGCGCGCGCCACGCATCCCATAGCACGTAACGAAACTAAGTGCCTCTATCTTATCTCCTAGTATCCTCTCCCCTCCACTCGTTCTGCCTTTCCTCGTTCCAAGCCCATGGCTCTGTCTTCTCACCGCATCACACAATCACCGCCGCGCTCCGGCCATGCCACGCGCACGCCTCCATCCCTATTTAGCTCCGCCGGAACGGATCCTCTGTTCCCCGCCGCCGTGGGACGGCTTCCCTTGGTCCGCCTCGAGCCTCACCACCGTCCCCCGGCGAGCCGACTTGCTGCTGCTGCGCAAGGTTCTTCGCTGCTCCGCCATGGCGTTTCCTCCACCGCCCCGGCCACTCTCCGCCGGGACAGATCCTATGTTCCCCGCCGCCTCTCCACCTCTGCCGCACATACTCACCGGTGCTGCTACCACCGGCACATGGTGGTGCTGCCTGCGCTCGAGGACGGTGCTCCCGTAGGTCAGCGCTGGGGCTACCATGGGGTGGCGGTGGTGCTGCCTGCACTCAAGGCAGGAGCTGCCATCGGTGGGCGTCGGTGCTAAGCGGTGCTACCGTCTGTCAGGGGCGGTGCTACCATTAGGGGGGCGCCCGTCCTCCGGTAGGTCAACGGTGGTGCTGCCTGCGGTCAAGGTCGTTGCTGCCATCATGGGGCGCCGGTGCTCGGTAGGTCGACGCCGGTGCTGCGAGAGGAAATTTGTTCGATATTTTGTTGTCTTTCTTTTTTTGCGTGGTGCAAAATTTTGATAGCTTTGTAGCATTTTTTTTCACTATTTATGCGAAGTTACAGAAGTTTTGTAGCAAATTCTTCTTGACATTTTTTGTTCTTGATGTGGTGCAAATGTGCAAATGTTTGAGATCTTTGTAGCAAAACTTTCCCTTTTTTATGCAAATCCGTACCAGAGTTGTAGCAAAATTATTTGTTTGTAAGAAGCAATTTTATCTTTGCCAGGTTGCAAATTCTTGTTTGAGATCTTTGTAGCAAAACTTTTCCTTTTTATGCAAATCCGTACCAGAGTTGTAGCAAAATTGTTTGTAAGAAGCAAATTTTTTTTTGAGGGTGCAAATTCTTATTTGAGATCTTTGTAGCAAAACTTTCCTTTTTTTTATGCAAATCCGTACAGAGTTGTAGCATAATTGTTGTTTATAAGAAGCAATTTTATCTTCGAGAGGGGGAAAATTCTTAAAAGTTTGTAGCAATATTCTTCGCCTTCTTATGCAAATCCACACAAGGATTGTAGCAGTATTTTCTAGGACTTTTTCAAGCTGTCCATAGCGCCGCCGGGCCGTGCTACTGATTGCAGGAGATGGGATGGTGCAATTGGGTGCCGGTGGTGCTGCCAGCAAACACCGGCTTTAATAAGGTTTGTCCTTGTTCCTGCAAGGGGCCGTCGATTTGCTGCGGCCCTAGACCGCGTCTTCACCGGCAATGGCGGGCGTCTTCTCCGACGAAGATACGGCGAAGCTGCGCGTCTTCTTCGGCGACGGCCGACGTCTTCTCCGACGAAGCTACCGCGAAGCTGCGCTGCGGCGAGATTCTCGGAGCTTTCTTCTGCGCATCTTCGCCGGCGACGGCCGGCGTATTCTCCGACGAAACTCCGGCGATGGCCGGCGTAGTCTCCGACGAAGCTCCCGCGACGGGCGGCGTCTTCTTCGGCAGTGCGTGGCCCTCGACGGGGGATTTTTTGTTTGGCGTTTCCTTCTGCGAGGGAGAGCGAGAGGTGCGCAGCACGTCACATTGACCACTTCAAGTACAATTGTCGGCCTCTCCACCGGGGGGATCGGTTCCCCGGGGGACGCCTAGTTCCATCCCATCCATAAGGCCACCCTTCCATCTCGCGGCCATGCTCATTTTGCCCATGCATAGAGACGATATTAACGATATTAAGATGACAACTTTGGAACTTTTACAGCACGGTGGAACAATTCAGCAGACACGGCTAAATCATCATGTGGAGTTCTCTACGCGATGCTCTCCACGAACGCCCTGATCTCGGCGACGAGCTTGCCGGTCTCGGGGAGCACCGGGAAGAAGTAGAAGGCGTGTACGGCCTCCGGGAACTCCACCACTCGCACCTCCCTGCCCTTCCGGCGCAGCATCGCGGCGTACCGCCGCCCACAATCCTGCAGCGGGTCCAGCCCGCCGACGACCACCATCGTCGGCGGGAACGCCTCGGGCAGCTCCGGCTCCGGGCCAGCCTCGCCTGTCACGTGCGCTGCCGGGTGGTTCCGGTCGGCGCCCTCCGGCAGGAACGCCTTCCACCAGAAGTCCGACCGACGGAGGTTCACGATCGGCGCCACGCCCTCGAGAGCTAGCTCCGACTCTGTCCTGTCCTCGCAACCGAAGTAGGCGGCCAGGAGCAGGAGGCCGGCGAGGCGGATGGGAGGCGGCGTGGCCGCGGCAGTCCAACGCTGGGCGACGTGGTGCGCTATGTTGGCGCCGGCGCTGTCGCCGGCGAGAAAGCAGTGGGCGAGGTCGACGCGGACGGGGATCTCGGCGGGGAGGCCGCTTGTGGCGAGGTAACGGAGCGCGGCCTCGCCGTCGTCGTAGGCGGCGGGGAAGCGGTGGTCGGGGGCGAGACGGTAGCTCACGGACAGGACGACGGCGCCGGTCTCGTGGCAAATGGTGCGGCAGAGCGCGTCGTAGGGGCGGGTGGCCGCGGAGAAGTACGTGAAGCCGCCGCCGTGGAAGTAGACGATGACGGGGCGAGGCGGCTGCGTCTCCGCTTCGTTCACGGCAGCCGTGGGCGCGGAGGAGAAGTAGTAGACGCGCGCCCGCACGCCGGTGGAGGTGTCGACGGTGATGTCGAGGGAGCGGACGCCGAGCGCGTCTGGCCGTGCCGGGTTGGCGGGCGCCTGGCGGTCGACGAGCAGCGAGAAGAGGAAGCGGTTGACGGTGCCGTCGCGGCGCTGCGTGGCGTCGACGCCGGCCTCGAGCGCGCGGAGCTGGAGCCGCACCGCCCACGGCAGCGCCCGCACGCGCGCCCGGAGGCCTTCTTTGCGCGCGACGTCGCCGGCCATTCTCCTTGCTTGCTTTGGGTGGCTCCGCCTCTGCCGATCGATCTATACTGTGTACTGTACTTGACAGCTTGTAGGTAGCACCTCGTTATCTCCTCCAGATTTTCTGCCAACAATGTCAGTGTCACTGCAGCGACGCGTAGGCGTAGGTTGCCGATAGCCTGTCGCTCCGAGCACGTGCTCAGCAATGGCGACATGGCGTGTGTGCCGAAACGCGATCACGTTATCGTTTTGGTGCTTTCGCGTTCTGTCACACTTGCTTGACAGCGAAGAAGATAGTACTCCCTCCGTCATGTTTCAGATTTTCTGAAATCCGATCTATAGATGTGTAGTGTAGATTCATTCATTTTTTTCTACCTATGAGTGTAGTTCATTTAACAATATTAAGGGCATCTCCAGTCGTTCGGCCCCCAGGCGCAAAACTGCGATTTTTTGGCCGCCGCGGAGCCAAACGGCGCGAATCAGGAACTTGGGGGGCGCGTTTTCCAGCCGTGAACTCAGGCCGCCCCCCAGCCGGCGATTCGGCCATATTTCGGCGTAAACAAAGGCCGACCCTTTTTGGCATACAAATTCACACATAGAAATAGTTTAACATACAAATTCACACACAAATAAATAGTTCAACAATGCAAACAAATAAAACAAATCGTTCTAGGCATTGGCATCGCCATTATCGGCATTGCCATTGCCCTTGCACGCCCACAAGTGCTGCACCAGATCATTCTGTAGAGCTTGATTTGTTGCAGCGTCTCGAATCTCCTGGCGCGTGGCGAGGAAGGCTGCCCATGATGCCGGCACCTGGTAATCAACATCTGCAAGAGGACCTTAATAGTAGTATGGTGCCCTTGCCTCACTGTCAGGCACCGGGTCATCCCGCTCACTCTTAATGATCATGTTGTGCAAGATCACACAACACTGCATCACCTCCCACATGTTGGACTTCGACCAAGTCATAGCTGGGTACCGGACAACAGTGAATCGAGATTGCAGCGCACCAAATGCCCGCTCAACATCCTTCCTGCAAGCCTCCTGGCACTTGGAAAACCAAGCTTTCGCGCTTCCTGGCACAGAGTTGGAGATGCTCTTCACGAATGTTGCCCACTTCGGGTAGATGCCTTGTGCAAGATAGTATCCCTTTGTGTACTGGTGCCCGTTGACCTCATAGTTCACAGGGGGAGCATGGCCATCGACAAGCTCGACAAAGACATCCGAGCACTGCAAGACATTGATGTCGTTGTGAGTTCCTGGCATACCAAAGAATGAATGTCAAATCCATAGATCATATGAAGCCACGGCCTCGAGAATCACCAAGCACTCTCCTTCCTTTCCCTTGTACATCCCCTGCCAATCAAATGGACAGTTCTTCCATGCCCAATACATGCAGTCGATACTACCAAGCATCCCAGGAAAGCCTCTTGCTTCATTCTCTGCGAGGAGGCGAGCAGTGTCTTGCGCATTGGGTGATCGCAAGTACGTTGGGCCAAAGACTGCAACCACTGCCCTGCAGAACTTGTTCAAGCACTCAATGGCCGTGGACTCGCTCATGCGCATATAGTCATCATGTGCATCTGCGGGAGCACCGTATGCAAGCAACCTCATGGCCATCGTGCACTTCTGAATAGAGGTAAAGCCTACCGTGCCGCTGCAGTCCTTCTTCAATTTGAAGTAGGTGTCGAACTCCCGGACGGCTTGCATGATCCTAACGAAGAGCTTGCGGTTCATCCTGGAACGGCGCCGGAACACCTTCTCGTCCTGGGTGGGATCATCGGCGAAGTAGTCGGAGTAGAGGATGCAGTACCCCTCGTACCGCTGCCTCGGCTTGCTCTTGCGGCGACCGCGCGTCGATCCAACACGCCGCGGCCCCGCGTCGTGGGCGAGCAAGCCGGCGAGGGAGGTCAAGATCAGCAGGTATTCTTCGTCGTCGATGGCGGCCTGATCTTCCTCGTCGAAGAGCTCGGCGAGCATCTCCTCGGTGTTTGAGTCATCGCTATGTCAGGCGGAACGCCGAACACCATGCGGGCGGGGTGGACGCATTTCGCCCCGAGAATCTCCCCGGAGGCTACATCGCGGCGGAGGGGAGTGGGCGGCGCCGGTGGCGGGGCTAGACGGCGGGTTTCCTAGCTGCTTGTGTGCGGCGGCGCAAGGAGGGGTGGTGGCGGCGACGGCATGGCAACGGCGAGACGGGCAGAGGAAAAGGCGAGCCGGGTGGGGGAAATGCGTTCTCTCGCCGACAGCGCTGTCCCACGCGTGCTTTTCCTTCCGCCGCCCCCCAGGCCGAACCCAGTGGGCTGGGTTTCGCCTGGGGGCGCCGGCGCTAATTTCGGCCGAAACGGCGCTATTTGGGCTTCTGGGGGGGGGCCGACTGGTAGAAAAACGACGCTATTGAGCGTCTTGGGGGGGGGGGGGGGGGGCGACTGGAGATGCCCTAAGGCCCCGTTTTTGAGCTACGTGTTTTCGAATTATTCCAAGAATACTTTAGTTTCCAAAAATATTAAAGTATCCAGTACTACTTTGAGGTGTTTGTCTTTAGTTAAAACTGTAGTTTTATACAAATATTTAAGAAACTACATTATTTTTAAAGTATATGAAAAAGAGGGTCAGACCTCTTTTTCAAATACTGAAGTGTTAATTTGCTAGGCATAGGAATATTGTGGTTTCCTAATAATTTGATTTAAAAGATACTTCACCCTCAAACTAAGCCTAAAACTTATTATATTATGAAACAGAGGGAGCGGTATGCATTATTGGTGAGTCTGCCATCGTCCATCGCCATGGTACCGTGGCGAAACGCACGTGGGGACACTGTACAATAGTATCGCTATTGACCGAGACGATGTGTAACACACATAATCTACCATGTAATCTACCATTATGATATATTGATATCAGTTAAGCCTAGCAATATGAATGAATTGTATGCTAATACCAAGAATGTATGTGACCACATAAGCATCGGTGAACCCCACCGGAGTGGTGGCTTCCGAAGTTTTTTCCAATTTGATCTGATTTTTCTCAAAAAGTTGACCCAAAATCATTCAAGTGTCTTTGAGAAAAAACATTCATACATTTTGTTCTCTAAAGGTTCTTTGAGAAAACAATACTTTTGTATTACATGAACAGAGTCATACAAAATAATGGTAAAACTTGTATTTTAGACCACTCTCGAGTCCAAATTGACAGGTTTTTAGAGAACGAGAGAAATAATGTACTCCCTCTGACCTGTGTCTCGGAAGGAGTGTACTTTCAGCTATCTTGAAAACTCAAACCTTATAAGTTTGATCGTAGTTATATACAAAAATACCAACATTTTTCCAACAAATTGCTAGTATCATTAGATTCACGAAGAAATATTTTTTACTATTTTGTATAAACTTCGTCAAATTTTATGATATAGTTGGACTTTCCAAGAAAGCTGGAATTACACTTACGGAGGGAGTATAGATGATAGATCAACACTTTTCTAGGTATACATGCACTCGGCTACTCGACCGCGAGACCTTGAGAATTGCATCCGACTCATGCATATGCCACGATCCCATGTATCGAAACCGGGATAATCAAAGACAATTAACTTAGCCGAACCTTGTGAGTGAGACTAGCCACAATGGAGAGTAACATAGAGTAGTATCATGCATAGTGGGTAGTATCATAAGTGTAGTAACATAGATAGTTTCATTTATTGTTTTGTGGGATCTATACTAGTACTTCAACTTTGTGATCTATTTGTGGCATGTAGCAATATAAAATTTTGTTTGTTGGCACGCAAGGATAAATATAAGAATATAAAATCAAATGGATCAATATTAAATAGTAAAATGACAATATAATATCCTTATTATATGTAACGTTGTTGGCAATACATAGATCAAGACCATAATATAATCTATTGTCGCCCAAACATTATCCAAATATGCTCAATCAGATCATTTGTTTCTTGCACATTCACACAAACCATCAGTTTCACACCTTCTCAGCTGAACCGAATCATCCAGTAGCTGAACGGAATCATCCACAAGCCATCAGGTTCGCACCTTCATTTCTCTTCCCCTTGACCGCCTTCATCGCCATCAGGTTCACACCAAATTATTCAGATGCTGAACACCTCTAAAAATCGGATTGAGTACAACCAAATCATAGTTGAACCAAATCTATACACAGCATGACAATCCAAATAAAAAAAATACATGGTAGGTGACGTTGCAGAATCACTCACAGCTCACAGGAACACAAGGAAGTTCAGAGAATTCAGAGATAGATGAAGACTGCCCGTCAGGTTATTTCTGAAACTGAAATTGTAAGACTGAACCGTGCAGCAGGATTTAAATTCGACAGCAGGCAATCATCTGAACCAAATTATTCACATGTTGTAACCAAGTATATGCAGCGATGATCTCAGTTTGCTTCTTCTGCGAATGAGATATATAGATTAAGATACAGAGGACGAATTTACCATTGATTCAAAGAGGGGTTCATGGAGGAGCTCGTTGGGGGGCCGGGGTAGAAGTGCGGCGGCGTCGCAAGGTTGGGGGAGGAGCTCGCCGGGGCCCCTGTGTGGAGGTGCGGTGGTGGAGAGCGATGAGCGCAGGAGCTGAACAGGGCACCGGGGAACTTCTGCGGAGGTGAGGTCGCCGGCGGCCGGGCTGTGCCGTCCCACTGCGCGAGCCAGATGTCGGCATGATACAGTTGGTGGCGCCGCCGGCCGGCAGGCAGCAGGGACGGAGAGCAGAGATGGAGGCGGGTGGGCAGGAGGGGAGCAGCTGGCCGGGGAGAGATGAGGAAGCGAGAGAGGATGAAGTCTTGGTCGCACGGGATCGTAACTCGCGCTATGATAGGGTATCCACTTATGTTACCGCGACCTTCTCTCTTCCTTAATTGTCCACCACGTCAACGTTTTTTCTGAGCTGGAGATTATGATACTAGCGTTGGGGCTAGTCTGAGGAGTTCCAGTGGGTTAAGTTGTTCCGTATGCCATCTGGCATGCTCGCAATCGTAGCCAACAATCAGTCAATGCAAGCAGGCGAGAGGTCCCGTGAGTATCGTAAACTGAACAGACGTGCAAATTAGAGCGCGCGTCACTGCGAAAAGCATATAAGGCCACCAACTCAGCCACAATACCACACGCTGATCACCCCATCTCGAAAACAAACACAGACTGACGACGAGATAGCTGAACTTGGCCGGCATGACAGACGCCGGCGGGGAAAGCTGACGCGAAGCCGGCGGCGGTCAAGGAACTGGTATGTCGCACATCCATCCCTTAAGAAGTTATTATATATCTCAAAGCGCTTACATAGCAACTTCTCCACTTGCTGGAAATGGAATAGTTCTTGTTATGTGTTATATATATCGACTTGGCCAACATGCTGCACTTTTTTAATTAAGAGAAAAAGACAACATTTTTCTTATTTTTGGTGTCAAACGGGAAGCAACGACAATTCTTTTGATTCTAGGTGATGACACAGTTTTAACTTAATCAGCACTAATTCCTTGCGTACAAATGCTAAAGGCACTCAATTTTGCTCTACGCTTCTCTTCTTTTGCAGAAGATCTGCATGGATACAGTCAGGCTTCTTGCAAAACACACAGATAATTTACATGATCAGCTCTGGACTTACATAAAAGATGGAAAACTTGCCCAGACAGCTGTTTTGCTGCTGGCAGCTCAAGAGCAGATCCGTACGGGAACTTCCATTAAAAGAAAGGTCAATAGTAAGCTGGACGTACGGGTTTGGTATTATCACTGGTCGTATTGTGCACAGCATTGCTTTACAATTTTCGGAGGCATGTGAAAACATAATGGATCCAAACCAACCGAGGAAGATAGAGATCAATAATGTGACATTGTTCCTTGTTGACATAATTTCCTGGGCTGGTGAAGCTCTTGATTCATACATTCGGGCACGCCCAAAGGTATTAACTGTTGGTACTTGTAGTTACACCGGCTCTGTTTTCTTCTTTTTACTATATATTTATGTATCCGTTTATTAAGCATTAGTGCCTCCGTTTCGTAAAAGAAGGCCCATAAACTTTTTGAAAAGTCAATAGTAGCTTTTATGAAATTCCTCTTTAATCTGACAAGATGAAAATGCTAGAAGTAGTCACATTGATTTTGAGAGAAAAATGAAAATTTCTAATCCATATATAACTCACTATTGACTGCGTAGGATATAAGATTTCTTTGGCAGCCAATATTAATCTTGTTGTTTGGGATTGATTAACCAGCATAAATTTATTTATGTATGGTCTGTTGGGCGAGAGGTTTCAGCTTCAGCTTAGAGCCACCAGAATATTAAGATGCATTAAAAGGAACTCTCTGCTTCTCTTCTCTATCTTCTCAGTGATAAGTAAAGAATACATTTATGATACATATATGAGCTCAAATGCTTAATCATGTAAGCACTGCTAAGCTACTTGAGTTAATCTTCAGTGCACAATAAGACACAAAATAGTTTAACACATCAAAAGAAATAATTGTAGTTTTAAGTATGTTCATTCTTCACTGGTGTGTGAGAAAAGAAGGCAGTCATTGCAATTGGAAAAGAATGTGCTTCTTATCCCTCAGTCGTCATATATGTCGAGATGATCTGAATAGTGACCAATGAGGTACGCCAATGTTTCGCCAAGTAAGTCAGCTGCAACATTCAAGCAAAGAGTACGAATCAGCATGTTAGCTCCCTACAAAGCATCCTAGGGCCATGGTGCGTTAATACTTCGTATTCCTCTTTCCCTTGCAAGGTCAGAAAAGGGGAGCAAAGAAAATCCATGATTATTGCAGTCTATTCAAGATATGAAATATCCAAGCCTTTGATGATTTTAATTGTAGGTAACTATGAACATATCAAGATTTGACCAGTAATATAGTATTATTGATCGTTGGTGTAAAATCCCTACGATTAAGCATAAATGTAAGCACAGATTTGATAATGCATGCTTATGGCACAACGGAAATCAATACAACATGATAGAAATCGATGCACTTACAGCCGTATTCATGGTGTGGCGTCAGTGGTGGTTCCCGGTGAAATCAATTGCCATGCATACATGAACAATATGGTATCTTTGAACATTTAATATGTTGGAAGGATATGAAAAATGGATGGCTTGATGCCTTCAATGTGTGGCCAGATATAGGGAGGGGGCATCTGCAGGTTCTCCTTCACATTTTTGCATAAATCTTCTCCATTAATGAGTGACGAATGAAATGGAGCGCCCTCTCGCGTGCTGGGTCCCACAGTCGGTGTGTTAAGACATTTCGTGCTGGCATGAGAGGGGGGGTATGCGGTAGATGCATGTTCTTGGGTAAGTTGGTTGTTTTCTTGAGTTTTTTTTTTCCGATTGGTTAGAGACATATCAGCGTTGGTCACATATCCTGCTCCACCACCATTGACGTCACCTGATCCTCAATAGGCAATGGCCCCACCATCGCCAGTACCCCACGACCGGAGTCGCCTCCATGTACAGCCAGTGGAGAGGTCCAGCTGGCTATCGGCTGCGCATCACCCCACCTCCCGAGAAGCCGCGCTTCAGCTCTGACATAGCTAGGCGTGAGTTCTGCATCCTGCAGTAGCCCTTCAGGCTGTCCGGCTGTAAGAATTGAGGTTTGCCAGGGCGGACATTTGAGGATTTTTTTTCCAGGGTAGCATACTCTCAAATCTGCAATTTTTTAGGGTAACATGCTCTTCAATTTGTCTCCAGGTACCAGGATCGGCAATCACATCAGCTTGTGAAATGTCCGATGACATCTATTGGTACCAAAATTCAATGATCTGCTTCTTATTTTCGGTGCTGTACAATGTACATTACCTATTCATCACATAGGTGAAAGAATTGCCGATAGGGTAAAATACCACTAATGATTGGGATTTGAGAGAGACCTGTGGGTTGCAAGCTGCCTGGTACGTGTCTTTTCCAGATTGAAACGCTTCAATCGACTTTCCTCTGCCTGCGTTCTTTGCTAACTGCTGGGAAAAAAATGTAAATGGGGCCTATTTCTCTCTCACATAAGCCTATCAGTCCAACCCAGTATGGCTTTCTTCCTCCTCTGCCCCATACCCCTTCGACACAGGAAACACAGAAGTGTCCATCGCGTCCCTTTGATTGATAGAAAACAGAGGGGTCGGTATGGGGGTACCTTGCTCCATGCCGAGAGACCCAAGGTGACTGCCCCTGCTCGCCCCTACAGTGGGTCACCTTTTTCATTCTTGATGCTTGGCACATGTAATGGCTATATAAAATGATTGTATGGTAATCTTGAGATATGAAAGACTTCTGCTCATTTGGTTATGTGCCGTAGGAATCTCTCTCACATGGAATTGAAATTGCCGTGCAGGTTCCCTATGTTATGCAGGCACCCCATTCGGAAGTCCTTGAACGTGTTTCATTGATTCTGAAGGAACATGGTTTTTGTTGTACTGGAGGACTTGTGGACATTGAAAACCTGTACTTTCTGACATACCTTTTCTATTTCTTCAGTTATTATGTCTTACAAAACATAAGGAGTATGATGTTGGTTTAATTCTTCTACTTGTTCTTGAAGCCGCCCGTATGAAAATGTTTTGTCCAATGAAGATCTACGCACACATGGTACATGTTTCTGTTGATTGAAAAGTTTCTTAAAACTTTTCTAGAGAACACACATTAATTATTTTGAGATGGAAAACAGGGGAGATGGTTGCAACCAAGTCAGCTACAGAAGTTGGCTTTCATGCTGTGAATGAAGAGGTAAAGATTCAAGTGTAACAGAATTTTGTTACATATATTTTTTTCCCTACTTCTACTAAATCATGCCGTAATATGGGTTGTGCAAAATAAGTTTTTGTTGGATTGTTTTTATTATTCATATTTGTATTTTCTAAGCTGAATTGATGTTAAGTTCAAGAATTACTCCAATTTGTGATGGAGTTCTGTACAACGTGTCATACTGTGGTAGCAAGGAAAAAACTGGAGCAGTACAATAGTAAGCAGGGACATCTGCAATGAAAATGAAGATGCAACTGTGACAAATATGTAACTGGTTAATACCTTTTTCATACTTAGCAGACATGTAGATCTAACTTTGCAGTGAACGATAGTAGTAATTGTTTGTCAGTAAGTTTGCGCCAGAATAATATGAAATGAGGAACAGAAGGATTTTCTGAATAGACGAATCCTATTGTTTACTTCCTATGTAGTAAGGCTTCAACTCGCCTATAAAGTCAAATGGTTTATTGGCCATTCTTTAGTAGTTCAACTAACACTCTTATCTGTCTAGAATTCTAAAGGCTCGAGTATTTCGCAACAGAATGTTACTGTAGTTTAGTGACATCGCATTTTCCGTAATAATCAAATATTTTGATCTCATGTGAACTGAAGTACATGATGTTTCGGGATTTTTAACCTCACATGTTTATTAACCTATGAGCCAGGGTCCAATAAAGAAAATTAATAGAGGATGGGAGCTTCAATATGCAAGGAGAAGTTTCTTTCCAGACGGGAGATCAGTGTTGGAACGCCAGTCGTCCGCGAAGATGTCCTCCATAAAACCGATGCTCACAGTTGAAAAGATCCATCATGATAGAGGTCTGAGTAAATCAACCGACATAGGATCTACTTTTGGTCGACTGATTGGCAGTGTTCCGCAGCCAATGTCTAATCATCAACCCAGAAGGCTGTTTTGTACAGCGGCATTAACACTCTTGAAAGTGTTAAAGAATACATGAGTAGAAAGGTATGCAATGGCTTCCGTCTTTCTAGTTCATGTTTCTGAAACGTCATAATAATGAAAGGACAAACACATCGCAAATACATCCTGGTGCATCCAAGGACTCAACAGAAGAATGCAGCGTTTCTTTTTATTCTAGTTTGATGCTATATGTACACTGTAGGAAAAGGCTTATCGCTGGCGGACAAAAATGGTCTACCGCTGGCCGGCGAGCGCCCGCCAGCGATCACTACGCCACTCGTAATATATACCGCCGGCGGCCGGGTAAGTGTTGTTACCGCTGGCAGGCATAACCCTATTTCCCCTGACCGCTAGCGTTGTTACCGCTGGCAGACATAACCCTTACAGCTTGCAGGCATCCATTGGACCCGCCAGCGGTATATGCCACACCGTTGGCCGGCAGGTCTCCGCCAGCGGTAATCCACCACGCCTACTAGCGGTACATTTTTTTTGTGAATTATTCTTTTTCTGTAAAATCATATTTCAGACGTATATCCAGTATAAATACAGTAAATTCATGTGCATGCGCCAAATAAACAACAGAAATATAGACAAGACCATACACGGATACATTAGTTCATCACACATGCATTACAAACCAAACAACATGAACTTAACCTATATAAGCTAAACAACATGCATTAGTTCATCATTTAAACTAACTTGAAATTAATCTAAAACTACTCAAGGAGGTCTGAGTCAAAGTCGGATGAGTCTAAGCTATCATCCCAGAAGCTCGAGAGATCCAAAGACGAATCGACGCTCGTCTTCTGACACAGCGGCGTGCAGTGGAGGGTCCAACGCCAGAGCTCGCCTGCCTCTTCTTGTTCCTCAAGGCGTAGAAGTCCAGCTCCGCTTGCACCAGATCGGGGCGGTCGTGGCGTAACGCGTCCATCCGCCACTCGTCGATCTCGGGAGCGCGGCGAGCCATCCCCTGGCGTCGTGCCTCGTCTACGTCGACGATATCCATCGGCGGCGCGAGGAACTCAGCCTCCTTCCGAGTCTCAATGTTAGGGAAGTTGAGCTCAGCACACGGCCGTCCAAACCTCCAGGCTGACGCGTCGAACGCGCGCGGCGACCTCCGCCGTGTCGAAGGTTCCAATATACCAACGGTGGTCTCCACGGATCAGCGGCCAGATGGGCGGTGACGGACGGCAATGAACCCGCTCATGGAGCGGTGGCGCAGCGCCATGCTCTATACAAGGCAAATAAAAAATGTTACACAACGAATTTGTGTAGAATAAACTACACATAGTTTTACAGCTTACTAATCATTGGAATTACAATTAGATGTAAAAATATTGACTATTGGAAGAGAGAAAACACAAACAAAAAGATTAATGCCTCATCATACTGACCATTGGATAGCTTTGTCGAACCAAGTAGCTTGCACTATTTGTGCATATCACAAGGTTCGACAAACTATCCGGGTATCACGCATTACGCCACATCATTTTAATCATCGTCATTCTAAAAATGAAATAGGGTCAACTCTAAAGCATGCCTCATACGAAGAGTGGACACACAAATTATTTAGAGATGGAGTTAAGGAAACCAGTAGGATGCAGGAAATTTATATTTGTGCATATTGCAAGTTTCACTCACACCACCTCCGAATCAAATAGTATCACAACATTTTAATCATCGGCAACGTAAGAAGAATACAAAACATAACAACATTCAAGAGAAATCTTAGCATGACTTTGACTAAAAATAGGACATATGAGTAGCCGAATTTGCCGGAATGAAAGTTAATCAACATTCCGGCAATCTCAAGGGTCTCTATGATACTTGCAGAAATTTCATATATAGAAAGGCCTTGTGCAAACGTTTCATACATAGAAAGGCCTTGTGCAAATGTTTCGTACATAGAAATCCCGAATTTGCCGGAATATAAACTAAATCGAAAAACTCTAATTACTAAAACTTGAAACCCTAATTTCTAAAACTTGAAACCCTATTTTATCAAAGTTAAAACCATAGTTTCTAATTTGAAACCCTATTTTCTATCTAGAAATTAGGTTGGGCAAACCCACAAACACCATGTGGGTGTGGATGCTAGCTAGGAGAAGAGGAGGGGTGTCGATGCGCGCGGTGCGCCGGCCGTGGATGTGGACTTGCGGGCCGTGGGCGTGGTCGTTTCGGGGCAGCGTGGGAACGCGAGAGAGAAGGGGAGATGGCGCATTCGGGGTGGCGTGGGCATCGGCGGCGTGGAACTGGGCAAGGCGCGTGGTGGGGGCGGCGGCGACGACGCGTGGGTGGGTGAGGTAGGAGAGGCCACGCGCGGGTGAGTGAGTGGATAAGGGCGGTCGTGCGCGGGTTGGAGGATAAGGTGGGCCACGCAGGGGGGAGGATAAGGTGGGGCCGCAGCTTACCGCTGGCGGACAACGTGTTCCGTCCGCCAGAAGTAAGGTCTTTTTTTATTTTTTATTTTTTTATTTTATCTTTTGGGGACTACTATATATAGAGGCCCGAGCCTGCTTTCCTCCGTGTCGGCGCCGTCCTCCTCCGCGCCGCTCGACGCCTGCCTCCTCCGTGTCCGGCGCCGCCCGAGCCCGACGTCCTCCGCGTCGGCGCCGCACTCCTCCACAGGCGCCGTGGACCTCCCCACCCCAAGGTACGTGTTGCCCTCTTCCCTCCCATACCTCCCCTACCTATAGGCTGCACCTTAGGTGTTTGATCAAATTTCCCACTCATTTTTGCATAAAAATTATGTTTTTAGTTTATTGTTCTCGGCGACGATGTCCCTGTTGGATGAGAGGGGCGATGTCCGGGACTGGGCTCTGCCGGTCTGGCACTGGGAGGTGGTATCTTCCGATACGCGTAGCTTGGTGAGAAATTCGGGTGACGTCATCGACCCGGATCTTCTTTGGTGGAAGTCGCGTGGGCCACGCTCGGTGCAGAGGGAGCCGGCCCCCGAGGAGGTTGTACGTCGCCGTCTCAGGGATGAGGACGTGCACGTCTATCGCTACGTGCATTTGTTGGATACGCCAGCGGATTATGACAATTCATGGTCAATTCTCCATAAGGTTCCTTCTCATGTGAGTTAATTATGCCCTTGTGATGATTTCTTCTCTTTGGATGCGCAGTACCGGCCGCTCATCACCCCGCTCAGGACCCGCGATCGAAATTAGTTTGAGAGGTTAATGCATGGGAGAGAAGATGCATTAGTGATATTGAAAGGATCGAGTAGGTTGACTAGAGGGGGTGAATAGGCAAGTACCAATTTTAATTTTCTTTTCAACAAGTTAAGAAATTGCTCAAATATAAGTTTTCTAGATATGCAACTAGGTGAACAATCCTATATGATGAGCAAGAAGCTAGCTAACAAGATATACTAAACGAGGTAAGCTAGCAATACAAGTAAAGGTATATATAAAAAGGATAAGCACACGGTGACACGGAGATGATTCCCGAAGTTCACTTCCCAATGGAAGCTACGTCTTCGTTGGAGCGGTGCGGGGTCACAAGTGATCCCCGAATAGCCGTGATATGGCACACCGTATCTCCTCCACTATATGATGCCCTCGAGGTCGGCAACAAACCTTTACAAGGATGAGGCACACTCCACAACCGAATTGGAGGCTCTCACCAATTCCCACGGCTCCCAAAGCCGCAAGAATCACAAGGCCGGGGCACGTCTCCACAACTCAATTGGAGGCTCCCGGCTAGTCCCTGCGGCTTCCAAAGCCACAAGAACGACCAATGACCGTCTAGGGTTCCAATGAACCCAAGATTCACAAGTTCCTCTAAGGAATGGATATGGAAATCAAATCGCTTTGGTGGAAGTGTAGATCTAGGTCAACTCTCCCAAGTCCTAGAAGGAGAAGGTGTTTGAGTGGCTAGGGAGAGAGATCTACTAAGTTTAAGCTTGCAACAATGGTGGGGAAGATATTTCTGGTCGTGGTAGCTGGCTGGAGGTATTCGAACTCGGATTTTTCTCACGTTTTTTTGGCATATAAAACGCGTTATTTCGACGTCGTATGCAAAAGTTATGGCCGATTTCTTTTTCATTTGTTGCAGAAAAGGTCAAAATTCATATTTCAAAATTTCTATACTTACTAGACACTCATACCTAACTACATGTAAAAGGGTGTTATTTATTGAAATTTTTATCATTTTCCTTTACATCCTGCAAGACTAAAAAGGCGATCCACGGGGGGGTGGGGGGGGTGGGGTGGGATGCGCCACATAATTATTATTTTTCAAATCCCACCTGCCCCCCAGATGACTTTCTGTGGCGCACCTGGCCATGTGCGCCACAGAATTTTCGCATAGCCTGGTGCGCCACACAAATGTGACTTTCTGTGGCACACCAAGCCTGGCGCGCCACAGAAAAATAATTCTGTGGTGCACCAATTAAGGGTGCGCCACAGAATGCAACCTACCTATAAGGGTTTTCCTACTAGTGTTCCCCATGCCCAAAACAGTGGTCAAGGAGTCAAAATGAGCTCTCTCGGCCTCTTCTTCATCATCAAACCCACCTAGGGCAGCATGTCTTGTGGCTTCTTCATCTATGGTACTCTGCTGTCTCAGGCGGGCAGTGTTGTTGTCATACAAAAGCTTGTCCCTTGTTTGAGCACGATGATCTTTCCTTGATGTCTTGTGAGGATGTTTGACGGAAGACTTTGTCCTCAGAGCACCTGTGAGATACAGAGTAGGAGAAAAGCGTGGGGATAAGCTTGCATGTCCAGGAACAAAAGGAGAAGTAACCAAAAAATTCTGGGCACAAAAATCCTGATCTACACCAGAGTTTCCGGTCTCAGGGGGTGGAGTTTCCGGCCCAGATGGGAGTTTCCGGTCTGGAAGACCGGAGTCTCCGGCCCTGAGAGGGGAAACTTCAATTTAGTTCGAAGAACTTTGTGCTGAGAATTCTAGGTTTACTTCTAGGATACACCTTGCCATCTAAAAGGTTCTACACCACGAAAAACTAGAGGAACTACTCTCCAAACTTAGATCTAGTGTGAAAACCTAAGGAGAGAGAGTGAGGTACCCTTTTTGTCCATGGTGCAGCCCAAACGAAGGAGAGGAAGATCCCCTGCATTGGTGAGGTGGAGGAGGTCGGAGGCACGGCGGATTCCGGTGGCGGGGAGCAGCCGGAGCAGCACTCCGAGGCGGCGGCGGCAGGGGAGAGGATGGGGGTCGGGGGTGTGGGGAAGTTGTGAAGTCAACTCCCACCCCGATCCCCTTAATGGATCCCTGTGAAACTACCCAGACCGGAGTTTCCGGCCTAAACACACCGGAGTCTCCGGCCTGTGCCAGAGATTCTGGGGTTTAGGGCGGAAACTTCAGTCAGACCGGATAATCCGGCCCAATGGACCGGAGTTTCCAGCCTCGCCGACTCAAAAATGCCAGATTTTGGTTGTTGGACATGCAATATGCAAGAGGAGCAAGGTTTTTGAAAAGATAGGTGTAACACCCCAAATTTTGGAACTAAGAAAACTTAGTTTTACAAGACCCAAAATTCAGAACCAACAAAAACTTTTTGAAATGTTTCACTGATGATTGTGTTTTCCTTCCCATTGCTATGTTTGAACTTGTGTGACTTGTTGTTTAAGTTGTTTGACTAGTAAATATAAGACCCAACCAATATGAAAATATATTTAACTTTGGTGATCATGTTATGACAAGAAAGTATTCCATATATCTTTTCCATTCTTATTTTGGCCAACTCCATTTCAATGATACTTGGCTTATCAACAACCAAAACTAATACCAGTATTTGAGAAAGTAAAAGTATTTCCAAAATTATGTGTTTCCAAAATTATGGAGATCTATATGCTATCTCCTACCTATTTCTCAACCCTGGTATTTTGCAGGTGTATACAACTCCCATTTTATAAACTCTTATTTTCACTCCATTTGAAAATAACACTAGTGGGAAATATATTACCCCACATATTCCCTTTCTCAAATCTTTCTGAAAACTATTAAGTTATGAGTGGGGATATTTCCTAAACAACATCTTGTCATAATTAGGAGTGGTCACTTTTCCTCAAGATAGCATTGTGGAAATGGTGGTATGATTACTTCTTGTGGTTTGAATTGTGTGAACTTGGTTGTGATGTTGATCTTGTTGTGATTGTTTGCTTGTTGGACTTATGGTTGAATTGATTGTTAATTCTTGTTTTATTGATTGCTTGGGTGAATAATTACACCAATATACTTGAGTGTTAAGTTGGAAACCCACTGGTAACAAGTTTGGATGTAACTTAAATTTAAAGCAAACTCCTCAAATTATTCAACAAGAGGAAATTAGGATCATGAGTTAAAGAAATGATATTAATAAATTAATTCCCCTACTTAACTCTCTATTTCCTTCAAACAATCATTTTCTCTATGAAGATGAAAATTATATGAAGTTAATATTTTGTCAAGAAAGTTCAAAGAGTTCAAAACAATATCTCACACTTGCTCTAAAAATATTAAAGGAATAACAAAATTAGATTATCAAAACTAACATAATAAAACCCTATGAACAAATGTGATGCAAAACATTTTATTTGGACACACCAATTTTTGTGGAGGCTCTACATTATAAAGGGAGCCTACCCAAATTATTTCAGAATTTTTGAAATAGTTTAAATGCCCCAATTAAATCCCTAAAGGCTACTGTTTTTAAAAGGAATTAAAAGAGTTATGAAATCAGGAAAGCTTAGGGGGTTTTCTGCAAAATCTTGATCTTCTTCCTGTAGCCACAGTGGCCGCACGGCACGGCGCCGTGTTCCTCGTCCTCGCTCGACGTCGCTCGCCGCCCGGACCCCCCTCGCGCTCTCCTGCCGCTCGATGAGGAGATAAGGAGGCCCCCCAAGACGCTCTGCTCTCCCTCCCGCACTCACTCGCCCTCCTCTCTCTCTCGATAATTTCCCCACCATGGCCAAGCCCAAGCTCGCCGTTGCCACACGCATCGCCGTCGATTGAAGTGTCCCTGAGCCAATCGAAGACCGTCATCGTCTCCGCCGCGACATCTACTTCATCCACGTCCAAGGAATCGAGCTCGGACGCTACGAGTCGAGCTGGACACCTTCCTCCCCTTCCGCTCCAGCCATCACTTTGTGAGTCATGTGTTTGTTAGGGTTTTATTCCCTATATAGAGCTTTTCTCCTAGTAATTAGGAATTTGTTAAGCTTGTTTATTTTGATATGAGAATATTGTGTGTGATTAAAATGTATGCCTTGCTTGTTAATGATTGTTGTGGTACTGTGCTTGCATGTCATTATTGTTTAGCAGGTTATAATATGTTAGTACTGTTAGTGGTATTTGTTAGACATGTTGGTATGAGTAAAATGTTTACCTTGCTTGATGAACTTGATTGTCTTCAGTTGAGTACTAGCTTGGGTATCTTGTTATGTATCTACCCTAGCTTGGTGTGATGTTTTCATTTACAGAGATTATTTGGTGACTTAACTTTTGTCTGAAGTATTTCCTGTTTAGGGAAAATGATTGTTAAGTACCTTTAATAGAAGATGTCTTGGTGCTCTATGTTTTTAGCATGTGTTTGGTGTTATACTCCTGTGAGTATAATGCCCTTGTAAATATAGATCTTAGTTTATTGCTTGATTAAATTAGTACTATGTTTTTGGTATGATTCCTTGTTTGTATACCACTTGTGGTTTGGTTTGCTTATTGCGTGTTGTTTTATTTTCATGTTTGCGACGCTAGACATAAACGCTACCGGAGTGGTATTTGGAAAGGATTTATCGAAGAAGGATGAGAGTTTATTTCTTTGATCAATGAGGAGAAGTCCAGGAACATTATGCTGAAATCAGGCAAGCTATTCTCTGAGCTTGCATCTATATACATCTATTTTGGTTCACATGTTTTACTTATAAAAATCATAAATGATTTATGTGGTGTTTGCCACAAAAGTTGTGATTTTGAAAACCCCTTTCCAAAATATAAGTATATTATTTTGACACCCTATATGGAGATCTTAGATGGAAATTCTTTTTCAAACTATAGGATGGGAAAAATATTGTTTACTCAAAACTCGTTTGAAAATACTTGTGTGGTTATGGAATGCCGAGATGTCGGTGTTGAAGTGGAGAAATGGAGAATGGAGATGTTTATGAAAAATGCACATTGTGTCTTTGTACTATGACGACCAGCCGATAACCTGTGCGACCACATTTACCCACATATGGGAAAGGGCGTAGTCATATAGTTTGCTCATATTAGTACTGGATGCCTCAACAACGGGGATGACCCCGTTCCATGAGGGGATGGTCTGAGGACCTACCCCCTGACCTGGGTCCTCTTAAGAGAAGTCTGCCAACAGAGTTGGTATGAGTGTATTGGAGAAAGATGATTGAAGGTTCCACCATAAATCGCCGGGCAGAACTACGAGTCCTCACACTTAGATTTCGACGGGCTGGGTTAAGTGTTGATGGAAAGTTTCATAGCGGTAGGGTCCTATACTAGCATGAACAAAGGATAGGCTATGGTCGGTGACTCAACTTCGCATACACCTTGTATGGCGGGACGTGACTGACATGATGAGTTGCCGAATGGATGTGGGAAAAGCGTGCTACCTCTGCAGAGGGTAAAACTATTCGAATAGCCGAGTCCTCGGATATGGACAGTTGGGAGGCTGTCCTCTGACCATGTGCAAGTTTTGCAAAGTTTTGAGACTTGAAAATAAAATGGAGATGTTTTATGTATGCAACTATACCGACGGGCTGGTATGGGGTTGCTGGAAAAGAGGAGGACCATGACGGGCTATGGTCGAGAAGTGCAGAGTTTTGTGATTTGAAAGTGGAAAACGTTTTATGCAACTATACCGAAGGGCTGGTATGAGGTTGTTGGAAAATGACTTGGCCATGAAGGGCTTTGCTTGGTCAAAAAGGAGGAGTTTTGGGGAAATAAACAAAACGGTAATTTTCCGGGAAAATGTTTTAAAAGAGACTTCTTACCTTTTTCAACAAAGATGTATTTTCGGGAAAAGGTTTTAAAAGAGACTTCTTACAAGGACAGGTTTATGGGAAAAGTTCCAAAAGCCGTCCTTTCTTTTTCAATAAAGATATAGATATTTCAAAACAAGGTTTTATTAAACCAAGGTATATCTTTCTCTTTTAAACAAGGATATAGAGTTTTCAAAGCAAACAAAGTTTTATTTAAACAATAAATAGAGTAGTTCATGCTCATTTCGGGGGTAGTTTGCGAGTACAATCAAATGTACTCATATTGGTTTCGTCCCTGGCTATTGTCTTAGCCAGATTTTGACGAGGAGCAGTTTGAAGAGAAAAAGGGCATTCACTGACGTCAATGCGAACTAGGGCGCTTCCCAGTCAACTGCCTGTAGGGTTGGCAAGTGACTTGGGCTCCACGTTGTTTTGGTGATTTCCGCTGCAAGTACCTGTTAAAGTTATGGCTTCAATCAAGTAAGTAGATTCTTTCAGTATTTATGGGTGTCCAGTGATGCTAATTCGAGTTATGTGCAACAACAGACTGATCATGGGATTGCTGCAGGAAACATAACGAGTATCTCAGATAGCTAATCTGGGGTCCTGACAATAGGCCTGGGTTAAGATACAACGTCACTGGAGATGGTAGTTCACACTCAAACTTGGTAAGAGGCACGAAGATCAAATAAGAAGCATCATTTGAGTGTGTTTTCCATAAAGAACAACGGATAGGCAAAAAAGCCATAAAGCTCCAAAAAGATCAAATCTTCACAAAGAAGATGTCGGTGGCCTAGGCCACCATGTATGAGTGTATGTGGTGTGACACCGCGAAGATATATCTTGGGTTCACCGCCACTACTCGTCAATTAAGCTCAAAGTTCATCAAAATGAAAATATAGAGACAAAGTGAGTTTTTACTATCGGCATAATGGGGGAGGGATAGTCCAATGTATTTGGACCGCACTCCCCTATGTCCATGCCTACATCTAAACCAAATAAGTATCGTCTAATATGGGTAGGTATGCAAGAATCCACTAAGTCCAATTGGATATGTCCACCACATTTAGTTCTCCTCTCAACTCCTTGAATCTTGCTTCACCAAGAGGCTTCGTGAACATATCGGCGAGTTGATGCTTGGTGTTGACATATTGATTGCAATATCACCCTTCTCAACATGATCTCGAATAAAATGATACCGAATCTCAATGTGCTTGGTCTTGCCATGAAGAACCGGGTTGTGTGCAATTTTGATAGCACTTTCATTGTCACATAAAAGAGGCACTTTGTCACAAATGACACCATAATCCTTTAAAGTTTGCCTCATCCATAATAATTGTGCACAACAACTACCGGCGGCGATGTATTCGGCTTCGGTGGATGACGAGGCCACACAATTTTGCTTCTTGGAAGACCAACTCACAAGGGACCTACCAAGGAATTGGCATGTACCCGAAGTTGATTTTCTATCCATTTTGCAACCCGCCCAATCCGCATCCGAATAACCAACAAGATCAAAGCTTGTACCATGGGGATACCAAAGACCATAGTTGGGAGTATCCAACAAATATCTTAGAATCCTTTTAACCGCGGTTTCATGACTTTCCCTAGGACTTGATTGGAATCTTGCACACATACCCACACTAAACATAATATCCGGTCTAGATGCACAAAGGTAAAGCAAAGATCCAATCATAGAACGATAAAGCTTTTGATCAACTTCCTTACCATCGGATCTAAGTGAAGATCCGCTTGGAGTCCATAGGAAACTTATATGGCTTGGCATTGTTCATATCAAATTTCTTGAGCATGTCCTTAATGTACTTGGCTTGACATAAGAATGTTCCTTCTCGAATTGATGGATTTCAAAGCCAAGAAAATAATTCAATTTCCCCATCATGGACATCTCAAATTCCTTGGTCATTAGCTTGGAGAATTGATCACTAAATTCATGGTTAGTGGAACCAAAGATAATATCATCAACATATATTTGGCATAAAAAAATTCTCCATTTATTCTTTTTGTGAAAAGGGTGGGATCTATTACCCCAATTGCAAAGCCACGGTCTACTAAGAACTCCTTGAGATGATCATACCAAGCACGTGGAGCTTGCTTGAGCCCATAAAGAGCCTTATGTAGTAAGTAGACATGGTTAGGAAATTGGGGTCTTCAAAACCCGGAGGTTGTTTCACATATACTTGTTCATTTAGTGGACCATTTAGAAAAGCACTTTTAACATCCATTTGATATAAAGTAATTTTATGAGTAGATGCATAGGCAATAAGTAAGCGAATGGATTCAAGTCTAGCAACGGGGGCATAGGTTTCACCGTAGTCGACTCCTTCGATTTGGGTGTAGCCTTGTGCAACCAATCTTGCTTTGTTGCGGATGACTTGACCATTTGAGTCTTGCTTGTTCTTGAATATCCACTTGGTTCCAATGACATTATGGGAGGAGTCATTGGGTCTTTCCACTAATGACCATACTTTGTTGCGCTCGAAGTTGTTCAACTCTTCATGCATAGCCGCAACCCAATCCATGTCTTCAAGAGCATCATATACCTTGAGAGGTTCTAAGCTAGACAAGCAAGAGACATGACCACAAAAGTTAGCTAATTGATTGCGAGTGGCCACACCTCTACGGATACTCCCAAGGATATTTTCTTTGAAGTGTTGTTGATAATCCAATTTTGATGCACGCCGGATGACATCACGTTCCATGGCTTGACCAATAGATTCACCAACACAAATATCTTCATCATTGCCTTCATCTTGATCATGGTCACCCTAAGTGGAGTTCTTGGAGTCATGGGTTCATTCTCTTGTTCACCACTAGAGTTGGGTGGGTCTTGACCATTTTCTTGATCTTCATGTTCTTGTTCTTGATCATGGATAGCTTGTTGATCACTTGTTGAGGTAGATGGCTCAACTTGGGTGGAACTTGTTCCTTCTTCTTGAGTAACAATGGTTCTTCACTAGGAATGAGTTCACCGATGCCCATAGTTCTTATGGCATGAGATGGCTCTTCATCATCATGATCAATATGCCCGCTTGGGACCATTATCCTCGACAAACTCCACATTCATAGACTCTTCAACACACCCGGTGGATATGTTGTAGATCCTATAAGTATGAGAGTTTGCGGCATATCCAACAAGAATACCATCAAAAGATCTAGACTCAAATTTAGCAAGTTTGCAACCTTTAATGTAAACATGGCATTTGCAACCAAATACTCGAAAGTAAGAGACACTTGGCTTTTTACCGATAAGGAGTTCATATGGTGTCTTTTGCATGAGAGGACGAAAGAAGAGCCGGTTTGAATAGTGGCAAGCGGTGTTGATGGCTTCGGCCCAAAAGTTATATGGGGAATGAAATTCGGCCATCATAGTTCTTGCCATATCAATAAGAGTGCGGTTCTTCCTTTCGGCGACACCATTTTGTTGGGGAGTATATGCAGCGGAATATTGGTGTTGAATGCCCTCCCCACTTAGGAAATCATCCATAGTGTAATTCTTGAACTCCGTACCATTATCACTTCTTATTGCCAAAATCTTGGTCATATTGGCGTTGAACAAGGGTTGCAAAGTCAATGAATATCTTTTGAGTTTCACTCTTCTTCTTGATATAGAAAGTCCAACAATATCTTGAATAATCATCCACAATCACCAAACAATATTTCTTGCCACCAAGACTATCATATGTGGGAGGCCCAAAAGATCCATATGAAGAGCTCCAAAGGCCTCTTAGTGGAGATAATGGTCTTCTTGGGTGATTCTTTTCATGCATCTTTCCGGCTATGCAAGCACTACAAGGACGATCTTTGGAAAAATTAACATCGGTTAGTCCTACCACGTGTCCACCCTTTACAAGAGTTTGTAAATTTCTCATACCGACATGGCCAAGTCGGCGATGCCAAAGCCACCCCTTGTCGCCTTTAGCCATTAAACATGTAGCGATTTGAGTGGTCTCTTTGAGAAATCAACCACATACAAACCGTTTTCACGAAATCCAACAAAGGCGACATTGAGTGTTTGAGTGAAAAGGATGGTCACGTGGTATTTATTAAAAATAACGGTGTAACCGGCATTGCATAATTGACCAACGGAAAGTAAATTGTATGAAAGGATTCAACAAGGAGGACCTTCTCAATGGATAACTCCGGAGTGATCACCACCTTACCAACTCCCACTACCTTGAGTCTTGCATTGTTGCCAACGGTGACATGAGAGAATGAGAGTAGTTGTTTCAATAAGTCCTTTACTAGTTCTTTGCTTCCGGTCATATGGGATGAGCATCCACTATCAATGAGCCATGAAGATCCACCGGAAGAGAAACCCTACAATAATCAAGTCTTTGATTTAGGTACCCATTTTGGAATGGGTCCTCTTTTGTTAGTCACAAGGGTCTTTGGAACCCAAATAGCATAGTGATAATCATCTCCATATGAAGAGCCAACATATTTAGCAAAAACACAACCATTTGTAGATTTCAAAAGAACATATGAGGGTTGTATTTTCCCGCAAAGTTATTGTGAGTGGCATTGCCCCTAGTGACATTACCACTCCCAATAGAGTTGTCATTTGCTTTGGCTAACTCCCCCTCCTTCACAAAAACAATATCTTTGGAAGGGGGAGTAGCTTCTTCTTCTTGTTGTTGACCTTCTTAGAGTTGGGTGTGAACCCAATTCCTTCTTTGCCAACCACTCCCTTTTGATTGCTCAAAAGATCATTGAGGTTCTTTTCCCCTTGGATACAAGTGGCTAGGCCCTTCTCAAGTTGGGCCTTCAACCTAGTGTTTTCCTCAATAAGAGATGCCTTGACACATAAAGGGTTAGTGGTACAAGCATTTGCATCTTTATCATTATGAGAGTGGTGAAGCTAGCATAGATAAATTGAGCTTGTAGTTTGGCATATGACTCCTTGAGTGTAGTGAGCTCACTTGAGGTCACCTTGTGGGTTTCCCTAAGTTGCTCAAAACCCTCAAAGAGTTTGTTATGACTCTCTACAAGTTCCTCATTTTTACTTTTTAGATCAATAGCAATTTGAATAGAGGTTTCACGAGTTTCTTTTGCCTTGGAAAGATCCATGGCATGTGTCTCCTCAAGTTGCTCACGGAACAATTGTTCCTCAACAAGTTGATCTTCTAGCTCACCAATTTTGTCGGCATGATCACATGCATGCCCTTCGAGCTCACAAATCCTAACATCCTTCTCATTAAGAAGGTTCTTGGCTTCTCCATATTGATACATGAGGGCCTCAACCATTTTCTTGGTTGGACCTTGGAGCTTGCTAATGAAGATAGAAATTTTATCCTCTTCTTCAATTTTCCCTACATCCTCAACACAATCCAATAGTGATGGGTTAGAGGAGATAGTAATTTTTGGTGGGGAATTCACCTTTGTTTCCTTGGCCATGAGGCACATAGGCTTGGAGATCTTGTCGTCGTTTGGAGATGAGAAGAGGTTGGCCAATGATGGAGGAAGGGTGCCCATTGCAAGAGCCGCCATTCCTACTTCTTCACTTGGTTCTTTATCCTCCTCACCTCCGGACTCGTATTCCTCTTGATGGGATGCCACAAAGCCTTTTGAGGTGATCTCTTGATGAAGGTAGGCTTGGGGTGGTACTTGTTCTTCTTTAGAATGAGTTGACCACCATTATCCTCTCTTCTTTCATAGGGGCAATCCTTCACAAGATGAGTGTCCTTTCCACAATTGAAGCACATTCTTTTTATTGGTGGAGAGGCGTTGCTCTTGTTCTTCTTGTTCCAAAACCGGGTGGCGGCAAGTGCAAGAACTTCATTGAGCTCACCCTCCAAGTCTTCTTCACCTTCATGACCGGCTTTCTTCATATCTTGGATGGTCTACCACACGGCCTTCAAAGCAAGAGTCTTTGGCCACGGATTTGGTTGAAAGACTTGGATGTGGACTTCAATGTATCATAGGTGACAAATTGAGCCAAGATGTCATTGGGAGTCATTGTTGTGTAATCCGCTCTTGCATGAGGTTCATCACCATAGTTTCACTATATGGAATAATTGCTTGAAGGAACTTGGCCTTGACCCATTCATCATCCATATCCTTCTTTCCATTTTCCCTACATGTCACCACAAGCTTGTGAGTCTTCGGTAAAGTTCGGTCGGAGTCTCTTCTCTAGCATGATGAAGTTGTCAACTTGATGTTGAAGGACGGCCGCATTGGAGCGTTGAATGCCCTCATTTCCTTCATACACGGTTTCAAGATAGAGCCAAGCCTCATTGCAAGTTTTGAGATTCCGCACATGATCTTCATCATTTGCGGTCATAGCACTCTCAAGAATGTACTTGGCATTTGCATCAAGTTGCTCATCAATCTCTTCTTGCTTGGTCAAGTTGTTGGGATCAACGGGTTGAAACCATGTAGAACCACCCTCCAAAGATGCACCGATGAGCTGCGAAAATAAGACTCCATAGATTTCTTCCAAGTGAAATAACGAGTATTATCAAGCTTAGGAGGGGGTCTACCAAGGTTGGTTATATGAGGTTGAGTGGGTGCAACTTGAGTGAGATAAGAGCTAGGTGGAGCAAAGTTAAGAGAAGGCTTCTCATAGGTTTATCATTTTTATCCTTGTCACTAGCTCCCTTAATAGGGCTAGCGGTTGATGAGGAGCCATTTTGATTAGATACCCGAGTATACACCTCATCCACCATTTTGCCTTTCATGAACCCAAAGAGTTCAATCATGGACTTCATGGTGATTGGGGCATCACCCTCGGGAGGGATTATTCCCGCTTCATTAGTTCTTTGTCAAGTTGTTCTCTATCAAGTTTTTCTTGTTCCTTAGCAAGTTTTAACTCCTCATCTTTAGCACGTTGTACTCCTCCGCACTAGCCATCCTCCTCTTTAGGCGATTAAGCCCTTAATAAAGAGACCTTGCTCTGATACCAATTGAAAGGATCGAGTAGGTTGACTAGAGGGGGGGGTGAATAGGCAACTACCAATTTTAATTTTCTTTTCAACAAGTTAAGGAATTGCTCAAATATAAGTTCTCTAGATATGCAACTAGGTGAACAATCCTATATGATGAGCAAGAAGCTAGCTAACAAGATATACTAAAGAGTAAGCTAGCAATACAAGTAAAGGTATATATAAAAAGGATAAGCACACGGTGACACGGAGATGATTCCCGAAGTTCACTTCCCAATGGAAGCTACGTCTTCGTTGGAGCGGTGCGGGGTCACAAGTGATCCCCGAATAGCCGTGATATGGCACACCGTATCTCCTCCACTATATGATGCCCTCGAGGTCGGCAACAAACCTTTACAAGGATGAGGCACACTCCACAACCGAATTGGAGGCTCTCACCAATTCCCACGGCTCCAAAGCCGCAAGAATCACAAGGCCGGGGCACGTCTCCACAACTCAATTGGAGGCTCCCGGCTAGTCCCCGCGGCTCAAAGCCACAAGAACGACCAACGACCGTCTAGGGTTCCAATGAACCCAAGATTCACAAGTTCCTCTAAGGAATGGATATGGAAATCAAATCGCTTTGGTGGAAGTGTAGATCTAGGTCAACTCTCCCAAGTCCTAGAAGGACAAGGTGTTTGAGTGGCTAGGGAGAGAGATCTACTAAGTTTAAGCTTGCAACAATGGTGGGGAAGATATTTCTGGTCGTGGTAGCTGGCTGGAGGTATTCGAACTCGGATTTTTCTCACGTTTTTTTTGGCATATAAAACGCGTTATTTCGACGTCGTATGCAAAAGTTATGGCCGTTACAAGATTTCTTTTTCATTTGTTGCAGAAAAGGTCAAAATTCATATTTCAAAATTGGTGCGCCACAAAAATGTCACCTTTCTGGATAGTTTGTGCGTCGAGTTTGATTCCACATCCTATGCCCTCCGCGGGTAAAAGAATGACGCTCTTAAAAATACCCAAAAAAAATAGAATATACTCATAGTTATGTACACATCCTATGTGCACATTACTTTTTTATGAAATAATGTTTTGTGGATAGTTTGTGCGTTTGTTTTAATCGAGAAACAAGTTCTTTGTTCGCCTAGAGAAATATACAAGTTCTTTCTTCATGAAACTTTGGACACATATTAACGATATGGATAAAAAGGTTCTAAATTTATTTAATTATTTAAACAATTTAAAAGATTTTCTTATTCATGCAGGACCATATCCTGCTAGAAGCCAAAACGCCACAATGAGACAACCTGGCATCGATGGACCTCCTTGGGTCGATTTTTGGCCTCGACGTGCACTTGTGGTACCTCGCCGGCAAGCTCGCATGTAAGCCGCAGCAATATACAAGTGGATACACATGCCTAATTAGACCGTTCCATCGAATACAGATGCTATATGTACATGTAATTTACCAATGTTACGATATCAATCCGTTAAGCCTAGCAATAAGAATGAAATGTATGCTAATAAATAGAATTTAGTTGACCACGGAAGCATCGTGAACCCCACCGGAGTGGTGGCTTCCGAAGTTTTTTTCATATTTGATCTGACTTTTGTCAAAATTTGATCCTAAAGACAAAATAATTTTAAAAATAGACAAAAGGAGCAAAAGGCACGCGGGCAGACCCGTTTACCCGCATGCCACGAGCGTGAGCCCTGATTATAAGGGCGAATGTGTTTACTACGCTTAAAATGTTGAGCATGCAGGACTTCATACGCCCTGTCATGTCTGGGCTACGAGATGAGCCCCGACTATAACGCCGACCTTGCTTGCTATGCGAAAATGTTAAGCTCCTACTCCTTTTTAAATTATATGACTTTCCATTTATTAACAAATGAATGTAGCTATACATTTAACATGTTTAGATAAATTCACATGTGCACAAATAAAAATCATCTAATTTAGAACGAAGGAAGTAGGTAGGACTACATACGCCCATTCTACTCCCAACATGATTTTTGAACTACTTACTCTCTCCGTTCCGAGTCAGATGACGCAAGTTTGTTTAAATATGGATGTATTCGAACTTTTTTGCTGTATAGATGCATGCATGTAATTCGGAACCTAGGGACAGAGTAGTCTAGTATGTTTGATAGGGAGTGACACTAGTGGGAAAACCCTTATAGATAGGTTGCATTCTGTGACGCACCCTTAATTGGTGCGCCACAGAAATATATTTATGTGGCGCACCGAGCTTCGGTGGGTACATATGGGTGTGAATATCTAGCTGAGATGGGCCTTTAGTACTAATGCTATGATTATCAACGTTGATTAGGGAGTGACAACTACTAATACGTACACCGTATTGTTAGGGGCCGATCGGGGGGGGGGGGGGGGTCGGACCCCTGCTAGCACCCCTGTCTCAGCCCCCGCATGCGAACTAATTAATGATGGGGCATTTGATCGTTTCGATGAAGGTCTTGACGTCCTTGACGAGCCTGCCGGCGTCGGGGAGCTCCAGAAACATGTAGAACGCGTGGATGGCGTCCGGGAACTCCACCAGCTGCACCGCTTTCCCCTTCCGCCGCAGCATGGCGATGTACCGGCGTTGCCAGTCCTGCATCGGGTCCAGTCCGCCGACCACCACCATCGCCGGCGGGAACTCCTCCGGCAGCTCGGGCTCCGGACCCGCCTCGCCGGTCACGTGCGCCGCCGGATGATTCCGGTCGGCCCCATCCGGCAGGAATGCTCTCCACGCCCAGTCACAGCAGCGCGTGGTCACGATCGGCGCCACGCCCTCCAACCTCAGCTCCGCCTCGGTGCGTTCCTCGCCGCCAAAGTACGGCTACAGCAGGATGATGCCGGCGAGGCGGAAGGGGTTGTTCGAATGGAAGTTAGCGGAGGAGGCCGTCCATCGATGGGCCACGTGGTGAGCGATGTTGCCGCCGGCGCTGTCCCCGGCGAGGAAGCAGCGGGAGAGGTCGACCGGGACGCCGATGTACGCAGGGAGGCCAGTGGCGCCGAGATACAGGGCCGGCCCAGAGGGCAGGGCAACGGGGCGGCCGCCCTGGGCCCCCGAGTGGCAGGGCCCCGGCCCAAGGAGTTTACTATTATATGCAATATACATCCGTGCATCCTGGAATAAAAATAGAAAGCCCAAGTCAGCTATTGCGCAAGCCCACAACTCTTAACACAACGCTCAGATCTGAAATAAAACAGGCAACCCAATTGGCGAGCAAGTGATGCGAGCCTGCAATTCTTCTGGTACCTTTCTACTACAGCTACGCAGCGAGCGCTTCAAAACAATTGATCATGTTTGCAATATCCACTATTTTTATCATTACCTTTTATTGAAAATCTCCACTGATGTGCAAGGGAGTTAAGATATGAAGTTTAGTACTGTATCATATAGCACAGTTCTTTGACCGAAACGTTCCATGTTCTCATGTTTTTCCTAGCTTCACTGTCTTGTTTCATACACAAGTATCCAGGTACTGAAACAAAATTCAAGGTGTGTTCGTAGTTGATCTAGAAAAATTCTATGGCTGCTCAATGTTCAAATAAATTGCTTTGCGTGACCTTTGGACTTAATTTCATTTTGGGATAGACCGACAAATTTCTCTAATCATGTTTTTCTTGCCAAGGCTAAATTTTTCCCCCTCAGGTGTGTACTTATTTATTGAAAACATTACTATGACAATATCTATATTTTCAAGGATCAATTACTTAGGTTCTTGATTTTCCCAGCAACAAAAATTGCTTCACTAGTCCTTTCAATTTTTTTTTTGCTTCACTAGGAAATTATAATGACATTATACATTGACGTAACTTGTTCCATTAGAGGCCCCTATTTAATGAACCGCCCGGGCCCAAGAAATGTCCGGACCGGCCCTGCCGAGATAGCGGAGCACGTCTTCGCCGTCGTCGTAGGCGGCCGGGTATCTGTGCTCTGGCGCGAGCCGGTAGTTGACGGAGACGACGACGGCACCCAGCTCGCAGCAGAAGCGGCGGCATATGTCGTCCATGGGCGTGGAGGCGGCAGAGAACAATGTGAAGCCACTGCCGTGAAAGTACACGACGACGGGGAGCGCCGTCGCCCCAGCCTGCTCATCTGTCGAGGGGAGGAAGACGCGCGCCCAGAGGTGTCGAGAGGCGTCGACGGTGACGTCGACGGAGCGCACACCGCGCGCGTCAGGGCGCGAACTCGCACGGGTCTGCCTATCGACAAGCGAGAAGAGAAGCCGGTTGATGGTGCCGTCCCGGCGCTGCGACAGGTCGCCGGCGGTACAGCAGGCGAAGACCTGGAGCCGCACCGTCCACGGCAACGAAGCCAGCCCCTGACCCTTCTTCTTGGCCCCGGCCTCCATGTCACCGCCGTTCCCGGTGCTGGTCATGAAGCTAGTGCAAAACACGGAACCAGGCGAACCTCCTCATATGTGTGCATGCACAGTGCACACACATACGTCGCTGACAATACAGATCCGATAATTAAGAGCTTGTTCGGTCGTTAGGGGAGTAGCCAAACGTGGAACTTCCTTAAGAAAAACAACAGGGGTTGGGTGATCCATCCAAGTCCCTCAACCAATCCCGATTGAATCCCTCCAAAACGCACTCAATCCCCTACGCTTTTACATTGTTTGGTTACTCACTTTTGAACAAGGTGACAACATAAGTTGTGAGTTTTTTTTTACTGTAATGCTACATATGTGCTTTCCTATTTGTGGTAAAAGGGCAAAGGTTATGTTGTAAACATACAAGGTTTTGCTTTTATTTTAGGTATTTTTCTTGTGAGATTTCTGTTGTGAAACAGCATATGTAATTTTTATTTCTGGTATCTGTACAATTTTTTGCTACAAATATACAAAAAAAAAAATATTTCGTTTCCTTTTGTTACGAAGCTACATATGTTATTTTTAATCTATTATCTTTTTTTTGAAACGTTTAATCTATTATCTACTAAAAGCAATGAGTTAGTTTTTTGAGACACCACAGTAATCCACATCATCTAAATTAATTTCAGTTGTTAGATCTAAAATATATGGCTGAGATCTTATGAAAAAATTGTATTTACGTAACATATTAGACTCACGAGATCAGACACGTACACGTCCGCATTAATAGTCTGTATCCTGTTGAAAGACCAGCCGTACGTGCACAAGACTCTATGTTGGCTGTCCGTGCTGCTGAAAGGATTCTTTGTTTGGCCCGCGTGATAGCTTCAAACGAAAAACAATCTTTCTTGGAACGTGGTAGGCTGGTGGCAAAAAGGTAGGAATGTTGGGATATGTAGAGGAAAAGTTTTGAAAAACATCAAACTGATCAATACGAGTATTTACTCTGTTTTATTTACCGTTTTGTGAGTTTAAACAAAATAAAATTACATAATTAATAATACTGATTTATATTCTAGATATTGATATTTTTCACATATGGTCAAAATCTTTAAATTTTGATTTTCACTAAACGGAAAACAGGGATGTAGGAGATTGTTATTCCTACAACTAAGTACACATAATGACAAAATTATTTGACTGCCATCATGTTGACAAACGCACAGAACGCCATCAGAGTCGTGGGATTTTAAAATAATTAAACCACGACATTATTCGCACTACGTACATTGTTCTTTTATCGGATCGTGAAATTTCCTATATATTAGCACAACATTAATGATGTCCCCGACACTAGCCAAGTGTACCAAAAAAAAATAGAGAGACATCAGACCAACACTCGCACAAAATTCCCGTGGAATTTCAAAGTTGAGAGTCGTGGAATTTTCATATTAACGAAATCACAACATTCGTCCCTCACACTAAGGAAATAACCGCCGTAATGTTACACACATAGCTGAGTCAACTCAAGTTATCGCGAGGATGAAAATGTCTCTCTACTTTAAGAACAATAGTTGACACACTATTGACGAGAACATCACTCATACTATCAAATATTTTGTCTTAATGATAGACACAACACAAGTCATGCAGCTTCCCGCTTTATATGTTCCATATTTAGTGGTTACACGGTGTTTCAATAATTTTTTAGTCCGATGACCAAAATTTTCTTATGAATTGTTTTCGTGGATATTGCATGGTTTGTATGATTAACATACGCCATATTCCAACCGCATTTTATAAAAAATTGACAAATCATTAAGAGTCTTGAACTATGCTATCTAAGTCACGTAGTCATTTCGAATACGAGAGGAAATACATGTGACCGGGTGAGCAAAACCATTGAATGGTGATAAGGATAAATTAAGAGTCTGGTAAACATAGAATCGTATTTCTCTAACATTGACTATTGATGGATTCATTTGTTACGAAATATGACTAGAAGAAAAAAGTTATCACATAAAACACGCTCATGTTTTTAAAACGTTGCACAATGTAAGATGGGGTGAGTATAAGAGAGGGAGAAACATGAGAACAAGATAATCGTCACCATTTAAATGTGACCTACCTATTAAAGAGGATAGAACTATATATCTTGATTCAACCATTTTTCTATCTTAAGTGTACTTATGTAACATCATGCATTACATGCCGAATATAACTTACATGTGTGTTCGAAAATAGGGCATAATTATCATTTGCTAAACATTTTCAGATTGCCGAAGATGTTGCTAACATATGTGCTATTTTGCTCCGCAAAATATTTGTGATAGTTGTAGAACAATTTTATTTATTGTCACATAATGGGAAATAACGTGATATCAACTAAACCATTTTTTATTTATTAAACAATTTCAACCAACTATAGATGATGCCCTCGCATAACGATGTAAGGTTCAATGGTACTTCCTGCGTTCGGAATTAGTTGTCTCAAAGTTGGATGTATCTAACCACATTTTTGTATTTAGATCACTCATTTCAGAGACAAGTAATTTCAAACGGAGGAGTACGTTTTTTTATTTTGCAAGTTCAAATCTATTGTTAATATTTCAAGCGCTCCGCATGATATATCTGTGTAGTTTGTGTGTGGAACAATTTACAGTCAGGTGATAGGTCATGAACGGGACAGCTAACACGACGTGACATGCAAGCTGCTAGGATACAGCTGAGGAGGATGGCTACCTGTTGCGCGAGCGAGCGCTCGCTCGCTCCGCGGAGACGCGTTGACGCGCTGGTCGGCCTCATGCGCGTGGACGGACGTGGGTGGGTCCCACCCACGCGCTCATCTTCCTCCTCCTTCATTTCCTTTTCCTCATTCCTTTCTTCCTCCCGTGCCCAATCCACGTGGATTCCGATGAGCCAGGCCAAGCCAGGCCTAGACTGAGCCGCCGGAGACGCGGCTGGCCGCGGCGGAGGCGGCGACGGCGAGGAGAAATCTTCGGTGGGAGGGTGCAGGTCTGGGGGGAAATCGAAGGATGCGCCGCCGCCGTCTTCGATTCCGGCGAGTCGACGGCCAGGCCGAGCCGGAGCCGCCGGAGACGCGGCTGGCCGCGGCGGAGGCGGCGACGGCGAGGAGAAATCTTCGGTGGGAGGGTGCGGGGTGGGGGGGAAATCGAAGGATGCGCCACCGCCGTCTTCGATTCCGGCGAGTCGACGGCCAGGCCGAGCCGGAGCCGCCGGAGATGCGGCTGGCCGCGGCGGAGGCGGCGACAGCGAGGAGAAATCTTCGGTGGGAGGGTGCGGGGTCGGGGGGAAATTGAAGGATGCGCCGCCGCCGTCTTCGATTTCGGCGAGTCGACGGCCAGGCCGAGCCGGAGCCGCCGGAGACGCGGCTGGCCGCGGCGGAGGCGGCGACGGCCAGGAGAAATCTTCGGTGGGAGGGTGCGGGGTCGGGGACGAACTCCTCTGTGCGTTCTTCCTCCTCACGTCGCTGTCGCTAGGCCCACACGCACACGTCGATGTCGCTGGATGTCGGAAACCGCGCGAGCGGTTGCGCGCGCGCAAGCTAGCCCAGCCCACAGCTGAGTGGGATAACATCGTACGATCGACGACGATGCCAAGAACGCCTAGCACGCGCCTAGCTCCTCGTGTTCTTTCAGCTGCTCTAGCTAGCAAGCTGGTAAGTTATGTGGCTCCTCTACCTCTCAGTCGTCGTCTTCTTTGCCAGCGTGGGCGGCGCCCTCCGTACCGCCGCGACAACCGTGAAGGCGGCTCACCTCCTCTTCTTCGCCACCTCCTTGGGTGCCACTGTCTGGGCCATCTTCGTCGGCGACACCGTCATGTTCTTGTATGTATTGGTAGCTTTCTCTCCATTATTTCATTCCTTGAGCTTGCTCTCCATTCAGTATTGTGGACACGTGGTTCGGTTGTCTAGGAACTTGACGACCCACACCGAGTAAATAGCACTGGCGGTCACTCAACTCGTCGTGTGGGTGCACTTAAGTCACCATTTTCAAAAATCTTATGAACCTGTCACTCAAGTCAACATTCGTGTGCACTCTGGTCACTCGGCCGAGTTTAGACCGGTTTTTCTCGGTTTAACCCAGAAACCGTCACGTGCGTATCACGTGGAGCTCATTTTGTCCCAGGTTTTTTGCAAATAACCCCTTGAATTATAGCAACGCTTGTAGGCTGTCCTCTTCTGTCAGGTGAGACCCACCTGTCATTGACAGGAAATAAGTAAGAAACCAAAAAAAAATAAGGGCGTTCTAGGATTCGAACTTGAAAGCTCCAATTAGAGCAACACAGAGAGAAACCACCACGGTAATTGAATCTTCATGTGACTAGTATACAATCTTTGCAATTTTATACAGTAAAGTCTACGCAGATTCGTACGTCAACCATGGCCGCCGGCGTCCATGGCGGCCGGCGTTGACTGAGTTCCGGCGACCACGATTTGACGGCGGAGGACCATATGGTGTTGGATCTGCCTGTTTTTACCACCGGAGATGCTCCGGCGAGCACCTCCGGCGGTGGCGCACGGAGAGCATTGGCTACGGCGGGCTACCACAAGCGAGACAGAAAGATGACGGCGGCGGCGGGTTCGAACGGGGACGGCGGCGGATGGCGCACAGATTCCTGGGAGGCTGTACCGTGTCTGGATCGAACGGGACGGCGGCGGCCAAAGGTGAAGACGATGGTGTCGATCTGGCGATTGAGAGTGTCCCGGCTAGCTCAGCTCGACGGGGAATACGAGGAGATCAAGGCGTAGCCCGTGCTGGTCGAGCTCGGTACGGCCGGAGGACGGCGGAGTCGAGCGGTAACAATGGTGGCTAGAGGTGAAGACGACGAACAGAAGAGGGCCAATATTTAACGGTTACGTACATTCCTAGAGTACCGATGTAAATGAAGGAAATAAACATGAGAGGTTATTTGCAAAATCAGGACAATTTTGGGTCAAGAACCGGCCAACAAACGAGCAAGTGACCGAGCAAGTGACCAGAGTGCACACGAATTTTGACTTGAGTGACGGGTTCATAAGATTTTTGAAAATGGTGATTTAAGTGTACCCACACGACGAGACGAGTTGAATGACGGCCAGTGCTATTTACTCACCCACACCACACGATGGGAAGGCTGCGGGGCAAGATGTTCCGGGCATGCTTCTCGCTGAACGCGGCGTGCACGGCCGTCTCCACGGCGGCGTTCGCGTGGCTTCACCAGCCGTTGGAAACGGCGACGGCCCTCGAGCGCTGGCAGCTTGGGCTCCTGGTCGCCATCGTCGGGTTCGACCTAGCCAATCTGCTCCTCTTCACGCCGAGGACCATCAAGGTACGTACACAGTACACTAGTTAATTAAGAGAAAAGAAGTTTTTCTTGTATCATTTTTCTACGGCCGTCGGACATATGTGATCCATATCTACGCATATACGCATATGTGATTTACAAAATCTAATACGTGTTTTTGGGTCCGGTTCCCCTATTAATTGACCAATTCTTTCTTCTAATAATGCAATGGCAGAGCTCCTGCCGGTTACGGTCAATTTGTTTTTACAAAATCTACAACACAAGGAAGGACAGCAAGAATGATAGCAGCGAAAAGCTAAATTATCAGATGAAAAATGTTATGCGGCGTAAACGTATGCCCAATAAACAATCCGTTTTCATTGTTAACTTTGTGTCTTCATGGCTTTAAAACTGGGTCCGACTTGTGTACATTTTGAAGAAAAAAATCACTTTTTAGTTAGCAGGTTAGTAACAAAAGGAAGCCAGCCTACTTTGTAAAATATTACCGCGCGGTAACTTTATTATCAACTTGGTGACAACTTTGAGGAATTTTTCGTCGACAAACATGTAATCTAGCTTCCAAAATCTCGAAGTTAACCCGATAGTAAAAACGGACCATAAATCTGTTTCGCTAATGAAGACAACTTACTTGTTGCCGTGCGTAGACTTCTATGTATGCCCTAAGCGAGGTGTTGCCCTCCACCTAGTGCCTAGGCATGCTAAATCGCCACCTAGGTGCTGCCTTTTCCAACAATCATTTTGGAATAACATCTTGTGCGGCACTCTTTAACGTGTGTACGGCACGGCATATTACTGTCCTTTTCTACTTCTAGAAATTAGAATGATTGTCCGACATAATAGAAAATCTTACCTAACCAGCGACGTTCTCGACGTAGACACTTGTCGTGGGAAAATATATCAAATTCTTGATTTTGTTGAATGAATTCATTTATAAGAGTCACTCTTAGTCAATATCAGATTGGGTAGAGGTACCTATCTAAGTCGATCGTACATATATTGAAGGTAGCAGATTTTATGGGTGCAGCAACTTATTCAATATTTTTTATTCTTGAAACTGAAAAACACTTTGACTCTCATACATTTAATAGATTTTTCGGGAGATTTCAGTACAGTTTGTCACGCCTCGAGACCCGATCCGGTAGAATGACAGCCGCTGCACCCCTATATACCCGAAAGTATATTTAGTCAGCTCGCTATGCCTCACTCTGATGAATCGATTGGATCGTCCGTAGCAGGTAGCAGCGCCTCTATTTATTTTGATCTCACGCTCTCTCGCTCTTCTTCTCAGCTTCTGATCTCTAGGCTATGCTCTCTCGATGTATATTGTGTGTGGACTGAGAAGAGTAGAGCAGCAGCGGCAGCTAAACTCATCTATTTATAGGGATCGCTAGCTTAAATACCTGAAATCCGCCGCTTGCCGTTTAGGCTTAGACGCTAAGCTTCGGCCACCGCTTGCTTTGTTTGGCTGCTGGCTTTCATGCAAGAAGTACACGTCAGAGTGAGTGATATGACTCAGCCACTAAGGTGCTGCCAGCAGAGCCTGTGGCCTGATCCACGTAAGGAGAAATATCTGCCGTTGCCTTCAGATCCTTGCTAACGTATCCTCTCACACAGGTGCACATACAAGAAGCAACCCTGCTACTATACTATCGAATGCATGCATGCATGGAAAACGTACAAGTGCTATACTAGCTAGTGGTCAACGCAAAAACAAGTCAGACTAGCTTCTCTAATATACTTTTGAAATCAAGTACAAACACACAATTTAAACTCCGGTGTTCAACAAAAACAAAAGATTAAGAAAATAATTTTCAGCACCCTCATTTAAATAATAACCTGGAAATGTTAACAAGTGAAACTTTTTTTTTTGAACAGGATCTGATTCATATAAACATAGTACCCAGTACAGATTACAAGCAAGTCCAAAAAGAAAAAGAAATTACACACGGACCCCTGCAAAAAACACACAGCACCCTGAGCACCCAGGAAAGAACACAATCAGATCCTCCGCTGACCCAAGACGCCTAGCCGACGCCGCCGTCGCCGTACCGCACACCGCCGCAGAGGGAGCGCCGCTTCATGTTGATGATGACCGCAAAGCCCGGCCGCCGCTGCGCGACGATAACTTGACTCGATGAACGAATTCGGTCCCAGCACCGCCTCCACCGCACCACCCAACTTCCAGCCGACGGAAACATCGCCCAGGCCAGCCACCGCGAGCCACCCTCTCCGTGCGCCACTCCACGCACCACCATGGACGGCCGGAGTCGACTCGCCGACGGAGAAGAAGCCCAGATCCAACCGAAGCACCAGAAACGGATCACCCCGACCACCTGCCTCCTCCCTCGCCGCCATGGCCGGCCAAGGAAGCAGAAGTGACGAAGCTCACCGGCAACACACCACCTCACAGGTCGCACGACGTCCCCGAAGAAGACGACGCGATGGCGAGCGACCCGAAGGTCCAAAACTCCAAGATGCAGAGCAGCCCACATCGCCACACCGGCCGCCAGCAAGGAGTACACAAACTCCACCTCCCTCCCGGCGAACGCACCGCCGGACCGGAGAAAGGGAGTGGAAGACTTATTCAACACCAACGCCTCCATCGCCACCGGAGCGACGTCGACGAGGAGGACAGAAAGAGGAACTAACTACACCTAAACTACTTCCGCGCGACGAGATCCACCGGTTCCCCCCACCTCACGACGCACGCCGGCGCCGGAGGTGGAGGGAACCAGCAATCTCGCCGGCGGCACTCAAGATTGCCTTTTCCTTCGCCTTTACTGTAGCGGAGAGGGAGAGAGCGATACGGAACTCTTTTTTCGTTAACAAGTGAAACTATGGAGCCGAGACGCGAACCTGAAAGCTCGGTGAAGCCTCAGAGCAGCTTTATCTTTGCCACCAATGCATATGCATGCCTGATAGGCCGATGTCAAGATTAATCTGAATATTTTACATCTCAATTAGATTACCCGTGAGTCTAGCTCGCAGATTTGCTAAATTTAAGGCATTTATGTTTATTCAAATTATGTCTAAATCCACGACGCTATGATTGAGTCAATTTTGATTCAATATCCTATGTCCTCTGCGGGGGAAAATGATGCTCTTAAGAATACCCAAAAAATCTAGAATATACTCACAATTATATGTCCACACATCCAATGTGCAAATATACTTTTTTTTATGAGAAAAATGTTTTGTGGATCATATGAATTTGGTTCAAAATGCATTATTTTCCTGGCCTAGAGCAACATATAAGTTCTTTCTTCATGAAACTTTGTACGAATATTAACGATATGGATATCTATAATGTCAAAAGGTTCAAATTGTATTAATTATTTAAAATAATTAAAGATTTTCTTATTCATGCATGAGCATGTCCTGCTAGGAGCCAAAACGCCACACTGAAAGAAAATTTTAAACAACTTAATTTTAGTAAAACTAATGTGGGTTTGGCTGTGGTTCCACTCGTATCTCGTCGTTGCAGACAGTGCAAGAGAGGCACAAAGTGGAGAGGCGCCTCGGCATGGGCAACCGGAGCTCCTTCAACGGTTGGCGAAGCAATGTGCAGGCAGCTATGACAGGCACCTCCCTTGCCTCCGCAAACAAGAGGTTTTGGGTAGCCCACAACCTGGCATCGTTGGCCCTTCTTGTGTCGATCTTTGGCCTCGCCGTGCACTTGTGGTACCTCGTCGACAAGCTCACTTTGTGATGTGCATGCACGGGTTAATTGCACTGGCGGTTACACATCTCGTCGCGTATGTGCACTTAAGTCACACATCTGAAAAACGTGATTTTTTGGTCTCACAACTGAACAAACGTGTGCACTTTGGTCACAAACAGGACATGTCATCCCGTTTTGGACTGAAATTTTTCTGAAAACCCCTAATATTACAAAATATATTACAAAACGGTCCTCCTAATATTACAAAATGGTCCTCCTAATATTTCAAAATGGTCCTCCTAATATTACAAAATGGTCCTCCTAATATTACAATAGGGTTTTTTGAAAAAAATATGTCCATAACGGGATGACGTGACCCGTTTGTGACCAAAGTGCACACACTTGTTCAGTTGTGTGATCCGTTATTCACGTTTTTCAGATGTGTGACTTAAGTGTACATACGCGACGAGATGTGTGACCGCCGGTGCAATTAACTCTTCATGCACGAATATGCATGCCTAATTAAACGGTTCCATCGAGTTCAAATGCTTATGTACATCTAATCTACCCTCCACTATGATATGATTGATATTAGTTAAGGCTTGCAATAAGAATGCATTGTATGGGAAGTACCATGAATTTAGTTGACCACGGAAGCATGGTGAGCCCCACAGGAGCGGTGGCTTCCGAAGGTTTCTTTTCAGAATTTTCAAATATAAGCATAATTTTTTTTGTTGATATTATTGAACTCTCTGAGCTACCACATGCATGGCACGATCCACACTACATCGCACGATCGACTTAACAATGAACAACAGATCTTATTCCATCTCCACGTTTTCCAGCCGACGCGCGTTGCCCACACCAACCTATCGCTCCGTTCCATCTCCACATTTTCCACGTATGTTGGACGATCTCAGCTTCTTCCTCACCGCGTAGAGGACTTCGACGGCGCCGCTCTGTTGCTCTCCACGAATATCTTCATGTCCTGCAGGACCTTGCCGGCGTCGGGGAGCTCCGGGAAGCCGTAGAACCCATGGAAGCCGTCGGGGTACTCGGCCACCTGCACCTTCTTCCCCTTCCGCCTCAGCATGTCCACGTACCGGCGCTGCCAGTCCTCGAGCGGGTCGAACCCGCCGATGACCACCATCGTCGGCGGTATTAGGCAGAATACCGTATCCGGTTCTATACGGATATGCGTCCTTGTTATAATCGTGTCCAACACGAACTGTTGTTTGTTAATATAAATCAAGAGCCAGCCGTGGGGCAAAAACCACGGCACACAAATCAATCTATTCCAATTAACTTGGTATCAGAGCAAGAGGCTCTAGGGTTCCTCTTCCGCCGCCATGGCGATGACGACTTCCGCCGCCCAGTCCTCCTCCGCCGCCGGCTCCCTTCCGACCGGCGAGCCCAACACCATCACCGTCCGTTTGGACCGGAGCAACTTCCTCCTCTGGAAGACCCAGGTCATCCCCAATCTCACTGGTTCGGGTCGATTAGGTTTCATCGATGGTAGTCATCCTGCGCCTTCGAAGACCATCACTACCGGCACCGGCGATGCTGCAAAGACTGAGGCAAATCCTGATTACGCCGCCTGGGTGCGTGCTGATCAGCGCGTCCTAAGCGTGTTACTCGGCTCTATGACCGAGGAAATTCTCGCCCAGATGATCGGGCGAACGACCTCCGCCGCCGTGTGGAGCTTCCTCTGCTCCATGTTCTCCGCCCAGGGACGGGCGAGTGTCCGTGCATACCGTCGCAAGCTGGCGACGACGAGGCGACATGACATGGGAGCAGCTGACTATTTTCACCTAATGAAGGGGTTTGCTGATGCCATGGCCTCCGTCGGAGCTCCCTTGCCCGATGAAGAATTGGTCGACTACATACTTGCTGGTTTGGGCAGCGCCTATGCCCCTCTTCAGGCGTCCCTCAATGTCTTCTCCAACACCAACCCCAACGCCGTCATCCAGCTCCCTGACTTCTACTCGATGCTTGTGTCTCATGAGGCCATGCATGACCTGTCCGGGCACGAGGTTGATTTCTCCTCCTCGGCCAACGCTGCTCGTCGCGGTGGCTATCAAGGCGGACAAGGTGGAGGCAGGGGAGGTGCGCAGCAAGGTGGTGGCTACCACGGCAGTGGCTACAATGGCGGTGGCTACCAAGGCGGTGGCTACAACAACGGTGGCTACCAAGGCAGTGGCTACAACGGCGGTGGCTACCAAGGCGGTGGCTACAACGGCGGCGGCTACCACAATGGTGGTCGCCAAGGAGGCGGCGGTGGTGGCTACCACAATGGTGGCCACAACGGTGGTGGCCTGTATGGCCAAGGTAATGGTCAGCAGGGCTACCAGGGAGGTGGCTACAACGGCGGTCAGCAAGGCGGCCGGAACGGTGGTGGACAGAACGGCGGCCATGGTGGTGGTCGTGGTGGACGACGTTTTCGACCACGCTGCCAAATTTGTGGCATATGGGGTCATGATGCGTTGGCATGTCGCCGCTACAACCAAGGGCATCAAGGTGGTGATGATTCTCGTTCCGGCAACGCCGCCTCTACCAGCCAGAACCATCCTGAGTATCAACCTCATTGGTTGATGGACACCGGCGCCACCGACCACCTCACTCACGACATGGCGCGGCTCCATGTTCAGGAGCCATATCACGGCAGGGATCAAGTCCAGGTCGCCAACGGAGCAGGTCTGTCTATTTCGCACATTGGGCACTCTGTTTTAGCTGGTCCTATGCATTCTCTAGCTCTTAAAAACATCCTTCATGTCCCTAATATTAGCAAAAACTTGCTCTCTGTTCATAAGATTGTTAGTGATAACAACGTCTTCATTGAATTTCATCGAGATTTTTTCTGTGTTAAGGACAAGGCCACGAACAAAATCGTTCTTGAAGGTAGAAGCCAAGGGGGTCTATATCCGGTTCCGTTTCATCATGCGTCATCGTCTACTCGGCATGCTGCTGCTAGTGTTAAGCTTTCTCCTAGGCAATGGCATCAACGGCTTGGTCATCCGTCTAATAATGTAGTTCAAAGTATTGTCAAGAACAATTCTCTTTCGTGTTCATCAGATTTTGAGTCATCAGTGTGTGATGCATGTCAACGTGCTAAGAGTCATCAATTACCTTATACTCATTCTCATCGTGTTTCCACTGCACCACTTGAGCTTATTCATACAGATGTTTGGGGTCCTGCGTTGCCCTTTCTGGAGGTTATAAATATTACGTTAGTTTTGTTGATGACTATAGCCGCCATTGTTGGATCTATTTAATTAAACACAAATCTGATGTCGAGGCCATTTTTTATCTCTTTCAAACTCATGTGGAGCGTTTTCTTAACACTAAGATTCGTGCTGTGCAGTCCGATTGGGGTGGTGAGTATCATCGCCTCAACGCTTATTTTCGTAGGACGGGTATTCTTCATCGTGTGTCATGCCCCCATACGTCCCAACAAAATGGTATTGTTGAGCGCAAACATCGACACCTTGTCGAGACCGGGCTAGCCATCCTTGCCCACTCCTCCCTCCCGTTACGTTATTGGGATGAAGCTTTTCTCACAGCCTGTTATCTTATTAATCGGATGCCCACTCCTGTCCTCAACAATCTTCCACCCATTACCCGGTTACTAAACCAGCCCCCTGATTATTCGTTTCTTCGCACTTTTGGTTGTGCGTGTTGGCCTAGTCTTCGCAAGTATAATTCGCGTAAACTAGAGTTTCGTTCCAAGATGTGTGTGTTCCTTGGTTACAGTCCTTGCACAAGGGTTACAAGTGTCTTGATCGCAGCACCGGTCGTATCTATATCTCTCGTGATGTCATTTTTGATGAAACAGTGTTTCCCTTTGCCACACCGGGTGTTGTCATTGATGTTTCTTCTTTACATCCGGTGACCTTTCCTGCACAAGAGCCAGCTATCCAGGGTCCTAATATGCGTAAATATGATTTGACTTTGTTGCCGTTTGATCTACCTGGTGTTGCTTGTGATTTGCCTGTGCAGGAATCTGCTCCCGTGATCGACGTAAACATGCCAGCCTCCGACGTGCATGGGCGGCCCATGCATGCCTCGTCGAACGCGCCTCGCCACCCTCCGCGCAGGCCTCGCCTCCTGGCTCAAGGCCAGCTTCTCCGACGGGGCCGGCTAGCCCAGCTTCGGCTGGCCCGTCTGGCCCGCCTAGCCCAGCTCCTAGTCCACCGCGCCATGACACCTCGGCCCAGGAGATGATTGCTTCGCCTTCTTCTGTCAACACCAGCGAGTCCGCCTCTCCTGCGGATTCTGTCCAGGCGCCTCCTGCCACGACATCGGCAGCGTCTCCCATGGTCACTCGGCGCCGCAACAATATTCACCGTCCCAAGATATTCACCGATGGAACTGTTCGGTATGATCCTTATCGTCGTCGACGAGCTTTTCTTGCGATTCCTGCTTCTCATCGCACAGCACTTTCTGAACCGGCCTGGCGTACTGCTATGGAACAAGAATTTGATGCTTTGCAGCGTACTCAGACCTGGCAGCTTGTTCCGCGTCCTCCTGGCACAATATTGTTGGCAGTAAATGGATATTCAAAACAAGTTCCATCCTGATGGTTCAGTTGACAAGCACAAGGCTCGGTTAGTTGCTCGCGGTTTTACACACAGCACGGTATTGATTATCATGACACTTTCAGTCCTGTTGTTAAACCAGTGACCATTCGCCTGGTTCTGTCCCTTGCTGTGTCCCGCGGGTGGAGTCTTCGCCAAATTGATGTCAGCAATGCTTTTCTCCATGGATTTCTTGAGGAAGATGTGTATATGCAGCAGCCTCCTGGATTTGAGGACTCTCGCTATCCTCAGCATGTTTGCAAGCTTCAGCGTGCTCTTTATGGTCTGAAACAATCTCCTCGTGCATGGCACGCCCGTCTGAGTGACAAACTCCATGAGCTTGGTTTTACTTCCAGCAAAGCAGATACATCTCTATTTCTCTTTTCTCATGATGGTGTCACTATTTACATGCTGGTCTATGTGGATGATATCGTGATTGGGGCCTCTACAGTTGCTATTGATCGTCTTGTGCACGTCTTGGCACAAACGTTTCCTATCAAGGATCTTGGGCGACTTGATTATTTTTTGGGCATTGAGGCATCTTACACCCGGCGGGCATGCATTTGACTCAGCATAAGTATGCTTTGGATCTTCTTCATCGTGCTCACATGGAGGATTGTCGTCCAGTTACCACTCCGATGTCCACGTCTGACAAGCTCGCTCGAGCTCAGGGTGCCACTCTTTCTGCAGATGATGCTCTTCGTTATCGGAGTTTGGTTGGAGGTCTCCAGTACTTGACGTTAACTCGTCCTGATATTTCGTTCGCGGTCAACAAAGTTTGCCAGTTTCTTGCTCAGCCCACCACTGATCACTATGAAGCAGTCAAGCGGATCCTTAGGTATGTCAAGGGTACCGTTTCTACTGGTTTACGGATTCAGAGGTCTTCATCTACTCTTCTGAATATTTATACTGATGCTGACTGGGCGGGTTGCCCTGATGACCGCCGCTCTACTGGAGGGTTTGCTATTTTTCTTGGGCCCAATCTTGTCTCTTGGAGCTCTCGGAAACAACCCACGGTGTCCCGCTCTAGTACAGAAGCGGAGTACAAGGCTCTTGCTAATGGTACAGCTGAGGCTACATGGATCCAGTCTGTACTCAAGGAACTTGGTGTTCCTCAACCCAAGCCACCGGTCTTATGGTGTGATAATTTGGGTGCCACATATTTGTCTGCCAACCCGGTGTTTCATGCCCGCACCAAGCATATCGAGATTGATTTCCATTTTGTGCGCGAGAAGGTTGCTTCGGGTGCTCTCGACGTACGCTTCATTGCTTCTGGATATCAACTTACTGATATTTTCACTAAGCCTGTTAGTCATCAGTTGCTTAGTCGTTTTAGTTCCAATCTCAACCTTGTTCACGACGGTTTAGATTGAGGGGGTGTATTAGGCAGAATACCGTATCCGGTTCTATACGGATACGCGTCCTTGTTGTAATCGTGCCCAACACGAACTGTTGTTTGTTAATATAAATCAAGAGCCAGCCGTGGGGCAAAAACCACGGCACACAAATCAATCTATTCCAATTAACTGGCGGGAACTCCTCAGCCAGGTCACCGTTCTCGTCGGTGACATGCGCTGTCGGGTGGTCGCGGGTGGCGCCCACGGGCAGGAACTTCTTCCACGAGAAGTCGGAGCGTTGGAGGTTCACCACGGGCACCACGCCCTCCAGCCTGACCTCCGACCCCGTCCTCTCCTCGCCGCCGAAGTATGGCTGCACGGGGATGATCCCGGCGAGGCGGAGTGACTTGGCTGAGGCCTTGTGGTCGGCGGACCAGCGGTTGGCGACGTGGTGGACGATGGTGCCGCCGGCGCTCTCCCGACGAGGAAGCAGCTGGCGAGGTCGACGGGGACGGCGTCGCCGAGGCCAGGGACTCCGCCGGCGTCGTCGAACGCCGCGGGGTACCGGTGCGGCGAGCCGGTAGTTGACAGACACGACCACGGCGCCGACCTGGCTGCAGAGGTGGCGGCACACGCCGTTGAAGGGCCCGATGGCCGGGGAGAAGAGCGCGAAGCCGCCGCCGTGGTAGTAGACGATGACGGGCAGCGGCGCGGGCGCGGCCTCGGGGGCGAAGACGCGCGCCCAGATGCCGCGGGAGGCGTCGATGGTGAAGTCGTAGGAGCGCACGCCGGAGCTGTCCGGGCGCGGGTCGGCGTGCGCGCTCAGGAGGCGGTCGATCACGAGTAGCAGGGCCGGTCCGGACATTTCTTGGGCCCGGGGCGGTTCATTAAATAGGGGCCTCTAATGGAACAAGTTACGTCAATGTATAATGTCATTATAATTTCCTAGTGAAGCAAAAAAAAAATTGAAAGGACTAGTGAAGCAATTTTTGTTGCTGGGAAAATCAAGAACCTAAGTAATTGATCCTTGAAAATATAGATATTGTCATAGTAATGTTTTCAATAAATAAGTACACACCTGAGGGGGAAAAATTTAGCCTTGGCAAGAAAACATGATTAGAGAAATTTGTCGGTCTATCCCAAAATGAAATTAAGTCCAAAGGTCACGCAAAGCAATTTATTTGAACATTGAGCAGCCATAGAATTTTTCTAGATCAACTACGAACACACCTTGAATTTTGTTTCAGTACCTGGATACTTGTGTATGAAACAAGACAGTGAAGCTAGGAAAAACATGAGAACATGGAACGTTTCGGTCAAAGAACTGTGCTATATGATACAGTACTAAACTTCATATCTTAACTCCCTTGCACATCAGTGGAGATTTTCAATAAAAGGTAATGATAAAAATAGTGGATATTGCAAACATGATCAATTGTTTTGAAGCGCTCGCTGCGTAGCTGTAGTAGAAAGGTACCAGAAGAATTGCAGGCTCGCATCACTTGCTCGCCAATTGGGTTGCCTGTTTTATTTCAGATCTGAGCGTTGTGTTAAGAGTTGTGGGCTTGCGCAATAGCTGACTTGGGCTTTCTATTTTTATTCAGGATGCACGGATGTATATTGCATATAATAGTAAACTCCTTGGGCCGGGGCCCTGCCACTCGGGGGCCCAGGGCGGCCGCCCCGTTGCCCTGCCCTCTGGGCCGGCCCTGCCGAGTAGAGGCAGCGGTTGACGGTGCCGTCGCGGCGCTCCACGGCGTCGATGCACCGTGAGCCCGCCCACCTGGAGCCGCCCCCAGCGGCAGCTTAGGCTGAGGCGGCGCCGTCGGGCCCTGGACATCCCCGCCGGAAGCTGATCCTTCGTCCCCCGCGGCTGCCATCAAGCTCGATCCTTTTTTTTCTTCTACTCTCACTGTCACTGGCTCCTCTATTTCAGCATGCCATTATCTCTGATCGACATGTGCTGCATATATGCAGCGCTGGAAGTGGCATATGTGCATATAGTCTGCTGTTGCCAAATCTGTCGCGATCTATGAACAGCTGTGTCGTTGTCCACGGCTATGAACACGAGGAAATTAGAGTAATCACATTGGTATGGGGTTGAGGTTGACTACTATATCCAGCGTTAATAAGGTTAGCTCACCGATCACCATCCATCCAGCAAACCATTGTGGAGAACTCACTGCAAACGAACTGTACTACTTGCTGCCAGGAGTAGTTTTCCTGAATCGGTTTTCCACATGGTTTGCTGCTTGCGTGACCAAAACAACATTTCTGAAAACAATTGAGAAAACGGAAAACGAGTTCGAGAAATTAAAGCCGGAATGACAACAATAAAAACATACGTCGACGTTGCACCATACCCGCCGCCGGTTGCTGAGTTCCGCACTGTAATTTTTCAATTTAAACATCTCCATTTCATGTATTTTGATTGCTCTTATAGGTTTGCACATTTTGTGGAAATCACCCACTCGCTCCATTTTAGGGTGGTTTTATAAATGTTTACCACTCATTTCAATTAAAATTTCACAAAAAAAAGCCAACATCATAAAATTTGTTCAATTTAGTAGAGCTGTCAAAATTCAAGATACTAACAGAAACATTGGATCAAAGCATTATTTGAAATATTCTAGTTTCGTACCGAAACAAATCATTTTATAAATGTATGAATATTCAAATAGGTTCATAAAGTTCATGTATGAAAGAGTTCACTTTAGTACGCCAACAACTGAATTATGATGTTTATCCTGGATTACCAAGATTTTTCGCTAAGTTTTGTTCATATGAATTTTATATGAGTATGGTGAGAGTTCAGATAATGATAAATGGTTGATCTGAGAAAACTTGGAGATTCTAAATTCCTATGACAATATTTTTTTTTAACTTAGGTCCCGATTGGTTGGCGGTTAAGAATACGGACCTTAAATTTCCACCCACGCGTATCGGTATTTTTAGCGGGACCTCACTAGCTCCTGCGATTTTTCTGTCGTATTGGGTAATTAACGACGAACCAATCGGGACCTTAGTGGTATGTTATACGGATAGATTAAGCTAAGACCAACATGTAAACTGTACAATTTAAGTTTGGCGCAAGAATGCGACAATTTTTTACAGCAAAAAAACACAACAATTCGCAATCGTGCCTGAATTTTTGTGCCTTTCCGGGGATGTGTGATTCTGTGAATGATGTCGAACACACTCCACCTGTCCACCACGGCAAATTTTGGTTGGAAAAGAGGCAGTTCTAAAGTGTCTCTGAATATGTTTAGGCGCAATTTGTACAACCACGTTTTAGACAGGTCCACACAAATTACACGACCATTTCAAATTGATTTCGTTCTTGTCGGATGCAGCAGTTCTGGTGATCCAACTTGCATCTGTTCACCGCGTGGTCGTCGCCGACGACGCCCTGTTGCTTTCCACGAACGCCTCATGTCCTCAATGACCTCGGCGCTGGCGGCGAGCTGCGGGAAGAGGTAGAACGCGTGGATGCCCTCCGGGACCTCAACCACCTGCACTGCCTTCCCCTTCCGCGCAGCACGTCGGCGTACCGGCGCTGCCAGTCCTGCAGCGGGTCGAACCCGCCGACCACCAACACCGGAGGGAACGCCGTGGCCAGCTGGGCGTTCTCGTCGGTCACGTGCGCCGCCGGGTGGTTGCGGCTGGCGCCCGACGGCAGGAACGCCTTCCACCAGAAGTCCGACCGCCGGAGGTTCACGATCGGCGCCACGCCATCCAGCCGCCGCTCCGACTCCGTCCGCTCCTCGCCGCCGAAGTACGGCTGCACGGACAGGACGCCGGCGAGGCGCACGGCGGTGGGCTGGCGTGTGGCCGCAGCCGCCGCCCAGCGGTCGGCCACGTGGTGAATTATGTTCCCGCCGGCGCTCTCCCCGGCGAGGAAGCAGCTAGAGAGGTCCACCGGGACGTCGTCGCCTAGGCCCGGGACGCGCCGCTGGTGTCGATAAAGAGGAGCGTGTCCGTGGCGTCGTCGTAGGCGGCCGGGTAGGGGTGCTCGGGCGCGAGCCGGTACTCGACGGAGACCACGACGGCGCCGATGCCGCGGCACAGGCGGCGGCAGAGGCGGTCAAAGTAGCAGTAGGCCGCGGAGAACATCGCGAAGCCGCCGCCGTGGAAGTAGACGACGAGCGGAGCGGCCGCGGTGGCCCGGTCGACGCGGCCGGCGAGAAGACGCGCGCCCAGAGGCCGCGGGAGGCGTCGACGGCGAAGTCGTGGGAGCGGACGCCGGAGACGTCCGGGCGGGGGTCCGCGCGCACGCGTAGGAGGCGGCCGGCGACGGAGTAGAGGCAGCGGTTGACGGTGCCGTCGCGGCGGTTGATGGCGTCGATGCCGGCCGAGAAGGCGGTGACCTGCAGCTGCACCGCGCACGGCAGCGCCGGCGGGGAGGGGCGCGCGTGGGGCCTGGCGCCACCTCGCACTTCGTTTTGGCTCGTGCTTCCCGCTTCCATCGTTCTTGCCGGTTGCTCGCCGGATTTGACTATTTACACGACAGAGGAGTGGACTCCGATACTTTGCCGATCGCCGTCGTGCAGACCGCTCTCAAGTTCTCATCTGGATTTGGGCTGTACACGACGGTACAGGTTGACGTTGAAGGAAGCAGTTGTCCACCCGCAAGTGGCTAAACAGCAGTATATGAAGATCGTATGATACTGAGCAAAGCAAACACATACATATTACGTGAATGATGTTAACACATGTTCTGGATAACCTGAAAGCCATGCTGAGCTGCCGTAGTAGCCCTTGGCAAGACGTGGTTATAAACGACTGACCTCCAAAGACGGGACAATGCAAAAATGGACAGATACCAGAGTTGCTTCTGACTCCAAAATTTCTTCCCCGAAAATGTTCTGCTACTGCACTCTTCATCGCACCAAACCAAAATTCTGCCATCGCACTCTTATCCTACCAAACCAGAAGAAACTCTAATTCAAAAGGATTTTGGGTTTTCATATACCCTTACTAACATATTAATTTCCATTTAAGCAAAAACACAACATCAGCACCGGCTGAATACTGGTTACTTTGTTTTCTCTTTAACCATCTGCGGCTAATTATTACTCTACAACTCTTCTTGATACAAGCTCAAAAATTAAACAAAACAAAACAAAAGGCTGTAACAATCACGTAGATTATCTGACGGAAGGTTTTACTGCAGCCGTGAAAGATGAAGGAACACAACAGCCGATGACATCTGCACTTTAAGGTCAGCAATATCAACATCATGGTCTCCTTCAGCCAAGCCACATCTATCGACCTGGAGGTGATAAGGAATAAAGACCATAAGACAGAAGGAAAGCAAAATGACTAAAACAACAGAAATGAATGGTTGCACTATCACACCTGGTGATCTTCTTCAAGCCTGATCAGTTCAATGGACTCCTCGACTCCCAACCTTCCTCTAAATATTGCAAGTGGCATTACCAGGGAATGGGCTGCTGCAGCCATGGCATCAATAGATGCCAGTTCACGATCATTTGCATCGTTCAAAACAGTTTCTACAGCCTTAGCGCTAGGCGCTCGTCTTGCTTCCCCCCTAGAAAACTTATGTATACAACTGCAGGCTTGAACCCAAACTCGGTGTTGACCCAGTCCAATATCGGTCAATTTTCTCCTTCTGTTTTTCTGCACACGAAAACAAGAGATCATGGGAAATCATAATGTTAGAGGAGAATAAGACAGGGCATCGGTAATTTAATTATATGGAACTAAGTAAGCTGAAACCAAGGTTTTTGAGTCGACGAGTTGTTTAGGGGTAGCGACTCTTGACTAGTCGTGACTAGTCAAGACTCATGGTCGACTAGTCGACATGAGTAGTTTAGCAATAGGTACTATAAAATTACCATATTATGTGTATAATTGTATATAATTATATACTTATTAATAGTCTATAATACAAACCTGGGCATCTCCATATTATGTTCTATAATGAAATTAAGGCACAACAGGTCTGGTCCAAAGTTAAGTTACGTGCAATCATATCCAAATGTAAGTAAATAAGTTTAGCACTGGAAAAAAACTGGGAGGATCTAGGTTTGACAGGGGGATAGGCAAGCAATATTAGAAAAATATGACGGGCGGGCCCAACTTTAAGTCGTTCTTCGACTCAAAAACTGGACTAGTCGATTGAGTCGTTCGACTCAACCAATTAGTCGAGCCGAGATGCTGAGTCGGACTTCATTTTGCGACTCATCGACTAGTCGCTCAACTCAAAAACCATGGCTGAAACCAGTTCATTCATGCTAGACCACAATAACTGACCCAACGTATGAGGGAAAAAATAGCACGTTACCATAAACTCCTTTGGTAAGTTCATCATCGCCAGGTGAGCGGCACAATACCATATCCTCATGAAAACTTTGCATCAAATTGGTAATAATTTTCGTTTGTGTCAACGGAACTCTCTCCAGTGTGTTACAAGCAAGCTTCATAAGAGGCATTGTAAAAGGCCGGATTCCATCTTGTTCCTTTGACAATACAGAACTTTCAGTATCAGTGCCCCATTAATCGAGAAACTAAGGAATGAAATCAAGGAAGCTTTATTTCCGAAGCGGTTAATTCAGATATAATCCTGCATTCCTACATACTGGCAGATGAGCAGCAGACCAGATAAAGGAAGTTGGTGTAACTTTTAAGTTATAATTTATAATAGGGAACATTTGAAGGCAGCAACTTAGCCATGCGTAAACATAAAGTTGCAGACTCTACTTAGCATGTTCTGCGTTGGTTGTCTCTTATGGCTAAGCTGTACGCCGCAGCATGTAATCCGTATCTGTGAACTTGGTGGCCTTATTAATTTAAGGTTGGGCACTTGGTGCCTTTTATCTAAAAAAAAAAAAACTAAGTAGAGTCTAACTAGTAGTAGAGCCATGCGGCATATGAGTGTATATTTGCCATATTGAGTTTTGTTTTAATTTCAATTTCAACATCTCTTGCCTCTCTAGACACCAGAAGGGAGAATTCAACTATAAAATGTTCTATTGTCCACACAAGGCAATTAACCAACAGTTCACTTCGGCATAAATTCAACAGATGTACACCCAGCACAGTGCTAAAATGCGCTAGAAGCCTAGAACAGCCTTGACCCATCTGGAACAGCTAGAACAAAAATAACAGGTAAGATCCTAGCATATATATAGGATGCACGTATATTGAATCCTGATGCTTCTGTAACTATCATACTGTGCAAAGGCATATCAATATATTGCTTGAAATTTAAGCTATTATGTAACAACCTATTGGGAAGATCACTTGAGCACTGACCTATGGGAAGGAGCAGATTGCGAACTTGTATACTGCCTAACAGTCGAAAACAACATTTATAGTTCTAAATTCAGAGGAACTGAACGGCACCTCAATGAGTACAACTCAGGATAACTGGCAATAATGACAGTGAAGTGGACACCTTATTTGGGAAGGAAAATTAAGAATAGAACCAAAATAAAACCTATGCAGGTGCAAGCAAAAAAAAACATTACTGATGCATATAACAAACATCCAACTTCAATTTTGGCAAACATTTGGTAGGCATCATGGCATTACACATTGGTATTGTTGCTGAAAAATCATGATAGAACATATACATACATATATTAGAAATCAAACACATCTGATGTTGATCTGCAGCAGGGGCGGGATGGAGAAATCCCATGCGAGGGAATCTGAGATGGTGGCGAGGAGCATGCATGACAAATTCATGAGACAGTTATCCTTATGTAAAACATTGGATATGCAATAGGCAACTCTAGGTACAATGTATTTATCTGTGTAGATAAAGATAACCTATTGACAAAATGAGAGTGGTATTCCTTACCATGGATTGGCATTAGATAAGAGGTGGAGTCAACGGCAAACAAAGACTTGGGTATCTACAACTACGTTCTCGAGCGGCAGTCAAATGGAGGCGTGAATGCAAGATGCCAGTGGAATGATAGACCGGACAGAGGCTAGGGCAGCTTTCTTCCCAGCGCATCCTTCCTTGTGTGTCGGAGATACAAAGCGAGTGCACCGGAAAAGAAGGGGAACTGAGTTGAGCTTCTTCCCCAGGTCAGACGGTACGTACCCTATCTCTAGGTGTGATTGACTTGCTAAGCTATTGATAGCGGAACAAGAAAAGGAAATGAAGCGCGCAACGACAACCGGAGCAGCTCCCAATCAACCCGACGACCGCAAATGGGTCCGTCGATCCGGCGGCACGAACCAATTCATCTTAAGTAGTCCCTAGTAGAAAGGAGTAGGCCATTTCAGGATAGGAGCCAGCATTAACTATCCTTCTATATAGGATGGTAAAGTGAGAGTGTACAATGATACTATTCCGTTTGCGACCCATTCCAGAAATCCAAAAATTATTCAAAGCCAAGAATAGGGAGTGGCCCAACCTTTTAATTACAAGATGTTATACTCTCTGCTATTTGCGGGCGAATAGCTCAGGTACTATATCTTTTCATCCCAATCGCTGGAGAACGACGTCTTTTCGAGAAATAGCTCAGATGCGACAATTGGACGGGCCCAAATAGTGAAGGCCCGATACGGCTCTTTAAGCCCTTAAACGGAAGGGAACTGTCAGCTTCAATTTGGATTATGTGAGCTGGGCTGTTAGAACGCGGGACCCACCAGGCGACCGTTGCTACGCGGGACCCACTGTGGGCCAACTGAGACAGGGACCCACCACTTATCCACGTCCACCTTATCCTTTTTTTATTTTTTTTGACGAGAACCTTATCTATTTATAAAAAGGCAGAGTGAGCTCCGCTCCCGTGGTCCTACCCTGCCCCCGACATTACCGTTGCCTCTCTTCCTCTGTTCTTCCGCGCACCTTCTTCTTCCTCTTCTCCGGCAACGGTCCACGGCGGCGGCGGCGAAGGATGTCGAGCTCCGCTTCTGGCTCCCAGAAGTCATGGCCGCGTTATGGAGAAGTCCCGATGTTTAGATGCCCGGACTGCCCTCGCCTAGATCCACTTACGCGCTTGACATGTATGCGCTCGACGAGGGGCAATGTCGGCCGGGAATTTGTCAAATGCGAGAGCGCCCGGCATCTTGGGAAGGATGGGAAGGTAGGATTTGTCCTGATTTGTCTTGATTTGGCCTGAATTTGATTTTGCACTATGGATTTGGAAATAAGTGTTTCCGTTCCCCTTTTCAGGAATTGGCGGAATGCGGCTATTTTGTGTGTATGGACAAGTACATTCGGGATCGAGGGCTTGTTGTTGAGTTGCTGCCCCAATCCAGGAGGCTGCCCATGCCCCTGCCATCGCGTCTGCTGTGGAGGAGCAGATCTCATACAGAGCCGATCGTCCTCCATTGGAGGATGTTTTGGTCAATAGGGAGTTGGAGAAATTGAACAAGCAGTTGAAGAAGCAGTTGAGCCAGCTTGTGGAATTGAAGAAGCAGTCAAACATGATGGCCGGAGCATTTTATGTGTGTATCATTGCCATTTATTTGGTGTTTGTCGTTCGAATTAGAAATTTCGATTTAGGAGCTGTTTGTCATATGAAGAATGTTATGATTTCGATGTAGGAGTTGTTTGTCTTATGAACAATGTTATGTTTGTCCTATGAATTCAGTTAACACCTGAACAGGTTCAGTTAGCCGTTTCCGAAATAGAAAAACCAACAAGTTCATGGGCCCGTTGTTGGGCCAAGCCATGATTGCTCGTTTAAAATAGTTGGAGGAAAAAAATCATATTGTTGGGCCCAGGCTAAAAATTATGGTGTGTCGTGTTGGCTAAATAAAATATTATTGTATTGGCTCAAAAAATAACATGTCAAGTCAAAAAATAACGTGTTGGATGTGTACATAGAAGTGATGTTTTTGTACATAGAAGCCCGAAATGACCAAGGAAGATTTGCATGAACTTTCGTTTAATTGGATGTGTACATAGAAGATTTGGGCTCACTTTCGGGCTCTTTTTTAGAACAAGGAAGATGAACTTTCGTTTCACAAACATAACGACATAATAAGATATACGTAGAGACCTTGTGCCCCCTTACATAATAAGATAAATAATAAGACATAACAAGCACACTTACAACTCATGGAAATAATAAGACATAATAAGATAACTTGTGCCCTCTTAAAACTTACGAACCTTACACGAGAAAATAAACTAGAATCGAATAGAAATAAACATGGAAATAAGCCCTAAATATAACTCATGGGCTCCTCCTTGGCTCTCTCGTCGTAGGGGAGGCTGTGGATGGTGCCGCGGTAGCGGAAGATGTCGTTGAAGTTCGTGAACACGCTGAAGTCCGTGAACGCGAGGTACTCGCACCCATACCAAAACGCCTTATAACGCAGGTGGTCTGCGTCGTGGAGGTTGGTGAAGGTGACGTAGTACCCGACGACGAGAGCTCTATCAAAGAACTCCTCGATCCGGTACATGGGCGGCCCGCCAGGAGAGAGGTGGCGGAAGCCGGACTCGAGGAAGAACTCGATTAGATCCCTTGCGGACCTCCACCTCGAGAAGGCCCACACGCGGAGCTGGTGATGCTCTAGGAGATTGGTCGATGTAGACCGGTGCTCCCGCACGAGGTTGGGGAGGCGGTAGGTCGGGCCGCTGTACTCCGGCATGGTTGCTAGGGGCGGGCGGCTGCTTGTTTGAGAGAAGAGGGTTGGAGGAAGATGGGATGCGGTGTGCGACTTGGAGAAGAACGGTGGGTGCTGCCCCTATTTTATAGCGGATAGTGAGTGATCTTGTTTAATGCGATGGTGGGGAGGTGAAGTGTAAAAATCGGTTTAATGTGATGGTTGAGAGGCAGGCGCAGCCGGTCGATTCAGTTCTGGGCTGCGTGCACACTGCAAACATGTTGCGCATCGTCCCGCCGCCGCTGTCAGCGCAAAAGTCGATCCGTCAAAAAAGAGCAACAATTGCCCTGATACTACGTGGCGTACGCGTTGAAGCTGCGTGCAGCGAGAAATCGCTCAGCTGAGACGTCTGCATGCACTGCCGTCGCTGCTCGCGTGCATGCATGGAAGCGGGGCCCACTCGATGGCATGCACGCGTCAACGAGGCTCCGCTCAATCCAACGGTTCGACCAGTGCATCGCTTCTCAGCCAATCAGGTAGCAGAAACAGCCATCCCACGGATCGTGTGTGAGCTCACATACAGAGGGCCAGATCGCACGACCACAATGCAGCAAGGTAGCGATCACACGGATGAATGGTCGACGTTGCATCCAAATTTGAAATAATCACAAAATATTCAAAAAAATCAAAAACTGCAAATCCAGTGCACATGGTCTTAGTTTCTCATGTACTAGCAGCTCCAACTGATAAACAAGGTTTAGATACATATTAAACAAGAGATGCTTCAATATGGAGTGAAATAGGCTGAATTTGAAATAATCACAAAATATTCAAAAAACATCAAAAAAACTGTAAATCCAGTGCACATGGTCTTAGTTTGTCATGTACTAGCAGCTCCAACTGATAAACAAGATTTAGATACATATTAAACAAGAGATGGTTCAATATGGAGTGAAATAGGCCGAATTTGAAATAATCACAAAATATTCAAAAAACATCAAAAAACTGCAAATCCAGTGCACATGGTCTTAGTTTGTCATGTACTAGCAGCTCCAACTGATAAACAAGGTTTAGATACATATTAAACAAGAGATGCTTCAATATGGAGTGAAATAGGCCGAATTTGAAATAATCACAAAATATTCAAAAATAACTTCAAAAAACTGCAAATCCAGTGCACATGGTCTTAGTTTGTCATGCACTAGCAGCTCCAACTGATAAACAAGGTCTAGACACATATTAAACAAGAAATACTTCAATATGGTGTGAAATAGGCCGAATTTGAAATAATTACAATATATTCAAAAAACATCAAAAAAAATGCAAATCCAGTGCACATGGTCTTAGTTTGTCATTTACTAACATTTCCAACTGATAAACAATGTCTAGACACATATTAAATAAGAAATGATTCAATATGGTGTGAAATCCCACATCTAAAACTATGAACTCTATAGTTTGAGATGTGAGATTTCACACCATATTAGTTCATAGTTTGAGATGTGAGATTTCACACCATATTGAACCATTTCGACATTAATATGTATATTTACCTTGTTTATCAGTTGGTGATGTTAGTACATGACAAACTAAGACCATGTGCACTGGATTTTTGAATATCTTATGATGTGCACTGGATTTTTGAATATCTTATGATTATTCATAAGATATTCAAAAAACATCAAAAAAAATGCAAATCCAGTGCACATGGTTTTAGTTTATCATGTACTAACATCTCCAACTGATAAATAAGGTCTAGAAACATATTAAACAAGAAATGTTTCAATATGGTGTGAAATCTCACATCTCAAACTAGTTTGAGATGTGAGAGTTTGAGATGTGAGATTTCACACCATATTGAAACATTTCTTGTTTAATATGTTTCTAGACCTCTAGTTTGAGATGTGAGATTTCACACCATATTGAAACATTTCTTGTTTAATATGTTTCTAGACCTTGTTTATCAGTTGGAGATGTTAGTACATGATAAACTAAGACCATGTGCACTGGATTTGCATTTTTTTGATGTTTGTTGAATATTTCAAATTTGGTCAACAAAAGTCAAACCAACTTTTAAACAAGTTTTGAGTTAAAAATTAGTCTAGGGCACTATATTAGTGCAATAGATGTTAACCCCAGAGTTTGAGATCATTTGGAGAAGGTCGAAAAATTGACAGGATTAGAAATGGGGCTGTTTGGGCTACCTTTGGGGCTTTTTTCTAGCTCATTTTGGAGAACCGATTACTTGTTGGAGATATTTACCCTAGCAAAAGGGAAGGATTGTTCACAAAACGAGCATAACAACTGAGAAATAAGGGTTGGTTCAAAATGTGAGAAATGTTTCACACAATTTTTAATTATTACACAAATTCAAATCCAAATTCAAATTCAAATTATTACACAAATTCAAATGTTTCACGGCTCAAGTTTCATCTAAAATCTCACGCTCTCGATTTTCTCTTCTTCAGGCCACTAGATTGTGGCGGCACACCAGACAAAACCCTCAAGCTGCCGGTTTTCTTCGAGTGAGTCATACGAGGCCGAGGCCACACAAGTCGTTCTTCGTCTTCAGATGACACCTCTTCAGAATTCAGATTCAGTTCTGTAACAGCTTCAGCTTCAGGTTGCACCGCAGCATCAAGAACAGAATCAGATGGCACCACATCATCCAAAACTGCATCAGTTTGCACCACATCTTCCAAAACTGCATCAGTTTGCACCACATCATCCAAAACTACATCAGTTTGCACCACATCATCAAAAGCTTCAGGTTGCATAGTTCTCCTTCTTCTCTGTCTTCCCTTTTTTGCTGCCCAGGGAACAGATTCAGAATTCTCAACGAGGGGCTCACTTGCAGCCTTTGCTCTGAAAAACTAAAACAGAGTATGAAAACAGAGTAGAATTACAGTTGAATTTAAATAAATGATAAAATACTTGAACTTACTTTGGTTGCTTCGGTTGTTTTGGTTGTTTTGGTTGCCTTGGTTTTCTTGGTTCTTTTGGACGAGGGTAAGCACATTTGGCTGATCCAGCATTGTGACCAAGTACCTGACACTCCGTGCATCTATGTTTGTTACCTTTCTGAGGCCGTTTTGGTTTGTCATCTTTTTTCGCCTTCTTACTACTGCCTCCTTTCTCAAACCAGGCCTTGAATCTGCTCATCTTAGGCCTGCCAGCCTTTCTTTTGGCAAGGGGGGGACACATATCAAAATCAAAAGGTCACTTCAGGCCACTGCATTTGATCTGTAAGTGCTGGTATTGGATCTGCATAAGCAGCCTTGAATCTTGCTACTGAATAATATTCATGCAGATAAGGGTGCATGTTTACCCTCGGTTTTCCAGCCAAGAAGAGTATGGCATGCTCACATGGTTTTCCAGTATGTTGCCACTCGAGGCAAGTGCATTCATGCAGTTCAGTGTTGACCACATGCCTTCTTCCACTCTTGGTATCTCTCACTTCAGCTACCCACAATGAAGAATTCTCAACTGCTAAATGTGTAAGGCTTCTGCTCCTGTTAACCACCTGCTGTACCACTGCTGGAAGCTTATCCGTCGTCATAGCATCACCTAATCTTCTCAAATCCCACATCCGCGTGATCATGATCCTGATTTGGTCAACCATGTCATGCACAGGCAAGTCTTTCAACTCTTTCACATTATTGTTAAAAATTTCAGCTAGATTGTTGTTGATATGATCACACTTGATGGCTGTATTAAATCCTGACCTATACCACAAAAGAGAATGGTAAGCTGTCAGCCAGTGCTAAAACTCAGGATCTACTGCAATAACCTTCGCAAGGTGATAATCATGTGTCCTTTTCGAGTAAGATCTTGCTGCTGGCCACAGTCGCCCAAAATCTTCTCCCCTATGTTTCTTGATCACATTCATCCACATATGCCCGAAGCACTCCCTCTTCTCAGCATGTGGAAATACGGCGTTGACAGCATTTTCTAGCCCTTTACAAGCATCATTGTGTATAGCCAAAGGTGACACTGGCCCAATGCATCTTTTCAACTGCATCATGAACCATGTCCATGAAGCCTCTGTTTCTGATTGAAACAGGCCAATAGCCACAGGAAACATCCAGTTGTGTCCATCTAGAGCATTGCAGGCTGCCAATTGACCATTCCACTTTCCAGTAAAAAAAGATGAGTCTATGCTCAAATATGGCCGACATCCTGCTTTGAAGCCGTCGATGCAAGGCTTGAAAGCCATAAAAAAATTGGAGAAAAATACCTTGCCATCAGGTGCAACCTCAGTATCTATCTCTACAACACTGTCAGGTGACCTCTTCTCACCTCTGCCTTGAAACTATATAGCATCCTGAAGGTATTTGCCCAATCACCATATAATTCTTTCATTGCCTTCTGTTTTGCCTTCCACACTGTGGTATATTTCAGCTTAATAGGGTACTGGGCTTCCATGTCTTTTTTCAACTGCTTGGCAGTAATGTTTGGGGTTTTCGGTAAAATAGGTTTGATCTTTTGTGCAACCCAGGCCTGTGATGTCATGGAGGTGGGATTCTGTGAACTAGTAATACAAGTATGTACATTGGGGATTTGATTAATTCTGACTGTACTGCCATCAGGTTGGCGTCTAGCAGAAATGTACCACTTGCAAGGATCGGAATTCCCATCCCAGCCTTTGCACTTCGCATAAAATTTCTTTGTATCTGACCACAGAGTCTTGCTGTCAAACTGCCTCCTCACCGCATAAGTCCTGTAACACATCCTAAACTCAGGCATAGTTGGAAAAAAATTTCCTACTTCAATTAGAGGGTTCTCTTTGTCATATACATTAACCATCTCAGCATCATTGTCATCATCTACATCATCAGCAGCTTCCTTTATCAACTCTGGATCCACAACTCCAGAACCAGAAGCCCTGTTAGACGCATCCCTCTTCTTCTTCTCCTTCTCTTTATCATCGACTGGAATTCCAAAAAGGTCTGCCATCTCAATGTCATCCAAGTGTGCAATGACCAAATCAGTAAGCTCATTCAGTTCTACTGTATTCCAGTCAACAACGGTCGGGGCCGTAACAGCCACCTCATTAGCAGCAACATCACGGGCTCGGTCTTCTGCATCATCAGCTAACACTGTCAATTCGGTTACAATGGGAACTATCGGTCTAGTTGCAGCCCACTCATCATCTGCAATCTGCATAGCCCTCTTTGATGCCACATATCCTACCCTTGAATCTGATTTCAGATCAACCAGCTCGGCAAGAAGTGTAGCATGTTTCTTGTCAAAGCCCAATTGGATATCGATTTCATCAACAACCGCTTCGCCATCCTCCATTCTCACATACTCTCCCTTCCAATCTTCGTACCGTATCAATGCCACTTCTTGCTCTGGACCCCAAGGAATACTCTCCCCTATTCTCTCCACAATACCTCTCACCGCTTTCTCTTCTTGGTCCACTAGTTCTTGTGGATCGATGTCGTAAAATGAAAGCTGCAAATTAACTACTGTGTCGTGATCTATGGCCCTCACGCTACCATCAGCTAGCTTTGCCGTAGAACGCATAAATTTGACATCCAATTCGAAGATTTTGTCAGCATCTCCCCTGTTTTGACAACGAGGCGGGAATGTGACGATTTGAGTTGAATTTGACGACTTGGAAGTGAACGAGCTCAAATCGATAGCAGAATGAACACGAGAGTGATGGATTACCTCGAATTTGTCTCTGTCGGCTCCGCGGAGCTCGCCATCTACCTCCTCCTTCCGGGCTACTTGCCCCGCCTCCAATACACCTGGCCGCGAGCAAAAACGGCAGGGAATGTGTCAGATTTGGGGCAGAACTAAGAAGGGAAGGCCACGCGGGTTCGATTTGACTCACCCCCAGATGTCAGCGACAACGAATTCGACGCCCCAGGAGTGGATAGCTCCTCCGCCAGAGAGGGAGCTACGGCGCGCACTGTTGGGTTCAGATGGCGCGCTAGGGCAAGGTCGGTCGGTGCGGTTGCTCGAACCGGTTGGGTTGACCGGGTACAACTATGTGGGTCCCACATCATCTAAACCTAATTCCACACTCCTTAACTAGCACAGGTAAGTGACACGGCCGTTTAATCACAATGGGTGGGTCGTGGCTATTTTGCTGCACTCACCCGTCGCACCCTAGCTATTTTTCAGAAAGATGTCGCTGCTGAGCCAATTCTATGAAAACATGTAGTACCTGAGCTATTTGCCCGCTATTTGCACGCCGGAAAAAACTGGAGCATAAACGAACCCGTATACCACGTTATTGTAGGACACAACCAAAGCAGCCATCAAATGGAATTGGCAGGTCAAGATAAAGAGTGAGGCACAATATTAGAAACAATATGTAAAAGAAAAGGCTACAACCTGCTATCAAATGCAATTGAATCCATGAGTAATAAAGACATATGCATATCTTGCACGTAGGAACACATCCACATGCCTAACCCTCCTTCTACCCGATCAAAAAAAAGACTCGGACGCCCAATGAGCTTTCTGTACATCAACATATCTGAGCGAAATCCCATGGCATTTACACGCCATCATCGTCCTGCTCGACATAGGGAGCAGGCCCATCACCTCCCTCCCATTCGGAGGCAGCAAGGGTCGGGCAAATCCACCCATTGCAATGGTTCGAGGGGTCGGCACCGCCAGAAGGAAGAAGTGGGTGGGGGAGGAGAGAATCCGGAGGGGATGGAGCAGCGGCTGTTTAGGGCTGGGTGGGGTGGCGGCCACCAAAAAGGAACCCACTGGATTGAATAGCTACACTGTAATCAAGAAACAAATGCAATCTTCAATAAACCACACAAAACCTATATCACAACTAATATTACATCCAATCTAAACGAAAATGTTACAAATATTCTAGGCTGCAACCAAAGAAAACAGGAAGGACCAATCGATTACCTAAGAAGTTGCATGATCTTTATAGTTTCCTTTTATCTACTCTTAAAATGTATGTTTGCCCGTGGGAGCACAAGTGCACGAAGCTTGTCTACTGGATATTATTATTTTACATTGCTGCTACTGCCGGTCGCTTAAATTCATCATTCACCAGGCAATTTATATATGTCTAAAACTACAAACACACCACCTCATATTACATAAAGCTAAAGAGTAGACAGCAAAAATGACAATTTACATAATCTAACAATTTTAGCAGCCTTGTAACCACAAAGCATACTACTGTGGACATGTATGTCTCGTTGTGCAATCGATTCCCAATTAGACGCAACACATGAAAAAACACCGGTTTTGTTGAGCTAGTTCGTCCATAATAACCTACCCTAATTTATCATTCGAGCCAGCAAAAATTATCCAGGTAAAACTAATTGATGGGAAAACAACTACAAGAAGACATCAATCACCTGGCGCCTGAGCAGAGAGATCGTCAACACCACTTACACCAGAGCAGGGGAAGAGGCCGCCCGACAATGAGTAGAGGATTTTGGGGCAGAGGCGTGACACAACTGGGACCTCTAGCCAGCGGCGGGGCAGTGCACCTCAGCAGCTCGAGGGGAGTCAAGGGCCTGCTCACTGGGCAGTCCAGGAGCGGCGTGGCGACAACCCAAGAATTGGCCTCCTCGCGCCGTCCAAGCCGAGCGCGGTGTTGTAGTCCAGTCCAGGGGGCACGACGGCGAGCGGGCGCCACCACGGCCTGCTCGGTGATGAGAACTGCAGAGCCCATGCGTTCGCCCCTGACACGGCGAGCTCGTGGTCGTTCGGTGCCGGATTAGGCTCGGGGGCGGTGCCGGGGCAAGCCAGCGGCGCACAGGAAGTTGGGGAGGGCGGCGCCCGGTGCGCAGTTGTTTGGGATGCGGAGCGGGTGTCCTCCTCCGCGTGCTCCAGTGGGCCGTGCGGTGGGCGATGGAGGCCACGCGAGCCCGGCCCCTTCATCGCCCCGCGAGGCTCCGTGCAGCGCCGGCTTCCTCCTACGTGGTCAGCAGCTCCGCTTGGATCTGGGGAGAGGGTCGTGTGCTTCCGCTAGGGATGTGGTGGCGGAGCGGTGGCCGGCGCGCGCGACGGTGCGAGAGAGATCGAGTTATCATGGCAGCGGCACTTGGCCCACGAGCGGCGACACAAGGACAGGAGATGCCCTGAAAAATAGCCGAAGCTAGCCAGCTATTTTAATTACAAAGTAATCGGTACCACCGTTACATAATTAGTTACATCCTCTCGTTCTTTCTAACCATAGCATTCGAAAATAAAACAAGAAGAGAAGCCTTAAATGAGTTTTGAGTTTGGACTTGCAAGGTGTTTTTTTTTTTAACAGGAAAAGGGCACAAGGCCCTGGAAGCTTCATTACTAGCGGTGGGATACAATTACAGGCAGGCCCCTACACCCAGGGGAAAACACAGATAAGGCCATGCCTTTTACACAAAAGACCTCAAGGTAAAGGAAAACAACGCGATCCAGTCCTTGGTCTTCTCCACCGACGAAAACCAACCTCCCGACGCCGGCGCCGTCGCTGCTACCGGGGACGAAGCCACTTGGAGCAGAGGCGGTGATGAACCCGTCGTCGTGGTCGAGGGAAAACCTGCACGCAGCCAGGAGGAAGCACAACGGCCTTTGTCAGGCCATGGAGAGCCGCCGCACGGCTATCAGAGGGGGGGGGGGCAAGGCAGCCGTCGTCGCCGCCGCATCGCGTCCCCCGCGAGAGTACTCCCGAAGACGAAGCTCCACATAAACCTTCTCCCCGGCCAGCTCCCAGAACCGCTCCACCGAGATCCTCTCCTCCCTCGCCACCACGGCCGGCCAGGGGAAGATCAGGGCATCGCAGACCAAGAACTGCCAGGGCTCACGCTTATTGACGGAACTTGACGCGGTGGCAGTCGCCATAGGCTTCCACCAAGGAAGCACGGCAACCACTCCTAGCGTCAGCTGCGGCGCGCTGCGCGCACTCACACCGCTAGCAGAGCTCCTCCAGGCCTTTATGACGGAGATCTCTGGATAACTCGCCGCCGCCTGCTTCCCTCCTTGCCACCGGAGAACAGCAACCACCGCGAGCATCACCAGGCGAGATCTCGTCTTCTACTCCCAACAACGGGCACGCAGGCCCACTCCGGCATACAGCCGACACCCCTACACCTACTAAATACAGAACCTCCCCACAGCCATCCTCCACCGGCGACGCCGGCAAAGGAGGCTTCGGTTCGGCCAGAAGAACCACGGGGAGCTCTCAGCTACAGTGAAAGGAGAGGAAGAGGGAGAGGATAAGAATGAGCCCCCCAGGTGTTTCTTCTGCACATGGAGTAATAGATGGCGATACATGGAGTGGAGCACGCACGGTCAACGTACGGTTTGAACCTCGCTGAAAGGGATCGTAAACCCGCCAAGCGCGAGCACGACAAGGAGAAACAGGTAGGCGAAGGGCAAGACAACCTTGGTGAGAGCTAGAATGCGCCGCCCGTTGGAGCAGGCCAACCAGTACGCCGTCACCAGCTCCACGGCCGCCGCAGCGAGAACATTGGCCAGGACTACATAGTAAGAGTGCTTGTAGCGGCCGAACACGGGACCTGCCGCCGGCAGGTGGAACGCGGCGGTCAAACCAAAGAGTGCGGTTAAAGAGCCCACGAAGAAGAGCGAGGTGACCAGCTGCCATCTCGTCGGCGAGGCAGATGGAATGATCGACTGCACGACCTGGCTTATGGTGCCAGCCTCCAAATCCGGCCAGGTGGCGTCGTCGCCATTGCTGTTGACCTGGAAGCCACCCGTGGACATGACCGTTTCGAGGGCAAGAGAGGCTGAAGAAAGGAGCGCGAGGAATAAGGGTCAAGGGCGCTATATATCAGCGACGTACGGAGGATTTGAGATGAGTCTTAGAAGGGTGTGTGGCTGGGTGATGGCTCGCCCTGGGTTTATATACGTATGGTTAACGCGGAAAAGTGTGGTGTGCGGCGGATATGGCCATCGGGCGGCAGCAGCAGCAGCTTCCTGGAAGCCTCCTCCTCATGGAGTTATGGTCGTCCGAAAAAATAAGAGCTAATAACACCACACGTGTAGTTGTCTGCGATGTGCAAACACCTCCACATTCTTGCAAATCGTGGTCTACCTGCCCATGAACTTGTCTCCGAGGTGCAAAAACCTCCATATCGAATCAGACGGTGACATGTGGCGTGACACGCTAGCAGGGGCACACCCCTGTTCTTTGCATGTTTTGTAGAAAACCCCATGTAGTTTTCTATTACTACATTATCATCCTCGTTTTGTACCCATCGTGCACACGGTGCCAAAACATGGTTGCATCCAGCCATCATCAGTTCGTCCATGACTCCATGCGCTCGTCCGTCGGTTTGTAACTGTGTACGTGTGTGTCCACACGCCGTGCACGCCGAGGAGCAAGACGACGATGTCGTTGCCCATGTAATTTGTCCATCCGTTACTAACTCCTCTCGTAGTTGTAGGTATACTGCTCATTGGCAACGCAGTCGCGCCCGCTGGATCCTGGCGAGCCTATATAACTACGTGGTGTGGTGTCTGGCCAGTCCATCGATAACCATCGAATACTACTCCTCAGTTGTCGACCTCCAGCCATGATCGCCGTAGAGTACATTCCTAACGTGGAGCGGGTCGTTGGATGCTGCGTCACGTGGCATGGCCGCCTGGACTTCCTTGCGACATCGCCGGAGTGCTCCTGATGGGGCTGACCAAGAATGCGGTATGCGAGCTTGGGGAGCACGGCATCCGCGTCAACTGCGTCTCCCCCTTCGGCGTGGCCACGCCTATGCTGGTGAACGTGTCACGGCAACGTGGGCACGACAAGGACAGAACAAGGAGGCTATATATTGTAGTCTTAGAAAAGTTTAGGGGTTCTCTACAAAATATGCAAAGAACAGGCGCTGGCCCCTGACAACATGTCACGCCACATGTCACCGTCTAATTCGATATGGAGGTTTTTGCACCAAGGAGACAAGTTCATGGCAGGTGGACCACGATTGCAAGAATGTGGAGGTGTTTGCACGTCGCGTGAAAGGACATATTTTATGTCCCCTATGTTTTGTGTGTTAGGCAACAACACTAGGAATTATTTAATATATGTTAAGTGGTGCAGGAATGAAATGATACAATTACACTTTGCATCGAAACACTTGACAAGAAAAAGAAGCTTGCATTTGCCTGTCCAGTCCGGAGTCTCCGGTCTCTGTGGCCGGAGTCTCCGGCTAAGTCATTTTCTGGAGCAAAAGCTCCACTGGGCGGCAGCTGCGGGATGTGGTGCGGAGTTACCCCGGAGTAACACCGGAGTTTCCGCACCGGCCGGAGTTTCCGGTCCCGCGGTCCGGAGACTCCGCCCCCGACCAGTGGTTTGAATCGAAGACTTTCCCTGGACGGCGCGTGCGGTATAGGGTCCGGAGTTGCCCCGGAGTAGGCCCGGAGATTCCGGCTGTCCGGAGTTTCCGGCCTCCCAGTCCGGAGTTTCCGGCCTGCAGAGAAGAAGAGCATCGCGACGGCTGCTGCGGTATCTGGTCCGGAGTGGGGCCGGAGTTTCCGGCCCAGGCCGGAGTTTCCGGTCTCCAGGTCCGGAGACTCCGGACTTAGTGGACAGAAAAACGGCTAGTTTTCTGGAGGGGTATAAATACCCCTCCACCTACCTCCAGCTCTAGCTCGCCCAGATCTGAAGTACACCATTGTTGCAAGCTCAAGAATCATTAGATCTCCCAATCCCTCCACCCAAACTTGTTGATCTTTGGGGATTGAAGGAGAAGTCCCGGATCTACATCTTCACCAAGCAGTTCTTCATTTCCCCTCATTCACTTGAGGGATTTGAGCCTAGGGTTTCCACTAGGAAAACCTAGGCATCTTGTTGTTCTCACTTGCTTGTTACTTTTGTGTAGCAGGTGTTGTGGTGATTGAGAGCCCCAATCCTTTTGTGGGTTGAGCCTCAAGTTGTTGTAAGGGCTCCGGATTCCGCCTTGAAGGATTCCGATAAAGAAAGGTGGACCGAGCTTTTGTGCGAGGTTCATCGGAGAATAGGGTGAGGCCATTTGTGGCGTCTTGAGTTTGAAACTCACACCCCTCCAACGAGACGTACTCCCCTAAAAAGGAGGAACTCGGGAATACATCCTTGTCTCCGCGTGCTTTCATATCGGTTATTCCTTTCTAGTTATTTACTACTTGTATCTTATCTTGTTTAGACTTAACTTGTCATATAGGTAAATTCACCATAGTTGCATATCTAGAGAATTTACCTTTTAGTCAAGCCTTAATCGAAAAAGAGTTAAAAATTGGAGTAGCACCTATTCACCCCCCCCCCTCTAGGTGGCCATACGATCCTTTCAATTGGTATCAGAGCCTCGGCTCTTTATTCGGGCTTAACCGCCTAAGAGAAATATGGCCTTCGATGCCGATGGGAACCCTCTTGCTCTTCCGGCCACTTCGGTTTCCATGGAGGACTTCACTAACTTGAAGACCTCTATGGAAACCAAAATGGATGAGTTGCGTGAAATGATAGCAAAACTCTCGGAAGCAAAGGTAACCGCATCACCTCCTTCTCTGGAAATTCCTCAAGTGGAGTTAAAGGAGAACGAGGATAAAGGGATCCGGGGGTGGACCAAAATAAAAATGAATCCCCATCTAAAACACTTAATGGGAAGGGAGAAAATGCTAGAGTTCCTTTTGCCTACTCTCCCGACCTACCTATCCCTCATCCTCCTATACACTTAAGAGGAGCTCCACCTAGTCTTAATGCATCTTCTTTTACCCGTTGGCAATCTTCTATGAAATCTCACTTGAAAAGTGGTTGCATAGGTCTTTGGAAGATCATTGCAGATGGATTCAACCGGTGGATGAAAATGATTTGACAAGGCGAGAAGAAGTTGAAGCTCAACTAAATTCCACCGCTCTTGATGTGATCCGTGTTGCCGTGGGTGAGAAGAACATTCATCACATTGAAGATTGCACCACCGCCAAGGAAGCATGGAACACTCACGGAGGTGTTCGTTGGAAATGAGAGCATGAGAGAAATAGATATGAAGCCATGAGCAATCAAATTGAAGGCTTCTACAAGAAAGATGATGAAACTCATGAGGAGATGTATCAAAGGCTCAAGGCTCTTGCTTCCGCATATAGAGACCTTGGTGCTAAACATGTGGATGATACTTACATCAAGAGGAAGTATGTGAATGCCCTCATGCCGTTTGAAGAGACCGACTTGAAGAGTCTCCAAGGAAAGCACAACTATGACACCTTGACCTCAAATGAAGTCATGCAAGAGATGCAATCTACAAGGTCCAAGCCCAAATTGCTAGAGACTCTCGTGCCCGAGCTATTGGAATGGCCCAAAGCTCCTCACTTGCTTTGAAGGCCAAGGTGGTGGAACAAGATGAAGACCAAGATCATGAAGAGGGAAGTTACTTGCCACCCGATGAACTCATGAGTGCTCATAGAGATTATGTGGCTCTCATGGCAAAGACCTTTTGGAAGAATCCATCAAAGCTAAAGCTTATGTGGATCAAAAGCACAAATCAAGTGGTTACAAGGTGGGCAACCCAAAAATGAAGACTTGCTTCAATTGCCAAGATCAATTCCACTATGTTGCCAATGCCCTTATAAGAACCGTGAAGAACATGGAGGAAGACTCATTCTCAAGGAAGCTTCAAGTTCTTCTCCCACGAAGCCTTACTTCAAGAAGTTCATCTCCAACAAGAAGCTACCTTCCAAAGTGTTGGTGGTACAAGAAGAATATATGTCCGGGGAGGAGAGTGATGAAGAAGAAACAACCACAAGTGGAGTGGCCGCTTTAGCCATTGCTTCATCGACAACCCCTTCTCTTTTGAATCCCCCAATGATAATGTCACCACCAAACCGCTACGTGCCTCATGGCCAAGCTCTCCGAGGTACCACCTTCCCCTCCTTCTAAGACTATGAATGAAATGCATGAACTTATGAGTCTTAGAGTTAAGGAAGAAAATGTTGCTTTGGATTTCTTGATGACTAACTTGCAAGGTGAATGCAAGATTCGGCTTGAGATTCTTATGGATCAATATAGCATGGCACAAGATCTCCTAGAAGAAAAGGGGAGACTTGAAAGAGAATATGCTAATGAGATCGCTTCCCTTACCATGGCTATTGAGGAAGAGCATGAGCTTCGAGTTTCTCTTGAGGAGAAGCTTGAGAATATTGATGAATCTCAAAATGAAACTCTTTCTAAAATCATTAAAGAACGTGACCATGCTATTGCTAAATACAAGGTTTTAGAGAAACAAAAGGTCGTATTTGGTGTTGGTCATAATAGACTAGCCGAAGAGCTAGAGATGCTCACCAAGGCTCACAAGGCCTTGGAGAGTGAACACTCTACTCTCAACAAGTCTTTTGAACAACTTCAAATACAATCTACTAAAATTGATGTACCTAGTTCCTCCACTTCTTCTTGTGATCATGCAAATGTCATTGAGGAAAATGCTAGGTTGAAGGATGAGCTTGCCAAGGCCTCTAGCCCTCAAGGTGAGAAACCTCTTTATGAGCTCTTGCAAGCGCAAAAGCTACACATAGGGAAGAGGGCCTTGGTTATGTTGCCAAGAAGAAAAAGAAGAACAAGAACAAGAAGAAGGCCAAGCCCGCACAAGCAAAAGAGACTACCATTGCGAGTGGTGATGCCACAAGGGGCAATGCCACTCACAATGACTTTGCGGGAAAATACAACCCTTCATATGTTCTTATGAAATCTATAGATGGTTGTGTTTTTGCTAAATATGTTGGCACTTCATATGGAGATGATTATCACTATGCTATTTGGGTTCCAAAGACCCTTGTGACTAACAAAAGAGGACCCATTTCACAATGGGTACCTAAAACAAAGACTTGATTCTTGTAGGACTTTTCTTCCGGTGGATCTTCATGGCTCATTGATAGTGGGTGTTCATCTCACATGACCGGAAGCAAAGAAGTAGTAAAGGGCCTATTGAATCAATTACTCACATTTTCTCATGTCACCGTCGGGAATAATGCAAGACTTAAGGTATTGGGATATGGCAAGGTAGTGATCACTCCGGAGTTATCCATTGAGAAGGTCCTTCTTGTTGAATCCCTTTCATACAATTTACTTTCCGTTGGTCAATTATGCAATGTCGGTTACACCGTTATCTTTAATAAACACCACGTGACCATCCTTTTCACTCAATCTCTTAAAGTAGCCTTTGTTGGATTTCGTGTAAACGGTTTGTATGTGGTCGATTTCTCGAAAGAGACCACTCAAATCGCCACGTGTCTAATGGCTAAATCCGACAAGGGTTGGCTTTGGCATCGCCGGCTAGGCCATGTCGGTATGAGAAATTTGCAAACTCTTGTGAAGGGTGGACACGTGGTAGGACTAACCGATGTTAATTTTTCCAAAGATCGTCCTTGTAGTGCTTGCATAGCCGGAAAGATGCATGAAAAGAATCACCCCAAGAAGAGCATTATCTCCACTGAGAGGCCTTTGGAGCTCCTTCATATGGATCTCTTTGGGCCTCCCACATATGATAGTCTTGGTGGCAAGAAATATTGTTTGGTGATTGTGGATGATTATACAAGATATTGTTGGACTTTCTACCTCAAGAGGAAGAGTGAAACTCAAAAGATATTCATTGACTTTGCAACCTTAGTTCAACGCCAATATGACTCCAAGATTTTGGCAATAAGAAGTGACAATGGTACGGAGTTCAAGAATTACACTATGGATGATTTCCTAAGTGGGGAGGGCATTCAACACCAATATTCCGCTGCTTATACTCCCAACAAAATGGTGTCGCCGAAAGGAAGAACCGCACTCTTATTGATATGGCAAGAACTATGTTGGCCGAATTTCGTTCCCCATATAACTTTTGGGCCGAAGCCATCAATACCGCTTGCCACTACTCCAACCGGCTCTTCTTTCGTCCTCTCATGAAAAAGACACCATATGAACTCCTTATCGGTAAAAAGCCAAATGTCTCTTACTTTCGCGTATTTGGATGCAAATGCCATGTTTACATTAAAGGTTGCCCAATTGCTAAATTTGAATCTAGAACTTTTGATGGTATTTTTGTTGGATATGCCGCAAACTCCCACACTTATAGGGTCTACAACATATCCACCGGATGTGTTGAAGAATCTATGAATGTGGAGTTTGTCGAGGATAATGGCTCCCAAGCGGAGCATATTGATCATGATAATGTAGGTGATGTACCTCCACCTCAAGCCATAAGAACTATGGGCATAGGGGAACTTATTCCTATTGAAGAACCTATTATGGACACTCAAGAAGAAGGAACAAGTTCTACTCAAGTTGAACCATCCACCTCAACCATTGATCAACAAGCTATACAAGAACAAGATCATGATAGTCATCCACATGAGCAAGATAATGGTCAAGACCCACCCAACTCTAGTGGAAACAAGAACATGATGAACCCCCATCTCCAAGAACTCCACTTCGGGTTGACCATGAACAAGATGAAGGAAATGATGAAGATGTTCGTGTTGGTGAAACAATTGGTCAAGCCATAGAACGCCGAGTCATTCGGCGTGCATCAACATTGGATCATCTCCAACACTACAAAGAAAATATCCTTGGGAGTATTCGTAAGGGTGTGTCCACACGTAATCAATTAACTAACTTTTGTGGTCATGTCTCTTGTTTGTCTAGCTTAGAACCTCTCAAGGTATATGATGCTCTTGAAGACATGGATTGGGTTGCGGCCATGCATGAAGAATTGAACAACTTCGAGCGCAACAAAGTATGGTCATTAGTTGAAAGACCCAAAGACACATCACATAATGTCATTGGAACCAAGTGGATATTCAAGAACAAGCAAGACTCACATGGTCAAGTCATTCGCAACAAAGCAAGATTGGTTGCACAAGGCTACACCCAAATCGAAGGAGTCGACTACGGTGAAACTTATGCCCCCGTTGCTAGACTTGAATCTATTCGTTTATTGATTGCCTATGCATCTACTCATAACATTACCTTATATCAAATGGATGTTAAAAGTGCTTTTCTAAATGGTCCACTAAGTGAATTAGTGTATGTGAAACAACCTCCGGGTTTTGAAGACCCTAAATTTCCTAACCATGTCTACTTACTACATAAGGCCCTTTATGGGCTCAAGCAAGCTCCACGTGCTTGGTATGATCATCTCAAGGAGTTCTTAGTAGACCATGGTTTTGAAATTGGGGTAATCGATCCCACCTTTTTCACAAAAAGGATAAATGGAGAGCTTTTCGTATGCCAAATATATGTTGATGATATTATCTTTGGTTCTACTAACCATGAATTTAGTGATCAATTCTCTAAGCTAATGACCAAGGAATTTGAGATGTCCATGATGGGAGAATTGAAGTATTTTCTTGGCTTTGAAATCCACCAATATAGTGAAGGAACATTCTTATGTCAAGCCAAGTATATTCAAGACATGCTCAAGAAATTTGATATGAACAACGCCAAGCCATATAAGTTTCCCATGGACTCTAAGGCGGATCTACACTTAGATCCGAAGGGTAAGGAAGTTGATCCCAAGCTTTATCGTTCTATGATTGGATCTTTACTTTACCTTTGTGCATCTAGACCGGATATTATGTTTAGTGTGGGTATGTGTGCAAGATTCCAATCAAGTCCTAAGGAAAGTCATGAAACCGCGGTTAAAAGGATTCTAAGATACTTGATAGATACTCCTAACTATGGTCTTTGGTACCCCCATGGGACAAGCTTTGATCTTGTAGGTTATTCGGATGCGGATTGGGCGGGTTGCAAAATGGATAGAAAATCAACTTCGGGTACTTGCCAATTCCTTGGTAGGTCTCTTGTGAGTTGGTCTTCCAAGAAGCAAAATTGTGTGGCCTCGTCCTCCACCGAAGCCGAATACATTGCCGCCGGAAGTTGTTGTGCACAATTATTATGGATGAGGCAAATTTTAAAGGATTATGGTGTCATTTGTGACAAAGTGCCTCTTTTATGTGACAATGAAAGTGCCATCAAAATTGCTCACAATCCGGTACTTCATGGGAAGACCAAGCATATTGAGATCCGGTATCATTTTATTCGAGATCATGTTGAAAGGGTGATATTGCAATCAACTATGTCAACACCAAGCATCAACTCGCCGATATGTTCACAAAGCCTCTTGGTGAAGCAAGATTCAAGGAGTTGAGAGGAGAACTAAATGTGGTGGACATAAGCAATTGGACTTAGTGGACTTCTTGCATACCTACCCATATTAGACAATAGTAATTTGGTTTGGATGTAGGCATGGACATAGGGGGAGTGCGGTCCTAATCCATTGGTCTATCCCTCCCCCCATTATGCCGATAGCAAGAACTCATTTTGTCTCTATATTTTCATTTTATGAATTATGAGCTTAAATGACGAGTAGTGGCCGTGAACCCAAGATATATCTTCGCGGTGTCACACCACACACTCATACATGGTGGCCTAGGCCACCGCCCTCTTCTTTGTGAAGAGTTGATTTTATTTGGGTTTAATAGACTTATTTGGGTTTTCTAGACCTTTATGGTGTTTTTGGGAAAAAACTTGGAATTGGCTTTTATATTTGCATCTTGCAATTCCTAGTGTGTATCCCACCATCAGTGACTTGTTCTAAACCTAAGCCATCTTATCTAAAAGCCGTGCTCATCTTGCAACATACATGTCCCCAATTTAAAACTGGCAGTTTTGGAGTTTTGGGTCCGGAGATTCCGGTGTGAAACACCGGAGACTCCGGTCTGTCCAAAGTCTCCGCCCTAAAGCCCGGAAACTCCGGTACAACCGGAACTCCGGTGCTTTAGGCCGGAGACTCCGGACGCGGCGTTTTTCCTGGGATTCTAAAAGGGGATCGGGGTGGGGAGTTTTCTCATAACTCTCCACACACCCCTGCTCCCCAACCTCTCCCCAGTCGCCGCCACTGCTCCAAGACCGTCTCCGGCCGCTCCCCGCCGCCGGAATCCGCCGTGCCACCGGCTCCTCCACCTCCCAAGCGTTGGGGATCTTCCTCCTCTCCGTTTGGATCTCACCATGAAGGAAACGGGTACCACTCTCTCTTTCCTCTAGGGTTTCATCCTAGATTTGGTTTTGAGAGTAGTTCTTGTAGAATCTCGTGGTGTAGAACCTTTAGGATGGCAATGCACTATCTAGAAAATTGCTAGTGTGATTTTCCCCTCAAATTTTGACCTAGGTTCGAGTTTTGGCCTCAGGGCCGGAAACTCCGGCCTTCCTGGCCGGAGACTCCGGTATGGCCGGAATCTCCGCCCCCTGAGACCGGAAACTCCGGTCTAGATCAAACCTGAGAAGAAATTCCTCTATTTTTTTCTTTCGTTGAAATTCCATGGACATGTATGCTACCTCAATGCTACCTTTCTAATCCTGTTTCACAGCTAGCAAGAAGTATCCCGGTCCTTCATCCTCATCCTCGAATATCAAGAAGAAGACAAGCTCCAAGGTCGAGACTATTTGATCTATGATGAAGAACAAGACAAGCATGTGCAGAGTGGTGCTCTTAAGCAGAAACAGGCTGCTGATGCTAGAAGGGCTAGGCAAGAGGCTGCCTTCCTTCGAGAAGAAAGGGCCAAGAAGGCCAAGTTTGACAACTTGACCACTTTGAAGGGGTTGAACAAGGAAGAATTTCGGACAATGAGGGCGCAGAATTTCTATGACATGCCAAACAACTCCACCGATGGTCACTTTTGGAGAAAGGAGCAAGAGCTCATTATGAAGGAAATATATGCCAATTTGGACCCAAAAGCTCTTGTGTGTCCTCAAAAACCGCTGAACTTTGACGTGTTGGCCAAGAAGACATACTTTGCGGATGCATTATGGGTTGCTAGGAAGATTGGTCTTGAGCCCCTTATCACCACCCAACAAGACTATGATATTGACATGGTCCAACAGTTCTTTGCCACTCTTGTGCTTGGAGATGAGGAGGACACCAAAATGACATGGATGACGGGGCCTCTCAAAGTTAGTGCACACTACTCAGAATTTGGAGAAGCCTTGGGGTATGTGTTCAAAGGTGTGAATGAACCCGTTGGTCACCGGATGCATGTTGAAGGCGTGGCCTATGATAAGAAGATCCTTGCCCCTCTTGCTGCTAGAGGGGGTGCCCTTGCTACCACCAAAGGACTCAAGCCCATCTACAACATCTTGATTCGCATGTTTCGTTGGAGCATTGCACCTCAAGCCGGGAATACGGATGCTATCCGTGGAGCTCTTGTCAACCTCATGTACCATTGCCACAAGACATACCTTGCAGGTCCGAATTGTCAAGGGTTTGAGATTGATGTCATGGATTTTATCAAGTGTGAGATCAACATTGCTATTCACGAGAGGAAGAATCCTATGTATGCTCCCTATGTCATGAAGCTCATTCTCAAGAAGATTCCCAACCTCAATCAATCTCATTTCAAGAAACACACATATGGCACCCTTCAAGTACTCCGCCATCACCTTACTCGCCTCTTATGAAGAGATAGAGGAGCAAGAAGCTCCTAGGGCAAGAAGGAAAAATGCCACTCCACCCTCTTGGGATCAAGGTGGCAAACAAAGAGTCAACGAGGAGTTGAAGAAAGTTTCTTGGTGGCAAAGGGCCATGATGTGTATGGGTGTTGGGTTGCACAAGGAAAATCATCAAACTTATGTCACTAACAAGAGATCTTGTCCAACCAAGCCAAGATGATGAAGGAAATGCGCAAGATCAGCAATGGTGGTACCACTCCTCCTCGCAATGAGGGTGATCCCGAAACTCCGCCATCCGATTCAACTATCTCTCTTGACAAGTGGAATGAGGATACATTTCATTGGTCTGATTATGCCGAGGTGTCCTCCATGCCCTCCTCTTCTCGCAACACCGGCAAGGCTCCTATGCGCTATGAAGAAGAAAGTGATGAGGAAGAAGATAGTGTTGAAGCAAGTGATGCTGAAGATGATGATGGGAGTGGTGATGATGAGGACAGTGATGCTGACAGTGATGAAGTCGACGAGTGATCGCCTTGGGTTCCGTTAGCATCGCTCTTCTCCCTTTTTGGTGTTTCGATGCCAAAGGGGGAGAAGTAGTTCTATTAGGCTCTCTCACCGTGGGATTTGCATGGGTCGGACACAAGCACGTGCGTTTATCATTTATTTGCGCTTGTGTCCATTTATCTTATGTCATTTGAACCTATTTGCTTTGGTTTCATGTTGTGAGACTATGTTCCTATTTGTGGTACTCTGTGTGGTATGAGACTATGGATTTCATAATTCCTATGGTTGAGATGATATTATTTATGGTCTATTATTGTGCATTGGTCTCTATGTCATAGTTATGCACAAGGTATGGTTCCTTTTTCACCTCAACCCTATATCATGATTTGTCTCATGTTGGTGTAATTTATATTGTTCCATATATTTCTTGTGAGTTGTCTCTCCTCTACATGTTGAGCATTTGTATTCAAATGCAAACTACTTGTATGCACACATGTAGGGGGAGCCTCTCAAATCCATTGTGGTATATGTCGATAATTGTTGTGTGCTTTATTGCAAATCCGAGTGTTGTCATCTAACACCAAAAAGGGGGAGATTGAAAGGACATATTTTATGTCCCCTATGTTTTGTGTGTTAGGCAACAACACTAGGAATTATTTAATATGATGTTAAGTGGTGCAGGAATGAAATGATACAATTACACTTTGCATCGAAACACTTGACAAGAAAAAGAAGCTTGCATTTGCCTGTCCAGTCCGGAGTCTCCGGTCTCTGTGGCCGGAGTCTCCGGCCAAGTCATTTTCTGGAGCAAAAGCTCCACTGGGCGGCAGCTGCGGGATGTGGTGCGGAGTTACCCCGGAGTAACACCGGAGTTTCCGCACCGGCCGGAGTTTCCGGTCCCGCGGTCCGGAGACTCCGCCCCCGACCAGTGGTTTGAATCGAAGACTTTCCCTGGACGGCGCGTGCGGTATAGGGTCCGGAGTTGCCCCGGAGTAGGCCCGGAGATTCCGGCCTGTCCGGAGTTTCCGGCCTCCCAGTCCGGAGTTTCCGGCCTGCAGAGAAGAAGAGCATCGCGACGGCTGCTGCGGTATCTGGTCCGGAGTGGGGCCGGAGTTTCCGGTCTCCAGGTCCGGAGACTCCGGACTTAGTGGACAGAAAAACGGCTAGTTTTCTGGAGGGGTATAAATACCCCTCCACCTACCTCCAGCTCAAGCTCGCCCAGATCTGAAGTACACCATTGTTGCAAGCTCAAGAATCATTAGATCTCCCAATCCCTCCACCCAAACTTGTTGATCTTTGGGGATTGAAGGAGAAGTCCCGGATCTACATCTTCACCAAGCAGTTCTTCATTTCCCCTCATTCACTTGAGGGATTTGAGCCTAGGGTTTCCACTAGGAAAACCTAGGCATCTTGTTGTTCTCACTTGCTTGTTACTTTTGTGTAGCAGGTGTTGTGGTGATTGAGAGCCCCCAATCCTTTTGTGGGTTGAGCCTCAAGTTGTTGTAAGGGCTCCGGATTCCGCCTTGAAGGATTCCGATAAAGAAAGGTGGACCGAGCTTTTGTGCGAGGTTCATCGGAGAATAGGGTGAGGCCATTTGTGGCGTCTTGAGTTTGAAACTCACACCCCTCCAACGAGACGTACTCCCCTAAAAAGGAGGAACTCGGGAATACATCCTTGTCTCCGCGTGCTTTCATATCGGTTATTCCTTTCTAGTTATTTACTACTTGTATCTTATCTTGTTTAGACTTAACTTGTCATATAGGTAAATTCACCATAGTTGCATATCTAGAGAATTTACCTTTTAGTCAAGCCTTAATCGAAAAAGAGTTAAAAATTGGAGTAGCACCTATTCACCCCCCCCTAGGTGGCCATACGATCCTTTCATTGCGGACAACTTCGTGTAGACGTCGTGTTATTAGCTCAAAAAATAATCACTATCAGGTTGAAAAGTTAGTGCTAGCACCAGGCACAACCCGCACAACGATGACAAGTGCACCAGGTTGAACGAAATTCAGGCTTGAAGCTCTTTGCACTCCTGGCTAGCAAACGAACCCGACTCGGTTTTCTTAAAAATAAGAGGGGAACAGACAAGATTGTATGAGTTGTCCCATCTTATTGTGCTAAGAATCTTACTATTTTTTATGAAACTAGGGCTACATTTATTATCAATTTCGATTCAAAATTTTATATTTTTTCCACGCCTTTTTATTTTGAGACCTCGACTTCTCTTAGGAACACATAAAAGAAAAACGATAACGGTAGCCCTCCCAATAACTACTTCATTTTAATTTCTGAATTTCATTGTAATAGAAATCTATATCACTAGTAGAGGAAGAAGGCTCAAGTGCGAGTCAGTCAGAAGAAACAATTATGGTGTCCATCCTCTTTTGCTTCTGCATTCTCGAAAGAAAGAAGGACGTTATCGTAGATAGACAACCGTTAGCTCTACTAAAAAATAAAAAGTTGATTAAATTCAAAAAAAAAAAGTTGAGTAGCCAACACTTTTCGGCATTGATAGGCTCACTTCGATTTTCATATAACTTCTCAAAGAATCACATATAATACTATTAATAATCTATACTACTATTAAAAGAGCAAACTTGTTGGGATACTTTAAATCTGGACTGTTCAATATCCGATCAAACAGACCAGATCGTCCCAATGTTTGACAACTCAACAATGTCCGATTTTTCCCGTTTTACCCTCCCACCAAATCACATAATACTATTAAATTGCCACTCATCTCCGAATCATTAATTTTGTCTTCCCTCCACCGCCAAAGAAAAGAAACGGTTCAATCTCTCCGAAGAGAAACGAAACACGCACTCAGCTCTGCTTCCGGATCGATCCCTAAGCTTCTCCTCCCATTCGTGAGCGTTGCCGCCTCTCCCCTACCTAGACCATCTCTCTCCATCTCCGACGCCGGCAAGCTCGCCTCCCGCTCACTACTCTGCCCTCCGTCCTCCTCCTTTCCCGATCAGGCCAGCTCGGCTATCCTCCGAGTGCGGCCTCCTTCGTCTGGTGCTCGCGCCGGCCACTGCTTTGCCGTCCTCTATCTGCCAGTCTCCGGCGAGCTCCGTTGCGCCCTCCTACTCCTTGCTCCGCCCCAAGCTCGCACAAGGCCGTCGCCCTCTGGTCGCCTCCCTCCGCCGCTGCAACATCCCCGCACTTCCTTCAGATTGGACGAGCAATTTCGTATCTATGCAGTTCGACGTGTTACCGCGACCCCTCAGTGGAGGTGCGGCTGTACCGGGATAGCACGTATTTCCTCCCCTCCGAGATGGCGAGATGCCCCTAACTGGAGCTCCGCGAGCTGCGCCGTCGGGGTTGACCTTCCAGATTCTGATGGCCTACAGGACACACCCGACATCGCAGATGAACGGCGGTCCTATGTTTTCTCTCTCTACTTGCACCTTTTGATCTCACAGCCCTAGGTGTGATGCGCTACTTGCTAGATAGATTAATGCGAGCGATAATCTGAGAAGGTCGGAGACACTGCCCAAGACGTCACCGGCACGGCAGCCGTGCAGTCGTTGGCCACCACGACGAGCAGCATCACTGCACCAATGGCACCCTCTGGCCTCTGACATCCGAGCATCAAGGCCATCCGTCCGCGCTGGACATACGCATATTCACCTCTAATGGTCTGCTCCACTCTTACATACCTAAAGATTTGCTGAACATACCAACCAGTTTATGGAACAATATATCTCATATTAGAACTCTATGTTCCTTGATGTCAGGATAAGATCAATTCTCAGGTCAAGAAACGACATGAAGGCACTCCGAACAGCAGCAGCCGGCCGAGGCGAGGACGTACAACACGTCCTTCGATTTGTTTGAAGGCGATCTGAGGGGCGCAAGTGGGAAGCACGAGTAGCAGCAATTTTGTGAATGGATTGCCCACACGATCTCAAATCAGCAACCACACATTTAACTTTCCTTTTGTTTATTTGATTTGTCATCTTGAGGCTACCGTGCTTGGAATGTTATTTCTGCAGAATTTCTTCGGCTGCCAAGGTGTTCCATGGAAGTCAAGCTAGATAGTCCGAACTGTAAAATTTTATTGTTCGAATGAATGATACCAGAACTTTTGGGCTTGGTTCCAGTGGTTTGGAATATTTACCTTAAAGCCACGAGGTTTATTTTGTATTTTCTAGCTTGAGTTCCAGTCAGCATTGTTTATCTTATTTCATCTAATTTAGAGTTGAAAAGATCTGAGAAACATGCTAAGTACGTGTAGCAGTGCTGATCTCTATATAAGTTGCCTTAACATGTTTTTCTTTTCGTTTTGTTTGGATGAGTGATAAAATTTGAAAGATATCATGTGCTTAAGTGGTATAATCCTTTCTACTGGATGGGAAGGAAAATATAATAATGTATATAACAGTTCAACATGAAAATCAAGGTAGGAATCCAAAATAATTTAAATCACTGAGTATGGGTAAGGAGCATGATCATAAATTGCAAACTGTCTTGCGGTATCATCTTTCACAAATCAGTTTTATTCATAATACCGTATCATCTTATTGCTAAAAAAATTCACTAATTAATCATAGGATTCATATATTTGCCATTTGAATTTGTGCAATTCTCGATCTGATCATTTACTGACAAAATAGTGCCCGCCGAATGGCGAACACATATTGTTTGGTCATGTAGTTATGAATTTATTTTTTAACGAGTTGTGGGTTTTAAGAAGATTTTAAGTTTGAAGTTTTGTAAGCTTTATATGATCTGGACATCCTTGTAACAAACATTTTGTTCACCGATGATTTGTAGTGTGTCAGTGTGTGATTATTCTTGTAACAAATAATTTGTTAATGTGAGTATAGGTTTACTGTTGTGCAAGGATAAAACAAAGTATTGAATGCAAAACCATGTATGTTTCTGTTGCATGCATGTTCTTTGTATCTCAGATAGTCAGATAGATATAGGAGTTTATCTCATATTATGGTTTGTTTTTAGTCATGTCGTCTTGTAAGACGTGCGTTGCACGTGCAAATTTACTAGTCATCTCTTAAAAGAGCAAAGCATACAATTTTTTGGTATTTTTTATGCTAAAACGACAACTAAGAAAACCAAGATACTAGTAATAGAAATAAAAATAAATTCAAGGAGATTTGTTTGTTGGTGCATTTACGGCCAGCGACATACGTGTAAATGATTTCGAACAACCATATTTTCGACACGTCCACGCAATTACGACAACCATTTCAAATCAATTTCGTTCTCGTCGGACGCAGCAGTTCTCGCGATCCAACTTGCCTCTATTCACCGCGTGGTCGTGGAGGATTCCGGCGTCGACAACGACGCCCTGTTGCTTTCCACGAACGCCCTCATGTCCTCAATAACCTCGGCGCTTGCGGCGAGCTGCGGGAAGAGGTAGAACGCGTGGATGCCCTCCGGGACCTCAACCAGCTGCACCGCCTTCCCCTTCCGCCGCAGCACGTCGGCGTACCGGCGCTGCCAATCCTGCAGCGGGTCGAACCCGCCGACCACCACCAACACCGGAGGGAACGCCGTGGCCAGCTGGGCGTTCTCGTCGGTCACGTGCGCCGCTGGGTGGTTGCGGCTGGCGCCCGCCGGCAGGAACGCCTTCCACCAGAAGTCCGACCGCCGGACGTTCACGATCGGCGCCACGCCGTCCAGTCGCAGCTCTGACTCCGTCCGTTCCTCGCCGCCGAAGTACGGCTGCACGGACAGGAGGCCTGCGAGGCGCACGGCCGTGGGCTGGCGTGTGGCCGCAGCCGCAGCCCAGCGGTCGGCCACGTGGTGGATTATGTTCCCGCCGGCGCTCTCCCCGGCGAGGAAGCAGCTGGAGAGGTCCACCGGGACGTCGTCGCCGAGGCCCGGGACGCCGCCGCTGGCGTCGATAAAGAGGAGCGTGTCCGTCGCGTCGTCGTAGGCGGCCGGGTAGGGGTGCTCGGGCGCGAGGCGGTACTCGACGGAGACCACAACGGCGCCGATGCCGCGACACATGCGGCGGCAGAGGCGGTCGAAGTAGCAGTGGGCCGCAGAGAAGATCGCGAAGCCGCCGCCGTGGAAGTAGACGACGAGCGGGAGCGGGAGCGGCCGTGGCCCGGTCGACGCGGCCGGCGAGAAGACGCGCGCCCAGAGGCCGCGGGGGGCGTCGACGGCGAAGTCGTGGGAGCGGACGCCGGAGCCGTCCGGGCGAGGGTCCGCGCTCACTTGGAGCAGACGGTCCCCGACAGCGTAGAGGCAGCGGTTCACGGTGCCGTCGCGGCGGCGGTTGATGGCGTCGATGCCGAGCGAGAAGGCGGTGATTGCACCGCGCACGGCAGCGATGGTGGCGAGGGGAGCGTGCGCATTTTGGCTCGTGCTTCCCGCTTCCAACGTTTCTTGCCGGTTGCTGGCCGGATTTGACTATTTACACGACAGAGTGGACTCCGATCCTTTGCCGATCGCTTGCAGACCGCTCTCAAGTTATCATTTGGATTTCGGCTGTACACGACGGTACAGGTTGACAGTGATCGGGGAAAAAAGCAGCTTCAGTTTTCATTTAACTCGACCTCAAAAACATCAGACCACCCACAACTAGCTAAACAGCAGTAGATGGTATGATACTGAGCAAAGCAAACACATACACGACTGGATTCAGTTGTCGTTTCAGAAGCCGTGGCTGGGATGCCGTAGTGGCCTGAAGAACTCTTGCGTCTTGACTTTAGTCGTTTTTAAATTCACATAAAAAAAAAGGCATGGTTAGAAACGACTTCACCTCTGAAGGTTGTGCTGACGGGACAATGCAAAAATAGACAGATACCAGCGTTGCTTCTGACTGCAAAAATCCTCCCGTAATAATATCTTCCTACTGCACTCTTCGTCCCAAGAAACCAAAATTCTGCTTTGGCAGCCTTATCCTACCAAACCAGAAGAAACTGGAATCCAAAAGGAATTTGGGTTTTCATATGCCCTTACTAACATATTAAGTTCCATTTAAGGAAAAATCACAACATCAGCACCGGCGGAATACTGGTTACTTTGTTTCCTCTTAACCATCTGTGGCTAATTATTAGTCGACAACTCTTTATGATACAAGCTCAAAAACAAACAACAAAAGGCTGAAACAAATTCGCAGGTCGAAAGGTTTTACTGTCGCCGTGAAAGATGAAGGAAGACAACAGCCGATGACATCTGCACTTTAAGATCAGCAATATCAACATCATGGCCTCCTTCGACCAAGCCCCATCTATCGACCTGGAGATAGCAAGGAATAAAGACCGTAAGGCAAAAGGGAAAGCAAAAGGACTAAACCAACGGAATTAACTGGCTGCAGTATCACACCTGGTGATCTTCTTCTAGCCTGATCAGTTCAATGGACTCCTCGACTCCCAACCTTCCTCTGAATATTGCAAGTGGGATTACCAGAGAATGGGCGGCTGCAGCCATGGCATCAATAGATGCCAGTTCACGGTCATTTGCATCCTTCAAAACGGTTTTCTACAGCCTTAGCTAGCCGCTCGTCTTGCTTCCCCCCTAGAAAACTTGTGTATACAACAGGCTTGAACCCAAACTCAGTGTTGACCCAGTCCAGTATTGGGTCAATTTTCTCCTTCTGTTTTTCTGCACACAAAAATAAAAAAACATAATGTTATGCGAATCACACAAGGCACTAGCAATTTAATCATATAGACTGAAGTAGGCTGAATGTTGGACCACAATAACTGAACCAACATATATGAGGGGAAAAAAATTAGCACGTTACCATAAACTCCTTTGGTTAGTTCATCATCGGCAGGTGAGCGGCAAAATACCAAATCTTGATGGAATTTTTGCATCAAATTGGTAATAATTTTGGTTCGTGTCAACGGAACTCTCTCCAGTGCGGTACACGCAAGCTTCATAAGAGGCATTGTAAAAGGCCGGATTCCATCTTGTTCCTATAACAATACAGAACTTTCAGTACCAGTTCCCGTTCATCGAGAACACCAGACAATTAAAAATAGGAGGCATTTTCTTGCATAGAAGTTAATTCAGATAAAATCCTCGTTGCTACATAGTGGCAGAAGAGCAGCAGCCAAATAAAGTGTGCAATTTTCAAGTTATAATTACAGCAGGGAACATTTGATGGCAGCAACTCAGCCACACACAAATGTAGATTTGCAAGTACCATGTAACTACTAGTACTTCTTAAATTCAGCCATTGCAGCATGAGAAGGTACATCAGCCATATTGAGTTCTTTTAGTTTTATTTTCAATCTCTCTTGCCTCTTTAGAGATCAGAAGCAAAAATTTAAGTACAAAATGCTCTATTCTCCACAGAAGGCAATGAACTGAAGTCACCAGATCTACACCCAGGCCAATGCTAGTTTACTAAATTAAATAAGGCTAGAGCAGCACTGAACCATCTCGAAAACTTTCACTCGACTACTCGAGGGCATACCTGGACTAAATTTTGGGTACTGTTCATTTGTTTCCTTCTACTTACAGCCAAACAATAATTCTGGTAATCTAGAACTGCCCATACCACAATACAGAATGAAGAAACAAAAATGTTAAAACCAATTTAGTTGTGTGCTTCGCGTCGTCAGTGGCACTAAATTAGTATGGTGAAAACCTAGATTGAATACATTTCGCTTGGAATGTAAAACATCCCTGAATCCTCTCATAGTTCACTACTGCATACGCTAGATCAGAGTCAAACTAAGCACTGACCGTACCATTTTTACACGAACCATTTTGTGAACTGCTAGTTGCTAACCCTGATACATAATTCAAACGTGCCACAGTCGAGGTCAAACAAACAGTAGAACGAGAAGGAGAACACAGGAGGAGAGAGAGGCACGGGATCCGAACCTGGAACTCCCACTCGGCGGCGATGGCCATGGCGAGCGTGCGCGAGTGGAGCTTGAGCTGCCGCTTCGCGGGCGACTTGAGGGTGCGGTAGTCGAGCATCACGGTCCACCCGTTCCCGTCGTCGGCGCGCCGCACGGTGGCGTCGCGGTAGAAGCGCTTCCCCACCACGGACCCCGTCATGAACGACATGGGCATCGCCACCGAGGTATCGTCCCGCGTCGACACGGACGACGGCTTCCCCACGCGGATCGCCTCCTCCCCGCCCGGGGAGGCGGCCTCCGCCGCCGTGCCCAGCAGCCGCCGGCCGGCCGCGCATCGCTGCAGGAGCAGGCGGCGGCCTGCTGCGAGCGTCGTCGCCATTCTCCTGGTCGCCGCTTCACTGGGCCTTCCTCTCGAACCTGCCTAGTAGTAGCACTACCCTACAATAGCAATTCCAGCCCAACAAATTGGTTTCTGCTCATTCGCAGGCCCATTAACACGGCCCAGAGAACGTTCCAGACGCGTACGGCCCGCCACGCGGCGGTTCGTCTCTATGGGAAAGCCGACGACTCCGACCGAATCCTCTAGACCTTTCTGTTTCTGATTTTCCTCTCCTCCACCATCGCAAACCCTTCACGCCACGGCGACCGCGTGAGATCCCAAAGCCCCCGCACCGCCGCCGCCGCGCATGCGCTCGCCGTGACCGGATCGGCGACCCGCATCCCCTCGCCCGGCCATGGCGGAGGCGTCCCTCTTCGCGGATCTGCCCTTCCCGGACGACCTGCCGGAGTTCCCGCACTCCCTCGACGACGGCACCTTCGCGCTGGAGGACTTCGACCTCGACGACCTGGACATCGACTTCGACCTCGACCTCGGCCTCTTCCCCACGGACGACCCGTCCCCGCCGCCGCCGCTCGCCACGTCCTCCTCCTCGGCCGCCGGATCCCCCGGCGGTGGCGGGGGTCATCCTCCTCCTCCGCCGCCGGCGTGGACGGCGGCCTGAAGACCGACGAGTCCTCGGAGTCCTCCTCGAGGAGCGCGAGCGCTGGCGATGCCGACGGCGGCAAGCCGGCCGACGGGAAGGACGGGGAGGCCAAGCGGCGCGCGCGGCTGGTGCGCAACCGGGAGAGCGCGCACCTGTCGCGGCAGCGGAAGAAGCAGTACGTGGACGAGCTGGAGGGGAAGGTCAAGGCCATGCAGGCCACCATCGCCGACCTCTCCGCCAGGATCTCCTGCGTCACCGCTGAGAACGCCGCGCTCAAGCACCAACTGGCCGGTGCCGGTGGCGCCCCACCCCCGCTACCGATGTACCCCGGATTGTACCCTATACCGCCACCGTGGGTCCACCCGGCATATGCGATGAGGGGCTCGCAGGTGCCGCTCATGCCGATACCCCGGCTTAAAACAAGGCAGCCTGCTCCATCCGAGGCAGAGCCACCAGCCAAGAAGGCTAAGAAGGCCAAGACGACCAAGAAGGTTGCAAGTGTTAGTCTCCTTGGGATGCTGTTCCTCATGATGCTTTGCGGGTGTCTGGTTCCTGCGGTGAATCGAATGTATGGTGGAGTTGGTTCTGGAGAAGGCGTTGTGCTTGGTCCATCACATCATCATCATGGGAGGATTCTGGCCGTTGACGTGCCTCGGAATAGTGTATCGGAAGGTATTGATTTCAGGCCGCAACAGAATGCAACAGAGACACTCCCAGCGTTGTTGTACATCCCGAGGAATGGGAAACACGTCAAGATCAATGGAAATCTCGTTATCAAGTCCGTTGTTGCCAGTGAGAAAGCTTCTTCGCGTGTACCTCATTATGATGGGAAGATTTCTGGTAACCAGGGAAATGAAGAGACTAGTTTGGCAATTCCTGGCCATGTGGGTCAATTGGATTCTGGAGAGGTCATGGAATCTGCTGAAAGAATAACAAATAAACTGATTGCTTTGCCTCCTGGAGATGGAAGCATATACAGGGAGGAGGATGAATTGCTGCCACAGTGGTTTAGTGAAGCAATGTCTGGTAAGATTGCTACAAAAAAGTTACATACTCCATTCTGTTTTGGCGTTAAAATAAAAGGCTTTTGTTTGTGCCACATCACATTGATGCTTGATATTGATACTGTGACATTTAGTGGTACGAACATAGCAATACCTAGCTGCTAGGCGTGTCTATTAAATAATTGTTCAATGTTTGCAAGTAACTTATAGCTAGCATAAGGATAACGATTCCTTGGAGATATCTTGAAGTGCTTTTTATTAGCGGATGATACCCTGCACATTGCCGTGGAATTGAAGATTTGATTTCTGAATATCGCATAGCATATAAATTCATTCCACAATATTCCATATGCGTGAAAGTTTTCACAAGAAAGGAAAATACAAAAATCTTGATATAAAAAGTTAAACATGCCACAATTAAATGCCATGAGATTATAACCCACTAGAACACACTAATGCATTTTGCAAGGCAGAGAGGCTCTCCATGTACAGATCAGACAGTTGCTAGTCGATCAAGCTAGCAAATCTAGCGGCTACAACAATTTTGATGATGTGGCTGTAAAAGATTAGCTATGAATGCTTTCCAGTGGGGTTTGTCTATATAAAGATATATCTTTCCCACTTAGATTCGAGTTGGTGGCCGTCTGTTCACTCTTTATTTCTTTATAAACAATTCTTGTCTCAGTCCAGACAACTAGGACCATGAAAACGAGGATAACATTAAGCTGCCGTCTCCTCTGCCAGTCCATATAAAGGAAAGCACCAGGGTGAATTAAGTTGAGATCAATTTGACGTATCACTAGGTAAAATATGATCCGTACCATAGAACGGTCATCTTAGTACTAGATTATTAAATTGATAAAATAATATTACTGGAAACAAAATATATTTGCATATATTACTTTCTTTTCAAATATTCTAGGCAATAGGTGCCCCTTTGGGGTTCAGTAGACAATTAAAAAATAGCTACCATTTGAAATGTGCACCATGAGACAATCATGGGCTAATATGACTAGGTCCAAAAGTTTATATTCGCTGTATTATTGCCTCATGTTATTGAAACAATTGCTAGTGCAGCATATTATGACATCTTGAATAATGTTTGTGTCGTCATGCATGTAAACATTATTAGTGCATGTGTCAAGAATTGGCATTTCTGGCTTATGGACTCATGCAGCATATGCATTTCACTTGTCCCTAAGAACTTCATTTCACCGTAATTGACCAACCCAGTGAAATATCCGTGGAACTTGATAGAGCATGCAATTGACTGCATTCATAGCATGATTTTCATTGGTTTGATGAAATCTTGCCCATTCTATGTATGCATTTGTGACACAGTGCCATATTTGTCTAAATTGTTTGAATTGACCATATTTGGTATGATATCTTTGTTGCCATTGTACAGTTATTATTATTGCATATATTTCTGCAAAAAATTACTTGTAGCTTGGCATTGGGGCATTTTCCTGTAGGGAAAGTATTTGCTACTCTCCTATTTTGGTTGCCTTTGTGCAGTTCATTTCAATTACTCTTGTCTAATTAACCGCAGTGGCTACAACAGGTAGCTTCTTCCTTTATTTAATATGTTGTTGTTTATTCTTGATTCGTTTGCAGGTCCTATGTTAAGCTCTGGAATGTGCACCGAAGTGTTCCAGTTTGATACATCTCCGACCTCGGCTGATCCAAATGACTTTGTTCCCGTCTATTCAAGTGCCATGTCCAACTCAACACATAACTTCACCGAAGACGCCCCATCTCAGAAGGTCAAGACCAGAAGGATCTTACACTCCATGGCCATTCCTCTACAAGGTTCGACATCCAACCACAGCGATCACCTTAAAGCACACCCGAGAACGAGAGCTTTGCAGGAAATAAGCCGGCCTCATCTGTGGTGGTGTCTGTCCTGGCCGACCCAAGGGAGGACGTTGACGGGAGGATCTCTCCGAAGTCACTGTCACGTATATTTGTTGTAGTACTTATTGACAGTGTAAAGTATGTCACTTACTCCTGCGTCCTGCCCTTCAAAAACCACAGCCCTCATCTGTGAGCTGGGTTCTCACCATAGTATGTGCTCAAGTTATACACCGATTAACAGGACATGGATTTTTCCAAGGAACTAATTGATGTACTGTGTATGTGGATAGAGTTGAAGTTAAAATCAGTTGACGGTTTATTGCAATACATGCGCTGCTTGTCTGCTTGAACTGTGTGCTAAGGTTGTCGTTCTTGCTGGCACTAGACAAAGGGTATACATGGTTTGGATCTCTGAACTACGAAATCCTGAGACTTGTAAACGACAGGAACTCTGATGTGTGAGGCTATCTGTGACATCTTTTTAGATTCTTACACTGTAGCACTGTTGTGCATCATGATTTGTTTAATAAGTTTACAAATTAGAATTGGTTGGGGATAATAAGGGAATTGTGGAGATTGGGTGATGAGGGGAATTATATCCAATCCCTCTATGAAAACTCTGGTAGTTTGTTACTCCTGGATGCCACGACTAGGCTGGACACAAAGCTCGAGGGTTCAGGCTCGGCTCGGTTCGAAGGTTGGACAAGCCAAGCATAAGCCTTCCGGCCAAGCTTGACAAGCCCACTCGGTGAAGCTGGAGGCTCGATGAAATTTAAAAATTTGACATGACCTTTGCTATAAATGCAATAATCCACAATTATAATCAACAATTGAGCATGAAAATATCCATAAACACAGTCTAACAAGTTTCACAAAGTACCAATTACATAAAGGTGGAATACATCACAAGACCAGAAGTACAAACACAAAATAGATGCACTTAGTTCAACAGATAGAATACAAGTCGTAGCTCAACCGAAAAGACAAGTCTTAACACAAAGTTCAACTACAAAAGGATCATCACTCCATCATTTCCTCTCCCCTCGACCATTGCTGTTGTCGCTTACCACTTTGTTGTAAGCAGCCATGTTGAATCTGCAGCACAAAAACAAAGTTCCAACAATGAAACACACAAAATAATCGTCATTTACTCTATTTTGCTCCAGTTTTGTTGATGTATAAATAGCTTCAGCAATAAAGTATAACAAAAAAGGAGCTTTACTCTATTTGCATCTAGTAGGTTGCTGTATAGAAAATTCCAGCAACTAAAGAGAGCAAAAAACACCCATGACCTCCTGGAAATGTTAAAAAAAAAACTGAAAGGGAACTTAGTTACGAATTTGTCGCCTCGGTAATCTCCTCCAGAAAAGTTGTGAGGAAACACAAGCTGTGTGAAGTGGTCGTCGGGCTCACCATCTCCAGTACAACGAGCTAGCTGTAGTAGAAATATTCTTGCTAATTAAGTCTGAGGATAAGGAGGGAAATTCTCGAGCCAGATCTCGGGAAATTCTCGAGCTAGCTGTAGTAGAAATATTCTTGCTAATTAAGTCTGAGGATAAGGAGGGAAATATTCTTGCATGCTCTTAAACTGGCAGTCTGGCACCACATTTTGAAATATACATTTTAGAAATAAACATACCCATAAACACAAACAACAATTGTAAGAGAATGTAATTACGCAATGCAAGATGCAGCCAGCCACCCTCTCGCAAGCTTGGAATCCCAAAACAGTATGGTATAGCTCAAAACAAAAGGTCAGAAAACTTCAGAACAACAGGGTTTGATAACATCCTAACAGCCATGTACGAGGGCTTTCACGCCTTTGAAATTGTCCTCGTACCATAAAACAATATGCTATACCTCCCGAAAATAATAAGAAAATCCCCAGAATGTCGAAAATATTAAGAAATAAGAAAAGCAATAAGTAAAGTTACTGGTCACCATGCATAACGGGAGTTGCATTTCACGATCTCCAAAATATATCGGATTTAGATTCATAGTTCACCCTGAAGAAATCGTGATCATGTTTGAGTTTCTTTTTTTTCTCCCATCAACAGCTGAGTACGAGCTAGCACAAAATAAATAAAAAGGCAGATCCAACAATTTTGAACAAAAAAAGGCAGATCCAAGTATTAGACTAGGAGAATAAATCTGCATCTTGGACTTTACAGTTAGTTTGTATGGTCCGCTCCTCGTACAATTCATTCTCAACTCTAAAACTGTAAGATCGCCCAAACTGACAGCAACCATCTCAAGCTGTGCTTCATCACTGAATTCATCCTTTTGTTGGGCGCAAGAATAAATAAAAGGCATGCAGTTCCAAGAATCCGCTGGTCTACGATTCTAGACAAGGAAAGACATATGCAGCCCCAGATCCTCATACAGTCCATGTACGTATTCGACCACTGACTACTGATAATCTCCCAGGCCCGTTCTTCACCTATACACACAGCCAATGTATGCCCAGATTCAGTCATCATTCCAGTACTATCTTACACCAAGTAGACATCCTTGTAAGCTGTATCATAAGGCCGCCCAGAATTGCTAAAAAGAATGGCTGGCAACTAAAGTGAATGGCAACTAAATTGCTGTTTACCTGTCAGCTGTTACAGGAAGTAATTTGAAACATACCTTCAGCTGGATGCGAAAACAAGGATTAAAAAGATGAAAGCATACTCTCCTAAGTCTAGCAGCATTATTAGAGATCACACACTCGAAATTGTCCATGCCAAAAGTCCTGTATAAGAGATTAGTCAAAAACAAGTATCACCTCCACAGGCTTAAATCCTTCACTTCATGCCAAAACAACTTCTACCTCAAACAAAAAGCCGCAGCTAGAAAAGGTTCACAACCTGCCTTCCATAAAACATCTTCATAGTTCTACTTGATAGCCACTAGAAAAGGTTGTACATGACAGTGGAAGGCACAAAGCAACAATGTATGACACAATGCACAGAGAAACGACTAGCTAGGGAACTTGCACAAATACGCTTACACCTGAAATTGCAGATCATCTAGTTCCCTATTTTCCCATCTGTTGGATCTTTCAGATTCAGCTGTAGGCACGACATGACGAAACAAAAGCAAGTCACACAGACTACCATCTACCTAGAGGATCCCATCCCATATATGCATAATAGTGTTACTTCCAGCCACACTACATCTTGTGGTACTTCCTCTTCTTGTACTTCTTCTGATTGGAGACAAGCTTGGCAACAAGCTCACTCAAAACAGAGGGATACGTCATACTTATTTGCTCCCAGCCATCAGTCGCCATTACTTTATCCAAACATTTGGGAGACTGGGCTTGGATAAACTTGAAGCATACCTCCTTCAATCTTTGGCAATGGTGCTGCTCAGCTAGAGCAAGAGTAGACGCCACCGAGTGCACATCTATGTGCTCGGACAAGTTCTCTTCACAAAAGAGCTTGAGCTGTTGGAGATCATATCTGTCTGCCGCTACAAACAAGTCCTTCAGCCACGTTATATACTGTACTTCTGCTTTGTGCCCTTCCATGGTGTTGTCAATGTCCATCCCAGGGACTGAATCTGTGTAGATGAATCTAAGCAAAGCCCTGAACACTTTTGCATCCATGTCTTTGATCTGTATGACACTTGACGTAGTGCCTTCCTTCATAGGGCCAAAGAGTTGTGCCATGAAGACCGTTGATCGGGCTGCAAGCACACACCGGTGTGCAGCGAACGTCTCACCACTGACCTCGAATGTCACATCAGCGCCCACCTTATTTTGGAGGAGATTGTCAAGATGCCGGCCTATTTCAGACATGGTGGAACTGACATCCTGGGTGTTGGGGTCTTTGCAAATCATGATGTCACACCGGATGATGAAACAATCACCATTCAGATGAGTTGATCGTTCAAGGGCATCTCTTTTTATAAACTTAGCACAGCCATGGTGAAGATCATGGTTGGAGAACCTACAGGTTTCAGTTGCACGAATGTGCATCGGCTTTTGATACTCAACCTGGTCGACGAAGCTAAACTGGTACTTCACCTTGACAGGAGGCTGGTCTTCTAGAAAACCGAGGCATAGAGAAATGTAGTCAGCACAGCTCGGATTGGAACCGTTAGGATAGTAGTCGATGAACCAACCATAGCCACCTACTTCAAAACATTCAGGGGATCTGATTGGGCGTCCATTGGGGTTCTCTTGTACAGTACACGAGTAGTCGCTGACCACAAGAAGGTGGTACCCGCTGTCCGTGTCGGCGTCGACGGCCAACGTGCTGCACTTATCTCCGCCGCTGACGACCAATACACCAGCGAGCGCCGACATGACGAACTCTGCAGTTCGAAACAAAATCGGGTCAGCATTCACATTCCGAGGTTCAGAGCTGGGTTGGATGAGCTGAGGTTGCAAACCTGGTCACCTCCCGCTGCTTGAACCCTCTCGCCGGGTCGGGCGTTGCTTCTCCCCTGAAACAGCCTGGGCATTTCGCCGAGAGTTAGGGCAGGGTTGTCAACAAGAATCCATGTCAATTTTGTTTGCACTAGCATAACTTGTGTGCTCTTGTAACAAGATTCTATCAACATTTGTCAATCGAACATCACATAACTTTGTTTATACAGCAGTACAATACTCCAAATCACCAGTGCTAATATAGCTCAGCGTCAGCTCACAGTGGAGATACATCGCAAAAAAAACACAAAACGGAAGGTGGGAAGCTCACCGGAGAGAGAGTGTAGGTGGCGGGCCTGGGGCTGGGGATAGCGGCGAGCTCGGCGGCTGGAGGGCGTGCTCCGGCGGGAGGAGGTGCTCGGGCTGGAGGTCCGGCGGCGAGCTCAGTGCAGCTCCCGCTTACTAACCCACGGTTGAACCGGCGGCCGGACGGGGACGAAACTCCGCTCGCCGCGGCGCCGTCGATTCGCCCGGAGACAGAGAGTGCGGCGGAGGCGGCTCGTCGGAGCTAGGGCTTTGGACTGTGACTTACCACGTTGGCTGGGCCTTTGAGGGCCCACGAGCCCATTTCTCACCACACTGCAATATTTGGGCCAGATGTATACATTTCAGAAAACGTTGACTTATCTATAGGTTTGTTGAACTAGAAGAAACCTAGGATAATCCCAGATTAAACACTTGCTGTAAACAAGGCCTTAGTGTTATTTGCACTTCTTCAAGTGTGTATGATATTAAGAAAACCCATGGAGCTTAAACTTAATGAGCAGAAAGTAACTTGTAGCGTGTTAAATTGATGTCGAGGGAGCACTAAACTTGTTAGTCTTCCATGGTTATCAGGAGAAATTAAGCTACTGGTTATCTTTATGATCCAGATATTCTTCGGCATGAGCTCGCTGCCTGGCCTGATTGGAACCATGGAGCTCTCTGATATCCATTTTCTCATCCATCTCGTCTCGGTGCTGGAGAAGCACAACGAACATGACATGACTTACAAGATGTTTTTGCATGTTTTACTAATTTTATTTCGAGATCAAAACTGAAATTGGTTTGATTTTGACTAAATTTTCTTGTAAATTTTAAGTAAGCTGCTTCTTCACCCCAGCCTCTTTCCTGTACGTATGTAGGTATGACACTTCTCTTGTTTAATTAAACCAGCGTTGCTTCCTTTTATCAAAAAAAAAAAAGTTGTGTAGGTGGAGAATGACGCCATTATTGCTTTGGCATTAAGAAAAGGTTATGTTCTAGTATCACCTGCCAAAATATATTTTTCGCTAATGTACCCAATGTTTTGTTTGTTGTCTGATTTGGGGGCTTTTGCTTTGTGTTATTCTATTTTGGTGCGAAGCAACCTGTCATAATTACCATTTTTGTAGCAATGGTTGTTGCCGCCAACTGCTTGCTTTGTAGAAAGGGTCTATCAAGAATGATTTTCTTCGGGTTATATTTTGGTGATACATGATAGATCATCATTCTCCAATCACCAGTCCGATATGTTTTTATAAATTCTAGGTTCAACAAATTGAAATTACTTTTGTATTATGCTATGGTTTATCGCGCTCTATTAACTTGTGATTCCAGTCCTTCACTGAAAGTAAAAAACATCAAAGATGAAATGCAACCTGAAGGACATTACACTTTTCTGCTCTGTGCCTGAATAAAGCAACCGACAACCGTTTTCTAGTATGTCATGGTGGTTATAGACCCCTAGACTTGTTGTGTTCGCTCTAGAACAATTCTATGTATCAACTCTACATGGAGATTCCTAACTGTAACCAGGTTTTACTTCTTTCGTTTCCTTGTTTGCCAGTGTCTCCTCTTTAGCTGCTGCGTTTTTCAAACTTACTGACTGCAACATCTTTTTCTTCCATCAGATAACGAGTTTGAGGAAGAGTTTCCATCGCCGATCCAAACGATTTCATGACGCTAATCTGTCCACTGTTGCTCCTACGCATCCATGCAAAGACTGCTCCGTGGCTTCCCTGATGTTGCTTGCTCTAGGACGTTTTGCTCACTCGTCTCCTCACTATATATAAAGACGCTAAACAGCCATTGTGGATGGCATTTAGTTTCGATTTGGACCCTTGAACTGATAATGTGCACTGCCACTACCCACCACAGCTTGTCCTTGATCTCACCTTTCTTACCGGCACAGAAATGGATGGTGATTGGGGTTCCACCACCTAATGTTGAGACCCTTGTGCCATGCAGATCTTGCCTTTTTCTTTTGCCGGTTGGTATGCACCAGGAACTGTATTATCGGTCTGTTAATAGGAGAAAAGGCAGGTTCTGGTTACAGTTCCTCCTGCCAATTGTTTATATGAATCTGATATGGTTTTGGATCCGCATTTTCTACATTTTGGTACCAGCACTAATATCTCATTTTCTGACGCCGAACTGAAGTAGATGTATCACACAATGCCGTTAGTACCAAAAAATTCAACAGTGCTTCCGTCGCGGATGCAAGATGTGTTTGTCAAACCATAAAAATCTAAATCCATATCCGATATGCAGTTATTCTCCTTACGGAAACCAAAAGACAAACCATGTTATGAATAATAGCTCAATTGACTATCCACAACAAGTTTTTTTTTTCGAGGATAACGGAGTTTGCCCTCCTTCCATATTTGAGGTGTCAAGTGGAACCCGCAGTATCCCGCTTCTAGTTCATTTTGAAATTTCGTTGGGAAATCAACAGCTTGTAGTTCACTTTGAGATGTTGCTGGGAAATCATTAAGGTGGATATTGTTGCAGCCATTTTATAAATAGTTGACTTTCAAGGGGACAAGTGTTAGTTCATTTTACATTTCTTTGATCAAGCTCTGCACATATATATTTGAGAATTAAGTGCTAGCTCAGTGGCAGAAGTTCAATTGTTGAACCCACCCAACCGTGTTCGAGTCCCACCAACGCTTATTCCGATGGGGTTTTATCCACGTTAATTCGTGGAGAGGTCTTATCCTATCGAACAACGAACAACTAAGGGAGAGACTTTCCCCCCTTAGTCATCATTATTGTTGTGGATGCATTGTTTCTTTACAAAAACAAAATCTGCCTTGGTGATTTCCCAGCAAAATCTTAGACTATTCTTATGGGATTTGTGTTTTTCTTAGCGACGAGTGGATTGAGTTCAAAATGTGAAGTTTTGGCGTGTTATATCTATATTATTTTGATCTTTTCATTGCATAGACCTTTTGGTAACGTTCGATTGGGATCACTAGATAATCCATCGTGTCCGGTGAGATAATTCCGAACGTTGCACGTTGCTTGTCAAACTGGCAAACCGTTTTTTCTTGTTAATTTGGAAGGTAAAGCAGCGGATGCAGCATCGGTGCTCAAGTCATAGTTTTTCAGAAAAAGTCCATTTTAAACTCTGAACTTGTAGAGGTCGGGTGATTTGAACCCTGAACTTCAAATCCCGGTCATTTGAACCCTAAACTTAGCAACCCCGGTCTAAATCGAACCTTGTACATGTTTGGTACACCGGGAATGCGACGATCCCGACTGGGATTGCGGACTCTCTCACTGACATGTGGGCCCCTACATGTAAGGAAGATACAAATCAAACCTGCTGCCGTTATGCTGCCATTCTTGGTGCAAGACGCATGCAGTGAGGGGGCGGTGGTGAATCCAAGTGTGTGGGATCAGTGTCAAATTCCTCTTGCTATTGTATCTTCTGCAAGAAAGATTACTCGACCTTGAAGCCAAGACGAGGATCTCTCTGCCAAGCGTCAGGCCCATCGTCGAACTGAAGACAGCGTACATGCGTTTTGAATTAGTAGTAGCATAGTTTTCCAGAGAGCGGAGTTTAGCTTCGTGTCTCGTGGTCTTGCACACTTTGCACGCATGAACCTGTACTCGGCGGCCGCCGGCGGGTATGACGTGTAGACAGGACACCATCATGCGTCGTAGATCAACTTAAGCTGGAGTATACTATGATGAATGCCCCAGCGGCGCGCGACGGCGCGGCTGTCGCCGGCAAGCCTGAGGTTATATATCGGAGGCGATGGGCAGTAAATTTGGGTAAGGAAATACCCACATGTCAGTGAGAGAGTCCGCAATCCCGGCCAGAATCATCGCATTCCCAGTTTATCAAACATGTCCAGGGTTCGATTTAAACCGGGATTGCTAAGTTCAGGCTTCAAACGACCGGAATTGTAAGTTCAGGGTTCAAATCGCCTAACCTCTACGAGTTTAGGGTTTAAAATGGACTTTTTCCTAGTTTTTCTAGGCAGACGGCTGTTAGTCAGATCTGCCACGCTTTTCTTGCCATTTGCACAAGCATTTGCCGGAGCAATTCCCAGCATCAAATGGAATCTTGGTTCGAATAGACCAGCCAGATCCACAAGTTTGTATTTCAAATTGAGAACTTGCCTGTGGCAAGATGGTTAGCAGGGTGGTTGTACTCCCAGTCCACCAGAGTTCAAACACCAGGTTTGACGTTGGTGTTTCTCATTTAGGCGGAATATTCTTTCAGTGGGAGGCGACGTTCCCGTCGACAGCGAGGCGCTTTCGGAGGTGCTCATAGGGGTAGGGTGTGCGTGTGTGCGTTTCATAGGGGTGACTGTATGCGCGTGTATGTGAGCGTCTGCGTTGTACTGTGTTTCTCAAAAAAAAAGTTTGTATTTCAAATTGAGGGTCCACCAAGACCAGGTCCAGCTCATCCCCTTCTCTCTCTCCTCTTTTACTCCGTCTGCACTTTGAGTTTCGAAGTAGGCCCCTTGCTTGTCACCCAATCCTTCCGCCTAATAACTTAGACTAGTCATAGTGGAGAGTAACTTCAAGTAGTAACATACACATATTACTAGACTATGTTACTACCCTCATAGTGCAAAGTAACATAGAGGAGGTGTCATAGATTGTCTCATTTATTACTCTATAGACTCATTTTCTCTTGAAAAGTGTGATGTTACTAGTGTTACAAGTAACTAGCTAAGTTACTCTATTTGTATTTCTCCTCATTAATTACATGCCACTTAGGATTTTTTGCTTAGGTGGCATCTATGTTACTAGTGAAGTTACTCCCACTATGAGTAGTCTTATTCATCCGCATATTTGCTGTCAGAAATAAATCCGTCCGCGTGTTCCAAACCTTTTTCGATTCGATAATTAAATTCCAATCTCGTTCTTTCTAGATTATCTCCCTCTCATTCTCATGAACCAAACTCATTCCCACTCCGTCACCTCCCATTTTTTTTTATAAACCAAAAAATTACAAGGAAGAGAGAGAGAGAAATAGAGGAAACTGTCGGTTCTTGGCTGACGAACCAGGTGAGGGTTGTTCATGTGACCCTTTCGTCAGGATCTCGGCTGCTCCTTTAGCTGGTGAGGTCTTTAGCTAAATCTCACCTTGGTTTTCTTCCCTTCCACCTCCTCTTTCGTTCGGTGGGATTCTCCGCCAATCTTCCGGAGCTCAAATCCGACCTGGGGGTTTCTTGATTTCCTGGCGCCCTCAACAGTCTCGGTGAGCGAGTCAGCATTTCGTGGAGCGCTCGTCTCCGCCTCCTGCTTTCTCGCCATTTCTCGCCGCTGCTAAGTCCTGTTCCAGGGTTTCTCTCCTCCCTGCCTCCTAGGGTTCTCCTGGTCTCCTTGTCCCGTCGAATCGCGGTCTGGCGAGTTTGTGAAGCGTCGCTTTAGGCGAGTTCTTGATTTTGGACTGTACTTTTTGTGGGGGTTGCTGTCTGACTGCAGGATTTCTGTAATTAACAGTTCTACACATGGCGGCTCGGTGATACTCATTTTTTTTTAGATAAAGGCTCGGTGATACTCATGAGCACCCAAAATGTCAGTTTGCTTTAGGCAAGTAGCAGGACCAGGAATCGGCACTAGATTCTTCTGTTACAACTTGCAAGCTTGCAGAAAATGGTACAAGTGCTGCTTCTGAATCTGGTATCGTTTATTGTTAGTAACAACATCTGATCCTAAATTTGGTACTTGCAGCACCCATACTCGCTTAAGAGTTCCAAGGGGGCGCCGTTACCGCCGCGGTCGACTCTCGTGTTCCTCATCGCAATGGTTGGTCTCTATGTATGCTACCTATCCTTCAACCAGATTAGGCTAGAGAGCAAAGGCGAGGAGAGTAGTGCAGAAGAGGAGACAGGACATGTTTGCACAATGCCTTATGTGCCGCATGAGGAGCTGCCATATGTGCACTTCCCAAAACCAGAGGGTTATAAAAGGTCAATTTTTTCTTAATATGGATAAACTCTTTATTGGCATCCCCTTATTGTGTATGTGGATTTTCTGACACATTTTGCGTCATTCTACTTCTGTCTGTAGGGCGGAATGCTCATGTACTCCTGTTAGATTTTTTGTGATTGTGTCGATGCAAAGATCAGGGAGTGGATGGTTTGAGACCTTGCTAAATAGCCACCCTAACATCAGCTCAAATGGAGAAATATTTAACAGAATAGATAGAAGAGAAAATATATCAACTATCGTACAGACACTCGACAAGCTGTATAACTTGGACTGGTTCACAAGTGCAGCAAAGAATGAGTGCACGGCTGCATTTGGATTCAAGTGGATGCTAAATCAGGTATTTTAACCGCACCTTTGTGTAAGGTTCAGATTTTCTTTCGTGTCTGGCTTCTTTGTTACCCTGATTTCAGAAATTGTGCACTTTTGAAGCTTAGCCTTGCCATAGTTACTTATATTGCACTCTATCTAGTTCACATGGATGAAAATTTGGAGAAAAGACTGGTCTTGTGAGATCAGGGTTGCTTGCCCAGGGTTCGGATTCTCTTAAAACTGCAGTTAGAATTTTGAAGTGTTTCACAGCATAATATGCATGTAGTTCTCAGGTCTCAATGCTATGTCCTGTCATGTTAACGACAGTTAACTTTTCTAACCCAAAGTGGTCAGCAAAGATTATTGATTTTGATGTTTGTATTGTGCAGTGTACCATTAGCATTGGCAAATTTATGCCTACAGGTAACAAAATGCAAAAAATATGTATGTCATTAACTGCCATCATTGTGTTTTCCAGGGGTTTATGGACCATCATGATAATATACTTAGTTATTTGAACAAGAACGGTGTCTCCGTGATATTTCTATTCAGGAGAAATACACTGCGCAGGATTATCTCTGTGTTGGCCAACAACTACGACAGAGATGCAAAGCAGTTGAATGGAACCCACAAATCTCATGTTCACTCGGAAGAAGAGGTATTTTACATGAACAGACAAGTCCAGTAAATTTACTCTGTCCCCTTATATTTTACATTGTATTATACTCTTCCCATTTTGTGAAATATGGCTGTAATACGCATATCCAATGTTGGGAGAAACCATAATCTCTTTCATATAAAGAACGGGACCGTTGCTTTCTTTCTTGGGCTCTGAAATTCTGCAGCTTAACTACTACTGTGCTTATATGGGGCTCTGAAATGCTACTGCTAACATTGAAATGTGTACTTTGGTGCACTTTCTTTGTCTTTTTGAACAACCATCTTAACTGCCTTCTGACTAGCAACGTGTTGGTCATATTAACTAGTGATTTCTTCTGATCAATATATTTGTTGTGGCTAGGCTGAGATACTAGCGAAATTCAAACCAGAACTGGACGTGTCAACTCTGATCTCAAACATCAGAGACGTCGAGAAGTACATGGGAGATTGCTTGGACCGCTTCAACACAACGCGGCGCATGGTCCTCTACTACGAGGATATAGTCAGCAACAGAAATGTAATGAACACATCTGAGTGACCTACTGAGAGTATCAAGAACGTTGCAGGCTACTTATAATATCATCTCCATGTGTGCAGGCATTATACCAGGTGCTAAAGTTCCTCGGCGTTCCAGTGAGAACATTGGTCAGCAGGCAGGTGAAGATTCATAAGCGCCCGCTGCCAGACCTTGTCAGGAGCTGGGAGGAGGTGAACAGCAAACTCAACGGGACAGAGTACGCGCGCTTTCTCGACGGTGCAGATTATGTAGAGTGACGCATTCTGAGATCTGATGTCAGCTGCCATAGCGGTCTGTAGTTTCCACAGGATTGATTATTTTGTACAAATGAGGTACTGAAAAAATGCATGAGGATGAGAGATCGAGATGGAATTAGTAGGGCAAACTGTACAGTTTTTACTGCTAGTTTTTTTGTTCATTTCTTTTCTGCTTTGAACGAATGAATCTGCAAGCTACTTCGATGTAGCTCGCTATTTGGATTCAAATTAAAGGAATGCATATTAAAGACAAATGAGTATATTTCTCAGTACAGTAGAATGTCCAACCGGTAAGCATATACTGCCGGCCCCAATGTTTATTCTTGGAACCAACAAAATTTCATTGAAAATGATGGACATGCGTCCCAAGAATTCTAGTGTACACACAAAAAACGTTGTGGATCAACAACGGATCAACTCCTGTAAAATTCTTGTACAAGACGAGCAAACGCCAAGAGGAACATGTTTACACGTAACAACTACAACATCATTAAGCTCAGCGTCAGGTACTGGTGTGCCTGGGTACTATCTTAACAACGAGACCTTATTGACGCCTTCGCTTAATTCTCTCAAGAGCGCCAAGTTGCTGCTCGTTCTCTTGAGCAGAAGAAGAGCTTTCCTCCCTATCCTCTGCAGCTCTCTTGCCAAGCTCTCCAAACACGGCCTCAGGAACAGGCTTCGCCTCAACGTCGACAGCATCCTCCTCGTCACTCTCTTCATCGGGCAGCTCGATGTCCTCATTGTTAGCAGCTGCCTGTTGCGAGCTGCTCTCGGGCCGAGCCTCTGCTCCAGCACTAACAAAGTTCATCATTCTGTTTGCGGGAGTTGTACTGGTGCTTGGAGCTGCTGCTGGTGCCATGGATGGTCCAGAAGCTAGCTGCCTTTCCAAGGCCGCCATCTCGTCCTGTGGGACGCCAGCACGCGTCAGAGTGTCAACCGCCTCATCCATGGTTAGCCTCTGGTCCCTTTGCATCAAGTACTCCGGCAGGATGAAATGAGTCTGCACATGGCACATAAATACATGATCAGTTAGTTTACATTATAAGGATGCTTGTTGATGCCCAAACTGTCTACAGAGTTGATCCATGTGACATACCTGACTGCGGCTAGCTGCCACTGTACGTTTGATGCGAAGCATCTCCCTGAACGTATCTTCATTACCATGTTGGATCTCGAAGTCGTTCCATTTTTTCCAAAACTCTGGATGAGAGTTTGGATCAGCATAGTTGGAGGCGTGAATATAAATAGCCCGCGAACGGTCGATTTCTCCAAGATTTCTTTCAAGTTCCGCAAACTTCATGCACATTGTAATAACATCTCTATCTGGAAGGCCAGATTCTATAGCTTGCTGCAAAGATGTCCAGAAGCACATCGGGAATAAAGTTAGTACAATGTATTACGATTTGTCAATATGTCAATATTGAAATCTAGAGTGTGAATTGCACAGAGAAAATGACTACAGGACTACTTTATACCCCCCAAATCGTTCATTAGAGCCAACATAGAAGGTTCATGCATTATTATTAACTAACGCAAATCTATGAGCTACAGCTTTGTCGAGAGAATGCCCACAAATAATAGAGAGAAAACACTTCTGTGCGCTGGAGCCCAAGCAGCTGCCCAGGCTCCCTGGGCAGTGGCCTCGCCACTGGCAAGAAACATAATTAAGAAGCTTGGATCACTATTATAAGTATACTAATTTTGTTGTGGACGCTAGTAAGATGGATGCGGCTGGCCGGACAACAAGAAGACCGGGATGGTCGTATTGGGTCAGGAGACCTTTTGGAAAGTACAGGATTAGAAAAGAGTCCAATTGTATTAGGAAAGGTTTAGATCTAATCGTATTAGGAGAGGTCAAGGTCTGAACATCCATTATATAAGGATGACATGTATCCACGTTTTAGATAGGCAAAAACAATCAATCTAATCTCTCCCTGGTTATTCTCTCTTCTCAACCTATGTCTACCCAATCCCTCGCAGCCATGCGGTCTGGCTATCTTCTGCACTGTAGTTATCCCGTTATGGATCTAAGTCCACAACAAATTTTGCTAAATACCAGTGTCTCAAAGTTGGATCTCGAAACAGGGACTTAATAGTGCCAATCCAGAAGCAACACTATAAAGCACGAATGGAAAAGGAGAAGATAAGCAAAGATGATAAGCTTACCTCGTATATTTGTCTGGTTCTTGGAACACCGAAAAGTTCGGCAGCACGTGCTATGTATATTTCATACATACTCATCTTTTGACTGTTAGGAACAGCTCTTACAGCTTCGTCATATACATTCATTGCACGTTTGCGAGGCCATAATCTTCCTCCAGCTTAGCATATTGCAAATATAAGGCCTTCTTTTCGTCCGGCGGAGCCTGATCCAAAGAAGCAAAATGTAAGTAACAAGACAATATATGGAACATGATATTTTAGATGAGCCATGCAGGAAAATAAACAGGTAAGAATCACCTAGGTGTATGTCTAAGTAGACAAGAAGTGTACATATAATCACATAACAAAAAACGGCAACACAAGGTTCTGTTCTGAGACAAAACAGGAAGGCAACAAGTGCAAATGTTAATAGTAAAATCCAAGCAACAATGCTAAAATCACATCACTGATCAAGAACTATTATGACCTGATCTTAAGAAGCAAAGCAAAGACAAAATTTGTGATTAGATGACCAGTGATTATTAGAAGCATAATTTGACAAATGTAAGTTGGTAACAGCTTTAATTACACGCAGTTCAAGTAGACTGAAGACAAAATTCAAGAAGGGCAAGAGTTCTATTAACCTTTTCGACAGCTTCAGTGAACAGTTCTCTTGCCCGCTCTAGCTTGCTTCGCTGGTACCTCTTTACGAACTTTGTGAGGTAGGTCACCCAAATATCCTTAACATGGGGATACTTGAATATTTTTACACCTCTTTCAAACACTTTAAATGCATCTTCAAAATACTTGTTCTCCTGCAGAGGAAGAAACAGTAAACAACCATTGTATATCCATGTAGTAAAGTCTATTTTAAATATAAAATGTGTACTTGGAACAAAGATCCTACCTCAAGAAGAAATGCATAATTAAGAATTATTTGAGGAGTGGCAATTCTTAAATCTAATATTCTCTCGTAAACAGCACGGGTTGTTTCCAACGATCCAAGGCTCTCCTCCAGATCAACATAGATACTCCATAGTTTCAGAGATTTGTGTAATCTCAGCTGGACCGGCTCGTCTCCCTCAGCAGCAGCTGACAATGCAAATCGTTAGCAAAAACGTCTTCAAATACAAAAAAATCAACACAGCTGAAGAAAATAAATTTTACCTCGCCTCTTCACCTCGACAGAGGGCTCTGCCGTTGCTAACCTCATCAGCTCAATTGCCTTGTCGAAATTATTGTTGCGGAGTTCCATCTCCGCCCATTCACACCAAACTGTAGCCAAGTGGTCCACTACCTTATAGTTCACTTGTGTAGCCTTTTTAAAGATATCTTCAGCACTATCCAAACGCTTATGTTTCTCATACATCTTTGCAAATGCCACCCATAGAGTATGGGGTTTCCCAACTGCCTTCATTGGATCCACAGTTTTCACAGCCTCAACATATGTTGCTACCTGCCTCGCAGGGTCCTTTTCAAAAAGTTTCACCCTCCTGCACATATTATTGCACTGTTAGCACATTCCATCAAGTTCCAACACATAAAATGCATTTTATTTTAGGTGTGAAATTAAAAAGAAACTACACAGTAATTTCACATTGCACAGCATCAACAATTATCTTCAATTTAGATTTGCAACTCGCTACACACTATAGAATCAGAAACTTGTCCTTCAGAAGAAGTGATCAATATTCATTTTTAGCGGCTTAATGTAAGCCAGCAGACTAATAGATAAATGGACGTGCTATATAATCTCACCTGTGCCACTCCTCCACATTATGTGGATTCTGTCTCAACAGAACACTGCTAAGGAGCTCTGGTCGGCGATCCAATAGCCGCTCAAACCTTGCCAGCCTCAAATCAGTATCGTCTTCATCATTCAACCAACACCCTGCAGAAATTTCTTGGATAGCTTCTCCATCCCACTCTTCCTGCCCCCTTCCTCATCCTCGTCGCTCCCCTCACCCCCTTCCTCTTCAGCTGCCTCCAGCTTTGCTGCAAGCATACTCTGCTCAAACTGTGTATACGCCTCAAACACCACGCTGAACTCCTGCACTGTCATCACTGAAGCAACCCCCTCCTCGAAGACGTCTCGTGCCTTCTCATAGAGGGTCCTCCTGACATAGTAATCAGCCAGCGAGGTCCAGAGCTTGCCAACCTCGTCGGTGAACTTGCGTATCCCACCCCGCAGTATGGCATCCACCTTGAGCCCAGCGACCTCGTCGGCGTGCTTGGTAAGGATGTCGCAAGCTCGAGCCAGAGCTGGTGTCTGGTCTTCCCCTTGACGGAGCGGAAGCCATCGTCGTTGAGCACGGAGGCGAGGCGGTCAGCGGCCTCCTGCCAGCGTTTGGAGGAGACAAGGAACTCGATGAAGTCCTCGGCATGGGAGGGGTCGAACTGGAGGTAGCGGCGGAAGACGCGGAGCGAGGTCTCGACAGGGCAGGCCTGGAGCGAGGCGAGGCGCAGGTAGAGCGGCCAGATGCGGTCGTGCTGCGTGACGGCAGGGCGCGGAGGGCGCGGTCGAAGGAGCGGCGGCCGCGCGTGAGCAGGCGCTGGTCGAGCAGCGAGGTGAGGTAGAGGACCCAGACGCGCGGCATCTTGTGCATGGTGGCGAGCGCCGCTCGAAGGTGTTGTTGAGGGAGGAGTAGGCCGTGGGAGATGGGGTGCGGGCGCGCGTGGTCGAGGCGCTCGCGGAGGTAGGCGTACCAGAGCTTGTAGCTGCCCGGGAGCGCCTTGAGCGCGCGCTCGTAGATGACGGCGCGCTTGGCGAAGGGCGCGGCGGCGCGGGCGACGAGGTAGCGCCACCAGCCCTTGAGCTTGAACGGCTCCCGCAGGATCTCCTCCTCGTAGGGCAGGTCGTCCTCCGTCGGGTACAGGTCCGGCGAGATCCCGGCGAACGGGAGGGAGGCGGCGGGGGGGAGGACTTCACCGCCGGCGCCACCGCCACCGGACCCGCGGCCGCCGACGGCATCGTCGCGGCGAGTCGGGGTTCGCTAGGGTTTGGGATTTGGGACGGAGCGGAGGAGGATTGGAACGGAAGTGGCGACGATGGCCAGGAGCGGGATGCGTGCGTGTACCAGGCCGGGCGGGCTCGGTTGTCTTCTTGTCGTTCCGGGCCAGTTGAATTTTGCGTCGGTGATCCAAAGCAGCGGGTTGGGCTTTCTATTCCAGTGGGCCGAGCCACTGAAGGCGCGAAGGAGTTTTCTTAGCAGCGTCGACCTTCAACCCTGGGCATTCACGGTTGTTGACTGAACCCAACTCCCTGTGTGCTCGCGTTCTCAAGGCTCGATATTGCACCAAATGGTGTTTTGTTTAGAGAGATCAAAGCTCTAGCTAGTTTAATTTTTTCTGTTTTTTCAATCACGTTCTGCCCACGGGCTTGTAATAAGGTGGTTGACGCTTTAGCGAGTTTTGGTGCGAAGATGGACTCGGATCCCCGAGCCGTATGGTCGGGCCGAGTTCCTACCTTTGCACTATTTCTGGTTGCCGGTGATTCTGCTGAGCAGTTTGGTTAATATAAATTTATTTCCATGTCAAAAAAGAGGTTCGATATTTTCCTGGTTGTGATTTCTGGGAGGCTCCAAGTCCAAGATCAGCTTCATATTGGAGGAGTATTCTGTTTGGTAAAAAAACTACTGGAGGATGGTATCAAATGGGGCATTGGAGATGGAAAGAGAACAAAAATCTTGAGGGACAATTGGATTTCAGGTTGTCCCCCCTATATGATTCGTCTTCGGAGGGATGCTAATATCCCGGCTGATCAGACGGTTGATTCTCTTTTAGCTGCTGATCCTCGAAGCTGGGGCCATGACGTTGTTCATGCTTTCTCTGAGGAGGCGACGCTCGGCAGATTTTACTAGTCCCTATTAGCCACCATGGCGGCGAAGACTTCATCTCCTGGCCGCATACACGCTTTGGAGGATATTCCGTCTGCTCTGCCTACAACATGGCTCGGTCGGCTAAGTTTCATGCTGACAGGAGCCGAGTCAATTCTGGTTCTTCATCTGGCCTGCAGGACGAGGCGAGGATTTGGAAAAAGCTTTGGGCTACTAAGAGCATCTCCAACAGCAGCGCTAAAAACGCCGCGCGCCCAAGAAACCGCCGATATGGCGCGCGCGCACCCGAAACGGTGTCTCCAGCAGCCGCGCTAAAACTCCGCGTGCGGTAAAAAGGGGCCAGCGCGCTGGCCCAAGCGGTACTCGCTGCGCTGAATTTGGGGCGGCAGCTCCAGCGCGCGCGGTCGAAAAGATATTCGCGCGAATTGACCAACCGCCGCCGGATCTGAATCCTCCACCCGCGCACGCCTCCGTCCGCATCTTTCCCCATCCTCGCCGGCGACCATGGCGCGCGAATAGACCAGCCGTCGGCGCTTCCGCCGCTCGTCCCCTGCGCGTCGCCGGCTGTACCGCTGGGCAGGTCGATTTTGCCCGCAGCGCCACCGACGCCACTCTGGTTCCGCCGCTTCCGCCTCTACTCCGCAGCGCGCAGTCGCCACTCCTTGGTCCAGCTCCTTCCTCGCCACCAGCCAGCGCGCAGTTCCTCCGACGAACAGCGCTTGGCGGTCGTCGAACCTCCGCGCGCGCAAGGTGTTTGACAAAATACTTGCAAGGTATGTTTGTTGTTTTCTCTAAATTTTTAGTTTGTAGATAGTTTAAATAACTAGTTTGTAGGTAAATAACTAGTACAAATTCATGTTTGTAGATGAGTTCGTCTAGTGATGATTCATGTTTGTCCTCCGATGAAGAATTTGATGAAGAATTTGATATGCAAGAGGAGGAAGAATTGGCTATGATCCTTGCTATCCGTGCTAGGAAACGACCAAAGCACGGTGGTTCAGTGATGGGTCGCCTAAAATTGTGGAGGGAAAGGATGGGTGCTCATGATAGATTGATGAGGAACTATTTTATCGAGCATCCTACATACCTCGAGTCTTATTTTCGGCGTCGGTTTCGGATGCGCATTGACTTGTTCAAGAAAATTGTAGAGGAACTGAGTAAACATGATCGGTTTTTCCAGCAAAGGAGGAACGCCGCCGGTGAACTTGGGCATAGAACCTTTCAAAAGGTGACCGCCGCCTTGCGTATGTTGGCATACGGTATTCCCGCGGATCTAGTGGATGATCACTTGGCGATGGGCGAGAGTCAAGCCATCATGTGTGTCAAGCGCTTTGCAGTTGGCATTGTGCAAGTGTTTGGTAAGGAATACTTGAGAGCTCCCAACGCAGCGGACACGGCTAGGCTTTTGGAGTTCAATGCTGCTCGAGGGTTTCCAGGTATGCTTGGATCAATTGATTGCATGCATTGGAGTTGGAAGAATTGTCCTGCAGCATGGCATGGACAATTTCAGGGCCATAAGAAGGATTCCACCATAATTCTTGAAGCGGTGGCCGATCATGAGACTTGGATTTGGCATGCTTTTTTCGGAATGCCCGGAGCTCTCAATGATATTAATGTTCTTCATCGGTCACCACTCATGAATAAGATTGCAAAAGGAAAAACTTGTCCGGTGGAGTTTGTAGCAAATGGCCATACATACAACTATGGCTACTATCTTGCGGACGGCATCTACCCAAAGTGGCAAACATTTGTGAAACCGGTTAAGAGACCGGTAGGTAAAAAAATGCTTGACTTTCACAATGCTCAAGCGGCGGCTAGGAAAGATGTGGAGAGAGCATTTGAGATTTTGCAAGCCCAATTTGCTATTGTTAGAGGACCGGCTAGATTTTGGGATCAAGATATGCTTTGGTACATCATGAACGCATGTGTGATCATGCATAACATGATCATCGAGGATGAGCGCGGACAAGATTTGGACTACACTCATTATGAGTTAATGGGTGTTCCCGTGCAACCGCGGAGGAGGGTTGAGAGGGTGGCACGCTTTGTTGCATCCTACCATGCCATTCGACGTAATGACGCACATGATGAGCTTCAAAAGGATCTTATCGAGGAGTGGTGGACATGGAATGGACAACATTGAGTTGAATTTGTGTGTTTGTTTCATTTGTTGTGTTGTGTAATGAACTATTTGTTCTATGGTTCCGGAACAACTATTTATTTGTGTTGTAATAAATAATTAAACTATTTATTGTTGATTTATTTCGTGTCGGTTTGATTTGGTTTGTTTGCATGTTTGGTGTGAATGTTGTTTGCGCTGGGCGCGCGCGGTAGAATTTTTAGCGCCTCTGCTGGAGCTAAAATTTTGCAGCCACGCCGCGCTAAACTATAGCGCTTCTGCTAAAGCAAAACAGGCGCCGCGCGCAAAATCGCAATTCTGGCGCCGCAAAAAAAATATAGCGCGCCGGCGCGTAGCGCTGCTGTTGGAGATGCTCTAAGGTGCCGGTCAAGATGAAGATTACCATGTGGCGTTTCGCCCATGATTGTTTGCCGAGTGGAATGCAACTTCACCACCGAGGGGTGTTATACTAGATAAGCATTTTTTTTAACATACATCTTAGCTTTGTACGAAAGAAGCTTCCATCTCTGCCCCCTACTTTCTTGATAACCTTTTCTATAACCGGTCGGAGATCTCCAATCCAAAGTTTTGTATAATGCAAAGGTGCTTCTAGATACTTCCAAGGAGAACAAGCCAACTTGCAACACAAAGATTAAGCATATATATGTGCTTCATCTTCTGAACATTAATAGGGACTAGGTCAGATTTATGAAAGTTGATCCTCATGTCTAACATCTGCTCAAAGCATGACAAAAGCAATTTTAAGTTCATCACAAAGTCAATGTTCTTCTCCATGAAGAGCGAGCTATGATGTAGTATATTGATGATACTTGGGGAACAAAACGATCTAGCGCCTCCGCCCACAAAGCCGGTGTGCCCCTGTTGCGAGAGTATCACTGGTCTATCACAAGTCAGAGGCAAACATCACAAATTCACAACCGGAAAGTCCATTTGGAGCAAGGGCTCCATGGTGCCCTTATTTGTATTTTTTCTAAATCGACATTTTAATGTTTCTGATTTTTGTTTTTGAAAAAACCATAGATGTTAACAATAATATATTATACGGTTCTATAAATTTTCAACCTGAAATAGTCTGTATTCCGGCCTACACGAAAACGAAAACTCTGACAAAACTGATTTTTTTAAATTCACTGTTCATATCTTAGATTCAGAAATTTGTTACGTTTACACAGTCCAAACTACACAATATTTTACACTAAAATTTTGCACACCGGTAGAAATAATCATTGTCGACGTCCAGAACTGTTTTCACGTGGAAACTTGAAAACGTCATTTCGATTTTGTTTAAACGAGCACCCTGGAGCTCATCCTCCAAATCACCTCACTTAATTCAGAAGCCCCAATCGTGAACTTAAGAGTTCTAAATGTGCATAAATGATACTACACGTAAACATTTCTAGTTGAACCAACATTAAACTAAGCAAAAAAAGACTGTACATTAATGGTAGCTGCATGATACCTATCATACACTTGTAAGTACTCTCCAAAACGCCTGTTCCCTCAAGTACACGACACTATGTCCAGCACCACGCAGGCGAACCGCGACGAGCAGAGGCCGATCGGCTTACCTTGCACTGGCTTGTCCAAACAGGGACTTGACAACCACCGAATGCAAGAGTGTACCAGTCAAATCGCTCGCTAAATGCAGCTTAAATAGCGCCGCGCGCCATTGCCGTACCTACCTAGAGCGATGAGGCCATGGCTGGCATTGATCATGGTGGCGCTGTACGTGCCGCCGGCGTCGGGCGATACCGCGTCCTACATTGTGCACATGGACAAGTTGGCCATGCCGACGGTGTTCTCGAGCCACCTGAGCTGGTACGAGTCCACACTCGCCGCCGCCGCCCCGGGGGCAGACATGTTCTACGTCTACGACCACGCGATGCACGGCTTCGCGGCGCGGCTCCCCGAGGAGGAGCTCGAGACGCTCCGGCGCTCCTCGGGATTCGTGTCGTGCTACCGCGACGACGCGAGGGTGGTGCGTGGCACACGCCCGAGTTCCTCGGCGTCAGCGCGGCGGGCGGCCTGCCTGTGGGAGGCGTCCCATTACGGCGAGGACGTCATCGTCGGCGTGGTGGACACGGGCGTGTGGCCCGAGAGCGCGAGCTTCCGGGACGACGGGCCCTCGCCGGTTCCGGCACGGTGGAAGGGCTTCTGCGAGTCCGGCACGGCGTTCGACGCTGCCAAGGCGTGCAACCGGAAGCTCATCGGCGCGCGGAAGTTCAACACGGGCGTATTCGCCAACTCCAACGTGACCATCGCCGTCGACTCTCCGCGAGACACGGACGGCCACGGCACGCACACGCATGGGCGGAACCAGGAATACAACATAGAGGGGGCCAATTGCACACTAGACATCTTGGAGGGGCCATATAGGTAAATTTAGGGGTCAAATCTAGAAATTTACAAAGGGGTTTCAGAAAAAATTTCCACCATGGGGGGAGCCATGGCCCCTGCTCGCACCCCCCTGGTTCCGCCAGTGCGCACACGTCGTCCACGGCGGCCGGCTCGCCCGTCACGGGCGCGTCCTTTTTCGGCTACGCGCGGGGCACCGCGCGCGGCATGGCGCCACTAGCCAGGGTGGCGGTGTACAAGGCCCTGTGGGACGAAGGGACCTACGATTCCGACATACTCGCGGCCATAGACCAAGCGATCGCAGACGGCGTCGACGTGCTCTCCCTCTCCATTGGCCATAACGGCAGGGCGTTGTACGAAGGCCCCATCGCCATTGGCGCGTTCGCGGCGATGCAGCGCGGCGTGTTCGTGTCGACCTCGGCCGGAAACGACGTACCGGACTCCGGGTACCGCCACAATGGCGCGCCATGGGTGCTCACCGTCGCGGCAGGCACGGTGGACCGGAAGTTCTCCGGCGGCGTCAGGCTCGGCGACGGCACGACACTGATGGGCGAATCGCTCTACCCAGGAATGCCCAGCAGCATCGGAAACGCCGGGATCGTGTTCCTCGGCACGTGCGACGACGAAACGGAGCTCTCGATGTACCGCAACAAGATCGTGCTCTGCAACACCCCGGACACGGACTCCCTCGGCTTTGCGATATCGGCGGCGCAGGCCGCGAAGGTGTACGCCGCGCTGTTCCTGGCGGACGACTACTTGTGGGAGATCTACGAGGAGTTCCAGTTCCCGGGCGTGATCCTGAGCCAGCAGGACGCCCCCGCGCTGATGTACTACATGCAGACTAGCCGCGCGCCCAAGGCGTCGATCAAGTTTGAGGTGACCTTCGTGGAGGACACGAAGCCCGCGCCGCTTGTGGCGTCCTACTCGTCGCGTGGCCCGTCGAGGAGCTGCCCGACGGTGGTGAAGCCGGACCTTATGGCGCCTGGCTCGCTCATCCTCGCCTCGTGGGCGGAGAACGTGAGCGTCACGAGCGTCGGGTCGGAGTCGCTCTTTGGCAAGTTCAACATCATCTCGGGCACGTCCATGTCGTGCCCGCAAGCGTCAGGGGTCGCCGCGCTGCTCAAGGCCGTGCACCCGGAGTGGAGCCCCGCGGCGGTACGGTCGGCGATGATGACCACGGCTAGCTCGACGGACAGCACCTTTGCTCCGATCAAGGACAAGGCCAACAGCGGCCGCACAGAGGCCACGCCGCTCGACATGGGGTCCGGCCACATCGACCCGAATAGCGCCCTGGACCCGGGCCTGGTCTACGACGCCGGACCGGAGGACTACGTCAAGCTCATGTGCGCCATGAACTTCACGACGGCGCAGATCATGACGGTGGCGCGGTCGCCCGTGGACTGCGCTGGCGCGTCGCTCGACCTCAACTACCCGTCGTTCATCGTGTTCTTCAACCCGAGTGGGGAGAGGACGTTCACCAGGGAGGTGACCAACGTGGGGGACGGGCCGGCGAGGTACATCCCCGTGCTGGAGGGCCTGAACGGTCTGAAGGTTCGCGTCGTGCCCCACGAGCTGGTGTTCGGCGGGAAGCACGATAAGCAGAGGTACACGGTCGTGATTCGAGGGGCGGACTTGATCCCCGACGTAGTACTGCATGGGTCGTTGACGTGGGTGGAATACGCCGGCAGACACAGGGTGAGGAGCCCGATCGTGGCAACAACGCCGATTCGACATGCCTAAAGTTTAAGGGAATGATGAGAATAACTTAATTCTCATTGACATGACATTATTAATTCTCGATTGCAAGTTAAGTTGCAACTCATAATTAGGATAATCACGAAGCAAATCGAATGGTCTGGAGGAGTTGTAAGTCCACTTACAACTACTTGCAAGTGAGAATTGATGACATATGAGAGAATTAGCAGAACTGAAGTTTAATGGCATATAATACTCACTGTATTCATCTGCTTCAGAAAATGCCGGAAAACCATCGCAATTGCGCGAAAATTCATAAAACAACCAGGATTCGTAATAAATTTGGAAGCTTAGATGATTGAAAATCCGCTGACGACTCCATAATTTCTCAAGTTATACTTGATGGTGTCTTGGGCATGGTCAACTTACTGACTCCTCTTGGGATCGATATCACTACCAAAATTACCAATCAGGTTTCTCGAGGGCTCCGCTTGATGATATCATGGACGGCGTCAAAAAATTTATTTAGTTCATGGCGTTCGTCAACCCGAGCAGGAGAGGAATTTCACCAGGGGTGTAAGGTATAGCTTTTTGTTAGAAAATATATATTTACTGTTTGAACTACTATATTTATAATTGAACATTAGATTTATTATAAAAAGTAAATAAGACTCGACCGGAAAAAATCCCATAAATACTTTATCTACCTAGCAGAAATTTATCACCTATATACACTTTTGTATGCTGTTAACAGTCAATGAGCTTGCATGTCGCAATCTTAATTTCTCCTTGGATTTCCATCTAAATAACAATTATAATAATGTTGTCATGCTTTTAGCTCGCATGTCGCTAGATTGCTCAAGGTAGCATGATATGTTATGTCGTTGCCTATTTGTTTTCTGCAATCAAGCTATTCCTACTAGAGACTCAACGGCCATTTTTCACATGATACATTTTATTAGTCATCATGTGCGTTTTCCCTAGGGATTCTTGCTGATCAGACAAAGGTAAAATATATTAGTAACGTATTACTAATGTATATGTATATTGCTATTAATTTCTGCTGCTGCATGCGGATATTATCTAGTTATACCAAACTACCAAAGCATCATCCAGTTGCAACATAATTGAACTTAGACCACATCTAGGGGTATCCAGCAAAAGAAAAGAAATGTCACAGTTATCTAAACTAGAGCAGGAACAAAACAAATGTAAGATGTGTGATACGGATATAGCATTCACGTCAGATGCATTGCATTGCAGGCGAACTCAGCAAGAAGACACTATCACAGTTTGCCCACGATATTCATCATTTTACTGGAGAATGGAGTTGCCAACCTGATCATAACCCAAGGATTCATCCCCTCTAAGTAAATTTCATGTCTTTTCTCCGTCAATGGAGGATTATCTCCAGTCATAGAGCACAACCACGGTTAGATACAGTGGAAACTTAACGCCATTACAGAACCACAGAAGTTCATCAGTGTTTGCCACACACAAAAAAAGGGTCCGGTAGGTATTCAGGTAAGCTCTCTGAACATGTAGGCCTACATGCTTGCGCCATGTGTTGAAGACCTCAGTTGTGATTCTTGCCATCTTGAGACTTCTGATGCCTGATCGCCGGGCCTATAATTTTGATGTAACAACAAAAAGACAACCATCAGTGATCTCACTTTTCCCCTCCCCGTTTCCTTCCCAGTCACTGTACGAGAGAGGCAAAAAGGGAGCGTCGCTCTGCTCACCCTCCCGCCGATCTGCCGGTCCCCTCCCTCTCCGGCCGCCGTTGCGGTGGCGGGAGAGTGGGGGGGACCCCGGATCCGTGCCTGAGGCGTGTACAGAGTAGAGTAGTGGTCTCTGGTGGCGCTGGCGAGGTGGTGGCGGCGGCGTCGTCGTGGAATAATGTGTCCGGCGCTCGGTCCCCTCCCCGACGAGGCCTCTGGCGGAGTCGGCGGGCTGCTGGAGTTAGGTACTTGCGGATCTGTCGATCCGGTGAGGTTGGGTACTCTCTGCGTGCTCGTTGTTGCGGAGACGGCGTGCTGCGCGTCGAGGTTTTGTCCTCTGTTCTTCTCTCCGCCTCGGTAGGGTGGGCTCTGGCCCAACCGTGGAGGAACTGGAGGTGGTGCGGCCTGGTTCCGGCGGTGCTCGTTGGTTGCTGTGGCTGCTTGTACAGGAGCGTCATCGGTCGGAGGTGGATCCAGTGCAGGGAAGATGGCGCGTGGGAGCTGGAGGGCGGAGCGTCTTCGCCGAGGTTCGTTCATCGTTTCAAGTTCCGGCGTCTGACGGCAGGCGGCTCATGCGGATTCTACATGAGTAGAGGTGCTTCTTCCTCCTTTGTGGTTTGCGGCGTTGCTGTTTTTTCTTCGCCGGTGTGTCGGTGGTGGAGAGCGGCGACGGCTGCCGTGGTGGTTCAGCGTGTTCGGCTGTTGTGCTGGATTTTTCCTCTAGCAGTTCTTGCCTGTGTATCGTGTTGTACTTTCTCTTCCGATGAATTGATGCAGGCTTGACATTTCAAAAAAAAAAGACAACCATCAGTGAATTATTCTACTAACACAAGGTAGAAGGAACCGATGCAGATAGTACAAGTCAGGCTGCATATTTCACTGACCACTTAAGATATTAGCAATGCGTAAATTTTGCTACAAGGCGGGCCACGTAGCAGGCAACTAACTACATGATGTAATTATTCAGTAAGTGTAGTGAACTTAAATGTGATATGCGGTGTGCTAAGAGCGTCACTAGGAGTTTACTTCCTGTCGCCTGATATGTGTGGGATCTTATACTAATAGGAGCTGTTTTGTGGTACCCTCAAATAAATAACAGCCATCCATTTTTGTGCATCCAAGGGCCCATAACAATTCATACTGGTGGCAAAAAGCTGACCAGTACAAATCATACTACTCAGGAAAATCGGCAGCAGATAATAAAAAACTCATGACAGGCCCCGGCCCAGAATGCCTCCCTCGGCCCAGGACAGTCTAACCTGCGTGCAGCGTGCAGCGTGCTACCGTTTTCCTAAAAAAAACTATATTCCTAACCCTAGAATCGATCCCGTCGACGCCTCGTCCCGATGAAGCCCGGCTTCCGTCGCTTCCCTCACGTTGCCAGCGGGACTTCGCCGCGTTCCGGTTGTGCTCATCGAGGAGAGCGCGTACCCGGAGGACCACGATGGCGACGGTGACGATCCGGCCCTTCAGCGCGTTCGCGGCCTTCGGATCCGAGTCGGCGTCCAGGCCGTCGTCTTTAGTCAAATCCATGGTCAAAGCCAACGACGCCGTCATCTTCTCCAAGTCCTACTGCCTGTAAGCCCCCCTCCTGTCTCCTATCAGTCTCCAACTCGCTGGTTCTCCCGATCTGTCCAGGAATGTGCAGTACCAAGTCATCACTAGGTTGGTACAATTCCGAGTTAGCAAGGTCAGGTTTTGTAACAGCTCCCTTTTGAAACACCATGGATCCAACATTTAGGTTAAAATCTGTATGGTCTCTTAAGACTTCATTACGAAGGAGCTAATCACATGTACTCTGTCAAGTCTCTTATGTGGTATGTCCAAATGCCTTAGATATGATATTAGGAAACTGCTAAATTAGTCTCACTGCTGATTGCAAAGTGTTCTGCGGATTCGGAGCATTTTGTTCAGGAATGATAAACTACCGATCTTTCAATTTTGTTCTTTTCAGGGCATGTTGGTACTTACAAATATGGCAGCTGGGGACGAATTAAGCAAGAAAGTTGTAATGGTTGTTGTTGTTCCTCGCCGAGCAAAACGCATCAAGCCATCGTTTGTGGTCAACTGCTCAACTTTCTGCACAGCAAGGATAAACAGCTGGGAGTTCCAACTTTGTGTTGCATTGATAACTTGGCTTACCTAAAAAGTGATTCTTTATCTACTCGAGTAGCCAGACTACAAAATGCTGGGGTAATTCCACAAGTAAAAAGCATGATAAATGACCCCTGCTTGGATTGCAAGGTACAGAGTACTACTTGCCTTCTCTTCTTAAATAAGTGATCTTGAGATAATGCTTGGATTGCAAGGTACTAATGCTGAAATTGAAACAACAGTAGGTGATGGTGGCTGTATTGCTTAAATGCCCAAAACAATTTTGATCAATTGCTGTTGAGAGTAAACAATAATTTTAGAATGCTTGAAAATTATGTCATTAGAAATTTATTTGCATGTTGATAACAATTAATCTATGTATCACTTTTAAGTAGTCTTCAGTATGTATTTATGTTGTGGATTAAAAAGCCGACGGAAAAGCCGTTTGGCATGGACCAGGATAGAGGCAGCAATGCAATAGTGGTTTGTACACACATGAAGCGGGGAGAGTAACCACACCATGTCGTCTTGTTACTATAAAAAATAATGAAAATAAAGTGTCGTAGCTGTATTTGAGAACCCTTTCAGGTTTCACATGGACTTGTAAAATCGGAAGGGGAAAGAGTTATGGTTGGTGATAATAGTATAGGAGTAGCTAACTTTACATCCCATGCATATCGTTTATCTTTCTGATGAACAAATATTTATTACATCCCTCTCATCTCATGCACAATATTGTTTCCTTTGCAACAGTGTCCTGGAGACATTGAAGAACTCAGTTGTGTATGCATCCCACAAAAGAGCTCATTCTCTTACTTTGTCAAAAAAATGCAGCGGAATCAAGTTTTGAGCACCAATTATCTGGTATTGATGTCATTGGAAGGATATTGGCAATGGGGCAAATGAAGCGCATTCCTAGACTTGACAGATCAGCTGAAAGCACTTATGCGTGGGCTGACCACATAGTTGCTGAAGCATGGGAGGATAAAGACTTCCAAGCCAAGGGCAAAGGCGACGAGGAAGGCTGGTTATAAGATGATCACGATGGCGAAGGATGGATCTCTTCACAGGCCTGGAGATATATTTTATGAGAAGCAAATAGTCCATCTGTTTGCTGAGATTCTGGACAATTATGGGGAAAGAAACAGGGACTACACAAGTGCTTGATGCAGAAAATCATCCACTGTCTGAAGCCGGGTGGTTCTGCAAATTGCGTTCCAATATCTTTTTCCGTACCTACTTTGTAACAGCCATGTGTGGAACTATTGGACGGATAAATTTTTCATCCTGTGATTGCAAGAGCGGCGTTATATGCTAGCACTATTTTGCAAAGCCGTCCTGGTTGATGCAACTGGTTTGTATCTTTCAAGTTTCAAGCTATCGTTTCTGGGAACTGTTGTTGAATTGTTGGCGGTGTAGTCTCCGTCGTTCGTGCCAGTTTGCCCAGTTATCGTGCAGTATTGTACACCCAGTTTCTGGAACGACTGCATATTTGCTCCTCTACGTCAACGACATTATTCTGCCGGCATCCTCCACAACCCTTCTTCAGCAAATTACTCTTCGGCTGCGTGACAAGTTTGCCATCAAGGACCTGGGCGCTCTACATTATTTCCTTGGCATTGAGGTTGTTCGGCGACCTGACGGTTTCTTTCTTCATCAGCAGAAGTATGCACACGAGCTACTTGAGCGTGCCGGCATGCTCAACTGTCACCCCGTTGCTACTCCTGCTGACCCAAAGGCCAAGGTTTCTGCTCTTGAGGGCTCGCCGGCGTCGGATGCTCCGTTCTATCGGTCCATTGTTGGTGCTCTTCAGTACTTGACTCTCACTCGGCCAGATCTTCAGTATGCTGTTCAGCAGGTGTGTCTCCACATGCACGCCCCTCGTGACTCGCATTGGACTCTCGTGAAGCGGATTCTTCGATACATCCGCGGCACGATGGATCTTGGGCTCACCCTCACGGCGTCCACTTCTCTGGAGATGGTGGCCTACTCCGATGCGGACTGGGCTGGCTGCCCCGACACTCGTCGGTCCACCTCTGGCTACTGCGTCTACCTCGGTCCGTCCCTCGTCTTGTGGTCGTCCAAGCGACAACCCACGGTTTCGCGCTCTAGTGCGGAGGCTGAGTACCGAGCTGTGGCTAACACCGTCGCCGAGTGCACCTGGCTACGACAGCTACTTCAGGAGTTGCGTCATGACGTTCCCCAGGCTACGGTTGTCTACTGTGACAACGTCTCTGCGGTGTACCTTTCCGCCAACCCCGTTCATCATCGCCGGACTAAGCACATTGAGCTGGATATTCATTTTGTGCGTGAGCATGTGGCCCTTGGGCGCATCCGGGTTCTTCATGTTCCGACCGCACAACAGTTCGCCGATGTGATGACTAAGGGACTGCCGACTTCCACCTTTGAGGAGTTTCGATCCAGTCTCTGCGTCTCTGGCGCCGCTTCGACTGCGGGGGGGTGTTGAATATATTGTACGTGTGTATTGGGCCGGCCTCCTAGGTCTCTGTATAGTTGAGGTCGTGGCCCTTCCCTTGTACTCATATATACGTGCCTGGTGCACCGATCAATCAATCGTGTTTGCACAGCCTAAACCTAACTCTCTACATGGTATCACACGCAAGTCGATCCTAGCCCTAGCCGCCGCCGCGCCTCCCTTGCGCCGCCGCCGCCGCCTCTCCCTCCCCTCGCCGCCGCCACCTGCCACGGCCGTCGCCGCGCCTCCTTGCGCCGCCGCCGCCGCCGGGTGACCGCCACGCTCGCTTCCGCACTACCACTCCCAACCCTAGCCGCCATGACCTCCTCCTCCTCCATCGTCTCCAACCCCTTCGCCGGTCCTGATGTCACCATTGTCCGTGAGCTCAACATCCATGACCGTGTTCCGGTGGTGCTTGATCAATCCACGACATCCTACTCCGCTTGGAAGCGGTATTTCTCCCTGGTGTTTCGCGAGTACCTGCTCCACAGCCACGTTGATGGCACCGTGGACTCGAGCCTCATGATCAACAACGAGGAGTGGATGATCCTCGACGCCACCATCATCCGCTGGTTTTACCTCACCATCTCCCCGGACCTCTTCCACACGTGGTGGCGGATGACAACGACGCGTACGCCGTCTGGACCAAGCTCAATGGTCTCTTCACCGACAACAAACTGCAGCGCAAGGTTCTTCTGCACGGCGAGTTTTACGGGTGCCAGCAGCATGACTCGTCAATCGACGATTATTGCATGCGCCTCAAAAAGCTTGCCGACGAGCTCCGCGACCTAGGCGAGACGATCGGCGATGCGCTTCTCATCAGCACCCTCGCTGCCGGTCTCAATGAGGATTTTGGTAATGCCGCCTCCAACCTCATCCTCATCCCGGAGCCCACCTTTCCTAAGGTGGTGGCGTACCTCAAGCTGGAGGAACGGCAGATGAAGATGGCGCGATCTCGGGCCGCTCATACCGCCCTCATCGCCGGCACTCGCGGGGGCCCTACACCGCGCCCTGCACCGGCCAACCCACCGCCGCCGGCTGCCCCCTTCCCGCAGCCCCAACTGGCCTCCACCGGGGGTAACGGTGGCCGCCGTGGTGGCCGCAAGAACCAGCAGTAGCAGCCGGCCGGGACTCAGGGAGGAGCTCACCCCCCGCAGCAACCGTACCAGCCGGCCCCGTGGTACGCGGGCCAAAACCCATGGACCGGCATTGTGCACGCCTACTCCATGCCGGTTCCCCGCCCCCCTGCCCCGAGCCTCTTCGGTGCGCGGCCTCCGTCTCATCAGGCGATGTACGCCGCTCCGCAGCCCTACATGGCGCCCTATGGGCCTCTCTCCTACGGACCGGCGCCGCAGCCGGCATCGTCGCTGCCCCTGACGAATCCGTACCAGCAGCAGGCCCTCCCGCCCGCCCCATGGGACCCGGCGCTCTTGGCTGCTCTGCACTCCACCCCGGCTCCGGCTAACTACACTGGCGCGGCGACTGGTTCATGGACACCGGAGCTACCGCACATATGGCTACTCATCCTGGTAACCTCCACTCTTCCTATCCGTCCATACTTCCACTCGCATCACCGTTGGCGATGGTTCATCCATTCCTATCACTCACGTAGGGCATGCATCTTTCCCGTCTACTTCCACTCCATTATCATTGTCTAACATCTTAGTGTCTCCTGATCTTATTAAAAATCTTGTCTCCGTTAAAGCTTTTACACGTGATAATTCTGCTACTGTTGAATTTGACGAGCATGGTTTTTCTGTCAAGGACGCTCGCACCCGGATGGTTCTCCACCGCGCTGACAGCACCGACGAGCTCTACCCGGTCCACTCCACCGCCCGACCCCCTCCACTGCCCCTGCTGCTCTCGCCGCCGGTGTGGACCTCTGGCACGCTCGTTTGGGTCATCCCAACCCCGCCACACTTCGTCATATACTTCAGACATTTTCTTTCACGTGTAATAAGATCGATGATCACTCTTGTCATGCATGTCGTCTAGGCAAACATACTCGTCTTCCTTTTAGCGCCTCCACTCATGTTGCTTCGTACCCGTTTGAGTTAATTCATAGTGATGTGTGGACCTCTCCAGTTGCAAGTAATACGGGCTATCTTTATTATCTGGTCATTCTTGATGATTTTTCGCACTATGCATGGACCTTCCCGCTGCGTCGGAAGTCGGATGTCATCTCCACTCTCGCCGCTTTCTATTCCTATGTCCTCACGCAGTTTGGTCGTCCCATTCTCGCGCTTCAAACTGACAACGGGAAGGAATTCGACAACTTAGCCGTTCGCAATCTCCTCACCACACATGGCACGATATTTCGTCTCACATGCCCGTATACTTCGCAGCAGAACGGTCGCGCTGAGCGTGTCCTTCGCACTCTTAACGACTGTGTTCGGACCCTTCTTTTTCACGCCAATGTGCCTCCGCGTTTTTGGCCTGACGCTCTCGCCACAGCATCCCTTCTCATTAACATCCGACCTTGTCGCACTCGCGGGAACTTTGCACCTCATCACCTCCTCTTCGGCGCACCGCCCTCTTATGATGCCCTTCGCATTTTCGGTTGTCTCTGCTACCCTAGCATCGCCGACACTATGCCCCATAAACTCGCACCTCGCTCCGTTGCGTGCATCTTTCTCGGCTATCCACCTAACACCAAAGGCTACCGTTGCTACGACCCTGTCTCCCATCGTGTATTTACTTCCCGGCACGTTTACTTTGATGAGAAGGTGTTCCCGTTTCAGCAGCAGGTACCTCTCACCGCCCCGTCGCCACCGGCCACCGGCGGCTCTTCGGCGCCCCCGTCAGGTGGACGGCCCCGCTCGACTCTCGGACCGCCTCCAGGCTTTGGCGGTCCCCGTGTCGTGGGACGAGCTGCGCCTCGCGCCCCCACGCTGTCGTCGCCATCTTCGCCGGCTGCCTCGCTGGCTGCCTCAGCGGCCGCCTCGTCGGCCGCCTCGCCGGCTGCTTCATCGGCCGCCTCCTCGGGCCTCGTCCCGGAGTTGCCATCTCGCCCTCTCACACGGGCCCGCGCCGGCGTCCACCGCCCGAACCTGCGGTACTCCAGCCATGAGTATCTCCTCGCTGCCTCCACCACCGAGCCGTCCCCGATCCCGACGTCCGCTCGAGCGGCCCTCCGTGATCCGCACTGGCTTGCTGCGATGCAGGAAGAGTTCGATTCTCTTCAACGGAACCATACTTGGACACTGGTTCCTCGACCTTCTCGCGCCAATGTCATCAGCGGCAAGTGGGTTTTTCGCCATAAGACCCGCCCGGACGGTACACTTGAGCGCTACAAGGCTCGCTGGGTGGTTCGTGGTTTTCGGCAACGCCGGCGTCGACTTCACTGAGACGTTTGCACCGGTGGTCAAACCGGGCACGATCCGCACCGTTCTCCAGCTGGCGGTTTCCCGAGGCTGGCCAGTTCATCAGATGGACGTCTCCAACGCCTTTCTTCACGGCCATCTTGAGGAGCAGTTTACTGCGAGCAGCCCACCGGTTTCGTCGACGCATCTCTTCCAGGGCATGTGTGTTTGCTGTCCCGGTCTCTCTACGGGCTCAAGCAAGCACCCCGCGCCTGGTACCAGCGTATCGCCGGATTTCTTCAGACACTGGGCTTCACCGTTACTCGCTCGGACGCCTCGTTGTTCGTTCTTCACCGAGGCGACACGACTGCATATTTGCTCCTCTACGTCGACGACATTATTCTGACGGCTCCTCCACAGCCCTTCTTCAGCAAATTACTCTCGGCTGCGTGACGAGTTTGCATCAAGGACCTGGGCGCTCTACATTATTTCTTGGCATTGAGGTTGTTCGGCGACCTGACGGTTTCTTTCTTCATCAGCAGAAGTATGCACACGAGCTACTTGAGCGTGCCGGCATGCTCAACTGTCACCCGTGCTACTCCTGCTGACACAAAGGCCAAGGTTTCTGCTCTTGAGGGCTCGCCGGCGTCGGATGCTCCGTTCTACCGGTCCATTGTTGGTGCTCTTCAGTACTTGACTCTCACTCGGCCGGATCTTCAGTATGCTGTTCAGCAGGTGTGTCTCCACATGCACGCCCCTCGTGACTCGCATTGGACTCTCGTGAAGCGGATTCTTCGATACATCCGCGGCACGATGGATCTTGGGCTCACCCTCACGGCGTCCATCTTCTGGAGATGGTGGCCTACTCCGATGCGGACTGGGCTGGCTGCCCCGACACTCGTCGGTCCACCTCTGGCTACTGCGTCTACCTCGGTCCGTCCCTCGTCTCGTGGTCGTCCAAGCGACAACCCACGGTTTCGCGCTCTAGTGCGGAGGCTGAGTACCGAGCTGTGGCTAACGCCGTCGCCGAGTGCACCTGGCTACGACAGCTACTTCAGGAGTTGCATCATGACGTTCCCCAGGCACGGTTGTCTACTGTGACAACGTCTCTGCGGTGTACCTTTCCGCCAACCCCGTTCATCATCGCCGGACTAAGCACATTGAGCTGGATATTCATTTTGTGCGTGAGCATGTGGCCCTTGGGCGCATCCGGGTTCTTCATGTTCCGACCGCACAACAGTTCGCCGATGTGATGACTAAGGGACTGCCGACTTCCACCTTTGAGGAGTTTCGATCCAGTCTCTGCGTCTCTGGCGCCGCTTCGACTGCGGGGGGGTGTTGAATATATTGTACGTGTGTATTGGGCCGGCCTCCTAGGTCTCTGTATAGTTGAGGTCGTGGCCCTTCCCTTGTACTCATATATACGTGCCTGGTGCACCGATCAATCAATCGTGTTTGCACAGCCTAAACCTAACTCTCTACAATAACAAGAAAGGTATACAACAGTGCACAGGTAGATTCTGGAAAACAATATGAACCACGTACTTGAGGGGATATCAACTGGTGCAAAAGGGTCATCATCAGAAAACTTTGCTCCTCGTTGAATATGCCAGTGTCCACCTCCCTCGGGACCGTTACTCCCATAGATAGACATATAAAAGTTACTGGCCCAACTTCTACCACTCATTCTCATATTCTGCACACTAGAAATCATCACATCCTCCGACAGTGAAGTGAATCTTGAATTGGCCATCAAAATCACAGCATGCTTCAAAGCACATGCACTCTCGAAAAAGTACTGAAGGAATGAAAGCTCATATTGCTCCCTCGGAACTCACAGAAAGTCATCACCCTGATGCGCAACAGTACACATACGATAGGACCAGCTGATCTTCCCAAAACTTGAGGTTGAGCTCGCCAGTGGGTTTATCACATTTTGCAGACTGCACATTGATAAACTCAGTGAACATTTTAGCAAGTGATGGATCATGCATCGGTAGAAGCAATTGAAATGTGCAATGCTAGAAAGTACCCTGATATGCAGCGCCTCAACATTGGGGAAGCATCTGAGGAAGGCGGGCATCATCTCATGTCTTTGTAGACTCCAAAACACACATCAAAACTCCGAACTTTGACGGTTGTGACCATCATGCTTGGGCTGGCCTTCATCCCAGCCTGCAATGCGCCCAATTCAAAAGACCACGCATTCAGTTACACATAATTGCTAATTTAACAATGGGAAAAGTGCGATCCAAGATACGTACCGTGATCACGGTGTCTCGGATCTCTAGGGTATGTTTCCCTGGCTCCAGGTACCCGAACAATCTCAGCTTGGGAGCGTTTCCAATCTTCACCCTGGTGCACACGCCGCGAGTGTTCACATCTTCCGACAAGATGAAAGCGCTCGAGACGTGGGGCGTTCACCACGACAATGCTCTCCATGACGGACACAGAGGCACAAACCTGAACGCACCGGAGGCTTTGGCTGACGATGCGGAGGCTTGCTGCGTTGAGGCTCCCTTGGATGTTAAGTATCTCCAGGACGGGGCTCCGGGCGACGATGGCGTCGATGTCCCCGTCCTCCACCTGGATGCAGCAGAGGCCGAGCTCCCGGAGGTGCGGGAAAGAGCAGCCGTGGAGGCCGGCCACGTCGGGGAACTTCCAGAGGCCGATGTACAGGCGTGTGAGGGTGGAGATGGTGAAGAGCGTGCTCGGGAGGGGCACCTCGCGTGGCCACGGGCGGTTGAACAGGACGAGGTCCTGGACGCCCTTGGCGGCGAGGAGACCGAGCCAGCGCCTGAGCTCGGCCTGGCGGTCGGCCATGCGGCCAGATTTCATCTGTGGATCTAGAACCACCATGTCTTCATCTGAGCCCTCCAAAGACAGCTTCTTCGTGAACGTCGTCAACCCGTACTTGAACGAGTTGAAGATGCATCCGAAGGAGTTGCTGATTAAAGATGGGGAGTTGCAAGTGGAAGACGTTCAAGGCCCTAGGGGGGAGGGAAGTTTAGAAGCCAGGATGGAGAAGCTAAAGCAAGAGGTTTTCACGTATAAGAAGATGGCCGAACGTGAGTTGGACATCTTTAACAGGATAGTTTCCGGACTTGAGGCTGAACACAATAAGGAGACCGCAAAGCTCTGGGAGGACATTTTCTCGCTTCATGAGACCACTAACAAACTGCAGGCGCAACTCTACGATGTGCAGAATCAAAACTGTGAGTATGAAATCAGGTTTAAACGCATAACCTCTGCTGCCAATTTCAGGATACCAGAGACCAAGTCATCATTTGTTGACGGAGAGCCTCTACCTTGGAAGTTCGAGGATGAGGACGCTTCATCGCCACCGAAGGAGTAATTCATCATGGGTATTGGCATCCCCTTGGCTTGTTCCAAGCTTGGGGGGAGTGCCGCGGTATCACATCATTATCTTTTACCTTTTTACTTTTCAGTCAAGTCATATCATGAGTAGAGAAGTTATCATATAGGATGGTTTGCAGTGTGGAAGTATCTCTCCTTTAGTTGGTTGTCTATGTATCCCTTTGTGTGAGTTGCCGTTATGAAATATTAATGAGAAGTTTCATCTTTTACTTTCTGCACTTCTTATTTTAGTTTGCAATTTCTGTCATATGAATGATCTTGTTGTTAGTATTGGCATCACTTTGGGAGTATTTAGTGAATCAATTTGGTTTTGGCAAACTTAGCATTGGTCAGTAGCAAAAATACTTTGAGGCTTTAGTAGAAAGAGGGAAGTGCATGTAGATATATTATTTCATTATCTTTCTTTCTTGTTGGCTAATGAGCTTAGTATTCTCAAGTTAAAATTATTTGTGCTTACAAGGAAGATTGCATGTTTGTTTTTACTATATATGTTTGTTTGCATCCCTCAACTCTTATGCTTGCTACCTAGCCTTGCTAACCGAAACCTGTACTGAGAGGGAATACTTCTCGTGCATCCAAAACCTTGAGCCAAACCCATGCCATTTGTGTCCACCATAACTACCTATTATGTGGTATTTTGCGCCACTCCAAGTAAATACTTCATATGCTACATTTAAACAATTCAAAACCTTATTACTCCTTATTTTGTGTCACTGTTTATTAGCTCATGAGGGTTATGTAGAGTTTCTCTATCACTCTTGTCAGATAGACTTTCACCAATGGACTAGTGGCATATACATCCGCTTATCCAATAACTTGCAAAAAGAGCTGGCAAATGGGGTGCCCAGTCCCAATTAATCTCAACTATAACCATTTGATTCTCTTCACATGTTTGCCAATGATTTATCAGAAGCAAATTCCAAAATGTTAAACTTTACCAAATAGGCACTCCTCCATGGTATGTGATTGTTGGAAGGCACCCGAGGATTCGGTTAGCCATGACTTGTGTAAGCAAAGGTGGGGAGGAGTGTCAAACCAACTTATAAATATGCATGTTGCCGAGGGAATACTTTCTGGATTAACCCGTGGCCCAGTGCGGCTTAATTTACTCGCACGGACAAAAGCCCACATGGGATCAAGCCCAACATCGAACCGCCACAAGGAGAAGGATCTAGAAGACATATCCTGGAGGACGTGAGGAGGAGTTAGTCTCCGAGTAGGTTCCAGCTGATATATTCCTTGTGGAGGAAGTTTCCTTTGTAACCTAGCGAATCTCTGTGTATATAAAGAGGACTCACAGGACTTAGACGGGGTCAAGCCATCAAGCCCTAAAACCCTAGCTCATACGGCGAGTACCAGATCGGATCGCCTCCATTGTAACACCTCGATTATCATATCAATACCAATCTAGGGTAGGCAGGAAGTAGGTCTTTTACCTCACATTGAGGGGGCCGAACCTGGGTAAATCTGTGTTGATCTTTGTTCCTGCGATCCCAAGCTCGGAGATGCTTGACTCGCGTAATCCCACACCTACGAAGTCATCTATGACACCTGACGTGACAAACCCACGACAGTTGGCGCCCACCGTGGGGCCTGCGGTCAAGAGCGTCACGTTCCGCGCAGGATCCATGAAGGGAGCTGAAGATCTTGTTGTTGGCCGTATCATCACGGTCAATGGCACACCTCTCATTGACGATTCAAGCTGGGGGCCGGAAGCAGATTACTTGGAGACCGGCCACGTCATCCCGTTTGGATCCATCAACGTCTTCGTTGGCTTCATCGGTGGCAGGTCCATTAGCTCGGTCCAAGAAGGCGACTCAGTAGAAGAAGTCGCCGATGATGGGGAAGAATCCATGGAAAGCATGGACTCGCAAGAGTTTGGGTCCATTGTACCTGCCTTTGAAGAAAGTTGCTGGGGTTACCCACCAGAAATCGCATTATCACCAGATCGAGAGACGGCGCAAGTCGCGGTTTACACGACCGGAGGAGCAGGTGCATCAGGAACTGCTGGAGAAGCCGAGGCATCGGCACCCCCAAGCAACCCACTTCTTGTCCCTGTGTCAGCCACAAACGCCGCCCTCCGTGCAACAGAAATTGAGGCCGCCAGGGCCGAGCTCCTGTATGAGGTTCGAAGGATGGAAGAAGAGCGCCGCAGGCTCGATCAGATAAACCAAGGAATCCAACAGGAGCGGCAAAGAGTAGCCGCGCTGGCTGCGACTCAACGACAGGTTGACTCGCAAACACAACTGCGCGCGACTCAACCAACAGTGGAAATCCCGCTTACTCCAGCCGCGGGAGCGGGAATCCAGACAGTTGCGGAAGGATGGGACCAAAATCAAGAGACCCAGCAACAACCAAGGAGGTTTCACACCCCGCAGGGCCATTACCAAACCCTGTCGATAATATGTATGCTGCGGCTAATATCTTGACTCAGATGGTACCAACAGGCGATGACCCGGTCAATGCTGAGGCGCGGCGCGATTCAGATGCTAAGTACAGCAGTCCTGCAACAAGCCAATAGGGCAGAAGCCGAAGCACAGCTGCCCCTCGTACCAGCCAATCACAGGATTGCAGCAGAAAGAAGCGTCCAAAGCAGGCCACCAGAGAACATATCAGGAGTCGCACAGAGGCAGCAGGAGCAAGTCGCAGAAGTGCAGGCGAATATGCCAGTGATGCAAACACGGCCCGCAGAAGTCAACAATCCAACGGGCACATCCACAACCCTGTCCTCGCGGCTCAAGGGCCCAGCATGTTTTACTGAAAGGATCAGATTGGAACCTTTTCCTGAAGATTTCAAAGGGCCACGCAAGGTGGCAAACTACAACGCCAGCATGGATCCAACCACCTGGCTGAACAATTACGAGATGGGGATGAGCATTTTGAACGCCTCAGAGGAAATATGTGCAAGGTACCTCAACATGATGCTAGAAGGTGCAGCGCACATATGGCTGCAAAATTTGCCTCCCAACTCTATAAATACTTGGGAGGAACTGAAGGATGCTTTCGTTAAGAACTTCCAAGGAACTTGCAAACGACTCTGCAATATAGAAGATCTCGAGCGTTGTGTCCAGAAGGAAGGCGAGTCAAGTCGCCATTGGATGAAAAGGGTGGCAGAAATAATACACTCCTCAGATAATATACCACCAAGCTCAGCCGTCCTGGTAATGGAGAAAAACTGCAAGTTTGAGCCGCTGATTCATAAGCTGGGTCGCATGAAAGATAAAGTCAAGAGCCTCAGCGAGGTAATGGCTGCGGCTAACAAATATGCCGGCTCGGATAAAACCAGAGACGCGTCAGACGGAGAAGAAGAGGAGGTTGCTGCCAAAGGAAAGAAAAACTCCAACAAGCCCCAGCAGCAGCAAACAAGCCACAACAACGCGAATCAAAACAAACGCAAAAACGAAGATGGTCACTCAGGGCTCGTCGCCAATACGCGTGGAGGATTCAGAGGCCAGCGGGGAAGGGGCCGAGGATACGGCTCCCGTCCAATCAATATGGAAGAAGTTTTTAATCGGCCGTGCGACCTTCATGCGACAGGTGATGGACGGCCAGCGGACCATACCAAGGCACAATGCACTATTACAAGAAGTGGAAAGAAGAAAGCCAGCACAACAGGGAAATTCCCACGAAGGAAACCCGGTACGGCTCATGACGCAAAGGTTGGGCAGCACACACGAGCAACCCCAGGCAAACGGGGCAGTATCACACAATAGTTATCGACACCTCCAAAAGGGAAGAGAAATTGAGTCGCAGGAGTCAACAGGTGAACGCCGTGATACCAGCAACGCCCAATTGGTAAGGTGGTCCGAGCACACAGTAACTTGGAGTCGCGACGATCACCCGCCACAAGTACGGGAACCTGGCAAGTTGGCGCTGGTTGTGGCACCGTACGTAGCAGGATACAAGCTGACCAAAGTGCTTATGGATGGAGGAAGCAGCATTAATATCTTGTACTACGATACGTTCCAGCGTCTAGGACTCAAGGATTCCAGCCTGCAGCCCACGTCAACCGTGTTTCACGGCATTGTCCCAGGAAGGTCCGCACAGCCAGCGGGAAAATAACCCTAGGGGTAACTTTTGGGACAGAAGAGAACTTCAGAAGCGAGTTCCTATGTTTCGAAGTGGTAAAATTCCAAAGCCCATATCACGCCTTGTTTGGAAGAAGAGCTTTTGCTAAGTTTATGGCCAGGCCATGCTACGTGTACCTACAGTTGAAGATACCAGGACCAAAAGGGGTCATCACAGTGTACGGAGATAGAGAAAAAGCGATAGAATGTGAAGAAGGAGATGCGGCCTTCGCAGAATCTGCCTGTGCCGCGGAAGAGCTAAAAGGTTATAAGTCGCAGGTGGACCCAAATGACATGAGCGTAGTTACCACGCCATCTGCCGAGCCACCAATGAAATTCAAAGCGGCCCAGGACACCAAGCAGATAAATCTTGTTCCTGGCGACTCATCCAAGCAAACCAGCATTGGAGCACACATGGAAGAAGAGCAGGAGAAGGCTCTCGTCGCTTTCCTTCAGGAAAATAAGGACATCTTCGCATGGAAACCGTCAGATATGCCAGGGGTACCAAGAGAATTAGCAGAACATAGCCTCAAAGTGAACCCTGCGGCTAAACCAGTGAAGCAGCCACTACGGCGTTTCCACGATGATAGAAGAAAGGCAATAGGGGAGGAAATAGCTCGCCTACTGGCTGCAGGATTCATCACGGAGGTATACCATCCGGAGTGGGTGGCAAACCCAGTCTTGGTTATGAAAAAGAACGGTACGTGGCGAATGTGCGTTGATTACACCAGTCTTAACAAAGCCTGTCCAAAGGATCCATTTGCTTTGCCGCGAATCGACCAAGTGATTGATTCAACTGCTGGGTGCGAGCTGTTATGCTTTTTGGATGCCTATTCAGGCTACCATCAAATCAAGATGAAGAGGGAGGACCAAGAAAAGACGTCCTTCATCACACCCTTTGGAGCTTTTTGTTATGTCAGCATGCCCTTTGGGTTGAAGAACGCAGGTGCGACTTACCAAAGATGCATTCAGAATTGTCTACATGAGCAAATAGGTCGCAACGTTCACGCCTACGTGGATGATATTGTGGTTAAGTCGCAAGTTGGCCAGGATCTTATTAGTGACCTGGCAGAGACATTCACAAATCTCAGAAAATACAACATGAAGCTCAACCCCACAAAGTGCGTCTTTGGAGTACCAGCAGGAAAGCTATTGGGTTCATAGTATCAGAAAGAGGCATTGAGGCCAACCCTGACAAGATAAAGGCCGTGATGGATCTCCAAAAACCAGAAAAGATAAAAGATGTGCAGCGACTTACCGGTTGCGTAGCAGCTTTGAGTCGCTTTATATCAAGATTGGGAGAGAAAGCACTACCTTTGTACAGATGTTGAAAAAATCAGACACCTTCGTTTGGGATGCAGAGGCCGACGAAGCTCTAACAGCCTTGAAACATCAATTGACAAATGCTCCAGTTCTGGCGGCTCCAAAGGATAAAGAGCCCATGCTACTATACATAGCGGCAAATTCCCGTGCTGTGAGCGCTGTCATGGTTGTGGAGAGACAAGAACCGGAAAGGAATACCCTGTCCAGAGACCAGTATATTACGTGAGCGAAGTCCTCACAGCTTCCAAACAGCGTTACCCCAGTGGCAGAAGTTGGTGTTTGGAGTGTTCATGGCGAGTCGCAAGCTGAAGCACTACTTCCAAGAACATCCAATAACTGTGGTTAGTTCAGCACCGTTGCAGATATCATCCGTAATCGAGAAGCTACTGGAAGAGTCGCTAAGTGGGCGATCGAGTTGGGACCACATCATCAGTACGAGCCGCGCACATCAATTAAGTCGCAAGCCCTCGCAGATTTTATCAACGATTGGACAGAAATCCAAGTCGCTCCTAGCATGGCAGAAACCAAATACTGGACCATGCATTTTGATGGGTCAAGACAGTTGCAAGGCTCGGGGGCTGGAGTTGTTCTAACATCCCCAAGGGAGACAAGCTGCGGTATGTGCTACAGATACACTTCAACTGCACAAATAACGTGGCAGAGTATGAGGCACTGCTTCATGGTCTACGTATAGCAAAGGAGATGAACATCAGTCGCATACGCTGTTTTGGCGATTCAGACTTGGTGGCACAGCAGGTCTCTGGAACGTGGGACAGCAAGGATGCGAATATGGCTGCATACAGAAGAGAGGTGGACAGAATTGCTGGACATTTCACTGGATACCAAGTTGAACATATTGATCGGAGACAAAACGAAGCTGCAGATGCCCTGTCTCGACTTGGATCCAATAGACAGTCAGTCCCACCCAATGTTTTCCTGGATGAACTGCACAATCCATCAGTCAAACCTCCAGCAGAGATTGACATTGCAGAGCCAGAGGACGATTCAACTTTAGTCGCAGCCCTGCATGAACAGCCAGGATGGACAGAGCCATACATGGCATATTTAAGTCGCGGAGTGCTGCCAGACGATGAGATTGAGGCGCGCAAAATCATACGGCGATCAAGGCCTATACAATCATCAACAACGAATTATACAAGCGCAGCGTGTCAGGAGCATTCCAAAGATGTGTCTCACCAGAAGAGGGACGAAAAATCTTGCACGAAATTCATTCAGGCGATTGTGGCCATCATGCTTCGTCAAGATCTTTGGTGGCAAAGGCGTTCCGACATGGATTCTTCTGGTTAACAGCATTAGCAGATGCAGAGCAAATTGTCAGAGTGTGCGACGGATGTCAAAGATACGCTAGGCAAGATCATATGCCAGCTCAAGCACTTCGCACAATACCCATCACATGGCCTTTTGCCGTATGGGGTTTTGACATGGTAGGGCCCTTCAGACGGTCTTCAAATGGAAAAACTCACCTCCTGGTCATGGTGGACAAATTCACAAAGTGGATAGAAGCAGAACCTGTGGGAGATTGCGAGGCTGAAACAGCAGTCAAGTTCTTGAAGAAGGTCATATTCCGCTTTGGGTACCCCCATAGTATCATTACAGACAACGGGAGCAACACCTCTGAAGGAGCTACACAGATATTTTGCGCAACAATGGGATAAGATTGGACCTCACGTCAGTAGCACACCCGCAGAGCAATGGACAAGCTGAGCGAGCTAACCAGGAAATTCTCCATGGAATTAAGCCGCGCCTTATTGAAAAGGTCGAAGCATCTCCAGGATGTTGGGTGGAGGAATTGCCAGCAGTACTGTGGAGCTTAAGAACAACCCCTAACAGATCCACAGGGTTTACACCATATTTTATGGTCTATGGAGCAGAAGCAGTCATGCCCAGCGACATCATACACGATTCACCAAGAGTTGCGGCTTACATCGAGACAGATAATGAGATAGCTCGGCAAGACTCGGTGGACACATTAGACGAGGTTAGAGACTTGGCAGCATCAAGGTCAGCGTATATCAACAAGACTTGCGACGCTATCATGCCAGACGCATCAAAACCCGCACCTTTCAAGAAGGCGACCTAGTACTGCGACTTAAACAAGATCACAAGGGAATGCATAAGCTGTCCTCTCCATGGGAAGGACCCTACATCATCAGCAAGAAGCTAAACAATGGGTCGTACTATCTGCTGGATGTAAGGGAAGAAAGCAGCGAACGCCATGATTTCGAGGATCGTCTCGAGGCACCTCGCCCTTGGAACGTCGCACACCTGCGACCGTACTATACATAAGAAAAGGCTAATTAGAGCCAAGCATCATCCTTTCCAGCTTTATAGCTGAGTATCATCACAGCCACTCAGGGCTAGAACTTCAACTTTGGTCGCCACCTAGGCGCGACCTATGCAACATCTGATCGCCACCCAGGCGCGATCGACCCTTGTATCAGAAACCGGCTGCCACCTAGGCGCGGCCGTAAACTTTGTATCATTTCTGGTCGCCACCTAGGCGCGACCGACCCCATGTATCACCATGGATCGCCACCTACGCGCGATCCAACCCTATGTATAACACTCGGTTGCCACCAAGGCGCGACCTTATGTGTCATCATAATCAAAGCTTATCATAGCTTAGCCTATCATGGCATATCATTATGTTTCTTGGGGGCTTTGTTACCCTGAAACAGCCAACTTATGGCAATTATCAAATTTACCTTAAGTTGGATTGCTACTCGCATTATGTGGCCAAAGTACTGGGGTGTGGCGTCAATCGAGCTTGATTGCCTATCATGGCCGCTCTCGACCCTGAACACACATGTTCCTAGGAAATACTGAGTCGCGCGAGTGCCCACTTAAGGATTCAGATGGCCTAACAAGAGGTCGATGTACTGCTTATAGTACGGCAACACCAATTACAATTACTTGTATCTTAACAATTGTTTTATTCATGATATCAAGTTACAGGTGACGACCTTCAAAAATCTCTGAGAAGAATTGAGATGATTATCACGTTACATCCTCTCAATCCTTGGGGGCTACATCATATTATCATCAAAAATTTGAAGATGGTGCGAGTCAAGGCCAATCCGGCGCAATTATAAGTCGCGAAATAAGGAAAAGCACGGCCTAAACATTCAAGATCAAGAAATCCTATGAAGTTCAGGCCACGCTTGGGGGCTAATGTCGGGGGAATACTTTCTGGATTAACCCGCGGCCCAGTGCGGCTTAATTTACTCGCACGGACAAAAGCCCACATGGGATCAAGCCCAACATCGAACCGCCACAAGGAGAAGGATCTAGAAGACATATCCTGGAGGATGTGAGGAGGAGTTAGTCTCCGAGTAGGTTTCAGTTGATATATTCCTTGTGGAGGAAGTTTCCTTTGTAACCTAGCGAACCTCTGTGTATATAAAGAGGACTCGCAGGACTTAGACGGGGTCAAGCCATCAAGCCCTAAAACCCTAGCTCATACGGCGAGTATCAGATCGGATCGCCTCCATTGTAACACCTCGATTATCATATCAATACCAATATAGGATAGGCAGGAAATAGGTCTTTTATCTCACATTGAGGGGGCCGAACCTGGGTAAATCTGTGTTGATCTTTGTTCCTGCGATCCCAAGCTCGGAGATGCTTGACTCGCATAATCCCACACCTATGAAGTCATCTATGACACCTGACGTGACAAACCCACGACACATGTGTAAACAAAAGAGAAGAGGGATGATCTACCCTTAGGTAGAAATGACGTCCTTCATGGGAGCCGCTCTTGAAAGTTTGGTTGACAAGGGGATAGTGTTTTCTTTACTGCGATTCGTTGACAACGACATACATAGCTCAAACATATATTTTATACTCTCTATATGATTTCAAAAACATAAAAAGCTCTAGCACATGATTTAATCCTTGCTTCCCTCTGCGAAGGGCCTATCTTTTACTTTCATGTTGAGTCAGTAAACCTATTCCCCTCTATCTCAAGCAAGCATTTGAGTTATTGTGATTCAATCATCTATATGTTATTACTTGCAATCATGTCTTTTATCCTTCCTTGTTTAGCACAAGCCTTTTATCTGAATGAATGCAACTTTGAAAGTTATCAATGATTGTAAGGAGACCGTTGTAGTTGAGCATGCAAGTTCTGCAATATAAGCTCTAATATAAAGACTCTGATCGAAAGATAAGTACAATCTGTTAATTGTTCTCTGACCAAGAACGAAGTTTGCCATCACCAACTATGATTTCCTTTATGCACCTTTATTTGTGATTCCCCTTTACTTGTTTCAAGTTAAGTTATATGGGAGGAAGTTGTTATCTAGAATGGCTTGTGTGTTAATAAATGTGATGCTTCTTGTCCGTATTTTATTTATCGACACTTCACTCCATAAACATGTGGTCTTGTTTACTGAGCTCAGTTTTCGCTTGGGGACAAGCGAGGTCTAAGCTTGGGGTGAGTTGATACGTCCATTTTGCATCACTATTTTATATCATAATTTACTGTTATTCATTGATATATTTCATATTTAGAGATGATACTTGTGTTATTTTACCTGTTTTGCATGTTTCATCATTATTGGAGGATTATTCACCGGAGTCAGGATTCTGCTGGAAAAAGCATCGTCAAGATACGATATTTCTGGAGTTCAACAATTCGAGGAAAATATACATAAGCTTCTATTTTGTCAGATGACGGAGGGAGCCAAAAGGGGAGACCAAGGTGGGCCACCGTGGGCCCTCCCCACACGGTGGCGCGGCCCCCTATGCTGTCGCGCCACCATATGGGGAGGAGGCCCAGGCCTACCTCAGCTGTCGCCCCTTCACGTACTTCGTCATCCAAAAACCCTAAGACTCGGGGGATCATCGAGGATAGACAGCGCCGCTTCCTCGAGGCGGAAAACACCAGAGAGAGAAAAGCTCTCCGGCAGGGAGAAATCTGCCGGGGAAATTCCCTCCCGGAGGGGGGAAATCGTCGCCATCGTCACCGTCATCGAGCTAGACTTCATCGGGATCATCATCACCATCATCTCCACCGCCGACACCGTCATCTCCACCACTCCACTCCGTTCCGCTGTATCATCTAGGGTTGAATCTTGTGTATTTCATAGGGGAAACTTTCCCGGTGTTAATTACTCCTTGTGGTTGATGCTATTGAGTGAAACCGTTGAATTAAGGTTTATGTCCAGATTGTTATTCGTCATTATATCACCTCTGATCATGATCCATATGATGTCTTGTGAGTAGTTCGTTTAGTTCTTGAGGACATGGGTGAAGTCTAAATGTTAGTAGTGAATTATGTTGAGTAATATTTAATGGTTTGATATTTAAGTTATGGTGTTATTCTTCTAGTGGTGTCATGTGAACGTCGACTACATGACACTTCACCTTTATGGGCCTAGGGAATGCATTGTGTATTCGTTTGCTAATTGTGGGGTTGCCAGAGTGACAGCAACCTGAACCCCCTTGGTATATCGATGCATGAGGGATAGCAGGATCTCAGAGTTTAAGGCTGTGGTTAGATTTATCTTAATTACTTTCTTGTATTTGCGGATGCTTGCAGGGGGTATAATCACAAGTATGTATTAGTCCTAGGAAGGGCGGTGCATTAGCATAGGTTCACCCACACAACACTTTTCAAAACAATGAAGATTAATCAACTATATGAAGCGAAAGCACTAGATTAAATTCCCGTGTGTCCTCAAGAACGTTTGGTCATCATAAGTAAACAAACTGGCTTGTCCTTTGCTGTAGAAAGGATTGGGCCACTCGCTGCAATTATTATTACCGCATTTTACTTACTTGTATTTTATTTATCTGCTATATCAAAAATCCCTAAAAACTTGTCTGTGAGCATTTACAGTGAATCCTTCATCGAAACTGCTTGTCAACACCTTCTGCTCCTCGTTGGGTTCGACACTCTTATTTATCGAAAGTACTACGATACACCCCCTATACTTGTGGGTCATCAGTGTCCTACCATAAAACCACTTTTTGGTGTCGAAGTTTAAGCCATTTGTTTTTTGCGAGAAAAATCTGATGATATTAAAACAAGGTCCTTACAGAAAGATACAGAACAAAGGGAAAATTACAACTTAGTCCAGCCAGACCCCGATGTTGACCACGATGGACAGAACGTGCCGCTGGCACGCCGCCGCTACTCCTCCACAGACGCCTTAGATCAGGAAGAGTCCCTCTACAGACAGGAAGTCGACGAACCTCGGCTCCAAGAAGCCTCCACCCTGCACCGCCATCGCCATCGCCTTGCCTTGCATCATCAACACCTTCAACTATTTCAAACGCCCGGATCCGCCGCACCTCGGACTCCGGTGAGGGAAGAGCATGCACAACAACACCAGGGGGCTACGAGCGCGAACAAGGCGGCAGATCCGCAGCGGAGCTCCGCAGAGCACCACCACCGAAGAGGACAAACTCCGCCCCAAAACGACACACCGACCACGCCGCCATCTCCTCAACGCCGCCGGCAAGGATCCTACTCAAGCCTACACTATGTTCAAAGGATCGGTATGACACCTAGATGGGGGGGGGGTGAATAGGTGCTACTCCAAATTTTAGTCTTTTTCAAATTAGGCTTGACACAAAAGGTAAATTCTCTACATATGCAACTACGGTGAATTTACCTATATGACAAGCTAGCAACTAAGCATGATATATAAAGTAAGGCGGTAAACAAGGATAGAGGTAACCGAAGTCAAAGCATGCGGAGACACGGATGTATTCCCGAGTTCCTCCTTTTTAGGGGAGTACGTCTCGTTGGAGAGGTGTGAACCAACACAATGGTTCAACGGCCACAAAGGCCTCGCCCTCTTCTCCGGTGAACCGCACCACAAAGGATTGGTTCACTTCAACTATCGGAAACCTTCGAGGCGGAGTCCGGAGCCTTTACAACAGTGATTTGGGGCACAACCCACAATGGATTGGGGGCTCCCACACAGCTACAATCTGTCACAAAGACAATCAAGTGAGTACAATAGGGGGCTAGGTTTTCCTAGTGGAAACCTTAGCTAATGGTCCCTCAAGTGAATGAGGGGGAAATGAAAAACGGCTTGGTGAAGATGTAGATCGGGGCCTTCTCCTTCAATCCTCCAAAGATCAACAAGTTTGGGTGGAGGGATTGGGAGATCTAGTGTAGCTTGAGCTTGTATCAATGGTTGTCTTCAATGGAGAGCAAGCCAAATGTCCAAAGGTAGGTGAAGGGGATAAAATACCCCCTCCCAATATTCTGCCCGTTGGAGACCAAATCAGCCCGCAACGGTAGTACCGGACGACGCCTGGTAGTACCGCACGGAGCCAAGCTTCGATTGACTCGGCATGCACGCATTGACCCGCAGCGGTAGTACCGGACCGCATGATCTGGTAGTACTCTCTTCACGGTAGTACCGCGCCACTACCGCACCTACTACCGGGGTAAAACTTGGCAATACAGAACGGTTTTGGGCGACGCGGTAGTGGCCCCGGTACCGGTAGCGGTAGTTCCGCAAGGCAAAAACCTGGAAAACCCGGTAGTACCGGGCCAACCCCGGTAGTACCGGCTGAGGCAAATAAAGCCAGATTTCTTCCTTTTGAGAGATAAAACCTGAGCACATAAGAGATAATTTCCTGCACTTATAGCACAAACATTAGACATCTAATTGAGTTGTCAACAAACGTCAAAACACATAGGGAATGAAAGTGCCCTTTCAATCTCCCCCTTTTTGGTGTTTGATGACAACACAATTAGGACAAAGAATTGATTTGCAAAAGATAGACGGGCATTGCCAAATGTGTGTTTATTTGAGTTTGCTTTGGACTGCAAAACACAACATTCAATTGGGCGGAGCTCCCCCTATTTTACAAACCAAGCAAGTTCATATAGATACAAATAAGGAACAACTTGCAACACATAAACATTAAGGAGTACAATAATAGATAGCTAGATAAGGTCATAATACAACAACACAAAGTCACGACATGTAACTAAAGATGAAACACAAGCAAAAAGGATCAAAGAAAGAGCACGCTTGTGTTTCTTCCCATGCAAATCCCACGGTCCTATAGAGAACACATTCTCCCCCTTTGTCATCGAAATGCCAAAAAGGAAGAGGTGTAGAGCTAGATCGTCCCTAGGAGAATCAAACTCCCCCACCGTCGTGAGAAGGACCCTCGGGTTGAGAAGAGGAAGTGCCAACAGCATCATCATCATCATCAGATCAGCAGCTATGCTTGGAGATCCACATCTCTTTGGGAGTGATTTGGTCTTCGGAACCCGGGGACACGGTCATACCTTGGTGGACCATCATTGCCTTCTGACGAGCAGCAGCCTTCTTGTGGTACACATGGGCATCATACAGGCGGTCTTAAAGATCAAGCTTGAGGTGAAAAGCTTTCTTGAGCTTGATCTTGTATTTCTTGAACCAAGAAGGTTCCTCAAGAGGTGGGGCAACCCCACTAGCTCTAGCAGCTTCAGCAGCAGCCTCAGTATCCAAGGCCTTCTTCTTGGGAGGAGTATGAGACTTTATCCTAAGTTGCTTCGTTTCATGAGGGATAATGGTGCTGCCATCTTTCAGAATGTCTTCTCCATTTTTCTCAAGTGACCACTGACGACGAATAAGCTTCATAATATAGGGGCCATAGATAGGGGCCCTCCGGTCAATGACGGTGGCCCACATCTCGTTCCACATAAAGTCCATCACATCAAGCTTTTGACCTTTGCCTTGGTTTTCCTTGGAGAGCTCGAGAAGATCAAACACAAAGCCATGAACTTGATCCCAATTACCCACATGAGGTGATATGGTCTCACGGTACACGCGATGCAGAATCTCGAAGGGGCGAATAAGATGAGCTGTTTTCCCACAAGTTCCACCTTCCATGGTGATAGGTTTCAGCACCTCCTTACCGCTTGACTGATTTTCCTCATGGTACCTCCATCCACTGGGTGAGCCCTCACCATTATCCTCATAGCCTAAAACAATCCCAAAGTCCTTCATGGTGGCAGATAGCACGGTGTCCTTGGTCATCCATGTGATAGTCCTTGCATCATCATCACCAAAGTACACCGTGGCAAAGAACTGGATGATATAGTACTCAATGTAAGGTTGGTTGGGCTTCATGATATCCATGAGCCCAAACTCTTCACACATCGCAAGAGTCGCATCAAAGTAACCCTTGTGTCGAGCATCTCGCATATGAGGAACATCAAGGGTGTGTTGAATGACCACTTTATACTTCTTGTGCAGATATATCTCCTTGTAGATGTTCTCTTGATCATTGGTGTAAAAGTGAGGGTGGCGCACAAGATGAGACTGATCCACATCATATGGATTCTTTCACGAAGCTTTTGATAGTCCTCATTCTTCCAAAGATGGAGAGGTTTGCGAACTGGCTTCTTTGGGGCTGCAGCAGCAGCGCGAGCAGAGGTCTTGGAGGCACGACCACGACCGGTGGTCTTAGCGGGCAGCACTTCCTCTTGCTCTAGTTCATCTTCAAGATCTTCCTCAACCCGTTTTTGCTTCTTACCACGACGGCTAACTGTGAACAACATAAGACAGGGTAGGGAACAAGATGAGTGCACAAGTTCATGGAGGAGAAGGACAAAAACTAGTTGCAACCTGTAAGAAGAAGCTCGAAATTCCTCACAGGCGGTAGTACCGGACCGAGTGGTCCGGTAGTACCGGCCGTGCAAATCGAGCTGAGTATGACTTCAAATCGATGACGAAATCGACCAAAATCGGATAGGGGGCAACTAGTGGACACACTCCCTAGTCAAGAGAAACCATCCTACCAAGTTTTAACCATAAAACATGGAGTTACCGGTGATTTGCACAAGTACTCTAGGTTTCAAAAAAAATGAGACCAAGAGGAGCAAAACGAGGCAAATACCGGAGGCCATCGGAGGAGATTGACTTGGGGAGCGATCCCATGGGCGGATCTGGCCGGAGGACGGCGGATCCCGGCCGGCCGGCGGCGGCGCGGGTGGAGGAGAGAGGAGGCGGCAGGGGAGGTCACGCGTGCGGGATGGGGAATAACCGTTCACCCCGCACGGTTGACTTAGACGCAGTGAAACCTGCACGCCCGGTAGTACCGGGGCGGGTGCACGGTACTACCGGGGCCTAATTTTTCTGAGCAGCTGTTAAAACTGCTTAAATTCAGAACCCGGTAGTACCGGCTTCCACCCGGTAGTACTACTGGGACCTCCTCAAAAACTCTAGATTTGCAAGGAACTGAACTTGTGCAAGAGAAGAAAAGTTTTAGGAGGTAAGAACATGGCTTAGGATAGACAAAGTCACTGAAAATGGTAGTTCACACTCAAACTTTGTAAGAAGCAACAAAAACAACATTAAAAACCATCATTTGAGTGTGTTTTCCATGAAAACATCGATAGGCAATGAAATCCAAATAAACTCCAAAAGACCAAATCTTCACAAAGAAGATGTAGGTGGCCTAGGCCACCATGTATGAGTGTATGTGGTGTGACACCGCGAAGATATATCTTGGGTTCACCGCCACTACTCGTCATTTAAGCTCACAATTCATAAAATGAACAAATAGAGACAAAATGAGTTCTTACTATCGGCATAATGGGGGAGGGATAGTCCAATGGATTAGGACCGCACTCCCCCTATGTCCATGCCTACACCTAAACCAAAATATAGCTAAGATATAGGTGTGTATGCAAGATAGTCAAGCGACGCTCCCCGAATCGATGATATTTAGCTCATGCCTCAAATAAGTGAACCTTGCTTCATCAAGTGGCTTCGTGAACATATCGGCAAGTTGGATCTTCGTGGGAATATAGCCAAGCTCAATGTCACCCCGGTTGATGTGATCACGGATGAAGTGATAGCGAATCTCAATATGCTTCGTTCTTGAGTGCTCCACCGGGTTGTGGCCAATCTTGATAGCACTTTCATTGTCACATAAAAGAGGCACTTTGTCACAATGGACACCGTATTCCTTTAAAGTTTGCCTCATCCATAACAATTGAGTGCAACAACTAGCGGCCGCCACATACTCGGCTTCGGTGGTGGAGAGAGATATGCAATTTTGCTTCTTAGAAGACCAACTCACCAAGGACCTACCAAGGAATTGGCAAGCCCCGGAAGTTGATTTCCTATCATCCTTGCAACCGGCCCAATCCGAATCCGTGTAACCGGCAAGAGAGAATGTTGAGCCTTTAGGATACCACAAACCAAACCTTGGGGTATGAACCAAATATCGAAAGATTCGAAGAACCGCCGTTTGGTGGCTTTCTTTGGGAGCCGCTTGGTACCTTGCACACACTCCTACACTCAACACAATATCGGGTCTAGATGCACAAAGATAAAGCAAAGAACCAATCATAGAGCGATAGAGTTTTTGATCAACATCCTTATCTTTACCCTTTGGATTAAGTTCAAGATGACACTTGGTGTCCATAGGAAACTTCTTCTCTTTAGCATTTTGCATCTTGAACCTCTTGAGCATGTCTTGGATATATTTGGCTTGAGAGATGAAGGTCCCTCCACTCAATTGCTTGATCTCAAAACCAAGGAAGTACTTCAACTCTCCCATCATGGACATCTCGAACCTATCGGTCATAAGCTTTGAAAATTCATCATTAAAAGCTTTGTTAGAAGAGCCAAATATGATATCATCAACATAAAGTTGGCATATGAAAAGCTCCCCTTTAACCCTCTTGGTAAAAAGAGTGGGATCGATTTGCCCCACTTCAAAGCCACGGTCTACCAATAGCTCTCTTAGGTGCTCATACCAAGCACGAGGTGCTTGTTTGAGACCATAGAGCGCCTTATCAAGTTTGTAGACATGGTTAGGGAAGTGTGGATCCTCAAATCCCGGAGGTTGCTTAACATATACCAACTCCTTTAAAGGACCATTAAGAAAGGCACTTTTCACATCCATTTGTTGCAATTTGAAATTATGATGTGATGCATATGCAAGAAGGATACGGATGGACTCAAGGCGAGCCACGGGAGCATAGGTCTCTCCAAAATCAATGCCTTCAACTTGAGAGTACCCTTGAGCTACCAATCTTGCCTTGTTCCTCACAACCATTCCATGCTCATCTTGCTTGTTCTTGAATATCCACTTGGTGCCTATAACATTGAGGCAATCTTTTGGCTTCTCCACTAGATTCCACACTTTGTTGCGCTTGAAGTTGTTGAGCTCTTCATGCATGGCTTCCAACCAATCCGGATCTTCAAGAGCTTCAAAGACTTTCTTTGGTTCCACCATAGAGATGTGGCTTGATGTTCAAAATTTGCCAATTGTTTCTTGTGGTGACCTTGTTCTTGACATCACAATGATATTTCTAGATGAAGACTCTTTCTTCTCCAATCCTTTTTGACTCTTGCTATACGACGGGTTTCGATATCCTCATTGATGCGAGGAATTTCGCTTGATCATCTTGATCATTTGAGTCCCCGTCTTGACCGGATGGTGACCTTGATCATCTTGAAGCACATCTTCAAAAAGAAGGAGAGGGTTGATCTTGGTCTTGACCTTGGCTAGTGTTGACAATAGGAGAACTTGGTTCTTGAATAGCCTCTTGGTCAACTTGAGGAGGGTCTTGAACTTGTTCTTGGGTAGGTGCATCATTTGCTTCCATAGAAGGTGCAACTTCAACTTGTGATGATGGAGTCTCCACTTGAGTGGAGCTAGGACTTGCTTGAGGAGGCTCATGATGGATTTCAATGGGGCGATAGAAACCAACCCCCATTCTTCTTATTGCATCTTGAGGTTCCTCATTATCTACATCACAAACATGAAATTGCGCCACTTGGGAGCCGTCATTCTCATCGAACCTCACACTACAAGATTCCACAACTCTCCCTAAGGATTTGTCGTAGACTCTATAGTGTGAGAGTTCGCACCGTACCCAACAAAAACACCCTCTAAAGCTTTAGATTCAAATTTAGATAAATGAACACTTTGATTTTGTAGAAACACTTACAACCAAACACACGGTAGTAGGAGACATTGGGCTTGTTGCCGGTAAGCATTTCATATGAGTTTCCTTCTTCCTTTGCGAAAGAATAACCGGTTGGAGGAGTGACACGCCGTGGAGATAGCTCGGCCCACAAGAAGAGTGGAGACTTAAACTCCGCCAACATGGACCTAGCCATATCCATAAGAGTCCGGTTCTTCCTCTCGGCTACACCATTTTGTTGAGGGGTATACGCAGCGGAATATTGATGACGAATTCCCTCTTCACTAAGAAACTCATTCAAGGTGTAGTTCTTGAACTCGGAGCCATTGTCACTTCTAATGGCCAATATGGGACATTGTATTGACGTTGAACTTCATTGGAGAAGTCGATGACGGTTTGTTGGTTTCATCCTTCGTCTTGAAGAAGAAAACCCAAGTAAATCTTGAATAGTCATCAACAATCACCAAACAATACTTCTTCCCACCAAGACTCGGTTGAGGCACGGCACCAAAGAGATCAACATGAAGAAGTTCCAATATCCTCTTTGATGAGATGATGGTGTTGCTTGGGTGGGGAGAATCATGCATCTTTCCTTCAACACAAGCCCTACAAAGACGATCTCTAGAAAAAGAAACATTCTCTTTTAGTCCAAGAATGTGGCCACCCTTGTGAAGACTTTGCAAAGTTCTCATGTTGACATGGGACAAGCGGCGATGCCACAACCACCCCACGTCGGCCTTTCCGAATAGGCATATTGCTTGAGTGTTGGTAGACCCCGAAAAGTCTACCACAAACAACTCATTTTCAACATACCCAACGAACATGACCTTTAGAGTCTTGCTCCTCAAGAGTACCACCATATCAATAGTAAAATGGACATCAAAGTTCATCTTATTAAGAGCACGAACGGACATAAGATTGTAACCTAGAGACTCAACAAGCATGACATTTACAAGGGTGATATCCCTTGCAACTACCACCTTGCCGAGACTCTTTACCTCGGCTTTTGACTTGTCACCATAAGAGACGGTTGAGTGATTTAGATTTGGTCTCAACTCCGTCATAATCTCCTTGCTTCCGGTCATATGACTAGTGCATCCACTATCAACCACCCATTTCGATCCACCGGAAGCATAGTCCTACAAGAAATCATTGCTTGGATTTAGGTACCCATTTCTCAATGGGTCCTCTTTGGTTAGCAACAAGGGTCTTAGGAACCCAAATAGAGTAATCAATGTAACCATCATATGGACCAACATATTGAGCATAAACATCCCCATAATAATCAACATAAAGAATATAGTTGGGGTTGTTATGCCCCGCAAAGTCACTACGAGTGGTCTTGCCCCTTGTGGCACTACCACCCGCAATGGAAGTCTTGGCTTGTGCGGGCTTGGTCTTGATCTTCTTGTTGTTGCCACTTTCTTCTTGGGCTCGGCTACATAACCAAGACCCTCCTTCCCTTTGTGTGGTTTTTGCTCAAATAAGTAAGCAATACCCTTATCTTTACCTTTGGGAATAGAGGTCTTGGCACTAGTCCTTGGCACATTCAACAGCATTTTCTTCAATAACATTTTCATGAACACGAGGAAGAATAGATATGCTAGTTGAGCTAGATTTAGAAAGTTGAGTTTGAAGTTGCTCATGAGACTTGACTAAAGAGAGTGAGTGTTTCCAAGGCCTTGTCAAGCTTCTCCATATCCTCAAGAAGTCTAGCATTAGCAACCCCAAGTTCAACTTTCTCCTTTTTAAGCACTTTATATTTAGCAAAGACATGATCTCTATCCTTAATGATTTTATTAATGATATCATCATTTTTAGCATCAAGAGAATCAAGTCTTTCCTCAAGAGAACATCTTTCTTCACTCTCTTCATCAAGAGAGGCATTCAAGGATGCTACGGAAGCATTCAAAGAGGCAATGGTGAGAGAATCCTCTCTCTCAATCTTACTCTTTTCTTGAAGAAGTTCTTCGGCCGCACATAGTTGTCTCATGAGAGACTCAACATGTTCCTTAGCTTCACCTTGCAAGTTAGTCATGAAAGTATCGAAAGCAACAAGTTCCTTCTTAATCACAAGACTAGATTGATCACTCATTTCATGCATAGTCTTGGGAGAAGGAGATGATACCTCGGTGACATTAGCCATGAGGCAACGAGCGTTGTTGGTGGAGAAGTTCTCATTGGGGGATTCAAAGAGAGAAGATGATGAAGTTGATACAATAGCCAATGCGGCTACCTCTTTAGTAGGTGCATCTTCATCTTCGGAATCACTTGTGGCATATTCTTCTTGTGCCACCAACACAATTCTTGGTGCCTTCTTGAAGAAAGGCTTCCTTGGTCTTGCGGGCTTCTTTTGGATCAACCTTGAGTGGTCCTTGGGGATGAGCTTCCCACCATTTTGCTCTCGGTTCTCATAAGGACACTCTCTTATGTAGTGGTTCTTGTCATGACAATTGTAGCAGTCTTCCACTTGAGGCTAGCTCTTTCTTCCCACTTGAGTTGTTCTCTTTATCAACTTGGCTTTAGCTTTTGCCGGGTCTTGCCAAAACTCTCTTGTGGCAAGAGCTATATGACCATTTAGAGCCGGTTCAAGATCATTTGGAGCAATGTTGCTTGGGCACGCTTCAACCTCATCAAGACATACCACCTTGGCCTTCAAAGCAAGTGAGGGGCCTTGTTTCATCCCCATGGCCCTAGCACGGTTATCTTCGGCATTCTTGGTGGCAACCTTGGAGGCTTGCACTTCTTGCATAACTTCATTGGATGTCATTTCGTTGTAGTTGTGTCTTCCTTGAATGGACTTCAACTCGATGGGCTCGAAGGCAAGAGAGCATTCACATACTTCCTCTTGACAAGCATCATCCACATAGGTTGCCCCCACATCAAGAAGGCCTTTGCAAGAGTCTTGAGTCTTCCATACATGTCTTCATGATTCTCATTGTCAAACATGTAGAAGCCTTCGGCATCATTGCTCAAAGATCATATCTATTTCTCTTCATGCTTTCATTCCCAAGAAATGCAACCTCAAGACAATTCCAAGCTTCTTTGGCGGTGGTGGCATTGAGAACATAATGCTTGTCACTTTCACTCATGAAAGTTCAATCATATGGAGTGCGGAGGCATTGAGTTGCTTTTCGGCAAACTCTTCTTGTCACATTGCTTGGATCCGCAACCTTGTACCATCTTCAATGATCCTCCAAAGCTCGATAGAGGCACTGTTAATATGAGATTTCATTGAGCGTTGCCAACTAGCAAAGCTAATGCATTAAGCTTAGGTGGAGGACCAATGGGGTTTATGCGGGTGGTGATAGGTGGGTCGATAGGGTACCATCCCGGAACGGCATGGTACTCTTCCTTCCCATCTTCATGCTTGGTAGGAGGTGGAGGAGGTGGTTTAGATCCGGAGGTGGTTTCCACCCCTTTTTTTTTCTTTTACCCTCCTCGGAATCACCTCATCGGAGTTAGAGACACCCTCTAGTGGGATATTTCCGAAACCTTGGCATTTTGATTTCATGAGCATGTCACGCAACTCATCAAATTTGCATTCATGGACGATGTCAATGTTGTTTCCAACGATTTGATATCGGCCATGGATGCCATGGCTTTGGCCTTTTCATGGCTTCATTAGCCTTGGCAAGATCGGCCTCATCCTCACTTAGTGTCATACTTCTCTTAGGCGGTTAACCCAAAACAAGAGAGCCTAGCTCTGATACCAATTGAAAGGATCGGTATGACACCTAGAGGGGGGGGGGGTGAATAGGTGCTACTCCAATTTTAGTCTTTTTCAAATTAGGCTTGACACAAAAGGTAAATTCTCTAGATATGCAACTACGGTGAATTTACCTATATGACAAGCTAGCAACTAAGCACGATATATAATAAGGCGGTAAACAAGGATAGAGGTAACCGAAGTCAAAGCACGCGGAGACACGGATGTATTCCGAGTTCCTCCTTTTTAGGGGAGTACGTCTCGTTGGAGAGGTGTGAACCAACACAATGGTTCAACGGCCACAAAGGCCTCACCCTCTTCTCCGGTGAACCGCACCACAAAGGATTGGTTCACTTCAACTATCGGAAACCTTCGAGGCGGAGTCCGGAGCCTTTACAACAACGATTTGGGGCACAACCCACAAAGGATTGGGGGCTCCCAAACAGCTACAATCTGTCACAAAGACAATCAAGTGAGTACAATAGGGGGCTAGGTTTTCCTAGTGGAAACCCTAGCTATCTTGGTGAAGATGTAGATCGGGGCCTTCTCCTTCAATCCTCCAAAGATCAACAAGTTTGGGTGGAGGGATTGGGAGATCTAGTGTAGCTTGAGCTTGTATCAATGGTGGTCTTCAATGGAGAGCAAGCCAGATGTCCAAAGGTAGGTGAAGGGGATAAAATACCCCCTCCCAATATTCTGCCCGTTGGAGACCAAATCAGCCCGCAACGGTAGTACCGGACCACGCCCGGTAGTACCGCACGGAGGCAAGCTTCGATTGACTCGGCAGGCACGCGTTGACCCGCAGCGGTAGTACCGGACCGCATGGTCCGGTAGTACTCTCTTCGCGGTAGTACCGCGCCACTACCGCACCTACTACCGGGATAAAACTTGGCAATACAGAACGGTTTTGGGCGACGCGGTAGTGGCCCCGGTACCGGCAGCGGTAGTTCCGCAAGGCAAAAACCTGGAAAACCCGGTAGTACCGGGCCAACCCGGGTAGTACCGGCTGAGGTAAATAAAGCCAGATTTCTTCCTTTTGAGAGATAAAACCTGAGCACATAAGAGATAATTTTCTGCACTTATAGCACAAACATTAGACATCTAATTGAGTTGTCAACAAACATCAAAACACATAGGGAATGAAAGTGCCCTTTCATATGTACACGACGAGATCCGGGGTTCCCCCACCCTCCCGCCGCCGGAGCGGACGGCGGAGGAAGGGGAAACCAACGAGTCACCGCCGGCGAGGTGGTTTGACTAGAAGTTTTTAGAAAATCGCCTCTCCGGAACTGTAGCGGGGAGAGAGGTAGTTTAAGCCATTTGTTGGAGATGTTCCAATACAGTAGCGCAAGCCAAAAGCAAAGTTGGGCTCCATGAGGGTTCAGTCTTGTATAGTGGTCTTCTTTTGTTTTTCAGAAGGGAGAGGGCAACGAGTTTTCTTGAAAGAGAGCGGAGGGTTTGGTCTCCTTTTGGATTGTATAATTACTCAACAAGGGGTAATTTGCTCCATGGAACAAAAACTAACGGCGAAGTCTAACCGAATGGACGACAACGTCATAGTATATTACTACTCTCTCCGTTTCTAAATATAACACGTTTTAACTTTTCTTAGTTTCTCATATCCATATTCATCTCGACATGTTTTAGTGTACATATTCTCTTATTTAATCCGTCTATAGTCCACATTGCAATATCTAAAATATCTTATAACTAGGGATGGAGGGAGTAGTAAAGAAATTTTGAGTCAGTGTCAAATAAGAAAGAAAAATATTTTTGAAGGTCAAACTGGGCGGCACATTTTAGTGTAGTGTCAAATGGAGTTTTTTTTCTCTCTTTTTATCTTTGCTGCAGCCACTCGCTTACCACTCTTCCCCATGTCTCTCTGACTCTTTAATTGTCGTCTGATGCGTTCGGAGATATGCCATATGTGCTGCTAAGTTCAGCTAGAAAGTATATGTGCTTCGTCGTTGTCGAGGTCTGCTCATGGTGTTACGGTGGTTCAGCGTTCTTCACTGTTGTGCTGAGTTCTCGGTTTGTTCGTCTGTGTGTTCCTGTGCTCTCTTTGTGTGTGTTTGTAATCTGGCTTGAACACGCAGTGTTGATCCTTTCAAAAAAAAAAAAGTATAGAGCTAATACAAGAAACGAAATACCCTATTTGGATTTGCATGCAGCTGCCGCACTGTCGGAATTTGTCATCCAGCAGATGAATTATATAATTGCTAGGAATGTACGTACTCAACAGTGTGGCATCAATAAGAAAATATTGCAGCATGCATGCACCGACACCCGTGAACGAGAACATCTTTACGATTGTCTTAATCAGTAATGATCATGAAGATTATTGCATCTTCCTTCAGTCATCTGTAGCTGTGATTGTTACAGTGTGTCGTACTGCTCCTTCAGAGTTAACTATGCTTTCTATCATTAATACCAAGATACAATATCGATTTAGGCATTCATTTAGAAAACTGCATTTCCTATTAGATATAGGGAGATTCCATCTCTGAAACTTTTTGGCCTCTTTTAAGAAAGGCAAATTCTGAAGATTAGGGAGAGGTGTTTATAGGATCGCCAACATGGATCATGCATCTGGCACAATCTCTGGCAAATTCTGAAGATTAGGGAGAGGTGTTTATAGGATCGCCAACATGGATCATGCATCTGGCACAATCTCTGGCGCCTAGCTTTTCAGGCAAGCAGACAACCCAATAAAACCATTGATCGTTGGCCTCGCAGCAGAGCATTCTTCTGAAGAAAACAGCTAACAAATAGCTTATCATGATTTGAAACTGAGACAGTCCATGACTGGAGGTCTGGACAATGGAGCAGTGGCGCTTGTGGGAGGATCAAGGACAATCAGCCTCGTTGTCCTCGACAGCCATTTCTTAAGAGTTTATCATCGCTAGCTGCAGTGAATTAATTTTTCGATACAAGCTGCAGTGAATTAATGCGAGGAGAAGATAACAAGATTACCATCAATTCCTCCTTGTGCATTCCATGTGCCCGATCTAATCTTGTAATCTATCAACAACCAGATTCCCTTCTTTGGATTTATGTCGATCGGTTCTAGCGTCTGGGTCTGCAACCAGCTGGTCCAGCAGCTGTCTGTTTGGTTCAAAGGAAGGACCCCAATGGCGTATGGTCCTATATACACTGTCCCACAGTAAGTGCACACTTCGTCGGTGGTGGTAGTGGTAGACCAAGAGTGAGCAGAGAGAGCCGCAATGGCGTCCTCGCGTCGCCATCGCGTGCTCTTGGCCTCTCTCCTCCTCTCTGCCGCCGCATTCACCTGTGTTTTATCCGGTGGTGGCTCCTCCGGGCTCGGTCCGATCAGCACCAATGGCCGGAACTACAGCAAGGTGTGCGACGCAGCCCGGTTCGCGGCCATGGGTCTTGACATGGCGGGTTTCCGGTACTGCGACGCCTCCCTGCCGTACCCCGACCGGACGCGGGACCTCGTCCGCCGGCTCACGCTCGAGGAGAAGGTGCGCAACCTGGGCGACCGCGCGGAGGGTGCGGCGCGCGTCGGGCTGCCGCCGTACCGGTGGTGGGGCGAGGCCCTGCACGGCGTGTCGGACGTTGGGCCGGGCGGCACGTGGTTCGGCGACGTGGTGCCGGGCGCCACCAGCTTCCCGCTTGTCATCAACAGCGCCGCGTCCTTCAACGAGACGCTGTGGCGCGGCATCGGCGCCGCGGTGTCCACCGAGGTCAGGGCCATGTACAACCTGGGCCACGCCGAGCTGACGTACTGGAGCCCAAACATCAACGTGGTGCGCGACCCGCGGTGGGGCCGCGCCAGCGAGACGCCCGGCGAGGACCCCTTCCTCGTCGGACGCTACGCCGTCAGCTTCGTGCGCGCAATGCAGGACATAGCTGCTGCCGATGGCGCCGGCGTGGCCAAGGGCGACCCGTTCTCCCGGCCCCTCAAGGTGTCGAGCTGCTGCAAGCACTACGCCGCCTACGACGTGGACGCGTGGTTCACCGCCGACCGGTACACGTTCGACGCACGCGTGGAGGAGCGCGACATGATCGAGACCTTCGAGCGGCCGTTCGAGATGTGCGTGCGGGACGGGGACGCCAGCTGCTGCCGATGGCGCCGGCGTGGCCAAGGGCGACCCGTTCTCCCGGCCCCTCAAGGTGTCGAGCTGCTGCAAGCACTACGCCGCCTACGACGTGGACGCGTGGTTCACCGCCGACCGGTACACGTTCGACGCACGCGTGGAGGAGCGCGACATGATCGAGACCTTCGAGCGGCCGTAGGAGGTAATCGGAGAACCAAGGGTCCGCCTGTGCCCGCATATTTGTAACAGCCCAAAGTTCAGAACCTAAAAACCGGTGTAATTTTTCCACTTTGGTGTTAATTGCATCATGGCATCCATGCATAAACATGTCTCTTCCGAGTTAATACAACTTTGATACCGAAATGATATGAAGTTGCTAAAAACCAAATGCCCAATTTGCTCTAACAAACTTCAACACAATGAAGACACTCAAAGTTGCAAAACCAAAATACTTGGACATCCATACCTGTCAAGAGAGTTCCAAGATTTCAAAACAATATTTTGCACTTGCTTCTAATTTTCCAAAAGAGCAACCTTTTTGAATTTAGCAAAATGCCTTAATTCAATCCTATGAACAAATGTGGTCCAAACAATTTTATTTGACAATGCCAATTTTTGTGGTGCCTCTAAATGGTGTTGGGAGCCTCCCCAAATTTTCTCAAATTTTTATAAATTATTTTGGTGCCTAAGTTAAATCAGGAAAGGTGGCTGGTTTTAAAAAGAAAGAGAAAAGGACCCGTTTTTTAAATATTGGAGGACCTATCCGTGACTGCTCCAAAGGTTCCAGGGGGCGTTTTGCAAACTTGCTGTCTTCCCCGTCGCTGTAGCGACCGAGCCGCCGATGCTCGCGCCGCACCAGCTCCTCGAGCTCGCCATGGCCGGGCCCCCTTCCCCTCTGCTCTCCTCTGCAGGCGAAGAGCCCCACGAGCTCGTGCCCCTGCCCTATCCCCTCCTCTCGCACCGACTCCCTGCTCCCCATTTTCTTCTCCCCACCATGGCCGCCCGCCGCTCGAGCTCCGCCGCCTGTCGCCGTTGATGGAGTACGCCCCTCACGAATCGGAGGCTACCAAGCGCTCCGCCGCGTCGCCGTAGACCTCTCCGCCAGAGGAATCGAGCCGAGGCGCTGCGAATCGCCGCCGCCGTCATCCTCTTCTCCGCCCACGGCCGAGCTCCGCCGAGCTTCGCGCCGCCGCGGTAGGCTTCCCCGAGATGAGCCGAGCCCGCCACGAGCTTCGCCGAGTCGTCCTCGTCCTCTCCGCGGAGTTACGCATGCCGGTACCCACGGAGCCGCCGGAATCGCGCTCGCTCCTTCCGCCTCCGGTCGCCGTCGTCGCGGACGAGTTCGCCACCGTCGCTGCGTCCCCAGCCTCGCCGTCTCCCATTACGAGCTCAGGGTGAGCACCCGGACCGGCCGGACATCTCCACTCCCTCCCTCTCTCGCTAGTTCGTTGATCACGGTAGCCATTTGTCGCCGTCGCGCTGAAGATCGCCGTGGCATCGCGTGCTGCGCGTGCCTCGGAAGTTCCGGTGTCGATCCCGGAATTGTTTCCGGATTCTATACCGGAATAGGAAAAGTGGTACTGGACTCAGCCACTCCCGCCCGGAATTCATCCGGAGTTAAACCGGAAATATTTCCGGATGATTTTTCAGCCGGTGCAAAATCCGGAACTTTCCGGACTGGCAACCGGATTTTTGTACTGATGTCTAAATTGCTATTCGCTTGTCACCCCTATCTCTAAGTGGACTACATAGATTATGTTGTTGTGAAATAAATCATCAAATGGTCAGATCCAAAAGGAAAACTTAGTAAAATGGTAACTTTTATCGGTGTATCCGAAAAATGCATGTAATACACCAAAATGCCCAGAAATTTGAGATTAAAGCTTTAAAATAAATATCACGCATATTTGATCACATTTAAAATATGGTGCCTCTAATAATATTAAAATCATACGTTTAAAAAGGAGGAACTTATAAAATTAATAACTTTTTACCGGGACCTCCGAAAAATGTGTTCCTTATGACAAAATGTTCAGAAAAACATGAGTGATCCAAAATCATCATCATCATGCATCATTGATCACAATTACAATAATGTGCTCTAGTAGTAGTTATAATCACTAAGTTTAAATATGGGGTTTAATCCAAATAATGCCATAAATATAACGGGGACCCCATGTAACTTGTTGGTCATGTTTAAATCTTCTAGGGTGCATTTAAAATGTCATATCATCATCCTTGTATGCATTGCACAACTGCCATGTGTTGATTGTTTCTCCGGTGTTGTATGTGCATCGGTAGATCAAGGAGGTGAAGTGCCACCCCCGTCTTGTGACGATCCGTACTACCCGCACGTTGAGCAAGGCAAGCGTAATTCCCCCTCTGAGCATGTCTCCTACTATATTTCGCAATTATTTTCCCCACTATAATATTGCATTCGGTTCCAAATGTCTTTTGCTTGGACTAGAGTGTCCTACTAGTTGCATTAGAAATCTATTGCCATTTACCTGTATCCCTCCTAATATCCATAGGATTGAAGTGTTGGCCAAGGATAAGTATATTTTGCTATGTATATGCTTAGCCATGCTTAGTTTAAAGGCTTGCAGGTCCGGTGGAGGTTTCAATTGTTGGAACAGGTATGGAATAACCGGATGTGATGGAAAGGGATGGTGGTGGGTAATAAATTGCTTAAAGGTGGGGATGAGAGGCCACATGGGATGTGGTGGGTTGTCTCGTTCCCGCCGCCTAAGTGCGAGTTCTTTACCTCTTGAACCAAGACGAGCGTACTACCATGCGTGGGCTATATGGAACCCCCGTCGACCAACTAACTTGAGTGGGACTAGCCAGGGTCCTCTAGTTTGGCTTTCCATTTGCGCGTGCGTGATGGTGGTGTGAACTGCGATGAGGATGTTGGTGTTAGGAAAAATAAGTGGCCATAGGGCGGGGTGTGTGATCCTGGCAGCCCTATCCTCACTGATGATCCTGGGTTAGTCCTTAACAAGGTAAAGGTTGTAGCCGTTTCACACTCAGCCGGCTTTCCCCGGAAGAGAGCTAATGTCTGGCAATGAGTCTGGCGGTACGCGTGGCGAAGGAGCTGGGGCCCTTCGGGACTCCGGGGACTTCCACTTTGTACACCCCTGCAGGGTAAATCTTTTCGAAAAGCCGTGTCCGCGGTTATGGACGACTTGGGAAGTGAAGGTAGGATCATAGAATAACTTTAACGGAATGATTAAAAACTGAGTACTAGAGGTACTACTTCACGAATGCAAGGTTGACTTCCTCGAGGGTGATTCGGGGAGGTGCCTTTGACGAACAGGTACAGTGGTGATGATGGTTGATGATGAGAAAGTGCTCAAAAGAAAAAGAGTTACTCCTTACCTCTTTTTGAAAATAATCTGATTAGTCGATGCCATGGAGTTGTGTTTTGTAAATAAAATCAGCTTTATGCAAAACAGCCATAAAACCTTTGAAAGCCAATCATGGAGCATATATTAGCTCTTAATCTTGCGAGTTCGTCGAACTCAACGTCGTTTGCTTATTTTCAGGAGAGGACTTCACCGACCTCGAAGGTGGGTTCTTTGTGGACGTCGACGAGTAGTCTGGGGTTCCCAGGTGGCAGCTTGGGACATCTCGGAATAGCTGGCGCTGGATATTTAGTTGTAGGCCTCTTAGGCCATATATTTGGTTTTTGTTGTTTAGAACAACACACTTCGCTTCCGCATGTTGTAATGTTGGGTCTGTGACCTCTGGTTGTCATTTGCTATCTTTCTCTATTATAAGAGTTGAACTATATGATTTTGTGTCGTAGAGTCTGTGATGTGCCAGTTGTTCCACAAGTCTTGATCTTACTATTATGCCTTGAGGGTTGCGCCCGTGTTAAGGCATCAATCGGGGTGTTGCGTTGTCTGGAGTGAGGTGTACCCAGCAACGCCTGCCAAAGGTTTTGGCCGGGGATTGGTAAACCCGTAACCTCCGCTTGTATCGCTTAACCGGTGACACGCAGCATCACTGTATAACAGTCGGGTCGGGGCGCCACAAGTTGGTATCAGAGCAGTACTGCCTGTAGGAAACCCTTCTACTGGTCGATGTTGAGTCTAGTGTTTGTGAAAATATTTTGAACCTAAAAATGAGTTGTGAAAACCATCTTAGGATTCTGTTTACTCCTTATCTGGTTACCCTCTAATCTCGGAGCAATCTTACCTCGATTTGAGTTAAAGTTTTTACTTCTCGTCTCTTAATTCAAAATGATTAGGAATCTCGGGGTTGGTTCTACCTTTAGTGTTATGTGCCCAGTTGCTCCCGCCGCGCTACAATCCGATATCACCTGAGAAGTTTGCGAATCTTGTTATCCGTGCCGAGGCTAGTCTTTGTTCCTTTCTCTGGGTGCTATCCCAAGGACTTGAACAGAAGGTCCCGGATTGTGCTGTGAGTCCGGTATGTGGATTGTGTGGGTTGTACCCATGTGATCCTTATGCCATTTAGGATTCTCGGCGCATGATGCTGATCTTCAACCCAAGTCTTTTCCGTCTTCTGTGTGGTAAATGGTTGAAACTTAATTTCCCACACCTCAGTTGACTCTGTAACTTTAACTCTGCCATATCTGGAGATTCTGTCTTGGAATCATCTGGGTTATGACCAGAATTTTCTGAACGAATCCCCCATCTATGTTCGTGACTCTGCTGCCTCTCTCCTTTTGGGCATGGTTATCACAATTGAGTAATAACCGGTGCATCTTCAACATCTTGGGATTATCTTGAGCAAGTTTCTTACTCTGATCTGCTTTCCGACCTTTGTCTGTCTTTTGGCAGTAACGTTCTCACCGTGCATTGGAGTGTTCCGATGCTAGTCACTCTCTTGATCCGGCAAAATTCTTTCCCCTTCGTCTTGTTAGAAGGAATGAGCCCCCGTATCCTGTCCACTCCTCGGCTCAAGTCAAAGTAATGAAATCTACCGAATACGGGCTTTGTCTAATTTTTGTTCTGCTCCACCTTAGAGTGTCACACTCTTCTATATCCAAGTATCGTGCTTAACATCATGATCCTCTTGATGAAGTGATGCTCGCACACTGGGTTACTCTCCGCGTTCCGAGTGACTTGTTACTCGAGAATGATAAGTAGTGAGCAATGATGTGGCTATCGGATATTCTCAGCAGTTCTTACTGCGCTGAAATCCAAGGACATTCCTTGTCCTCCTTAGCATGATTGGTTAACCGATCAAGGAGTTGAGTTTGACAGTGCTACCAAGTCCGTTGGCTTTGATGCCTTTCCTCGGTCAAAGAGCTAGGTTCCTGCCGAAGCTCCCAAAACCACCTCGTTGTGCCTTGAAAGGCATGATCCTCTCTTGAACTCAAGATCCACCGGTATGTCATGATATCCTAGAGGTGGATTGAGATATTCTAGTCAATAATGCAAATGCAGAAGATTCGTGGAATGGTATGTTGTTAACTCCATTCCTTGAGAATTTCATCTATGCATCCAAGCTACTAATTGAATCGTTCCAGAAAGAGAAGAAGTCTGAGAACTTCTCTTGTCTTCTTTGATGTTTCCCAAGAAGGGCTCAACTGTGTCTCATTGCAAGTGATTCATGTAGGTGCAGATTGTCTTCGGACAGTTGCTAATACGTGCGTTCCGCAATCTCGTTCCTCCTTTGGAGTGAGACATTCTAGTCTAGCTCTTGGGGTCCTAGCAAATGTAATCCGTTGGTATCCTTTGCAAAGACTTCCTATTCCTACATGTGTTGAGTCTGAAGTATCCTTACACCTGACCAGATCTAAATCTCAATCAGAAACGATAGTTGGTGATCCTCAAGAAGCTTGTTCCCGATGTCTAGAAAATCAAGAAATGTTCCCAATACTAACGTTTGCGGAGTTTCTAAAGTGCTCTCGATCTAGCTTTCCGATCCTTCTCCCGTAATCTGAAATGCTCCTCCGTGAGGAAAGTTCTACTCAAGCCGACTAGTACAAGTTATCTCCTCATCTGTTGGAAGCTTGTTTCGACACTCTCCCTCAGACTTTTGGGCCTTGTGCAAGGTTCATATTCTGAATCTTTGGGAAACAGTTGTCTACCAACTGAAAACTCCGTATCAATCTTCCGTCAAACGCATGTGTCTCCTGACTGTCAAATCAAGGGATGCTTGAAGTCTCATCCTAAGATTCTACTAGGAGGTACTTGATCGTGGTATATTCACCAAGATCCATCCTTCCGGTGAAGTTCCCTTCTTTCCTATGGTGTACGTTGATAGTGACCTCGAGTGTAGCCGATGAAGATCTTCATGATGCCACTTGATCAACTTCTGCAAGAAAGAAGCCACCTGAAGCTAGAAGATCGTGTAGTACGTTGTAACCTTTCCCTCTTTCCTACTCTAAGAATCTCGGGACGAGATTCCTGTAAGGAGGGTAGAATTGTAACAGCCCAAAGTTCAGAACCTAAAAACCGGTGTAATTTTTCCACTTTGGTGTTAATTGCATCATGGCATCCATGCATAAACATGTCTCTTCCGAGTTAATACAACTTTGATACCGAAATGATATGAAGTTGCTAAAAACCAAATGCCCAATTTGCTCTAACAAACTTCAACACAATGAAGACACTCAAAGTTGCAAAACCAAAATACTTGGACATCCATACCTGTCAAGGGAGTTCCAAGATTTCAAAACAATATTTTGCACTTGCTTCTAATTTTCCAAAAGAGCAACCTTTTTGAATTTAGCAAAATGCCTTAATTCAATCCTATGAACAAATGTGGTCCAAACAATTTTATTTGACAATGCCAATTTTTGTGGTGCCTCTAAATGGTGTTGGGAGCCTCCCCAAATTTTCTCAAATTTTTATAAATTATTTTGGTGCCTAAGTTAAATCAGGAAAGGTGGCTGGTTTTAAAAAGAAAGAGAAAAGGACCCGTTTTTTAAATATTGGAGGACCTATCCGTGACTGCTCCAAAGGTTCCAGGGGGCGTTTTGCAAACTTGCTGTCTTCCCCGTCGCTGTAGCGACCGAGCCGCCGATGCTCGCGCCGCACCAGCTCCTCGAGCTCGCCATGGCCGGGCCCCCTTCCCCTCTGCTCTCCTCTGCAGGCGAAGAGCCCCACGAGCTCGTGCCCCTGCCCTATCCCCTCCTCTCGCACCGACTCCCTGCTCCCCATTTTCTTCTCCCCACCATGGCCGCCCGCCGCTCGAGCTCCGCCGCCTGTCGCCGTTGATGGAGTACGCCCCTCACGAATCGGAGGCTACCAAGCGCTCCGCCGCGTCGCCGTAGACCTCTCCGCCAGAGGAATCGAGCCGAGGCGCTGCGAATCGCCGCCGCCGTCATCCTCTTCTCCGCCCACGGCCGAGCTCCGCCGAGCTTCGCGCCGCCGCGGTAGGCTTCCCCGAGATGAGCCGAGCCCGCCACGAGCTTCGCCGAGTCGTCCTCGTCCTCTCCGCGGAGTTACGCATGCCGGTACCCACGGAGCCGCCGGAATCGCGCTCGCTCCTTCCGCCTCCGGTCGCCGTCGTCGCGGACGAGTTCGCCACCGTCGCTGCGTCCCCAGCCTCGCCGTCTCCCATTACGAGCTCAGGGTGAGCACCCGGACAGGCCGGACATCTCCACTCCCTCCCTCTCTCGCTAGTTCGTTGATCACGGTAGCCATTTGTCGCCGTCGCGCTGAAGATCGCCGTGGCATCGCGTGCTGCGCGTGCCTCGGAAGTTCCGGTGTCGATCCCGGAATTGTTTCCGGATTCTATACCGGAATAGGAAAAGTGGTACTGGACTCAGCCACTCCCGCCCGGAATTCATCCGGAGTTAAACCGGAAATATTTCCGGATGATTTTTCAGCCGGTGCAAAATCCGGAACTTTCCGGACTGGTAACCGGATTTTTGTACTGATGTCTAAATTGCTATTCGCTTGTCACCCCTATCTCTAAGTGGACTACATAGATTATGTTGTTGTGAAATAAATCATCAAATGGTCAGATCCAAAAGGAAAACTTAGTAAAATGGTAACTTTTATCGGTGTATCCGAAAAATGCATGTAATACACCAAAATGCCCAGAAATTTGAGATTAAAGCTTTAAAATAAATATCACGCATATTTGATCACATTTAAAATATGGTGCCTCTAATAATATTAAAATCATACGTTTAAAAAGGAGGAACTTATAAAATTAATAACTTTTTACCGGGACCTCCGAAAAATGTGTTCCTTATGACAAAATGTTCAGAAAAACATGAGTGATCCAAAATCATCATCATCATGCATCATTGATCACAATTACAATAATGTGCTCTAGTAGTAGTTATAATCACTAAGTTTAAATATGGGGTTTAATCCAAATAATGCCATAAATATAACGGGGACCCCATGTAACTTGTTGGTCATGTTTAAATCTTCTAGGGTGCATTTAAAATGTCATATCATCATCCTTGTATGCATTGCACAACTGCCATGTGTTGATTGTTTCTCCGGTGTTGTATGTGCATCGGTAGATCAAGGAGGTGAAGTGCCACCCCCGTCTTGTGACGATCCGTACTACCCGCACGTTGAGCAAGGCAAGCGTAATTCCCCCTCTGAGCATGTCTCCTACTATATTTCGCAATTATTTTCCCCACTATAATATTGCATTCGGTTCCAAATGTCTTTTGCTTGGACTAGAGTGTCCTACTAGTTGCATTAGAAATCTATTGCCATTTACCTGTATCCCTCCTAATATCCATAGGATTGAAGTGTTGGCCAAGGATAAGTATATTTTGCTATGTATATGCTTAGCCATGCTTAGTTTAAAGGCTTGCAGGTCCGGTGGAGGTTTCAATTGTTGGAACAGGTATGGAATAACCGGATGTGATGGAAAGGGATGGTGGTGGGTAATAAATTGCTTAAAGGTGGGGATGAGAGGCCACATGGGATGTGGTGGGTTGTCTCGTTCCCGCCGCCTAAGTGCGAGTTCTTTACCTCTTGAACCAAGACGAGCGTACTACCATGCGTGGGCTATATGGAACCCCCGTCGACCAACTAACTTGAGCGGGACTAGCCAGGGTCCTCTAGTTTGGCTTTCCATTTGCGCGTGCGTGATGGTGGTGTGAACTGCGATGAGGATGTTGGTGTTAGGAAAAATAAGTGGCCATAGGGCGGGGTGTGTGATCCTGGCAGCCCTATCCTCACTGATGATCCTGGGTTAGTCCTTAACAAGGTAAAGGTTGTAGCCGTTTCACACTCAGCCGGCTTTCCCCGGAAGAGAGCTAATGTCTGGCAATGAGTCTGGCGGTACGCGTGGCGAAGGAGCTGGGGCCCTTCGGGACTCCGGGGACTTCCACTTTGTACACCCCTGCAGGGTAAATCTTTTCGAAAAGCCGTGTCCGCGGTTATGGACGACTTGGGAAGTGAAGGTAGGATCATAGAATAACTTTAACGGAATGATTAAAAACTGAGTACTAGAGGTACTACTTCACGAATGCAAGGTTGACTTCCTCGAGGGTGATTCGGGGAGGTGCCTTTGACGAACAGGTACAGTGGTGATGATGGTTGATGATGAGAAAGTGCTCAAAAGAAAAAGAGTTACTCCTTACCTCTTTTTGAAAATAATCTGATTAGTCGATGCCATGGAGTTGTGTTTTGTAAATAAAATCAGCTTTATGCAAAACAGCCATAAAACCTTTGAAAGCCAATCATGGAGCATATATTAGCTCTTAATCTTGCGAGTTCGTCGAACTCAACGTCGTTTGCTTATTTTCAGGAGAGGACTTCACCGACCTCGAAGGTGGGTTCTTTGTGGACGTCGACGAGTAGTCTGGGGTTCCCAGGTGGCAGCTTGGGACATCTCGGAATAGCTGGCGCTGGATGTTTAGTTGTAGGCCTCTTAGGCCATATATTTGGTTTTTGTTGTTTAGAACAACACACTTCGCTTCCGCATGTTGTAATGTTGGGTCTGTGACCTCTGGTTGTCATTTGCTATCTTTCTCTATTATAAGAGTTGAACTATATGATTTTGTGTCGTAGAGTCTGTGATGTGCCAGTTGTTCCACAAGTCTTGATCTTACTATTATGCCTTGAGGGTTGCGCCCGTGTTAAGGCATCAATCGGGGTGTTGCGTTGTCTGGAGTGAGGTGTACCCAGCAACGCCTGCCAAAGGTTTTGGCCGGGGATTGGTAAACCCGTAACCTCCGCTTGTATCGCTTAACCGGTGACACGCAGCATCACTGTATAACAGTCGGGTCGGGGCGCCACAATATTGCTCTTGTACCTCGTGTTACAACAGGGAGGACCTGCCTGAAATCCCCACCAAAGACGACAACCTTTCCACCGAATGGCAAAGGACATCCCATTATATCCTGTAGCGATCTATCAAGTGTTTCAACTGCTTGACGCTTTGTCATTGCGACTTCATCCCAAATTATCAAAGATGCCTGCTTGAGCAACTCCGCCGTACCACTCTGCTTTGTGAAACCACACATGCTGTTGTCAGTGAGCTTGATTGGAATTTTGAACCTAGAGTGTGCAGTCCGACCTCCAGGCATGATAGAGGCCGCTATACCCGATGTAGCAGTTGCGATCGCTATTAGCCCCATGGAACGCACCTTAGCAAGCAATGCCTTGTACAAGTACGTCTTTCCAGTGCCTCCTGGACCATCAACAAAGAATATCCGGCTCTTTTGGTTTGTCACATGATCCATTATTTCATCGAATCCATCCAGTTGTTCCTTGTTTAAAGAACCAAATATATCTAGATGTTCTTGGTCCACTTGGACTTGCCTCTCCTCTGTCACCTCTCTATACCCACCGTCAGCAGTAGCATATGTCTCAACCAGATCCGGAAGCCCATAACTTTTAATATCCTTGCCCATGGATTGCACCAGATCCTTTATATCTCTAAGAACCATCTGCTCAAGGGCTGCCTCATTAGTTTGAGTGCGACGGTAATCCTCGGACATCGATTCTAGATGTTTATCCCACAACTGTCGGATATGTGTGGCCTCACAGAATACCAATATGGTCGCAAACAGCCGTCTAAGAGCAGAAGGCATTTGAAATGTGGCTGCCTCCGACATGCAATCATCTAGTGTCCTGTCATGCTCAATAAGGCCTAACTGCTCACACGCCTCCCTGAAAGAATTGCACAAATTTCCATGTACTGTTCTTAAATCATCAAATGATGTTGCACCTCGGACATGACTTAGTAGCACACGCAAGTAGTACCTCTCTCCTTCAGCAGGATGTGCATGCACAAGTCTTCCTATCTGTGATCTCTTGTTTCTTCTATTCTGCCACTTCTTATTCCCTGATATCCATCTGTAATGTTCTGGAAACTCTCTATACAACCATTTCCGTGCCGCCGGGAACTTCCTGTTCATCTCAAAGTACTCGGTAAGCATGGATTTGGAAGAAGATGGTCGAGCAACAACATCATCAAGATTTGCATCTCCACTAAATGCAACGCTATGCATGTTTGGCAAATGAAGCTGAAGCTGCAATACAGATGGACTGACACCGAACATCTTAAAACCAAGAGTCCTGTAAATAGCCTCTGGAGGAGATATATAACGTGCATCCCTATATTGTCGGATTTCATTGATAATTCCCCCATCATTGATAATTTCTTGCTCGCACACAAATGATGTTTTGTCATGCCCTTTGTAAATGTACTTGAACAAGTACTTGACTGCCTTGATGCTGGAGCATGCTTCAACGTTAATGTGACAGTTGTATCGCATGAGCAAGAATGGATTGTAAGGGACGACCCATCTATTGTCCAAAGTTGCTCCTCTTATTCTGACCTGACGTCCATTCTCCCTCCTTCTGTAGATGGGATATGAGTCTTGCCCTTGTTGTGTAGCATCGCAAAACAGTCGAGGGTATTTGAACCGACACTTTCCCTCAACCATGCAAGGACAGCTTTTCTTCAACTCACCACATGGTCCGTGCAACATATGTTTGACGACCAAATCATGCAGAACAGGGTACTTTTCTTTGTCAGGTATCTCTGCGCTTATCACGCGATCATAGTCATCTGGTGTCCTTAACTTGCTGTTTGCTTTCATAATCAGAAGGATATGCTCATGCGGGAGACCACGTTTCTGAAACTCTGTGACATGTACATAAGCTGCGACCTCTCCGAAGTGCTTGTGTTTAGTCAGTAGGTCCATCATGTCTCGCTGTTTAGCTCTATATACTCTTGCCACCAAGTCTGGACGGTCTTGTGGCAGTTGCCCAGGCAGCAGCTTCTCAGTTATCTCCGTCCAATAGGGGTTACATGTCATCGTGATAAAATAATCCGGTTTGCCCCACCGCTGAACAATTGCCATTGCATCCAAGAACCTACGCTGCATGTCACGGTCACCACCAGGAAACGTGCGTGGTAGCACAATTCTCTTCCCGATCCGATCACCACGTGACTCACCAGCAATGACGGTGTCAACAAGACCCTATGAACCATTATTTCATGCCAATTAGCATACATGGTGTAAGCATAGGAACGTATATAATGTCGTATAATAACATAAATAGTCACCTGGTACATGTCTGCGCGAATGACCTTCTGATTCTCTGGCTTTGAGTACCAGTCAAGTCTCATCGTCTCAATCTTTATGTACATGTCAACGGCCCACTGTTGGAAAAGGCGCCCCCCGAATAAGACGATGTTGAAAAGCTTCTTCCTGCACATTATCTTAAAGCAGTAGTACTCCCTTGCGCTCACAAATTTCCTGGATTGTGTTCCATTCATCTCATTGTCACCAAAATCGTCATCTGGGTTATCCTCGTTGTCATCTGAAAGTGTAACACCGACATTTAAATTTGCTTTATAGTTGAGCAAAAAATTACAGAACATCAGCGACGACCATTACCTGCAGGACAATCACCGGTTTGGTCTTCCCCAGGTGTGGTATGATCAACTTGTTCTGTATAATCATGTAAATTGGTGTCAAAATTTGCATGACAGAATCAAAAGAATTTAAAGAATTTCAATGACAACCATCAAAGTAGGATCACCTGTTTGTTCTTCCTGTCGTGTAGTATGATGAACTTGTTCTGCACCATCAAAGTAGGCATGTGAAACGATGTATCTCTAGGTTATCCTCATGACCCAAGTTTATTGATGTCAGTATGTATTACATAATAGATTTAGTAGTCAATACCTGAAGGAAAATTAGTCGTTTGGTCATCATGTCGTGTGGTATGATGATCTTGTTCTGCATAACCATGTTGACATGTCAAAAGATGGATGACTGCAGCTATGTCGTATTGTATGTAATAATTGTAAGAAATTGCACATCAAACCTGAATGAATTTGAGAGGATTGGTCTCCTTGATGCGCAGCACTCTCCACTGAATCCTGGTTGATTTGAGAGGATTGGTCTGGATTGGTCTCAGTATATGGCATTCGACGATTCCAGCCGGTCTCCCCACGTGGGAAGAATAGTGGATACGACAAAGGGTCGTAGCAACCATAGTATGCTCTAATATAGAGGGGACGGTCTCCTCTTTTTGCACAAACGACAACACTCCTATCAAAGGTATTTTGAGGGTCGCTCCCTTCGACCCATATTGCTGCCACTTCTGAAGCAGTTGGCGCATTGTACCTTCTTTGATCAAGCTTGATATCTGTGTTCAGTGAGATTCTGTACTCATCCAGATTATCAACAGCACCAAGACTCTTAAACACTTGAGCATAAGGATTATGCTCTAGAATAGCCAAAATCTTTTGTATGAGATCTAGCCTAAGATTTGGTGACCTCTGAACCCTGTGCATCAGGTTTTCATCTGCATCGTATATATACAGCTGCAAATGCCGAGGGCCATTATCAGCAGACAACAGAGCATCAAGAGCATGGTACAACCCACCACATGCCCTAAATGTATAGACGCCGGTTCCGGCCGCAGTGCTGACTCGGCGATCAAGGGTGACACCAAGACTTGCGAATGAGAAATGAGAGTTGAAGTACCGAATATTATCTCTGAAATATTTTGCATCTTCATCAACCTGACTTGTAAACAACCTTTTCAATTCTTCATCTATATCATGAGTAAATACTCCCACTTTCCCCTTTCTACAACAAAATGCAGGCCCCTCATATTGGAACCGTTCAGCATCACAGTAGCGGCAGTCAGGCACTTTTCTAAGTACATGGTGATCTCTCGGCAGGTTCATATAAATCCTGTCATGAGGATCGTTGGTGGGAGTTCCATCAGCATGTTGTCGTTCCAGTCGTACGGTTTCAAATTGAACATCTGAAACAGAATGGACACTTGCATTATTTACTGAACATAGCCATGTCTTAGAATTTTTTTGGTACAAATATTTTACCTAGGTGGGCATACATCCTAGCTTCTTCATCAGGCTCGTGGTAGGCACCATCTCCATGTTGCAATTGCTCCACCGGGTCTAGTAGGCAATCAGTCGCGTGAAACATCAACATTTTGGTGAAACAAATTTTTATATGTGGAAGGTAATACAAATTTTTATACCTTCAAAATTGGTTTGTTCCACAACCGGCTCAAATAGTCCATATGGATCATCCCTGTGTTCAATGGAAGTAATCTGTGGAGTTTGGTTGTTTTGCGCTGCATACGGGGACGGTTCTATTCCTTGTATATTACCATTTCCTGCAATGTTTTGACAATTGAGAAGTAGTCCCTTCACATAAATATATTGATAACTTCGCATCATGTTTACTGGAGAAACTAACCGTGATTTTGAATGATGCAATCTGGGATGCAGGTGTGGACCAATGAACTGGGTTGTGGGTTGTAAACCCCCGACGCTTGTGTGAAGGGCACTGCATTGTATCGCATGAAGGATGTGCTTCAGGTAAGTGCCAATGCTAGTGGAACAGTAATGAACATAATAGAATTACCTTGTGGAATATGTGTCATGATTCCAGAATTTCCGTGCGTTATATGACCAGCTGGCACAGGAACAGGTCTTAGTCGTCCTGCAACGTGCTGCATCTGATACTGATCATTCCTGTGCAGCCAATCGGATTCATCGTCACGGGGTATATCATTCTCCTTGTTGTGGGGGGTTTGTTCATATGATCGAGATGAACTTTGTCTGTTTGCTAAGCCTGCAAGAAAAATGCATCTCACTATTAGTCATATTACTTTAATTTTCCTGCAAGGTTTGAACATGCAATATATTACTCCATTGTGCAGCACCACCTGCAGTAGATACTTGTTGTAGTTGGGTGACACCCGATTGCACCGTAGCTGGTGTGTGTGTGTCACAGTGTTAGTGATGTTCTGGAGGGCAGTCGCTGCCCTTTTTTGGTCACGGTATTGGCGTTGTTGGCTTAGTATCCCAATTCTATTTTGTGCATAGCGCTCCCTGTCCCTTTGCCTCCTCCTTTCTTTAGGGTCTGTATGAAAGGAATACGGTTAATAGGATGGAGTAGCAATGTATGTAATTAGCTGATCATCATTACCAATGGCTATGGATACCGCTCCTTGGGTATCATTTTCCAGGGACATGGCCAGCTGGTTTTCCTTGGCCTCACGACGCCTTTTCATAATATCATCTCTATTTCGTGCATAATATTCTCTGTCCCTTTGCCTCTTCAACTCTTTAGGGTCTGTATAGAAACAATCAGAAAGTTGGGACATGAGTAATAGAATTGTTCATATTCGTGCATTTAAGCACTTCTGAATGTTTTTTTTTGACAGTAGTTACCCAAGGAGCGTGTGTTAGAACTGTCATGTACTGGAGTGTGAGCACTCGCGCCGTTGGGAGAGGAGGTGCCGCCGCATTGCTGTGAATATGTAGGGTCTGTATGTAGATACATTAAGTATTTTAGCAGCTGTGCAATAGCCTACAAAATATGCAATAAAAACAGTGGGTATGGTTTCAGTTTTATTTACCTAAGGAGTGGGTGTTACGTATATCCTGAAACGGTGTGCGCGAACCCGTGCCATTGGGAGATGTCATGTGGTGGACTTCCTGTCAATATTCATGTCAGCAGCATGTAAATATATAAGATGTGAATGAATCTGAAACTAAAAGGCTGATTATCTAGTATAATTGTATCCTATTGTCAATATTCATGTCCATGTCAGTTTTGTCAATTCATCTTGTGTAGGCCAGCAGTTGTAATTTTAAGCATGATTTTTCTTACTACCAATTCGTTTTCGAACCCATACACAATTCATTTGTGTTGTTAATAAACTTCTGTACCTATAGTTAGTTGATGATAATATTTGGTGAGATCAACTTCCTGGAAAATTAACTTCAAACCATTTAGATTAACTAACATTCTTCAATGAAATACAGGGAACTGACTGCGGGGTTGACACATATTTTGGCCTTTACACATATCCTGGACATGACCCCTGCTCACTGCATTGACCTTAGGAGGAAATTCAGTTGTTGACATTTGTATTACTCATTTAGAATGCTTTCTTTCTGTTGGAACTGAAAAGCAGCTGATACGAAGTGTCTGCCGTTTGGTGTTGACAGGTATACCCAAGGAACAGATATTCATTCGGGCTGCTTGCATGGACTTGAAATAATGTTCTATAAACCGATGGTAAAAATTCAAGCTCTACATAGGTTTTGAAAATCTCATATTAGTAGAATAAATTTGCAAGTACAACAGGCAGATTGAAAATATTAGTAGAATCCAAAGGTTACTTGCATGACGACACTGTTTGTATCTTGCCACAAAGCAGTGTTGGAAAGCGTGTACATACATATATATACTTGTGCATTAGTCGGTACAGTTATGTCTTGTTTCTTGCTGCATTTCCTCATATATCCTGAATTTTGTAGGCGAGGAGATCAGAAGCTATATATAGTAGATCACAAGCTATAGTACTGTCACGAGGAGAAGGTGTGTTTGACACGCTTGCATTGCCATGGTTGGAACCTCACGAGCAAAAGGGCTGTTATTGAGCCATGCCTGCTTCATGGAGATTTACAGGAATTGACTAATCTGATTGTGATTATGTTACCTGTAGGGCTGGGGTACCTGGGGTACGTCGTGCGAGCAGGCGACGATCTTCGTCGAAGGCGGCGATCTTCGTCCCAGGCGGCCAGCAGGCGGCTTCACCCCAGGCGGCGACGGGCAGGAGCTGGGACGGGCAGGCGACGTCCCAGGAGCTGGGACGGGCAGGCCACGATCCCAGGTGGCCAGCAGGCGGCTTCACCCCAGGCGGCGACGGGCAGGAGCTGGGACGGGCAGGCGACGTCCCAGGCGCTGGGACGGGCAGGCCACGATCCCAGGCGGCGACGGGCAGGCGGCGATCCCAGCGACGATCCCAGGCGGCGAGCAGGCGACGGGCGACGGTTTGTGCGTCAATCAAGGCACGATCGCGGGGTTTCCCAGTTTTCCCAGTTTTTCCGTCGGGTGATTTCCGTGGGGTGAAGTTTGAGTCCGTCGGAGGAAATTGCTAAGTGCACCCGGATTTATGTTTTGTGAGACTGTTTGGTGGGGTCGGGGCATTATTTTGGTGTGGATTTAGCCGAACAACAGTTGGCGTGTTTATAAGTAGTGGAGATGGAGACTACCTGAGCACTGAAGATAAGGTGTAAAGTGTGACTATAAGAGTATCCGGTAACCAAATTTGGGGTTTTGTTTTTGTCCTAAATGACCATTTACAAAACTTTCAGCCACGTATGCGAAAACTTTCAACCACTTGGACCTGCACGGAAAACAGCCAGCCTGCGGCCCTGCGTCGCTCGCGCCTCAACGCAAGTGGCCTACAGATCTTTCCTTCTAGAGCAGCCGCAGGCGAATGTTCCATTCCGTTTCTTCCCTCCCCTCTTCTTCTCACGCAGAGGACCGCAGAGCTCGAGCTCTAGCTCGCGCCGCCACCCGCCCTCGCGGCCAGCCATGGCCCCTCCCTGCGGCCGCGCCGTGCCTTACACGCTCCTGGGCGCGCTCCTCAGCGGCGGGCCGGCGTGCGGCGGCCGCGCCTTCCTCCGCGACTACGCGCGGCGCGGCACCAACGCGCTGCTGTGGGCGGGTCTCCTCGCCGTCACGTGGGTCCTTCTCCGCCGCGTCGCCGCGGTCCTCCGCCTCTGGGCCCTCGGCTCCCGCATCCCCGGCCCGCCCGCGCTCCTCGCCGACCCCGGCCTGGCCGCCGTCTGCCGCGCGGGCGGCGACATCACCGGTAGGTTCGCCGCCTCCCTCCGCCTTCTTGCCTCGTTAGCTATGATTTGGTTCGGTTCGTTGGGATTGGTGGTGGTTCTGGTGGGTGGGGAATGGACTCGCCCCCTCCATGTGCTAGAATGAATCTTCGGCATGGCCTTGTGTTGAGGTGCTGCCCGAGTGTTCACATAGGCGTGGGGACTGGTTGTGGTTGCTGCATCTTGATACTGAATTTAGTAACCCCTTCTTGAGACGCGAAATATTCAGTTACTACAAATTCAAAATAAAATAAAATCAGTTACTACTCCTAGTCTTGACAATTTTGTCTGGTTTTCTTTCGTTCGTATGGTACGAGATACTCCTAGATAGCATGCTATAGTCTAGCGCTGATCTGGGCGCGGTATGGTCGACATTTCATTTTGATGGATTTGAAGGCGTTGGTTGATCACATTAAATTGTAACTTTATGGCCAAATTTGCAGGTTCTGGTGTGTAAGCTGGTGATAACTGTTGTTGACAGCTCTATCTACCGGTAGCTTGATTTAGTTATTTTGCTTTAAGGCCAGCCTTGACAACTGGAGGTAATATGGTGCTTTGCCAGCACCCGGGCCACCAAATGATTACCCGCAAAAAAGAAATTATTACCACTTGACTTTGACCTGACATAAAGTTGCAAGATTTGCTAATGATGCGGTGATCTGATAGATACTTCTATGGTGCTCAGTTTTGAACAAAAGTATTATGATTCCGAATTTCCGATAGTCTTTCCCTGTTAGGGTGCACGAAGATGTTGGAATAAAATTCCTCACATGCTTTAAGGTTCAACCTGTCGGGAAGTGGAACTCTATCCTTGTATAATAAACACTTCTGCTAGAAGAGAAAATCAAGTAACTTTTCTTAGAACTATCTTGTGTTGGAAAATCTTCAAACATGATGAGTTTTTATGTTGAAGCAATGTCCAGTTCTTTTTTTTCAGGAATTCGCGAGAATGCACGTCTTTTTATAAATAGAAGGGGAGAACCCACAAAGTCTTACAAACCTCCACAACAGGGAACACAGACGTCAGACCACAGTACAATAAGAGAATATCTCACAAAACACCTACGGCATAGCACCTAATAGCCTCAGCCATGATCACATCCAGAAGAACCGTCTCCAATCTTGTTGCCCTACCGTTGACCTTGTTGTTCCGCTCGACCCAAATAGAGCGCAAGACAAGGAGGACCAAAGCTCTGATCTTGGGAGCCTCCTTACTCGTCTTTTTTTTTGTTTTTTTTTTTTGCGATAAGGACCCCAGATCTATTAGTCACAGCTGAAAATACAAACACCCCAAAAGATACTAATTAAATACTTCATCCTGAATTCTGGCTTTCCTGGAATGGGCATTTCTTGGTTTCTTGCAGAAGAACTTTCTAAGAATAAGAACGAGTCTTCTGCAGTTGTAATTGTAGACATTGATAGGAAGCAATTACCGGTCATTATAATTTTCGCTTATGAATAGTTGTTCCTTTCTAGACTATATTTATGTCACTTCTTGTCCTTTCTTTCCTTGTTATTTTGAGTTTTGCTTTTTCTTGTCCTTTCCTTGTTGGTTAGCATGGTCTTAGGGCCAGCCCAGCTCAACTCCGCAGGGACCATATTATTCAATGATGAAACACATGGTCCATCAAATAGCTTATACTAGATAATAGTCGATTGGAAACCTTTATGCACAATCATTCTAGAAAAAATCTGTTGTTAATTTTTAGCAGACCATTACTGTAAAAGTGTACATTACCACTATGCGCGTTGTTTTCGTCTAACTTTGGTTTCTTATCTTTTTTTTCAAAGGGGATATCCCGGCCTCTGCATCAGTCGATGAACACAGCCAAGTTTCTGATCATGTGTGAACTGCTTTATTTGCAGGCTATCTATCAAATTTACATGGCAGATTTGGACCAGTTGTCCGACTGTGGGTAGGACCGTCTCAGCTACTTGTCTCAGTTAAAGATTCCACCCTAATCAAACAGGTTTTAGCAAAAGCTGAAGATAAGTTACCACTGACTGAACGGGCATATAATTTAGCTTGTGGACGACTTGGGCTATTCATTTCTTCATTTGAGAAGGTACGTGTATGAGTGTGATGAAAAATCATGTGGATCTGCAGTGTTACACTTACTTTTTGTCTTGTCATGTGTGTTATTTATGCTAGTTATAACTGGTAGATGATACATATCATTGTTGCTTTGATTTTTTACTTCTCTGAATGCTTTTGTCCTGCTATTTCAGGCCAAAAGTAGCAGGAAATCACTTGAAATATTCTTGAATGAGAAATTTAACGTTGGTTCCAGTGGAAGTTCTTTCAAGATCATTGAAGCTGTCCTCAATAGAGTCGACTGTACTATGGACAAGGACTCTCTGGATTGCAGAAATTTTTCCCAACACATGACATTTAATATAATTGGTGCAGCTCTTTTTGGTGAGGTCTTCTTTGATTGGTCTGATGCTGGTTCTTATGAGGACCTTCTAATGATTGTCGCAAAGGATGGCTGCTTTTGGGCATCTTATGCAGTTCCCCCATTTTGGAAATCTGGTTATAGGAAGTACCGGAACCAGTGCACTAAGCTGCAGATCTTAACAGAAGGCATTATCAGAAAATCCATAGATCAAAATAGTTTACTTAACCATAACGACCTGAGATCCTGTAACAAAAGTGAAGAGGTGGTAAAAGAATCAGTTAGATGTACTTCTCTTCTAGATGGGACGATATCAGCTTACTTTCTCCATGGGCCTGTTGAAGGGCCTCTCAGTTCACAAGAGGAAATATATGGGAATATCGTGGGTTTGATGTTGCATGGAATTTCCGCATCTGCTAACCTGGTCAGCAGCATTTTGGCGAGACTTGTCTTGTATCCAAACCTGAAAAACCAGGTACACAATGTTTGTTTTATTTCTCTCAGTTACAAATTGTCCTTTGTTGCTCTTTGTATGATGTTAAAATTGATGATTGCTACTTCTTGTTCATGTGTTGATTTTTTTTGAGGAATTTTCATATGATTATATGAATATATCTTTTCATAAATGTCCACAAGTCACACGAGTCAGTGACATTTGTTGCATAGCCTCCAATAGTTTTCATTCATTTGCGTCGGCAGTTTCTATACATTTGTTTGACTTACAAATGCTTATTTTTCTACAGCTATATGCAGATATTGTTGCAGTTTGCAATCAATCATCTGAGCTGGAGGTAGATGATGTGCTTAGGATGCAATTCTTACTTGCCACTGTATGTGAATCTGCTCACCTTTTACCTGCAGGGCCTCTTCTCCAGCGATGTTCTTTGCAACACGGTACGCGTGCCTTTTTAGGAAAAAGAGAAACAAAACATGCAAGTAGCGTACTAGGATTATTAGTGCCTTATAGGGTTACTATAAGAACATCTCCAAATCTCATACTCCATCCGTCCCATAATATAAGATGTATTTTGGTTGTAATAACATCTTAAATTATGAGATGGAGGGAGTATGATCTTGTAAAGTCGAGAACTCTTTTGTTTGTCCTAGTCTTGTTGCATTGAAAATATGCTTTGGACGTGAGATTCATCTATGCCTCTATCTGCAAGAGATCTCAAGTGTATTATTGATCCCTTTTGTTTTCAATTGTAGATTTGACGCTCAAACCTAGTATCGTTATACCAGCTGGAGCAACATTGGCTGTTCCTCTGCATCTCGTCCAAATGGATGTTTCTATATGGGGGCATGATGCCTGCCAGTTCAATCCTAGCCGTTTTCTCCAAAACGGTGTTGGTCTTGGAGGTATCTCCCTGCCACCCTCATTTTATTTTCCCTTCCATGTTGTGTCCAAGGCGGCACCTCCTTATATGGTGGTGCATTTAAGCAAAATTCACAATACTGAGAATTTACATATAAAGTATCATTGCACATTAATCTACTGGAGACTGCATGTGCACCTAAATATGTATCTTTCACAATTTTGTTAGATTTATAAGAATCTCCCGGGGACTTTATTTTATATTTGTTTCATCTTATTTATTTTATGAAAAACTGAGACCTTCCTAATTCTTGGTATCTTTCTCACTCTGTTTTCTTTCTTTTACTGTAGGAATATTAGCAGCACATAAAGGCTCAGATAGAATCAAGCTTTTCACTGAGTGCGATAAGACTGACTCATTCCTTCCATTTGGTTCTGGGAGTCGGGCATGTGTCGGGAATAAGTTTGCAATTCTTGGTATCTCTATGTTGATTGCCTCTCTTCTCCTGACCTACGAGGTTTGTTGTGATAACTGTTATGCTTTTGTTATATGTCTGGTGCAAGCACCAATTCCTTCTTGGTATATGTTCATATGAGCTCTGCGTGCAAAAGAATTCCATATCTTATTGATATGAACTTCATGAAGTCTAGCAAGAAACTGTTCAAAATCGTCAGCAGTTGTTTTGGAGATTGTAGAATCTTGTTGACTAACTAGATTTGGAACTCACTTGCAGGTGCAGCCTCAACTAGCTTTAACCAAAGAAATGGACCTGTCAGTTGACAGCAACAATCCTCACCATCTTCCAAACCCCAAAATCATCCTCACAAAAAGAAAGATCTGAAGCAAGAGTCCAATGAACAAACTTTGACGTGTTACCTGATATATTTACTTTTTTTCTACTGGTGTTACACCAGTATATGATCTCTGTTTTGCTCTCCAGCCGTCGTTTCAACCAAGCTGAAGGTTTGGAAAAGTGCTACTTTGCAACCGTGGAGGGTTTTTTTCTCCAGATTTTTCACAGCCCCGATGAGCTTTGTTACTCATAGTTGTTATTAGCGTTTTGAGGCCCTCTGGGCTGTGAAATCACCGGAGATGTTTGCGTAAAACCAGTAGCATTCTTTTTTTTAATGTTTACTCCTCCCTCAGGGGGACTGTCATATCTGGCCAATGTAACATGACATATCGTATGATGTATTGTACACGAAATTGTACTACATTTTATCTATGTGGTCAGGAAGTTGTTGCTTCAGCAGCAAATGCCGCGTTTACATGTTTGTGTTTTATGCGAGATCATGTTGACCGGCAAGTAGGGACAGGTATTGAAACTTGTAAGTTCATTTTTGGGTGACAGTTCCTAATCACTTATCTCTGCTAAAGATGGTTACAGAACTTGCATAATACTTCCTCTGTCCCTAAACATAAGCAGTTCAATTTTAACTGCTAGAACGTTTTATATTTAGGGACAGGGGAGGAGGAGTACATTCCAGACCATATGTAAGTAGTGATGACCTCAGACAAATAGGGAATATTTGATTATTTGCCACACTTATTCTCTGAAATTTGATTATTTTCCCTGTGACCACCACATGTCAGTGACCACCGCATGTCAAAGCATACATTTAATAACTGGAAGTCTGGAGTATGATATGATAAAAGAATTCAGACAATACCCATTGACTCCAAGAACGTTTCCTTTATGAAATGCTCCAAGACAGACACCAACGAAGAAATAGCTGTGATAGTTTAAACTCTCACAGATTTCACTTCATAATCCTATTAATTAGCTACTGCAGAAAATTGTAACAGACCTCTTGCTTTAAAGTTATTTCACTATTTGATTATTGCTCCTTTCTGTCCCTTGGGAAGGAGCCTCCTCTGGTAGGGTGAGTGCCCATTGCTTCGAGGTCCTGGGTCTCGTCATCTTCTTCAGAACACCGTTTTCAAGTTTTGAGCTCGCCTCGTCACAGCCTTTACAAAACAAAATTTGCTGCTCTAGGGGCCTAAAGCAAATAAACTCAAGCTCTTTCAATTGCAAAGGTGATACCTGATTATTGTTCGATCAACGTAAATTATTTATGTTCTTAACTGCCCATCCTCTTGGCAAGGATGGTCCCAAATATGTATCAAGCATAGACACATTGTTATACTGAATATACAAGAGCAGACATACTTATCAGATTAAAAAAACATGAAAGGTACATCTGACGACAGGAGAAACTTTTTCATGTTAAATCATTCTATATGGAGATACACACCTTACATGCAACACAAATCCACATGGGGACACACACGTGACATAATATGAGGCTGAGCCAAATATCTGTCGTCTCTGTGTAGGTGCATGTTGAACGTCCATTACAAGAGTTGCATGACAACAGAAATTCTACAATGAGAAAACAGAAGAGAAACAAGACGTTGGTAGGTTAACTGGACAGGATAGAACAGACATACTCAATTACCACGACTCACATTGATCTACCACGGCTGTTTGAAAAAATTATCCGGGCAGAGGACAAGACCCCATCTCTAATCTGCTTGACGATTATTTCTTGCTCATCATTGTCCCTCGGAAATAAACCTCCTTTCGTAGGACGAAGTGGCGGGCTCATTAACGCGCAGTCCTCACATGGCTCGTCATCTTCTTTGAGAACAACTGTCTTCAAGTTTGGAGCTCGCCCCATCACATACCTTATAAATAGAAATTGTTGCTCTAGCGGCCTAAAGCCCAGAAATTCAAGCTCTTTCAATCGCCACAGTTTAGAGCTTGTGAACTTAGGCATGCCCCATGACGGATTTGTTCTCACAGCCTCGTAAACTATTGTTGTTGTTCTTAACTCTTCATTATCATCTTGACAAGGATGATCCCATACCTGCATAAAGCATCGACATATTCAGAACAACAGGATAATGGTCACACATACTTATCTGTTTTGAGAGCCTGTTCTAAATTCAAAAAATGTGCATACGGATATGGTATATATATTGATATTAGACTAAAGGAAGAAATAATGTAGGAAAAAGTACCTGCACAGAAAATATCTCAACAGATGGAGCAGCTTCAAGAAGATTTATTGTCCATAACAAGTCAAAATCAACAAAGATGCCCCAAATAGACAGCTTTCTTAACTTGTCGAATGCAGTGCAGAGCTGCTTTCCTTCAGGTTGCATCCAAAGCCATTCTCCTTGGAAGTTCAGAGTCAGAGTATGTATGTTTGTGGTACCACGTAGAACCTCACTTAAACTAAAGTCTTGATGATCAACGGTTGCACCATTGATAAGAGCCAATTCCTTGAGAGATGGGACAGAACCAAAACGCAAGGGGGACTCGAAATAAAACCAAGTATCCCAATGGAGCCGCTCCAGTTTTGGTAGGCAGAGCACATCAATTCTCTCCCAGCAGGTCGAGGAGACATCGAGGATTCTGAGCTTGGAATTTGGCGCATTTATATGCCATACGGAACAGTGGCCAACGTTACAGTGGTACATAGTTAAGTACTGCAGTTGCTTGCAACAGTCAAATAGGAGGTGATGTATATCCCTGTCAGCAAACTGAACATTACGCAGAAAGAGCGTTGTGAGGCAACGAAGTACAGACGGATAGGCTGTAAAAAATCCATCGACGGCCTGGGCTTTCTGTAGCATGTCCTCATGTTTCCACTCCATAGGCTCCTTGTCATCATCAACAATAGAAAGGTCCAGTTCTTTTACCAGGCCACTGTCAATCGCGTCGCTAACGAGCAGGCCAATCTCACGCGAGTAATTGTCGGTCACATAGAGCTGAATACTTAGCCTTCTGACGGAGGACTTTCTGCTGGGGTCAGCCAAGAAACTCCGAGTTGCTTTGGTTAGACAAGTCGTTGCTTGATCCATCTGATGTGCCTCAGCAGGTGACGGGCATGGACGGGCAGGAAAGCACATACATGAAGGTTGAGCTCAGGAAGCAACCAAGGCAAATTTCTCCACCGCTTCGATAGCACACTAGTCTGTGTTGCCGTAGTTATGTCGACTCTCATCAAGATAGACAATATAATGTCATCAGGCAGTGCACTGAGCCCATCTTCATGCTTTGCTTCCTGCAAAAGGGAACAAATAGCAGTTAGAGAATGACCTTGTTGCGGGAAAGGGTAAACAAAAGAAGTAGTAGTGAGTAAGATCAGCCACTGCAGTAGATCGAAACCTAAATGGGGGTAGGAAAAGTACTTATGTGTGAAAAATCCGGCTAAATCTTCCGATAACCTAGTGCTCTTTGTTTGGAGCATGTCGTAAGAAAAGTTAAGACGTGCAAATCTTTCAGGAATCCAGTGACCAACTAATTCACACACTGCTCAGTGGCGAGAGTTCCAAGTATGCTGAGATCAAATCGTACTTAGCAGCAAGATGAGTGGATTAAAAAAACAATGATATGATTGAACTCATGAGTAATCTACCTAATATTGTGTTTGTCAAAACCCTAATGATTTTTTTTTGGATAAAGGAAAATAAAACCTAATGCTGTGCCCTTTTTTTTTTTAATGTTATCCAGCTAACTCGTGAGCAAGCGTACCAAACTCACACTAACGAATTACTCGTGAAACAGGTGAAATAAGCTCGTATTTTGCTATTCCCAATCTCTGTCACCACTTCGCTCAAAATTACGAACTACCGGGTAACGGCCAGAGCATAGAACCGCACACGTTCTAATCAGAATCGAGAGTATTTACCGGAGGGCAATGCGGATCCTTGGTTAATTGGCTCATCCCAGGCCCGCCGCCGTGAGGTCACTTCCGCGCTTCCGCCCCGGCGATGTGGCGCACCGCACGCGGACTACTGCCGCTCCTCTTCCAAGCCGGCCGGCGTCCGAAGCACCGTCGGACGCTGCTCCCGGCTAGCGCGCTGGTCGGGGCCTCGCCGCGACTCGCCGGCTCACAACTCCCTCGTGGAGTCGCCGGCCGCTCCCCTCCCCGCGCCTCGACGGCCGCCGCTGCTGCTCCTCGTGGATTCCCGTGTCTTCTCTCGTTGTCTTTGCTTCGCTGAGTTGCTGGGCCTTTGGCTTAGTTGATGAGCCGCGACGAATCCTTTTTGGACTCCGCGCAGAGTTTTTTGCCTATACAAGGAGATTACCACGCAGTGCACGCACTATCTATCGCTTGTAGCGAGGTGGTAAAGATCTCTCCCATGGGCCGGCTCATCTTCGTTTCCTTCCTTTTGTTTCTTTTCCTTTCTTTGTTTGTTGCGTTTTTCTTCTGTTTCTTTTTCCTTTTCTACTTCTTTTCGGTAGCATTTTTATTTTCTCCTATTCTGTTTCTTTTTATTTATTTTTTCCTTTTTTCAAAATAATTTGATAATGGTTCAAATTTGATTTTTTCACAATTTAAAAAGATGTCCATTTCTGAAAATGGTTCTGTTTTTTTAGTTTCAAATTTGAAAGTATTGAAATTTTAAAACATGTAGATTTAAAAAGAAAAAGGGGAAATGAATAAAAATCAATAAACTTATTCACATATTATCCAGAAAATATATTAAAAAATGGAAATAAGAAAACGCCACTTTGTTGGCCAGCCCATGTAGGAAAACTCATGATGTACGTGTTCGAGTCAATCCCCAACGGAATCGTGCATGTGAGCCCTACCCCTGACTCGAGCCCACCAAGTCGGTCAAAACTTTCAGAAGAATCGTTCCTCTAGTTCGGGAATACCATGTTACTACCTATGTTCCAAATTGTAATACATTTTGGTAGAAAGGTCAAATCGTTGTGGTGCGCTCAATGGGTCTCACCGTTTATATCTTTACATGTACCATAGAATCTCTGGGATTTTGCCCCATATATGAAAAAAAGGAAATTCAGGCGGAGGGGTTTTCCCCTTCCCCCGCGACCATACACAAAAATTGACATGGTGACCCTTAGCAGCTACAATATTGCAGTATAATTAGATAATTGTACACCACACGTCTCTCCAATTCTGGAACCCCTCGAAAAGATGTCTGATTTGTTCAATATTATGCATATTGTTCAGTTATTTTTATTCTTCCGGCAACTCGCATGTTGTTAAAAATCTGTCGGCCCACTGCATATTTCCCTATGATTCTATAAAGCCAATTTTAGGTAATATATCTCTAGTTGATCCCGTGAAGAACAACCCGATTGGGCATATCGAACAAAAATAGGTCAGGTTTGAAGTTTCACATAACAACAAACATTCACAACATAACATTGAAATTTTCAAAGACAAACAACATGATATACCGAGTTTAACAGCAAACATATATATCATATAATTAAAAATATAAAATTCAATGGACACAACAGCGAGTCTGCTTAGAGGTAATCACCCCCTATCCTTGGGCACAACAAAAACTCGGGTATTTATTTTCTAACTCGTCCGTCGTCTAAGGAAGTATAGACAGGGCCGATCCAAATATATTCTAGACCAGGGCGAACTAAAATAAACATATTTACACTAAAATTTTATACTTACTTGTTTACTTTGACTTAATTTCATCATATTGTAATCTTAATGAGTATAGTTTCCTATCAATTAACCACATTTGAATGTTGGTAATATTAATTATATGATTGTTTTTATTCTCCCATTACAATTTATATCAATAAAAAATGTGTTGTGAGAAATTTAAATCGTATGTAAAAAAGACGTTTTCCTTGAATTAGTTTTCTTATAATTGCACACCTTATATAGGTTTCTATATGTATGTGCACCCGCAGTGTATATTTTAGTATATTAGTAGTGGTTTTCGAGCATGATTAGGTAAGTACATTTATATAAATTTTGAGAGCATAAATCAAAACATCGGCGAACGTGTCTTGAAAGTTTGGTTTGGTAATAAATTGGAAATATGCCTTTGTTTTATACTTGGTATTGAAATAGTATCGACCATAGTAGTCTCCAGATAATCTAATTTACATATGATTTCATTAGGAGATATACTCGCTTGCAATGTGCTTAGTATAATTTAGTGTATGCAATGATTGATATATTTTTCTCAAATAAAATGTTAGGCAAGAATTTAAATATGGAAATCTCGATTAACATAGATTTGAGTAGAAGATTAAATATTGGTCCATTGCGGCAAGTTCCTCCTACAAACTGATATTTTCAGATATTATATTTTATTTGGCGAAATAGAAACTAGTACCATGATTACTAATATACTTAAGCATTAGGGGCCCTTTTGTCTAGGGCCCGGGGCGGTCATCCTATTTGCCCAGCTTATGGGCTGGCCCTGGAAGTAGTTCATCAGTCGGTAGAGTATATGGGTATGTGTCAAGGAAGAAATTTCCCTAAGAGAAGACTTTTGGTACGGTTGTGATGGTGGATGTCTATAGGTACATGATTTTTTAGGTAGGTAGTGTATGGAGGCGGCGTTTTGGGTAGTAGGTACAGATGCACCTGTTATGTAAAACATTTTTAGTTTTTTTAATGTTAAGAAATTGTAGAAAAAAAAATTCGGATACACATTAGAACATTTTGTTTTAGCTCAAAAATTGTCCCGGAGAAAAAACAATTTTTGTGGCCTGTGCAAAGAAGACAAAAAATGTCTCGTATAAAATCATTTTAGAGTATCTGGATTTGCCTTTTTTGCACATGTCACAAAAAATGTTTTTTCTTCACGTAACTTTTTCTGCTAACAAATGTCTTGAAGTATGTCCTTATTTTTTTTTGTTGACATTTTCAAATTTGTTTTTTGAGCTGTCGGTGCATCTGAACCTCCACCCATTATGGATTTCCGGTAGTGTATATGTGCATGTGCACAAAAGAAATGGACTAGTGCACGTATTCTTCGTGGCTGTGAAGAAAAGGATCCCCTAAAGAAACAGGCCAAACCGGTGCTCATCTTTCCCGCAAACAAAAAGGTGCAGCAATTAGTGTTGTGTTTAGCAAACTTGTCAATTTATTTTATTTATAAGGTCAGAAAATTATTTTCTTGCTCACTTCTAAGGTAAAAGAGGTGGAATGGAGTAAATATTCACAATTTAACTTGACAAACTGAACTCTAGGAACACGGCAACCTTTGAGGAATAATCGCACACGGGAAGCTCAGATTCAGAAACCGAAAGGATTAAGATGATAGCGCTTGGCACCAAAGCTTCGTGGTTTATGAAAAAAAAATCATGATACATTTAGATATAAAAAAAAGTCTAACATCCATTTGGTTGCCACACTTCCGATCGTCCTAGCATTTGAATGCTAGACGAAAATAAAGAACTAGCGGCGGATGTTTTCTTTCTTGCGAGGATTGTTGTTTTTTTTTGGGAAGAGGATTGCTTTTTTTTTTTGAATTTTCCACGTATATTAAACCAACATAAAGTACACGATTATATCGATTACAAAAACAAACCTAAAATAGACTAGCAAATCTATGAGATCTTCAAGCCCTTTTTTCATCCATGACATAATCTTGTACTTTTCTGAAGGCAGCCGTAGAACAACGCCAAAACCACCAAACCATAGACCTGTGAATACCACCGAAGGTTCTCCCTTTTTAATTATGAGCCACAATGCCAAGGCTTTGTGCACGCACGCAGCCATTAAATTAATCAATCAACATCGGCAGGAGCACCACCACTAATATTTCAGGGACAAATAACCGATTGACGTCGTTGGGAGCCGAGAGAACGAATCACCATTGCCGAAGACATAATAGCCGGGAGAGATATTGCGAGGACAAACCTCCTCGCAGCAACCATGACAAATAATCCAAGATTGATCCGGCGAAGTAAGATCTGAAGAACCATCCTAGACAGACTTAATCTACCAAAGCCATCATTGACGTCGGGAAGGATATCTCGTCGTGGAACGAAGCGTCAGAGATCACTTATTGCAGACGATATCATCTCCATTAACAAAGAAGATGACGACCAAAACCAAGCTCTAACATTAAGGACCTTCGTATAGCGCCGTGCGCAGGTCTAAGGTCCCCACCCCTGCTAGTGGCAGAACGTCAACTAGAGCAGGCGAGGACCCGTCGAATCTTTTCCGGCGGCGACGATGAAACTGCAGATGACACCGGCGGCAACGGCTAGGGTTGAAACCCTAGCCGCCGCCTCTCTTCCTTTCTTTTCTTTCCGCCTGCACCACCACTATCTTAGCGTGTTTTCTGGTAATGGATTGATCGATCTCCTACGGAAGAGGATTACTGGTTCTGGCTAATGCTAATAAATTTGTCCGTCATAGTAAGATGTCGATAAGGCGAATCTTCCACGACCGATCTAATGTTTATTTACAATAAAGCCACGAACAATCCATGCTATGGCCGTTTCTGTGACATCGTACTCGATGAAGAACACTTGCATGATCATTCAAGAACTCTACAAACAATTGCGCATGTGTACGGCGTTGGGTAGTGCTATCGGTGGCAAACCTGATGTGCGCCGCGTTGCAGAGGCAAGCCGCCGAGGTTTTGGAGTTGCCCGATGCAGATAACTGAATCGAGGCATCGCACATTATGCAGATACCTGAATCAACAATATTCGGGAAACAATCGGTTCTTTCTGATTTGCAATGCTATCCCATGGGTTGCTTTGATACATTGAACCGTGAATCAAAAACAAGCATCAATTTACTAGCCTACATGATATATCACTAGAAGGAGATGGCGCGCTTTGCTGCGCTACTATTGCTGATTTGCGGTGATCAACACATGACATTCTGATATGAGTAAATATTAATAGATCTTCATAACCGTTTCAAGAAAATATTGTAGATAGTCTAGTATCTGTAGTATAAACAATATAATGTAAAAATAACAACTTTGAATTGATTAATCGCCAAAATAGGCAAGCCCCACCTGCTGTGTGGTGGCGCAAAAACCTTGTGAGGAATAGGTAGTTGAGGTGTACCAGAGGCATAACTTGAATGTTTCGCTTGTGCGCGTGCTTGTAGCGAAGGGGTGAGGCACGGTGAGGAAGGGGAGGATAGGAGGGCTGCTCGGTGGGCTCTCCGGCGGGAGACGACATCTGAGACGCGATGATGGCACTGCGTGGGGGAGGAGAGCAATGACAACTCTCAAGTTCGAATCCCTACCGTGCTCTCAAGCAGTGGTGGTAGACTTGCGGCCAAATTTGTAAGAGTTGTGGCGGAGGTTCAAGACCAATCAGTGGCAGAAGAGACAAGAGGACGACATGAAACTTACAATTTTTAGTTGGCGTACCCACGTAGACGTAGCCTTTTTATATAGCAATAATCCGAGTTTTGTATTTTGCAGCTTTTCATGTTATTTTATGGACCGCACAAAACAAATCTGGACCAAATTTACATCAATTACGGCAATTAGAATAAGGCTTTTTACCTCAACTATCCTACAAAATAATTATACCCTAAAATATAACATCTATCGGAGAAGCTCTAAGATAGGGGCGGCCCGAAATTCATGTGCGGAAGTTAGAAATATTATCACTAAATTTTGTGTCCAGTTTAATGAACAAATAATATTATTCTGACCATAATATGGTGGACACGAATATGCAAAGCAAAAACCAATAAGATGTTGACACATGGCTCAACCTAGGAGCTCAAATCCTATCGGAGATGCTAAGAATAGGGGTGGTCCGAAATTCATGTGCGGAAGTTAGAAATATTATCACATAATTTTGTGTCCAGTTTAATGTACGGATAATATTATTCTGACCATAATATGGTGGACACGAATATGCAAAGCAAAAACCAATAAGATGTTGACACGTGGCTCAACCTAAGAGCTCAAATCTTAGGGAGCTTAGATATTGTTGAGATATATGTGTTCTCTGGGTTTGGATGTCCAAATCAACCGCCGAGAATAAAATCACCTACGCCATCTTCTACTTCAGAATCAGACTGAAAAAATCTCAAGAAAATATATGCCTTCAAAATAGACTGAAAAATAGAATTCTACGGCAGCAGAGAGCCAGAGACCCATTTTAAAGTGGTACTGGACTATACACTGAATCCACTCTCCACCTTTTGCTGCTCCTTCCCGCCGTCCCTTTTTTTTCTGCGAGAACTCCCTCGGTGACAGCCAGTTCATCATACGAACCTGGGCAAAGACTAGCCCGTTCAAATAGTTGGGCCCAAGCCCAAGCCCAAACGCATTCCAGTTGTTGCCCCCCGTTGAAAGACCTACCTCCGCCGCCGTCACGTCCACACCACTCCACACCACCACTCCTCTTCTCCTGTGGCGGATCGAGAGAGCTCCCAGCCGCGAACGCCTCTGTTTTTCTCAACTTCAGCTCAAACAGTCTCTTGTTCCGCATACCTTCTTTCCAACATTACAAGGTTATGTTGTGAACGATTCCCCTTTCATCTTTTTTTTTTGAAAGCATTCCCCTTTCATCTCGAAAGTTGTTGTATCAGACCTGGGACGTACACCGATGTAATTTACCTTTGATGCCAATCCCTCCTAAGAGGTTGTAACCAAAAACTTCTATTTGTTCAATAAAAGGAAACACAAGGCTTTTGCGTTTTCTCCGAAAAAAGTTGTGATTGTTAACTCCCTGGATGTTTGTATTCTCATCCTTCTTTGTTGGTGCATATAAGATATGTAACCCACTGCCTCTCGAAGCTAAGATTGCAAAACATTCACTTCCTATTTAGCTGGAGGTTCGGAGAATTATGCTAAGATTGTTTTGATGCTGCAGCCATCACATTGTACATTGTCTGCTTGGTACTAGTTCCTGTTTTCACGAAGTGACACCCAGCTTCAAAGGGCTCCACGCGATCGGCCACAAAGACGACGGCCAACAGTTGCTGGATTTTGTGGGCTTTTACCCATGGCCCAACTAAAATTCGAAAATCAAATGGCCCATTTTAAATGGCTGGTTTGGGGACAAACGTTTAGTCCCACATTGCTAGTTGGGAGTGAGTTGCACCACTTTATATAGTGGGCTGTTTCACTACTAGCATGTAGTGTTGGCTGTGAAGAGAAAGGAGGTGCTCCACACGCGCGCTCCTCCTTCTCGCTCGCCTCGCCACGCCTCGTCACGACACGTCACGACGCGCCGTGGGTTGCAGGAATGAGCCGACGACTATATTTTTGCAGTCCGGGTTAATGAGTCATTAACAAATAATATACGGGCGCGTTAATTACATTCCCGTTTCCGATTCCTTAATCGTGGGGCAGTTACTTGACTTGATTGTGGGATTGAAAGCCCTGCCCGAACCGCACTATATACGCACCGTCTTGGCGACTTCCACCACCACGCGAAACACATGGTCTCGTACCACCGCCGTTTCAGAACCTTGCGCCACCGTCTTCTCCATCCCGTCTTCCGGCGTGCACCGGTTGAAGGGACAGTAGGCCTCCGGAACCCCGCCTCTCGTGATCCTGGACGGGAGAGGGGCGATCAGGTTTTTGGGGAGCGCACTCGCGCGACTACTGGCATCGAGTTCTTCCCCAACGACGACTTCTTCCTCGACATCGGCAGTCTCTTCATCGACGATATGGGCGACGTCAACGGAGCCGCTGCTGCTGCCGCACCGTATGTCTTCTTGTTCTTCATGTTTGATATGTTGCTAGAGTTTCTGCTAGTTGTAGTTGCTCTAGAATCGATATGTTTGTGTACTGTTTTAGTAGATCACATGATTATTCCTATTATTCTAGTCATGATTCGTTTACTGTTTTCGAGGATTAAATCACATGCTAAATTGCTTATATATTCATCAATCCAAAAACCTGATTATAGGCAATTTGCTGCGCCTGGCTTTCTCGCGTCTATGAGGCCGTTTCCCTTCAAAGGGGCACAGTATAAACGGGGGCGCATGAGAGCAGTTTACTGGTTTCAGAACATTAACTGCTATGCTGCTGATACGTCTCCAACGTATCTATAATTTCTTGTGTTCCATGCTAGTTTTATACCAATAGCTACATGTTCTATTCACACTTCATAGCATTTTTATGCATTTTCTGAGACTAACCTATTAACAAGATGCCACAGTGCCAGTTCCTGTTTTCTGCCGTTTTTGGTTTCAGAAAAGCTGTTATGGAAATATTCTCGGAATCGGACGAAACAAAATCTCAGATGTCTATTTTTCCCGGCACGTTCCAGAAGTCCGAAGAGGAGAAGAAGGGGGGCAGCAGGGCGCCCTCCCCACATGGCGGCGCGGGTGGGCCCCCTGCGGCGCCACCCTATGGGGAGCGGGCCCCGCGCCTCCACCGATGTTGCCCCTTCGCCTATAAATTCCTCCAGACGCGAAAACCCTAAAATAAGCAGTCATATTCCAGAAAGGGTTCCGCAACGCCGCCGCCATCGACGACAAGTTTCGGGGGACAAAAGTCTCTGTTCCGGTACACTACCGGGACGGGAAGTGCCCACGGAGCCATCTCCATCGACTCCACCGCCATCTTCATCGCCGTTGCTGTCTCCCATGATGAGGAGGGAGTAGTTCTCCCCGAGGCTGAGGGCTCTACCGGTAGCTATGTGGTTTATCTCTCTCCCATGGTGTGATCTTTATTGATCATGAGCTTTGTAATCTAGTTGAATAAGTAGATGTTACTCTTTATCTATTATGCCACTCTAGAGGTTACTTTAATATGAACTCCAGATTCACTTCCCACGGTGTGAAGGTGACAGTGTGCACACCGTGTGTGACTCCTTTATGACGTTGTCAGTGTTTGTTTACTCAGACTTTGAGGTGTGCTTTTGCAGCCCTACGCAATGAATGGTGTTTGTTATCCAACAAGAGAGTGTTTGAGAGTAGTATTTATTTATTCAATTATGTTGTCATTGTTGAGAGTGTCCACTAGTGAAAGTATGATCCCTAGGCCTTGTTTCTAAGCATTGAAACACCGTTTACAACAAGTTCTGCTACATGTTTGCTTGCTGCCATTTTATTTTCAGATTGCAATTACTACTTATAATCATCCATATTACTTGTATTTCACTATCTCTTCGCCGAACTAGTGCACCTATACATCTGACAAGTGTATTAGGTGTGTTGGGGACACAAGAGACTTCTTGTATCTTAATTGCAGGGTTGCTTGAGAGGGATATCTTTGACCTCTACCTCCTGAGTTCGATAAACCTTGGGTGATTCACTTAAGGGAAACTTGCTGCTGTTCTACAAACCTCTGCTCTTGGAGGCCCAACACTGTCTACAAGAATAGAAGCGTGCGTAGACATCAAGCTATTTTCTGGCGCCGTTGCCGGGGAGGTAAGTGTTGGAAGGTATCTCCTTTAGATTCTGCAATTATTTCTTTTTTTTCTTGTTTTTATTTTCACTAGTTAGGCTTAATGGAAAACAACAAAAAAATTAGAGATCTTTATGAACTTTATATTGAATTAGGACATGATGCTTTTGAAGAGAAAATTAAAAAACCTATGGAGGCTTGTTTGCATGATGGTAGCAATGGTATTACTATAAATTCTTTGAACACCATTATTGCTAATGCTATGGAAAAGTCTAAGCTTGGGGAAGCTGGTTGTGATGAATATGATATTTTAAGGAGGAAATTTGCTTTGATGATACTTTGCCTCCAATATATGATGATTATAATGATTGTGATATTTTCAGTCCACCTACTATTGAGGATATAGTTTATGTTAATTATGATATGCCTCCTATATATGATGTTTACAATGATGAATATGATATTTTAGTCCATCTACTATTGAGGATAAAATTCATTATGATTATTCTATGCCTCCTATTTATGATGATTACAATGATGGATGTGATACTTTTACTCTCACTATTACTAATGATAATGTTTATGCTTATGTGGAGAGTAATGATACTTTTATGCATGTGGATCATGATAATAATGCTTTATGTGATAGCTATATTGTTGAGTTTATTCATGATGCCACTGAAAATTATTTTGAGAGAGGAAAGTATGGTTATAGAAATCTTCATGTTACAAAATTTCTTCTCTTTATGATGAAGGTTTTGAGCTTTCTCTTGATTTGCTTTTATTTGCTGGGTACTTTAAGACCTACTGGTCCTTATGAGAGAGGGAGACACGTTTCATATATCACAATAATATTAAGTCTCCCTCTTTATGTTGAAATTTTTGAAGTTACATTTGTTTTGCCTTCCTATGCTAGTCACTTTGTTCTTCATTGACTTGTTTTCTTACAAGGCTCCTATGCATAGGAAGAGTGTTAGATTTAAACATGTTTTATATATGCTTCTTGATGCTCTCTTTTATGTTTCAATCTCATCTTTATGTGAGCATCATCAAAATTATCATGCCTAGCTAAAAGGCTTTAAAGAAAAGCGCTTTGGGAGACAACCCATGTTTTTATTTTCTGTATTTTTCTTTTTTTTGAGTCAAGGAGCTTGCTTACTTCTGTAACAACTCCTTTGTATCTTTATTTTATTGCATTGTTGTGCCAAGTAAAGTCTCTAGTTGAAAGTTGATGCTAGATTTGGATTTCTGCGCAGTGACAGATTTTTGCTGTCCACCGTTTTGAGCTGTATTCACTCCAGAAAAATTCGAAAAATTCTGAAAAAAATCACGCATGATCCTTATATATGTACGCAACTTTCATTAGTTTTGATTTTTCCATCTGAGCAAGTTAAGTGCCTCGAAAAAATTCGTTTTCCAGACTGTTCTGTTTTTGACAGATTCTGCCTTTTATTTTGCATTGCCTCTTTTACTATGTTTGATTGGATTTCTTTGCTCCATAAAACATCAGTGGCTGTAGTTAATGTCCAGAAGCTTTGGTAATGATTGTGTCACAGTAGAATATGTGAATTTTTGATTATGCACTAACCCTCTAATGAGAATTACTTTGAGTTTGGTGTGGCGGAAGTTTTCAAGGATCAAGCGAGAAGGATGATATGATGTGATCAAGAAGAGTGAAAAGCCTAAGCTTGGGGATGCCCCATGGGTCATCCCAGCAATATTCAAGAAGACTCAAGCGTCTAAGCTTGGGGATGCCCAAGGCATCCCCTTCTTCATCAACAATTTATCAGGTCATCTCTAGTGAAACTATATTTTAATTCTTCCACATTTATGTATTTTACTTGGAGCGTCTGTGTGCTTTTATTTTTTTTGTTGTTTTTATTTTTCTGAATAAAGTTGGATCCTAGCATTCTTGTGTGGGAGAGAGACACGCTCCGCTTTTTCATGTGAATACTCATATTCTTCACTTATATCTTTTGAGTATTCTTATCTAGCTACTGCTATGTTTTTAGCTCCTGTTTTTCATGCATCTCTTTTAGAGCTGTTAATTCTTGTGGAGTAGTACTCTCTTGCTTCATTGCAAATCATTTGGAGAGTTTTTGTTTAGTTGCTTGGTTGATGTGTTGGTTCAGAAAATGCTGCATGTGGTAGTGGTATAGTAATAACTTGCATAATCTTGTAGATCATTGAACTTTGATGACTTGATTCTTTGCAAATGTTTTGAGGTATTTATGGTAAAGCTTGCTGGTTAATTAAGTTAAAATTATTAGTGGATAGTTGTCTTTAAGCTTGTACCGTACTACAAACTTATTTAAATTGTTGAAGGTGTAGTTGGACTTGATAGCTTTCCATGTCTAAAAGTGATTCGTAATAACTAAGTTGTGCTGAAGGTCGAGGGATCTAACGGGGTACTTGTGCCGCCGTGAACGGCCCTTCTTGGAGTAAAACTTTAATCATGTTCTTAATGTTGAACCTGCTAGATGTTTGCAATAAGCTTGTGAGTTCTTTTTGACTAATGTTGAGCTACGGTTTTTGGCACTTCCACCATCCATATTTGCTAGCCTCTTCGGTGCTGTGCATTGCCTTCTGCTCACATTGAGAGTTGTGCATACTTCGCCAGTACATCCAAACCCGTGGGAGAACTTTCTCTTGTTCTCCTACACATAAGCCCATACATCTTCCTCAAAACACCACCATACCTACCTACCACAGCATTTCCATAGCTGTTCCGAGATATATTGCCATGCAACTTCCATCTTACATTACATGACTTGCTGTCATTCATCATATACATATTGCTTTGCATGATTCTATACAGCTGATGTGCGGTTTACCCATGTTACGCTAGATCATTGCATATCCTGCTACACTGGCAGAGCATACAGTTTACATCATGTTTTAGTTCGTTGTGAGTTATTTGTAACAAAAAGTGTATTGTCATATTAGAGTGTTGCCCCTAAAGTGAAAAGAGCCATGGAGGCCATCGAAAAGAGAAACAGAAAAAGAAAAAAAATAGAAAAAGAAAAAAGAAAAAAAAGAATAAAGAAAAAGGGGGCAACATTACTATCCTTTATCCACACTTGTGCTCATGTTTCAGCACCTGCATTATTCATAGTCATCATTTGTGCTCATGTTTAGCACCTGTACTCCATGTGAGAGAGTTTTCATATTTTACTAGTATAACTATGTGGGGAATTTACACTATAGAACTTGGGTTGTATATTCCAATGATGAGCTTCCTCAAAAATGCTCTAGGTCTTCATGAGCAACCAAGTTGGATGCACCCCCACTAGTTCCATTGGAGAGCTTTCATACACATATAGCTCTATGTGCATCCGTTGCATGGCAATCACTACTCCTTACATAGCTTCGATTATAAGACTTCCTCTTGTCTAATGATCACTTATAGCTTTGTGAGACTTTCTTCCTTTGGCTTCCAAACCCCCATTAATCTTCTTTTAGCCATAACATCCTGGTGCCAAAACCAAATGCTTACGCTCACCGGTTGAGTAGACTTCGAAACAGTTGATTCATGATGTTCATGTTTATTTTTACTTGGCTGAATCCTTCTATGTTGTGAAAGATTACTTGATGCTTGGAATTGAAGGATAGAACTCCTACATTGGATACTTAACACATCTTTAATGAACCTTGTAAGTTTCATGTCTTTAAAGCAATCATTCATGAAAACTTTTAGCTTGTTTAACTAACTTGTTTTGTTGTCTCTTATATCAATTATAGACTTTTGCTTTGAATGATTTGATCTCAGCTCATATGCTTTACAATATTATTGATCAAGATTATGTTGGTAGCATGTCACTTCAGAAATTATTGTTGTTATCGTTTACCTACTCGAGGACGAGTAAACTAAGCTTGGGGATGCTTGATACGTCTCCAACGTATCTATAATTTCTTGTGTTCCATGCTAGTTTTATACCAATAGCTACATGTTTTATTCACACTTCATAGTATTTTTATGCATTTTCTGGGACTAACCTATTAACAAGATGCCACAGTGCCAGTTCCTATTTTCTACTGTTTTTGGTTTCAGAAAAGCTGTTCTGGAAATATTCTCGGAATCGGACGAAACAAAATCCCAGATGCCTATTTTTCCCGACACGTTCCAGAAATCCGAAGAGGAGACGAAGGGGGGCAGCAGGGCGCCCTCCCCACATGGCGGCGTGGGTGTGCCCCCTGCCGCGCACCCTATGGGGAGAGGGCCCCGCGCCTCCACCGACGTTGCCCCTTCGCCTATAAATTCCCCCAGACGCGAAAACCCTAAAATAAGCAGTCATATTCCAGAAAGGGTTCCGCAACGCCGCCGCCATCGACGACAAGTTTTGGGGGACAGATGTCTCTGTTCTGGTACCCTGCCGGGACGGGGAAGTGCCCCCGGAGCCATCTCCATTGACTCCACCGCCATCTTCATCGCCGTTGCTGTCTCCCATGATGAGGAGGGAGTAGTTCTTCCCTGAGGCTGAGGGCTCTACCGGTAGCTATGTGGTTTATCTCTCTCTCCCATGGTGTCATCTTTATGTGATCATGAGCTTTGTAATCTAGCTGAATAAGTAGATGTCACTCTTTATCTATTATGCCACTCTAGAGGTTACTTTAATATGAACTCCGGATTCACTTCCCACGGTGTGAAGGTGACAGTGTGCGCACCATGTGTGACTCCTTTATGACGTTGTCGGTGTTTGTTTACTCAGACTTTGAGGTGTGCTTTTGCAGCCCTACGCAATGAATGGTGTTTGTTATCCAACAAGAGAGTGTTTGAGAGTAGTATTTATTTATTCAATTATGTTGTCATTGTTGAGAGTGTCCACTAGTGAAAGTATGATCCCTAGGCCTTGTTTCTAAGCATTGAAACACCGTTTACAACAAGTTCTGCTACATGTTTGCTTGCTGCCATATTTATTTCAGATTGCAATTACTACTTATAATCATCCATATTACTTATATTTCACTATCTCTTCGCCGAACTAGTGCACCTATACATCTGACAAGTGTATTAGGTGTGTTGGGGACACAAGAGACTTCTTGTATCTTAATTGCAGGGTTGTTTGAGAGGGATATCTTTGACCTCTACCTCCCTGAGTTCGATAAACCTTGGGTGATTCACTTAAGGGAAACTTGCTGCTGTTCTACAAACCTCTGCTCTTGGAGGCCCAACACTGTCTACGAGAATAGAAGCATGCGTAGACATCAGCTGTCACCAAAGGCAAGCCTGAGGGCGATCTCAATGCTGAACAACTGGAAGCTTTTGAGAAGCTCGATACCCTTTTCACGGGTGCCCTTTTGAGTGTTCTTGACGACTCCATTGTGGACTCGTATATGTCGTTTGATAACGGCAAGGACATGTGGGATGTGCTCGAGGCCAAGTTTGGTGCCTCGGACGCTGGCAGCGAGCTGTACGTCATGGAGCAATTCTATGACTACAAGATGACTGATGAGCGCGCTGTTGTACAGCAGGCTCATGAGATACAGTCACTCGCTAAGGAACTTGAGCACTTTAAGTGTAATTTACTGGACAAGTTTGTTGCCGGTGGCATTATCGCCAAGCTTCCACCTTCGTGGAGCAACTTTGCTACCTCTCCGAAACACAAGAGACAAGAGTTTTCCGTTTCGGATCTCATTGGGTCGCTTGATGTTGAAGAGAAGGCGAGAGCAAAGGATGCACGTGCTCGAGTTTCTGAGGCTGGTTCTAGTGCCCATGTGGTACAGAAGAAGAATTACCAGCCGCCCCACAAGCCCAAATTTAACAAGAACAAATCTGGGGGTAAAGGCAAGTCTGACGATAGGCACAAGCCTTCACAGTCTACCAACTTCAAGAAGAACAACAATAAGCCGAGGAATGGATCATGCCATGTTTGCGGTGATCCGAATCACTGGGCACCTCGCTGTCCTAACCGCCATGAGCTGCGCACATCGGAAAATAGCGACAAGACTGCCAATGTTGTCATTGGCGACACTGAGATGAAGGAATCTGGGTATGGTATATTTCCTACCATTCTTCCAGTTTATCATTCTCCTGAATGGTTGATTGACACTGGTGCCAATGTACATGTTTGTGCTGATGCTTCCATGTTTTCTTCTTACCAAGGCACAGGGACTTCTCCCGTCCTGATGGGCAACAACTCACATGCTTCTGTTCGTGGTGTTGGTACGGTCGATCTGAAGATTACTTCGGGAAAGACCGTGCGCCTGAAGAACGTTCATCATGTGCCCTCCATCAATAAGAATCTCGTCAGCGGATCACTTCTGTGTCGTGATGGTTATAAGTTGGTTTTCGAGTCCAATAAAGTTGTAATATATAAGTATGGACAATTTGTTGGTAAAGGCTATGAGTGCGGAGGCTTGTTCCGCCTATCTTTGTCAGATATTTGCACCAAAGTTATTAATCATATTTGTCGCGAATTTGAATATAATGTTAGGCATTCCCGACTTTGTCATATTAACTTTGGTTGCATGACGCGGTTAGCTAATTTGGATTTAATTCCGAAATTCACTACTGTTAAAGGTTCCAAGTGTCAAGTGTGTGTGCAAGCTAAGCAACCCCGCAAGTCTCATATGACTGCGGAAGCAAGAGATTTGGCACCACTGGAACTTATACATTCAGATCCTTGTGAGATGAATGGCGTGTTGACAAAAGGCAAAAAGAAATATTTCATGACGCTTATTAATGACTCCACTAGATATTGTTATGTGTATTTTCTGAAAACAAAATATGAGGCTTTAAACTACTTCAAAAACTATAAAGCTGAAGCGGAGAACCAACTTGATTGAAAGATTAAAAGGCTAAGGTCTGATCGTGGTGGAGAGTATTTTTCCAATGAGTTTGATTTGTTTTGTGCGGAACATGGTATAATCCATGAGAGGACGCCTCCCTACTCGCCTCAGTCAAATGGAGTGGCTGAAATAAAGAACCGAACTCTAACTGATTTGGTTAACGCCATGTTAGACACTTCGGGTCGGTCTCAGGCATGGTGGGGGGAGGCTCTATTGACAGCTTGTCATGTCCTAAATCGAGTTCTCATAAAAGACAAAACTGTTTCTCCATTTGAGGAATGAGAAAGGAAAAAGTTGAAACTCTCTTACTTATGTACTTGGGGTTGTTTGGCGAAAGTCAATATTCCAATTCCCAAGAAGCGCAAGCTTGGACCAAAAACCGTGGATTGTGATCTTTGGGCTACGCTTTTCATAGCGTTGGTTATAGATTTTTGGTAGTAAAATCTGAGGTACCTGACGTTCATGTTGGTATGATTATGTAGTCGAAAGATGCGACTTTGTTTCAGGATATCTTTCCATGAAGGGTATGCCTAGCTCATCAAATCAGGAGATACCTAGCACATCTAGTCAGGAATTAGCTGTTATTCCTGAACCTACCATTTTGATAGAACACACTGATAATCTTGTGGAGGATGACAATGAAGCTCCTGTTAGGAGCAAGAGACAGAGGACTGCAAAGTCCTTTGGTGATGATTTCATTGTGTACCTTGTTGATGACACCCCCAGTACCATTTCAGAAGCTATGCATCTCGTGATGCTGACTACTGGAAGGAAGCTGTCCGTAGCGAGATGGATTCCATCTTGGCTAATGGAACCTGGGAAGTCACTGATCGTCCTTATGGGTGTAAACCTGTAGGATGTAAGTGGGTGTTCAAGAAAAAGCTTAGGCCTGATAGTACTATTGAGAAGTACAAGGCGCGGCTTGTGGCCAAGGGTTATACCCAGAAAGAAGGAGAAGACTTCTTTGACACTTAGTCACCTGTGGCTAGACTGACCACGATTCGAGTGCTACTTTCGTTGGCTGCCTCGCATGGGCTTCTCGTTCATCAAATGGACGTGAAGACAGCTTTCCAAAATGGAGAGTTAGACGAGGAAATATATATGGATCAGCCTGATGGTTTTGTAGTACCTGGTCAGGAAGCAAATGTGTGCAAGTTGTTGAAGTCTTTATATGGCCTAAAGCAAGCTCCTAAGCAATGGCACGAAAAGTTTGAAAGAACTTTGACTGCTGCAGGTTTCGTTGTAACGAATCTGACAAATGTGTGTACTATTGCTATGGTGGGGGCGAGGGAGTCATTCTATGTTTGTATGTCGATGACATACTGATCTTTGGAACCAATCTTGATTTAATCAAGGAGGTTAAGGATTTCTTATCTCGTTGTTTTGAGATGAAGGATCTAGGAGTAGCTGATGTTATCTTGAACATCAAGCTGCTGCGAGATGGTGATGGTGGGATTACACTGCTTCAATCTCACTATGTGGAAAAGGTACTAAGTCGTTTCGGGTATGACGATTGTAAACCCTCTCCAACACCGTATGATCCTAGTGTGCTGCTTCGAAAGAATCAACATACTGGTAGAGATCAACTGAGATATTCTCAGATAATTGGCTCGCTTATGTATTTGGCTTGTGCCACGAGGCCTGACATCTCTTTTGCTGTAGCAAGTTGAGCCGGTTTGTTTCCAATCCGAGATGATCATTGGCATGCGCACGAGAGAGTTATGCGTTATTTAAAAGGCACTGCGAGCTATGGAATTCACTACTCTGGGTATCCGAGGGTACTGGAGGGTTATAGTGATTCAAATTGGATATCTGATGCTGATGAGATTAAGGCCACGAGTGGTTATGTGTTTACACTCGGTGGTGGAGCTGTTTCCTGGAAGTCTTGCAAGCAGACCATCTTAACGAGGTCAACTATGGAAGCAGAACTCACAGCATTAGACACAGCCACTGTTGAAGCAGAGTGGCTTCGAGAGCTTTTGATGGACTTACCTGTGGTTGAAAAACCAATACCCGCTATCCTTATGAACTGTGATAATCAAACTGTGATTCACAAGATTAAAAGTTCTAAGGATAATATGAAGTCATCAAGGCATGTGAAGAGGAGATTGAAATCTGTCCGAAAATTAAAGAACTCCGGAGTCATTGCATTGGATTATATCCAAACGTCTAAGAATTTGGCAGATCCCTTCACAAAGGGTTTATCACGTAATGTGATAGTGCATCGAGGGAGATGGGTTTGAGACCCATGGTATGAGTTGTCCACAGTGGTAAACCACTCTATGTGATCGGAGATCCCGTGAAGTAGAAGTGGGTGAAAAGCTGTTGGGCAGCTGAGAGGAGAGTATCCTTATATTTTACCATCCCACTCCGTAAACATGCTGTACTCTCCTAATCTGCATGACAGGTTGATATTTATCTTAATGTATTCCAAGTGGCTTACTTTCATAAGCGGAGATGTTGTCCTGCAGAGCATCTCTTGAGGAATACACCTATATGAGTCTGACTGTTAAACGTCGCAGTCTGTGAGAGTCGGGTGCTCTTTAATAAATTCATGAAAGGTCTCGAAGTATGACGTATAAGCTCCAACCGCGGGGAAGCCTTGCGGTTGCACAGTATGGGTCAAGGATTTGTGTGAAACTAGATTTGCAGCAAACTTGTAGTTCAAGGCCTAGTCCACTATTCAAGTTGCGGTCTAACGTAGCATAAGTTCTAAGTGGTGTTCAACTTAACAGTCTCCACTACACCGGTATATAAAACAATGTTTTGGAACAAAGTGGTTTGATGTGCCAATGAGATTTTGTGGGGGATTGCTAGATTTTGTGGGCTTTTACCCATGGCCCAACTAAAATCCGAAAATCAAATGGCCCATTTTAAATGGCTGGTTTGGGGACAAATGTTTAGTCCCATATTGCTAGTTGGGAGTGAGCTGCACCACTTTATATAGTGGGTTGTTTCACTACTAGCATGTAGTGTTGGCTGTGAAGAGAAAGGAGGTGCTCCACACGCGCGCTCCTCCTCCTCGCTCGCCTCACCACGCCTCGCCTCGCCTCGTCACGACACGTCACGACGCGCCGCGGGTTGCGGGAATGAGCCGAGCCGATGCCTATATTTTTACAGTCCGGGTTAATGAGTCATTAACTAATAATTAACGGACGCGTTAATTACATTGCCGTTTCCGATTCCTTAATCGTGGGGCAGTTACTTGACTTGATTGTGGGATTGAAAGCCCTGCCCGAACCGCACTATATACGCACCGTCTTGGCGACTTCCACCACCACGCGAAACACATGGTCTCGTACCACCGCCGTTCCAGAACCTTGCGCCACCGTCTTCCAAGTCTTCTCCATCCCGTCTTCCGGCGTGCACCGGTTGAAGGGACAGTAGGCCTCCGGAACCCCGCCTCTCGTGATCCTGTACGGGAGAGGGGCGATCAGGTTTTTGGGAGCGCACTCGCGCGACTACTGCCATCGAGTTCTTCCCCAACGACGACTTCTTCCCCGACATCGGCAGTCTCTTCATCGACGACATGGGCGACGTCAACGGAGCCGCTGCTGCTGCCGCACCGTATGTCTTCTTGATCTTCATGTTTGATATTTTGCTAGAGTTTCTGCTAGTTGTAGTTGCTCTAGAATCGATATGTTTGTCTACTGTTTTAGTAGATCACATGATTAGTTTAATTCCTATTATTCTAGTCATGATTTGTTTACTGTTTTCGAGGATTATATCACATGCTAAATTGCTTATATATTCATCAACAGTGCCACCAGTGCACGCGGTGGCTCGACGCCCAACCACCGGCATCCGTGGTGTTCCTCTGCCTCGGAGCATGGGTCCCACGACGCGGCGTAGGTCTATGTAGCGAGCACCGCTTCCTGTTGGTGTTGCGAGCCCCCTGTTCCCGACGGACGTGGGCCTGGACGAGCTATTCCCGGAGGGGTTCCTAGAGGCCACTGCGGGGAGTGGGTGCCGCAGAGGAAGGTCCTGGCCTACTCGGCCGTGGGCGGCTCCGTGACGCACTCCGGGTGGAACTCCGTCATGGAGAGCCTGCGGTACCGCGGCCGCTGTACAAGGAGCAGCACCTGAACGTGTTCGAGCTCCTGGCCGGTGTGGGCTCCGTGGTCGCGCTTGAGATGGACCGGATGAAACGGTTCTTTGCGGAGGCGGCGGAGGTGGACGGCGGATCGGAGTTGAGCGTTGGGTTCAGGAGGGCAGTCGGGAAGGGCGGCTCCTCATGCTCTGCACTGAGATTTGCCCGATGCAGAGAACTGATCCATTCGAGGCATCGCACATTATGCAATACTACAGAGTATGGATCGGCAATACTCAGCAAATAAAATGATTCTTTCTGTCGTTGTGCTATATTATGGTCAGATTTTTTAAAATAATGCACGAAATTTACTTAATCCTGGAACTAATACACGTTTTTATTTTTTTTTCAAAAATAGGATCCAATCGTCCATGGCTAAGAAGAGCTAGTCGTCCACGGCGAAGCCGACAGGAGCTTGTCGTCCATGGCGAAGCCATGCGAGCTGGCGGCGTACCGGCCGTTCGTGCCGCCGTGCGTGCGTGCCGGCGTGCTGGCCGTGCTTGCCGCCGTGCACCGGCGTGCCGTGCGTGCGTGCCGGCTGTGCGCCGGCGTGCCGTGCGAGCTGGCGGCGTGCCAGCCGTGCGTGTGCGCCGACGTGCTGTGCGTGCGTGCCGGCCGTGCGTGCCGCCGTGCGCCGGCGTGCCGTGCGTGTGTGCCGCAATCAAGACGCCGGAGGACAGCGGGTTGTACATCCATCCCGTGCGACGTCGCCGTCAAGAGCCCGCTCAGCAGCTCGCCATGCATTCCGTGCGAGCTCGCTTCGGTGAGGACAACGCCAAGGACGTGTACGTGGTGGTCGACCCCAGCAGCTCGCGTGCCCGATCAAGAGAGCTGCCGGCCAGCCTGCTCAGCAGCTTGCCATGCATCAAGCCGATTGGACCTGTCGGCTTTGCTACGACCGATTAGTGTTTAGTCATCTTCGCCATGGAGGACAGGTCCTGTCGTCTTCGCCATAAACGATTGGATTCTATTTTTGGAAAAAAAATAAAAATGCGTATTATTTCTAGGATTAAATAAATTCCACGTATTATTTAAAAATATTTAGCTATATTATGTGTAAAGTTGACTGCCACACGTTAACAAATACTCCTTCCGTTTCAAATTATTTGATTTTCATTTTATCCAAATGTGTATGTATCTATACTTATAACATGTCTAGATACATCCACATGTGGGCAAATGAAAGTCAATTAATTTGGAACGGAGGGAGTACTGTATTAACATGTCGACCCTCATCAAATGCACTATACTTACATAGTTGCACACCACCTGTAAGGCTGGGCATGTAGCTTCCCAGCTAAAAAGATGTCCAGATTTGTATATGACGCCCAAATTACTTCCCCTAACATGTCCAAGAAAACAATTCCAATTGCCAGCATGATTACTGACATTACTGCATTATCATCACAGGTGCCCCATTAGCATTACAGATATCTATTGTAAATGCGGCGGAAATATATTAGATAAAGAATTCCATAGCAGTAACTTATGCTATTGCTGTTATCACACTGGATGTACTACTCTTAACTCTTAAGCATTGTGATGATGAAAATAAGATAAAAGATCTGGATTTAAGTTACAGATTACATGTTAAAACTTCTCAAAGCCAATTGACAATCCAAAGTTATTCAGCCTGAAGATGTGACTGTTTTTTTCTTTTAGATGATAAAACAATTGAGCTGTCACAATAGTCCCTACTCACAAGTCACTGATTATGTATCGAACATCCAGTATGCACTACAATTGGAGAAAGCTTGATGAATAATGCATGAAATCTGGATCAGAATGGAAATGCAAATTATGCAGTACACTAGCATCATTGACTGCCAAAGCCAAAATTCTACCAATCAGGAACCTTGTCCTGAGAGAAAGGGTGTTCTGAAGAGAATTTTGCAAACATGTTCAATTTTCTATTGTAATCGATATACATTAAATGAAACAATTAAAAAATATATCCAAGAAAGCAATTCCAGTTGCAGCATGATTACTAAAATTACTGCATTATCATCACAGGGATCCAATTAACATTACAAATATCTATTATAAATGTGGTGGAAATAGGAGGTGATGTATATCCCGTCAGCATATCGAACATTACAAAGAAAGAGCGTTGTGAGACAATGAAGCACACAAGGATAGGCTGTCAAAAAATCCCTTATCTCAGGGGTCATTACTACTCACAATGAAGTACACAGTTCCTAATGACTTATCTCTGATTAGAGGACTGGCATACTACTTCCTCTATCCCTAAACATAAGACGTCCTAGCCTAGCAGTTCGATTTGAACTGCTAGCACGTTTTATATTTTAGGGACAAAATGGGAGCTGGGAAACCAATCCATGATCAACAAATCCCAAGCATTATTTCCAGCATATATAAAGGCTTCAAAACACACATTGAATGACTAGAATATGATGCGATCAGAATATAACTCCCAAGAACATTCACAACATAGCACCAAAATTTCGAAATTCACAACATCCAAGTTACACAAACTTCAACAACAATACAACCTAGCATACAAAATACAGAGAGCAATAGATGTGCTCAGGGGTAATCACTCCCCTTCATCGGACACCTATGATGCGAGAGGTAGAACAACTCACTCCCTATTACATTTTCCTGGTCAGTCCTCTAGGCAATTACCCCATTCATAGGAAGGACAAAACATTGTTAATGCTAGAGAGCAACACAAAGCACAGCTTAAGGAGATACATGCCCTCCTCCAGCATTGGTCTTTGAAATCTGATAGCCAAAAAACATTCATTCATGGTGATTAGGATGAAATATAGCATGTTTGGTTCATTTGCAAAAAAAGCATTTAGAGAAATCATATATCATTATATTCAATCAGTAGAACATAAATTATCAACTGATAAATTAGTAAGTATATTCATAAATTAAACCAAGTAATGAGCAAACTCGCATATAAGTTCGGCTCGACGCCATCCAAAAAGTCACACAGTTTTCCTAAGTGAAAGGACACGGATGTCGCCTAGAGAGGGGGGGGGGGGGGCTGAATAGGCGATTAAAATTCTTTACGGTTTAGGCTTGAATAAATGCGGAATAACACTAGCGTTTAATTTATCAAGCAAGAAACCTAAACAAGCTAGGTTTACCTATGTGCACCAACAACTTATGCTAAGCAAGACAAACAAATATGTGATAGCAAGATATATTACATCAAACTCGATGGCTATCACAAAGTAAATAGCATAAGTAAGAAACTCGTGTATAGAAATACCAAGGCACTTGGAGACGATGATTTATCCCGAAGTTCACTTCCCAATGGAAGCTACGTCTCCGTTGGAGCGGTGCGGAGTCACAAAGTGATCCCCGAATAGCCGTCAAATGGCACACCGTAATCTCCTTCGTGCCTCCACCAATGCGGAGTGCCACGATCCACTATGGGACACTTAAGGGTGGTCACCGAATCCGTACAAGGATGAGGCACGCTTCACAACTTAATTGGAGGCTCTCACCGGAATCCCATGGCTCCCAAAGCCACAAGACTCACAAGGCCGGGGCGCGTCTCCACAACTCAATTGGAGGCTCCCGGCTAATCCCCGCGGCTTCCAAAGCCACAAGAACTACCAACGACCGTCTAGTGTTCCAATGAACCCAAGAGTAACAAGTCCTCAACTTAAACTTCCACATATCACCGTGAAGAACTCAAACCGATGCAACTAATGCAATGGGCAAGAACACAAGAAGTGCTCAAAATCCTTCACTCTCAAATCCCACCAAAGCAACTAATTCTATTGGGGGGAGAAGAGAGGAAGAACAAAGAGGAACTCCAAATCCCTCCAAGATCTAGATCTAACAAGGTTCCCTTCAATTAGAGGAGAGATTGATTGGTGGAATAGTAGATCTAGATCCCCTCTCTCTCTTTTCCCTCTAATTAGAAGCAAGAATCATGGAGGGATAGAGAGATCGCAAAGCTCAAGAAGGTTAACAATGGGGGAAAACACGAGCTGAAAGAGTTAGGCAACCTTTGGGGAAGAAAACCCCATTTATAGGTCCCAAAAATCCGACCGTTTGGTACGGATTCGTGGCTCGAAAAAATCCGGATTAAAAACAACTTGATTCCGGAAGGTATGCAGAACCGAAATAGCCAGTTCGGAATGAGTTCGGAATCAGTTCGGAATCACTCGGAATTCCTGAAACACACATAAGAAAAATGTGATATCTCTTACATACGAACTCCGTTTTCGATGTTCTTGGGCTCGTTGGAACCACCGCAATGAGCATTACAAGATCATGTAGAGAAACATCATAGTCCAACATGGTAGGATAAAACCAAATGTAGAAAGGTAAAACCTCTCTAAAAAGGACGAACCGGTAAACCTCCAATATCAAAAACCCAACAAGTTTATCATACTAAAACCATTTTTGATGAACTGTAGCTTGTTATGAAGATCACAACAAGCTCCAAAACCCTGCATAGAGAAAATCCAAATAAGAACCAAGAAATATGTTGAAGGCAAGTATGCAAAGGTTTGAGCTCTCTCCAACTGATACGCTAAAGCTCAATGAGAGCCCCTCTTGATAGTACAGTATCTATCCTATAACCCGGTCTCCCAACTAGCACCATGAGACCGGTAAAATAGAAACCCTATCAAGATCATACCTTTGCCTTGCGCACTCCACTTTTTCTAGATGATGTCGATCTTGATCTCTTCAAGTGGACCACCTTTCTTGATTGCACTTCGCTGGGTGAAGTCTCACATATTTCTCCCCATACTCCACTATGGGAGAGCCTCTCATAGGCACATCTTCACTTGACCATTATCTCCAAGAGGGTGGCAAGCATCAAGCATATGGTATCTTCGAGATACTTCTCTGAACTTGCACTTTTTCTCAAGCTTGATCACGATCACCACTTGACGTCATCCTTCATGGGCTACATGAAATCTTCATTTGATGCAACCCATAGAAAGATACCCAACCACACATAGAAATGGCACACACATCATGGGTTAGTTCACAAAGCTATATGGACAATTGCTTACCATACCAAGATATACATGATCCCACTTGGTACATCTTTTAGCTTTGTGTGTTTACCAATATCTTGATCAACCTTGTATCTTTTCTTCTTTTTTCAATAGTTGATGTCTTGAAGGTAACCATGAATGATCACTAATCTTATTCTTCAAGACATACTTAAAATATGCTCAACTCACATATGACCAATCATCGGATAACTCCTCGAACAATAACTTGGTCATCACATACTCTTCTTCTTGATCATATCAAGTATATATCCATACACCTCAATGATCTTGATGCCAAATACTTCATTATATCAATATATTCATGGCATCAACCTTGAATCCAACATATGGAGTTCAAGAATGGACTATGGACAAACACTACAAGTACAACTCAATGCAACCATTAGTCCATAGGGATTATCATTAATTACCAAAACCACACATGGGGCGCCATGCCCTTTCAATCTCCCCCATTTTGGTAATTGATGACAATCTATTTTACAAGGGTTTATATAACGAATTAAGCAACCATGCAAAGCAACAAGCATGTATGCATGAGCATGAAAGGGAAATGCTTATGACCAAAACAAAAGCATAAAACCAAATTCCCTTAAACCCTCTAAACCTTCTCCCCCATTGGCATCCATTTCCAAAATGGGTGAAAAGACTTAGAAGGTCACAATAGTAAGAGCTCCTGTAACATCCCAAATTCATAAGCAGAGAAATATTCCAAAAATGTGGGCCAACAAAAACTTTTGTTAAGTTATATGTGTTGGTTATGCTTGTTGCTTGTGTATTATACTTGTGACATTATTTCTTGTTGCTTGTAATGTGTTTGCTTGAATTCAAAATTTTAAATACAGACACAAAGAAATTGAAACAAGAAATAAATCAAAGTGACAAGTGTGTCACCTAAATTCTCCAAGTATAAAAATCCAATTTGTTTTAAACAAAAATTCAGAAGAGTGGTATATGCAAACCCTTATTTGAATTCTTACTACTTATCTCTCTCAAATACTATTTTCAAACTAGTTTTAAAATTCAAAAGTAAATAAAGTAAAATAAATTAAAATGCCATAATTGAAACACTATAAAAGAAAACGTTTCAAAACATTTTATTTTGCAAAGCTAATTTTTGTGGAGCTTCTGCACATTGTGAGAAGGCCCCACAAATTTTGCCAATTTTTTCTAAATTGATTTAGTGCCTCAAATAAAATCAAGAAGTACTACTGCAAATAACAGAAGGACTAAAAAGTAAATAGAAGAAAGAAGAAGGAAAAGAAGCAACACACAGGAGCCAGGGGGTTTTTGCAAAAGTGTCATCGTCTACCTCCCCTAGCTCACTGTGGACGCGCGTGTCGCCATCGCCGCAGCTCGCTTGACGCCGTTTCCAGGCCCCCCAGGTCCCCCCTTGCCCGTAGCCGTCCACGCTCCGTGCCTCTGCAGCCGCCGCAGTCGCTCGAGCTCTCCCTTGACCCAATGCCGCCCCCTGTCTCCCGTTTCTCCGCCGTGGTTAAACGGACGGCGCCGGCCAAAATTGGCCCAGCTCACTGCACATCGCCATGCAATCCTCTACGCCGCGAACCCTAGCCCACGCTCGGACCCCCCAGACACCGCGCGCCAGCTTCTCCCGCCCTCTGGACGCCGCTGGACCGCGACCACCGTGCGCCGCCATCGTGCCTATTTAAACTCGAGCCCACACCTCGCATTTCCCCATGCCCCACTGCCTCTCCCTTGCTCCACCACACCCTCCACTCGCCCGTGCACCACCAGGAGGGCGGAGCCGCTGCCGCGAGCTCGCTGCTGCTCGTGCCCGTGCTCGACAGTCCGAGGTAGGCGACGACGCAGCCGCAGCTCTGCTCTGCCCCATTCTCTCCCTTAGGCCCTGCACCGTATTGCCCCCTCTTCACCACACTCACCGCTCCTTTTTCTCCATTGATTCGTGCCAGAAGCACCGCAGGAACCTCGCCGGAGTTGCTGCCGTGGCCGTGAGAAGTTCAGAAGCACGCCGTCGGAGCTAGACGCCGTCCCAGCAAGCAGGACTCAGCCAGGACGTTCGCCCGAGCCTCCGCCGTCGTCTTGCGTCATCGCCAAGTCTTCCCGAGCCCTCTAGGTGAGGATTCCGTCCACCACAGTGCCGCCGGTGCGGCGGCACCGCCATTTTATGGTCGTCGCCGTTTGCCTTGACCGTGGGCCGTTGGATCTCGATCCAACGGTGCCATACCGTTTCAATTAGAGAGAGAGAGAGACTGACGAGCGGGCCCCGCTCGTCAGGGTTTTATTAATTTCCCCGCGGGCACTGTGCCGCTGACCAGTGGGTCCCCCATGTCAGCAATTTCAACATTATCCACAACAGTGGATGTTCCTAATTTAAATTCTCTGAAATTTTCAGTACTGATATGAACTTGTAAATTCAATATCTTGAGATTTAGGAATCCGAATAAATCAAACTCAATTGTTCTGAAAATCTTATGAAAATGTTTAACCAAAGCAATTGGTCTCATGGACCAATTTTGTTGGATCACATTAGTCATGTTTAGTTACCCCTAAAAGGATTTAATTTTAGGAGCAACATAACTTGTTTGGTAGCCAAAACTTGATTATTAAGTTACTGAACTAAAACCTTTGTGTAGGGAGTTTAGTAACTCCAATGACTCCAAATCAAATTGGATTGTCTTCTACACATCAGTAGCTTTCCGTAGAATTTTAGTTTGTATTTTTGTGACCAACAGAACTCAAGTTGTGCAATTAAGCATATCCCACAAGTTTCTGCCATAATTTGGACATAAATAAATATTGTTTAGATCAAATAATTGAAATAAAATTGTATTGTTTGATGTATCCAGTGGCTATTTAGAGCATTTAGGATTGTGATGTTGTGATGCTGTTTGAGTAGTTTAGTGATTGCTGGTATTTGTTTGTTTATCGATTAGAAGAGAACGTTGCTGGATTTATCGAGGAGGGGGAATTTGTTGAACCTGAAGATCAAGATCAAGTCCACTTTGCCGAGCAAGGCAAGATACTCTCTGAGCTTGCACCTAAATATATATGCATCTACTTTGATCAAATGATTTACTCTTAAAACCAATGGTTTACAAAACCTTTTCAAAAAGTGTATGGAAATTATTTTGCCACCCTATGTAGTAGTTATATGAAACTTTAGGATGGAAAACAATGTTGTTTATTCAAAACTCCTTTGGAAATACTTGTGTGGTTATGGAATGCCGAGATGTCGGGTTTGAAGTGGAGAAATGGAGGATGATGATGTTTATGAAAAATGCACAGTGTCCTAGTACTATGACAACCAATCTTAATCTGTGCGACCACATTTACCCCCATATGGGAACGGGGCTTAGTCATATAATTTGCTCTTATTAGTATGGGATACCTCATCGACGGAGATGACTCCGTTATGCGTGAGGGGATGGTTTGTGAACTCCCCTGACCTGGGTCCTCGCTCAAACTCTATGGAAAGATAAGGAGGAGGATTGAAGACTTCATAAACGTGGTCGCCGGGAAAAACATATGAGTCCTCACACTTAGGGTTGCCGACGGGGACCGGACTGAGTGTCGATGGGAATTATCATATGGGTAGGATCCTATACTAGCATGAGCAAAGGAGAGGCTAGGGTCAGTGGCTCAACTTCGCATACACCTTGTATGGCGGGATGTGGCTGACACGATGAGTTACCGGATGGATGTGGGTTAAAAGCATGCTACCTCTGCAGAGGGTCAAAACTATTCGAATAGCCGAGTCCTCGGATATGGACAATTGGAAGGCTGTCCTAAGATCATGTGCAAGTTTTGAAAAGAATTAAGTTTTAAAATGAAAGTGAAGTGGAGAATGTTGTTGTACCTATACCAACAGATCGGTATGAGGTGTTGGTGAAAAGTGGACCATGACAGGCTATGGTCGGAAAAAGGTGGAGTTTTGGAGAAACAGATAAAATGATGGTCTTTATTCAAAATGGTTATAAAAACTCTTCTTACCTCTTTTAACAAAGATATAGAGATGTTATAAGAAAATAAAAGTTTGAAAAGTTAAAATAAAACTAGTGCATACTCATATTGGGGTAGTTTGCGAGTACATTCAAATGTACTCATATTGGTTTCGTCCCTGGCTATTGTCCTAGCCAGACTACGAGGAGGAGCACTACGCTGAGCAGGAGTATGGCGACTTCTATGTGAACTAAGGATCTCCACAAGTCAGCTGCCTGTCGGGTCATCATCGTTAGGAGATGATGTCTACTACGCCGTAGCTTCCGCTGATATTTTGGTTTGGCCCTTGAAGGCACCTATGTAAGAACTTGGTCTAAATGACCATTTATGTAAGACTTTTAATTTGGTACTGTAATGGATGTAAACTTTGGTATCCAATTCGGATTATGTGCAACGACAGACTGATCGCGGGATCGTTGTGTTAAGCATAGTCGGGTATTTCGGACAGCTAGTCCGGGGTCCCCACAGCTCCCCCATAATTTGTGCATTTCTCAAAATGTGAGTGAAATAAAATACACATATCCAATGATGAAAAATTGGAGAGAGCACAAACTATATTGAGGATCAAAAGATTGCAAAAGAACGATATGGAAAACTTTTTACAATTCTCCATAAAAAACAAGCAATCAAAAAGATCCTAACTAACCAAATAAGCACAAGATATTATGATTTGAGCAAAAGAGTGTTTTTTTAAAGGAAGTAGAGGAACTCTCCAATATTTGTACACAATTTATTATTATTGTATTTGACTACAAGGTGTGCAAACATGGAATCCTCACTCCTCCGGTATCCTCTAAAACACAAAAACAAATGAATTCACAATCTCAATAAGATGCAAATGAAAAACAAAGCTTGTGACATATCCCATGGTGAAGATAATTGGCTTGAAAAGACAAGCAAGATATTCACCAAGATGAGAGCATCAAGATGTGATAAAATAGGGTATGCACTCACAAATCAAATTCTTTTCGGAGTTACGCCAAAGAATAAAAAGCGGAGTAAAAGAGGTGACACCGAAGAATTAGGTTGTTACTGAGATGACATGGGGTTGATGTACTAGATAAGAGTTTATCAACCATCCTAGCTTGGCTCCAATAAGCATGTGGTGAAGATACTTTCACTGTAAATGAGACAAGCATCCAATGCATCTCCAAGTACCTAAAACACATTCAAGTAAAATTGTTCCCAAACTAATTGGGTCCAAGTAGTTAGTCAAACTACAATACATAGAAGGAACTCCTAAAAAAATGTGCATATAGATATGAAATTGGATTTCATGCACATCTTAACAAATTTAGGATTCCAAGGAGTTTCACCTATATATTGGCATAAAGAAAGAAAGCATGCCATAAAATAAACATGTAGTACATATGCATGCCTATTAACTTTAATAAACAAAATGAGATACAATTTGGACAAATATCAAGAAATCAAAGATGTTCCAAATTATATCAAAGATCCAAATCAAAAAATTGATTTAGCGGAGCCAATTGAAACTAAAACCAAACCAACACATGATTGAAAAGATACCAATTGGACAAAGATATCAAAACGAAAATAAGATACCAATTGAGAGAGATGTTAATCAACGAATGATATAACCCACTCCCAAAGAGAGATGCCAATTGGGATAAACTCTCAAAAAGGAAAGAGTGGGGTTACAACAAATAAACCACACCCTCTACACTTTTCATGATGGCACAAAGTACCAAGCCGAAAAGGTTTGTATTCCATGAGACATGTCATCGGGATCAAAGACCAAAGGAAAAGATCCAATACTAATGAAAATATAAGTTTGTATTCAATATAGGATAGCTCACCCAAGAATAGTGCATTATATATAAGTAGACTTTGAATGCAAGGTGCACAATGATGGGATCAATGCCTCTCCTACACCAAATAAAGTATTAGAAAAGTTTGAGTAAAGTAAAATGATCCACAAGAGGCAAGGAAGACAACGGGAGATAAAACACATTAATTTTGGCAAGAAATAAGGCAATAAAGTCAAGAGCCAATTGATACGTCTCCAACGTATCTATAATTTCTAATGTTCCATGCTTATATTATGCCAATTGCTACATGTTTTATATACACTTTATATCATTTTTATGCATTTTCTGGAACTAACCTATTAACAAGATGCCACACTGCCAGTTCCTGTTTTCTGCTGTTTTTGGTTTCAGAAATGTTGTTCTGGAAATATTCTCGGAATTGGACGAAACAAAAGCCAAAGTTCCTATTTTCTGACACGTACACGGAGTCCGAAGGAGAGAGGAAGGGGGGGGTCTGTGGGCCGCCCTCACCATGTGGTGGCGCGGTCCCACATGCTGCCGCGCCGCCACGTGGTGAGGACGCCACGGGCCTCCACCGACGTTGCCCCTTTGCCTATAAATTGCCTTCCTCGGAAAACCCTAAGTACCCGAGTCATATTCCACGAAAAGTTCCAGAGCCACCGCCGTCAACCCTAACTCGGGAGGGCTCTGAAGCTCTTCCTGGCACCCTGCCGGAGAGGAGAATCATCACCGGAGGGCTCTACATCGCCATGCCTATCTCCGTAGTGATGTGTGAGTAGTTCATCTTTGGACTATGGGTCCATAGCAGTAGCTATATGGTTGTCTTCTCCTCTTGTGCCATCATGTTTAGATCTTGTGAGCTGCCTATCATGATCAAGATCATCTTATTGTAATGCTACATGTTGTGTTTGCTGGGATCCGATGAATATTGATACTATGTCAAGTTGAATACTGAATATTATGTCTATGTCTTTTATGATCTTGCATGCTCTCCGTTGCTTGTTGATACTCTGGCCAAGTGGATGCTTGTGACTCCAAGAGGGAGTATTTATGCTAGATAGTGGGTTCAGTCTCCATTTAATCTGGGGAGTGACAGCAACCCCTAAGGTTGTGGATGTGCTGTTGCCACTGGGGTAACCTAATGATGCTTTGTCTAAGGATGAATGCGTTGTTTACATTATGCACTTTACTTAATGCAATTGTCTGTTGCTTGCAACTTAATACTGGAAGGGGTGCGGACGCTAACCTGAAGGAGGACTATTTAGGCACAGATGCATGCTGGATAGCGGTCTGTGTACTTTGTCGTAATGCCCAAATGAATCTCATAGTAGACACCACAACTTGCACATGCATGTTATGCACTTTCAATATTGTCAATTGCCCAGCTGTAATTTGTTTACCCAGCATGTTAGTTATTTATTATGGAGAGACACCACTAGTGAACTGTGGACCCGGTCCATTCTTTTACATCTGAAATACAACCTACTGCAATCATTGTTCTTTTTCATTCTTGCAAACAAACATCATTTTCCACACTATACGTCTAATCCTTTGTTTTCAGCAAGCCGGTGAGATTGACAACCTCACTGTTAAGTTGGGGCAAAGTAGTTTGATTGTGTTGTGCAGGTTCCACGTTGGCACCGGAATCCCTGGTGTTGCGCCGCACTACACTCCTTCACCAACAACCTTCAGAAGTGACTTTGATCTCCTACTGGTTCGATTAAACCTTGGTTTCATACTGAGGGAAAACTTGCTGTGTACTCATCATACCTTCCTCTTGGGGTTCCAACGAACGTGTGACTTTCACGTCATCAAGAAGCTTTTTCTGGCGCCGTTCTGGGGAGGTCAAGCCTTCTGTTAGGGAGTCTCTCACTTCCAATCTCTTTACTTTGTTATTGTCTTGCTTAGTTTATTTTTATTTTTCTTGTTTGCTCTCTTTATCAAAAAACAAAAAAATTAGTTACTTGCTTTTATTTTTTATTTCGGCCTAGTGTTTTTTTGCTAAAATGAGTACTCCTGAGAACACCAAGTTGTGTGACTTCACTAGCACAAATAATAATGATTTCATATGCACTCCTATTGCTCCACCTGCTTCTAAAGCAGACTTTTATGAAATTAAACCTGCTCTATTAAATCTTGTTATGAAAGAGCAATTTTCTGGTGTTAGTACTGATGATGCTGCTGCCCATCTTAATAATTTTGTTGAACTTTGTGAGATGCAAAAGTATAAGGATATAGATGGGGATATTTAAAACTGAAATTATTTCCTTTCTCTTTGAGAGGAAGAGCTAAAGAATGGTTGCTATCTTTGCCTAGAAATAGTATTGATTCATGGACTAAATGCAAAGATGCTTTCATTGGAAAATATTATCCTCCTGCTAAGATTATATCCTTGAGAAGTAGCATTATGAATTTCAAGCAATTTGATAATGAACATGTTGCCCAAGCATGGTAAAGAATTGTCCCACCCATGGACTGACTGCTTGGATGATCATCCAAACCTTTTATGCAGGACTAAATTTTTCTTCGAGGAACTTGTTGGATTCGGCTGCTGGAGGACCTTCATGTCCATCACTTTGGGTGCTGCAACAAAGCTTCTTGATGATATGATGATTAACTATTCGAGTGGCACACGAAAGGACTCCTCAAGGTAAGAAGGTAAATTCTGTTGAAGAAACCTCTTCTTTGAGTGATAAGATTGATGTTATTATGTCTATGCTTGTGAATGGTAAATCTCATGTTGATCCAAATAATGTTCCTTTAGCTTCATTGGTTGCTCAAGAAGAGCATGTTGATGTGAACTTCATTAAAAATAACAACTTCAACAACAATGCTTATAGGAATAATTTTGGTAACAACAATTATAAGCCTTATCCTTCAAATAGTGGTAATGGTTATGCAACTCTTATGGTAATTCCTACAGCAATAATAGAAGTGTGTCCTCTGATCTTGAAGCCATGCTTAAGGATTTTATTAGTACACAAATGCTTTTAAAAAACTGTTGAGGAAAAGTTGGTAAAATTGATGTTCTTGCTTCTAAGGTTGATAGTCTTTCTCTTGATGTTGATCTTTTGAAACTAAAAGTTATGCCTAATGATGTTAAAGAGAACAAGACTTTTGCTACTGCCAATGCTATCCAAGTTAAAATTGACAACAATATTAGGATGTTGGCTGAATTGCATGCTAGGTGGGAAAGAGAGGATAAAATTGAAAAAGAGAATAGTATAGCTAGAGTTTGTACTATTACCACCACTAGTAATGCTAATGTTTCACATGCTAGTAAGCCTCCTACTATCAATGGTAACATAATTGGTGTTGGCAATGTTTCTACTACCTCTGCAAACGTTTAAAATTGCCCAAAACCACTGAAACTGTTCCTGATAAGAGTGCTGAAATTTTTCGAAATATGGGAGACAATGGTTCCTTTACCATTGACCATAATGATTTTGATTTTGATGATTGTAATATTTCTGAAGTAATTATGTTCTTGCAAAAGCTAGCTAGAAGTCCTAATGCTAGTGCTATTAATATGGCTTTCACAAAACATATTACAAATGCTCTCATACAAGCTAGGGAAGAAAACTAAAACATGAAGCTTCTATCCCTAGAAGTTAGAAGATGGTTGGGAGCCCATCATTAAGATGAAGGTGAATGATTTTGATTGTAATGCTTTATGTGATCTTGGTGCTAGCATTTCTGTTATGCCTAAGAAACTTTATGATATGCTTGATTTGCCACCTTTGGAACATTGTTATTTGGATGTTTATCTTGCTGATAATGCTATGAAGAAACCTTTGGGGAGAGTTGATGATGTTCTTATTATGGTTAACAATAACCTTGTCCCCGTTGATTTTGTTGTTATGGACATCGAATGCAATGCATCTTGTCCTATTGTTTTGGGAAGACCTTTTCTTAGAACTGTTGGTGCCATTATTGATATGAAAGAAGGAAATATAAGGTACCAATTCCCACTCAAGAAAGGTATGGAACACTTCCCTAGAAAGAGAATGAAGTTGCCTTTTGATTCTATTATTAGAACAAGTTATGATTTGGATGCTTCTTCACTTGGAAACACTTGATTTTCACTTTCTGCGCCTAGCTGAAAGGCGTTAAAGAAAAGCGCTTATGGGAGACAACCCATGTTTTTATTTCTGCAATTTTTTTTCTTTGAGTCAAGGAGCTTGCTTACTTCTGTAACAACTCCTTTGTATCTTTATTTTATTGCATTGTTGTGCCAAGTAAAGCCTCTAATAGAAAGTTGATGCTAGATTTGGATTTCTGCGCAGAGACAGATTTTTGCTGTCCACCGTTTTGAGCTGTACGCACTCCAGAAAAATCTAAAAATTCTGAAAAATTCAGGCGTGATCCTCATATATGTACGCAACTTTCATTAGTTTTGACTTTTCGCATCTGAGCAACTTAAGTGCCTCGAAAAAATTCGTCTTTCCAGACTGTTCTGTTTTTGACAGATTCTGCCTTTTGATTTGCATTCTCTCTTTTACTGTGTTTGAGTGGATTTCTTTGCTCCACAAAATATCAGTGGCTGTAGCTAATGTCCAGAAGTGTTGGAGATGATTGTGTCATCACAGAATATGTGAATTTTTGATTATGCACTAACCCTCTAATGAGAATTACTCTGAGTTTGGTGTGAAGGAAGTTTTCAAGGATCAAGAGAGAGGATGATATGATATGATCAAGAAGAGTGAAAAGCCTAAGCTTGGGGATGCCCCCGTGGTGCATCCAAGCATATTTCAAGAAGACTCAAGCGTCTAAGCTTGGGGATGCCCAAGGCATCCCCTTCTTCATCAACAACTTATCAGGTCATCTCTAGTGAAACTATATTTTAATTCTTTCACATCTTATGTGCTTTACTTGGAGCGTCTGTGTGCTTTTATTTTTGCTTTGTTTTCTGAATAATTGGATCCTAGCATTCTTGTGTGGGAGAGAGACACGCTCCGCTTTTTCATGTGAATACTCATATTCTTCACTTATATTTGTTGAGTATTCTTAACTAGCTACTGCAATGCTTTTAGCTCCTGTTTTTCATGCATCTCTTGTTCAGAGCTGTTAGTTCTTGTAGAGAAGTACTCTCTTGTTTCATTGTTGTATTATTTGGAGAGTTTTGTGTTGAAATAAGTTGATTGGTGTTTGGTTGGAAACAGAAAATGCTACATGTGGTAGATGGTATATTGAAAAGACATACTCATTCTTGTAGATCATTGTCTTGGATAATTTGATGCTTTGCAATTGTTTTGAGCTCTCAAGTAGATCATGTTTAAGCTCTTGCATCATGTAGTTAAAGCCTATTAGTGGAGAACTACCGTAGAGCTTGTTGAGACTTGGTTTGCATGTTTGATATCTCTAAGGTCTAGATATTTTCTGGTAAAGTGTTTGACAACAAGGAGACAGTGTAGAGTCTTATAATGCTTGCAATATGTTTTTATGTAAGTCTTGCTGTACCGGTTGATATCCTGTGTTTGCTTCAAACAACCTTGCTAGCCTAAACTCTGTACTGAGAGGGAATGCTTCTCGTGCATCCAAACCTTGAGCCAAAACCCATGCCATTTGTGTCCACCATAACTACCTATTATGTGGTATTTCCTGCCATTCCAAGTAAATACTTCATGTGCTACCTTTAAACTATTCAAAACTTTATTACTCCTTATTTGTGTCAATGTTTTATAGCTCATGAGGAAGTTATGTGGCGTTTACTCTATCACCTTGTCATTTACTCATGACAGACTTTCACCAATGGACTAGTGGCATATACATCCGCTTATCCAATAACTTGCAAAAAGAGCTGGCAAATGGGGTGCCCAGTCCCAATTAATTACAACTATAACTGTAATTCTCTTCACATGTTTGCCAATGATTTATCAAAAGCAAATTTCAAATGTTAAACATTTCAAATAGGCACTCCTCCATGGTATGTGATTGTTGGAAGGCACCCGAGGATTCGGTTAGCCATGGCTTGTGTAAGCAAAGGTTGGGAGGAGTGTCATACCAATTTATAAATATGCATGTGTAAACAAAAGAGAAGAGGGATGATCTACCCTTGGGTAGAAATAACGTCCTTCATGGGAGCCGCTCTTGAAAGTCTGGGTGATAAGGGGGATAGAGTGCCCACTGCCATTCGTTGACAACAACAAACACCTCTCAAAAACTTACTTTATGCTCTCTATATGATTTCAAAAACCTAAAAAGCTCTAGCACATGATTTAATCCCTGCTTCCCTCTGCGAAGGGCCTTTCTTTTACTTTATGTTGAGTCAGTTTACCTACTTCTTTCTATCTCAGAAGCAAACACTTGTGTCAACTTTGTGTGCATCAATTCTTATATGCTTACTTATTGCACTTGTTATATTACTTTGTGTTGACAATATCCATGAGATATACATGTTGAAAGTTGAAAGCAATTGCTGAAACTTAAATCTTCCTATGTGTTGCTTCAATGCCTTTATTTAGAATCTATTGCTTTATGAGTTAACTCTTATGCAAAGCTTTTTGATGCTTGTCTTGAAAGTACTATTCATGAAAAGTTTTTGCTTATATGATTCAGTTGTTTACTCTTTATCTATTTGTTAGCAAACTATAGACCATTGCCTTGAGTCACTTCATTCATGACATGAGCCTTGCAATATTATTTGATCAAGATTGTGTGAAGCATGTCTCCTCAGAAATTATTTGTTGTTATCGTTTTACCTACTCGAGGACGAGTAGAACTAAGCTTGGGGATGCTTGATACGTCTCCAACGTATCTATAATTTCTGATGTTCCATGCTTATATTATGCCAATTGCTACATGTTTTATATACACTTTATATCATTTTTATGCATTTTCTGGGACTAACCTATTAACAAGATGCCACAGTGCCAGTTCCTGTTTTCTGCTGTTTTTGGTTTCAGAAAAGTTGTTCTGGAAATATTCTCGGAATTGGACGAAACAAAAGCCAAAGTCCTATTTTTCTGACACGTACACGGAGTCCGAAGGAGAGACGAAGGGGGGCCGTGGGCCGCCCTCACCATGTGGTGGCGCGGTCCCACCTCTGCCCGCCCCACGTGGTGAGGACCACGGGCCTCCACCGACGGCCCCTTCGCCTATAAATTGCCTTTCGGGAAAACCCTAAGTACCCGAGTCATATTCCACGAAAAGTTCCAGAGCCGCCGCCGCCGTCAACCCTAACTCGGGAGGGTTCTGAAGCTCTTCCCGGCACCCTGCCGGAGAGGGGAATCATCACCGGAGGGCTCTACATCGCCATGCCTGCCTCCGGAGTGATGTGTGAGTAGTTCATCTTTGGACTATGGGTCCATAGCAGTAGCTAGATGGTTGTCTTCTCCTCTTGTGCCATCATGTTTAGATCTTGTGAGCTGCCTATCATGATCAAGATCATCTTATTGTAATGCTACATGTTGTGTTTGCTGGGATCCGATGAATATTGATACTATGTCAAGTTGAATACTGAATATTATGTCTATGTCTTTTATGATCTTGCATGCTCTCCGTTGCTTGTTGATACTCTGGCCAAGTGGATGCTTGTGACTCCAAGAGGGAGTATTTATGCTAGATAGTGGGTTCAGTCTCCATTTAATCTGGGGGAGTGACAGCAACCCCTAAGGTTGTGGATGTGCTGTTGCCACTAGGGGTAACCTAATGATGCTTTGTCTAAGGATGAATGTGTTGTTTACATTATGCACTTTACTTAATGCAATTGTCTGTTGCTTGCAACTTAATACTGGAAGGGGTGCGGACGCTAACCTGAAGGTGGACTATTTAGGCACAGATGCATGCTGGATAGCGGTCTGTGTACTTTGTCGTAATGCCCAAATGAATCTCATAGTAGACACCACAACTTGCACATGCATGTTATGCACTTTCAATATTGTCAATTGCCCAGCTGTAATTTGTTTACCCAGCATGTTAGTTATTTATTATGGAGAGACACCACTAGTGAACTGTGGACCCGGTCCATTCTTTTACATCTGAAATACAACCTACTGCAATCATTGTTCTTTTTCATTCTCTGCAAACAAACATCATTTTCCACACTATACGTCTAATCCTTTGTTTTCAGCAAGCCGGTGAGATTGACAACCTCACTGTTAAGTTGGGGCAAAGTAGTTTGATTGTGTTGTGCAGGTTCCACGTTGGCACCGGAATCCCTGGTGTTGCGCCGCACTACACTCCTTCACCAACAACCTTCAGAAGTGACTTTGATCTCCTACTGGTTCGATTAAACCTTGGTTTCATACTGAGGGAAAACTTGCTGGTGTACTCATCATACCTTCCTCTTGGGGTTCCCAACGAACGTGTGACTTTCACGTCATCAAGCACCAATATAAAGATGATCTACAAGTTTCACCACAACTATGACTATCAATTGTCATGGAAAAGGAGTATATGTAGAAATTTCTTAGTGGTGTATTGGATTGATATTCAAGATCATCTTCACAACCAATAGGCACATGGCGAAGGATAAGATTTAAGCGCGATGCTTATGTAGATAAATTTCCTTGATGGCTTCAAATATTCACGTGATTATGCAAAGCAACTACAAAGAGTGCTTTGAAGCAATTGGTTTTCCAAAGAGATATATTAGAACATATTAGAGGAAAACCTTACCAAGAACATTCATCATAAACAAGATCGAAAGTGTGAGTAAGTAAAAACATTAAAGCAAATGGGAACTTGTTTGAGAAACATGCCAAATAGGAACAAGATAATTAACAATATCAATTCTAGGTGGCAATACCTCACATGTTCACATTGACTAGGTTGTAATATGAACTAGCATATTACTCCCCCATAATGTGATAATCCATTTATTCTCCACAAGAGGCAAATAAAAACCAACTAGCGATAATTAATGGACATTATAGAATTTGAATTTCTCATGAGTATGACATACCACATAGAAACTAGATAAGATTGATATATCAACTCTAAGTGGTAGAACTCATGTATACATATTTTCAGGATTGTGAAGTGTGCAAGCATATCACTCCCCCAAAAGGATACTCCCAAAATATCTCAAAAAGAGCCAATTAAGATATAAGCAAGTTGATACAAATGGCTCAACACAATCTCACACATACATGGTGTGCAAACCAACATACACATATTTGATTTCTCAAGAAAGTACGTAGAGAGCACAACACATACAAACACTAGCAAGGTACAAAACCAAACACATGCAAGGGTGCAAGCAACCTTTAATGTATGCATGATTTAAACACAAGTTACCGCAAGGAGGAACATTGGATATGAGATCGAACTATATAATCCAAATGACTTGGCTTGAGAGAATATAATTGATGAAGATCCCTTAATTCTTCATGATGCAGCCAAGTCTCTAATGCCCTCCACCAACACCTATTGATCAAGTTTTAACTTGTTGGTCCCCAACCAAGTTGGGTCCTAAGAGGTTAGTCACAATAGGCTTGGCAACCCAAATGGTCCTTTTCTTGACACCACTTTGAGTACCAACGTATTTGGTAAACACATTGTCAAATTTATCCTTCCTAATAGAATAAGCATTATCAATTATTATGGGTTTGGATAAGTTACCACTAGTGCATGAACAAGCAAAATTACCCTTCTCACGACATATGTAGCAATATTTGTTTCCTCCTTTCTTCTTAGTTGAAGCTTCATCATGAGGAGGCATGCCATGGTTCTTCTTGGGAAGGGACCATTCTTCATCTTGATGAACTTGAGTTTGAACTTGAGGCCTCTTCCCTTGTTGCTTCTTGCTAAGAGATTTCTTCTTCATAGGGCAAGATCTAACATGGTGCCCTTCAACTTTGCACTTGAAGCAAGTGATCTTGGCCGAATTCTTGACTTGTTCTTGGCCCTTCTTTTTCTTGTTATACTTGAACTTGTTCTTACTACTGGAGTTGAATCCAAGTCCACTCTTGTCATTGGGACGTCTTTGCACACTCAACATGTTGTCAAGTGTGGGCTTCCCATCGTGACGCTTTCCAAGTCTTTCTTCAAAGAAGTGACTTGGGCCTTGAGCTCTTTTAATTCCTCTACATGGTTAGTATCAACAAAAATACTAGAGGAAGTAGAATCTTCATTGTTAGAACAAAAAGCCATGGAAAGTAATTCATCACAAGATTTAGCAATATTATGAGTGGATGAATTACTAGGACTAGCACATGGCAATAAAGCATGTCGAGTAGAAGTTGTGCCATTGTCCACATGAGGCTTACAAGATTTCAACTTTATAATAATAGCCTCATGAGCTAACTTTAGCTTATCATAGGAGACTAGAAGATCCTCATGAGAGCTTGAGAGCTTTTCATGACTTTCTTCCAATTTCCCATATTTGCTAGATAGCAATGCAAGTTGAGCCCTTAGCTCAACATTCTCCGTTAATATGGATGCTTCACAAGAGATAGAGTTAGTAGCACAGGCATCATTATTTATGACAATAGGAGAAAGTAACTTGGCAAGCTCTTTAGAGTGAGAAGCTTTAAGTTGCGCATGAGACTCGTTGAGTTTGATGAGCTCACCCTTGGTGACCCTAGAGACATTATCTAGGTGCTCAAAATCCTCAAGGAGTTTGGCATGTGTATCTATAAGCTTACCATTTGATATTTTGAAGTCATTTGCCACTTTAAGAGATCTATCATGGGATGCCGTTACTCTAGAAAGTTCAAGAGCAAAAGTTTCCTCAAGAGTCTTCTTGGTGGATTGTTCTTCTTCAAGAGCTTCGTTGAGATCGGAGATCTCTTTCGCATACTTGTATTCGCGGTTAAGGCTTTCATCAATGCAAGCTTCCAACTCCTCAGTGGTAAGTTTGCGCTCAACAAGTGTAGACATGATTTCTAAGAAGTTAGCACGAGCATTTTTATTCTTTGAAAGAGAATGAATAACCATTTTACCCTTCTCGAGTATGGAAGCATCATTATCATTTTGTTCATTTTCCTCATCAATATCATCATGAGACATATTGGGATCCAAAGTAGGAGATACCTCAGAAGCTTTAGCCATAAGGCAAAAGTGAGTACATGATGAAGACGATGAAGAATTACTTGAGTCACCATTTAAATCCATATCTTGTTCCATGTTGTGTTCGGTTTCCTCTACATTGTTAGCCAAAATACTAGAGGAAATAGAAGCATTTTTATCATGACAACAAGGTATAGAGATCATATCATTACAAGGATTAATCAAGTAATTTGTACACGATATGCAAGGACTATAAACACAAGCATGTATATCATTTTTGGTGCTAGATACGTTTAAGTCCAAAGATAAATCATTGCAATAAGATAGAGGTGAAGTATCATCAATAATAAGCTCACTATCATTATTGTAATATCTATCACTACTCACCATTGCATTACTTTGTGGCTTGCCACATGTAGGTGAAGTAGAAGAAGTTGAGAACTCATCACGGCCGGAAGTGGAGGGACAACAATCATCTCCACAATTCTTGGACACATCATATTTATCTTGAAGCTTGGTCCAAAGCTCATGAGCATTCCTAAAGGAGAGACCGACATAATAACTACATCGCTCAAAGCATTGAAAATCACATTAGAAGCTTGAGCATCTAGATAGGAATTATTCTCATCCAATAAAGATAATCTTTTGGGATTCCTTGGAGGAGAATAACCCCTATCTAGAATTCGCTCTATGTATGGGTCAATGACCCGAACAATATCAAGAATGCGAATTTTCCAAACATCATAATTTGTGCCATCTAATATAAAAGAATCATTGTGCACTAGTCCGCTAGACGACATCTTTACTCTCTAGGCGGTGAAGCCTAATAAAGAGAGAACCCGCTCTGATACCAATTGAAAGGACACGGATGTCACCTAGAGGGGGGGGGGGGTGAATAGGCGATTAAAATTCTTTACGGTTTAGGCTTGAATAAATGCGGAATAAAACTAGCGTTTAATTTATCAAGCAAGAAACCTAAACAAGCTAGGTTTACCTATGTGCACCAACAACTTATGCTAAGCAAGACAAACAAATATGTGATAGCAAGATATATTACTTCAAGCTCGATGGCTATCACAAAGTAAATAGCATAAGTAAGAAGCTCGTGTATAGAAATACCAAGGCACTTGGAGACGATGATTTATCCCGAAGTTCACTTCCCAATGGAAGCTACGTCTCTGTTGGAGCGGTGCGGAGTCACAAAGTGATCCCCGAATAGCCGTCAATGGCACACCGTAATCTCCTTCGTGCCTCCACCAATGCGAAGTGCCACGATCCACTATGGGACACTTGAGGGTGGTCACTGAACCCGTACAAGGATGAGGCACGCTCCACAACTTAATTGGAGGCTCTCACCGGAATCCCACGGCTCCCAAAGCCACAAGACTCACAAGGCCAAAGCGCGTCTCCACAACTCAATTGGAGGCTCCCGGCTAATCCCCGCGGCTTCCAAAGCCACAAGAACTACCAACGACCGTCTAGTGTTCCAATGAACCCAAGAGTAACAAGTCCTCAACTTCAACTTCCATGTATCACCGTGGACAACTCAAACCGATGCAACTAATGCAATGGGCAAGAACACAAGAAGTGCTCAAAATCCTTCACTCTCAAATCCCACCAAAGCTACTAATGCTATGGGGGGGGAGAAGAAAGGAAAACAAAGAGGAACACCAAATCCCTCCAAGATCTAGATCTAACAAGCTTCCCTTCACTTAGAGGAGAGACTGATTAGTGGAATAGTAGATCTAGATCCCCTCTCTCTTTTCCCTCTAATTAGAAGCAAGAATCGTGGAGGGATAGAGAGATAGCAAAGCTCAAGAAGGTTAACAATGGGGGAAAACACGAGCTGAAAGAGTTAGGCAACCTTTGGGGAAGAAGAACCCATTTATAGGTCCCAAAAATCCAACCGTTTGGTACAGATTCGTGCCGTTCAGAATGAATCCGGATTTGGCTCGGAATTCCAAGTGGCTCGGAAAAATCCGGATTAAAAACAACTTGATTCCGGAAGGTATACATAACCGAAATAGCCAGTTCAGAATGAGTTCAGAATCAGTTCGGAATGAGTTCGGAATCAAGTCGGAATGAGTTCGGAATCACTCGGAATTCCTGAAACACACATATAAAAAACGTGATATCTCTTACATACGAACTCCGTTTTCGATGTTCTTAGGCTCACTGGAATCACCGCAACGAGCATTACAAGATCCTGTAGAGAAACATCATAGTCCAACATGGGAGGATAAAACCAAATATAGAAAGGTAAAACCTCTCTAAAAAGGACGAACCGGTAAACCTCCAATATCAAAAACCCAACAAGTTTATCATACTAAAACCATTTTTGATGAACTGTAGCTTGTTATGAAGATCACAACAAGCTCCAAAACCCTGCATAGAGAAAATCCAAATAAGAACCAAGAAATATGTTGAAGGCAAGTATGCAAAGGTTTGAGCTCTCTCCAACTGATACGCTAAAGCTCAATGAGAGCCCCTCTTGATAGTACGGTATCTATCCTATAACCCGGTCTCCCAACTAGCACCATGAGACCGGTAAAATAGAAACCCTATCAAGCTCATACCTTTGCCTTGCGCACTCCACTTGATCTAGATGATGTCGATCTTGATCTTTTCAAGTGGACCACCTTTCTTGATTGCACTTCGCTTGGTGAAGTCTCACATATTGCTCCCCCATACTCCACTATGGGAGAGCCTCTCATAGGCACATCTTCACTTGACCATTATCTCCAAGAGGGTGGCAAGCATAAAGAATATGGTATCTTTGAGATACTTCTCTTGAACTTGCACTTCTTATCAAGATTGATGACGATCACCACTTGACGTCATCCTTCATGGGCTACATGAAATCTTCATTTGATGCAAGCCCATAGAAAGATACCTAACCACACATAGAAATGACACACACATTATGGGTTAGTTCACAAAGCTATATGGACAATTGCTTACCATACCAAGAGATACGTGATCCCACTTGGTACATCTTTTAGCTTTGTGTGTTGATCAATATCTTGATCAACCTTGTATCTTTTCTTCTCTTTTCAATAAATGATGTCTTGAAGGTAACCATGAATGATCACTAATCTTCTTCTTCAAGACATACTTAAAATATGCTGAACTCACATATGACCAATCATCGGATAACTCCTCGAACAATAACTTGGTCATCACATACTCTTCTTCTTGATCATATCAAGTATATATCCATACACCTCAATGATCTTGATGCCAAATACTTCATTATATCAATATATTCATGGCATCAACCTTGAATCCAACATATGGAGTTCAAGAATAGACTATGGACAAACACTACAAGTACAACTCAATGCAACCATTAGTCCACAGGGATTGTCATTAATTACCAAAACCACACATGGGGGTGCCATGCCCTTTCACTAAGGAATTAAAAAATTAAAGTGGGTGATCGGCGCCAACGAGGATGGAGCCGACATGTACAAGGTCGGCGCCATCCTCCCTGGAGCCGACCGTAGGGTCAGATTTGAGAATAGTTTCGCAAGGAGCCAGATTCGTCATTACTTTCGTAAAAGGGCCACATTTGACAAAAAAATACGTCATTAGAAATCTCAATAGAAGAATTCGTAGCATAATTACAAAAGCCTACTGGCATACATTTTTCGCATAAATACACCAGTAAAGATTACTGTCACCCAAACTTTCCCACCTTGACAAAAAGCTAGTGTATCTATTGACTTGTTCGATGCGGAAGGTAGCAGATAGGGCCGATCCAAATATATTTTGGACCCGGACGAATTAAAATAAATACATTTACACTAAATTTTTAAACTTACTTATACTTGTGACTTAATTTTATTATATTCTAATTTTAATGAGTATAGTTTCCTATCTATAATTTTTTCTTCGGTTAACCACATTTGTATGTTGGTAAAATTAATTATATTATTCTTTTATTCTACCATTACAATGTATATCAATACAAAATTGTATTGTGAGAAATTTAAATTGTATGTGCTAATAAAGGTTTTCCTTGAATTATTTATCTTATAATTACACAACTTAAACAGGTTTATGCATGTATGTGCACTTGTGTGTTAGATTCTAATACTTTAGTATATTAGCAGTGGTTATTCGAGTATGATTAGGTAAGCACATTTTTAGAAACTTTAGAGCATAAATCAAAACATCGGCAAACGTGTCTTGGAAGTTTGGTTTGGGCATGAATTGGAAATATGCCTTTCTTTTATCCGTGGTATTGAAATAGTATCGACCATAGTAATCTCCGGATAATCTAATTACATATGATTTCATTAGGATATATACTCGCCTGCAATGCGCTTGGTATCATCTGGTGTATGAACAATTTATATATTTTTATCAAATTAAATGTTTGAAAAAAAGTAATATTGAAATCTCGATTAACATAGGTTTGGGTACAACATTAAATATCGATCCATTGTGTCAACTTCCTCGTACAAATTGATATTTTTTAGATATTATTTTCTCTTTCAAGGTAGACAGTAGTAATATTCAGAATTTAACTTGACAAACTGAACTCTAGTAACACTAGAACCTTTGCACAAATAATCACACACGGTAAGCTTAGATCCAGAAACCGAAAGGATTAAGATGATATCGTTTGGCATCAAAGTGTCGTGGTTTACGAAAAAGTTCCATGGTACGTTCAGATATAAATATGCCCTGTTTCAGAAGAAAATGCGAATGCAAACATTGCACGTCTACGTATAAAAATGAAAATCTAGCATCCATTTGGTTGCCACACTTCTGAATTTCTAATCGTCGTAGCATTTGAACGCTAAAAGAAGATGAAGAACTAGCGGCGGATGTTTTCTTTCTTGTGAGGATTGGTGGTTGATTCTAATAAATCTGTCGATCGTAGTCAGATGTCGAGAAGGCAAATTCTCCACGACCTATCCATGCTATGGCCGTTTCTATGACATCGTACTCGAGGAAGACGACGGGTATGATCAGTCAAGAATTCTGTCAACAATTGCGCATGTGGACGGCTTTGGGTAGCGGCTGTCCGTGGCAAAACCTGATGCGATGCGATTCCGATGAGAAAGCATGCATGTCGTGATCAGTGATCACTACTAAATTTATCGTATGAAAAGAAAGTTCAGGCATATCAGTCTCTTTTACTACTGTACTGATACTAGCAACAATTTCATTACGGTAGAGCTCGCCATTGGTGACCAAAATTTCAAATTCCAGTGTGCCCACAGGCCACAGCCCACTCCAGGCCTCCATCAATGGCGTCTTGCCAAACCGTCGTCCTCGTCCCCACCTAGGAACGATCGGGCCACTTCATGTCGGCGCTCGAAGCCGGCAAGAGGCTACTGGCAGCCAGTGGGGGCTGTTGGAACCAATCTTGTTATTGGTGTTAGCATATAGGTTATCTGTTCATGTTTTAATTTGTAGTCAGAGTTGTCAAGCTAAAAGCTGCGGCAATGCGTGCACCAGAGATGTGATCAGTGCATGTAGGCAAGCTGATAGTGAATTCTGTTAGGAATAAGTAGTTAGCCGAGAGGATAAACCGTGTGTGTGCCCAGCAGAGGACTAGCTCTAGATGTGATCGAGTTAGTTAAGAGGAGGTGCATGCGCGTGGGATCCTTGGTTGTAGCTGCATGCATCTAGCTAGTGGGCTGAGTGGCCAGAGTCGTGTGGCCGTATGGCTGAGGAATAGGTCAGGTTAGTTAGCGCGTGTTAGCGGTGTGCGTGAGCTTATTTAAAGCCTTGTAACCAGGTTCATTAGGAGTTAAGTCGAACAAAGAGAAAATGGCACAAGTGTGTGCGGTGCCACAAACTCTGCGTGTGTTCTTCTTCATCCTCTCCACTCTGTATATGTGTGTGTTGATCCTTAGGCAGGGACTTCACTTGGTATCAGAGCAAGGTGTGCTGCTCGGTAAGTCGCGGCGCCGGCGGCAAGGAGGTGATGGCCATGGCGCGGAGGCCATTGCCGTGAGGTGTTCTTCGTCCATGTCCGAGTCATCGACAAGGTGCGTCATCGACGGTAACATGGAGGCGGGTCACCGGCGAGTTGCGGCACTGGTGATGAACATGTGTGGATCGTCGACAAGGTGCGTCATCGGCGGCAACACGGAGGCGAGTCACCGGCAAGCTGCATCGCCGGTGGCGAACATGGAGGTGAGTCAACGGCAAGCTGCGTCGCCGGTGGCGAACATGGAGGCGAGTCACCGGCAAGCTGCGTCGCTGGTGGCGAACATGGAGGTGGGTCACCGGCAAGCTGCGTCGCCGGTGGCGAACATGCGGCAGCGAGCATGTCATGGCGGCACGCTCGTGGTGAATGCGTAGGAGGTGCGCCTCTCGTGGAGGACAGCGGCGGCGGCGGCAATCGGCGTGACAACATGGCATTGGTGGCCATCTGCGTGTTGCACCGATGACATCGACGGCCATGAGGTTCAAGAGAGGAATAAGTAATAACAAGATTGGGGAGGTGATTGTTGGAACCAATCTTGTTATTGGTGTTAGCATATAGGTTATCTGTTCATGTTTTAATTTGTAGTCGAGTTGTCAAGCTAAAAGCTGCGGCAATGCGTGCACCAGAGATGTGATCAGTGCATGTAGGCAAGCTGATAGCGAATTCTGTTAGGAATAAGTAGTTAGCCGAGAGGATAAACCGTGTGTGTGCCCAGCAGAGGACTAGCTCTAGATGTGATCGAGTTAGTTAAGAGGAGGTGCATGCGCGTGGGATCCTTGGTTGTAGCTGCATGCATCTAGCTAGTGGGCTGAGTGGCCAGAGTCGTGTGGCCGTATGGCTGAGGAATAGGTCAGGTTAGTTAGCGCGTGTTAGCAGTGTGCGTGAGCTTATTTAAAGCCTTGTAACCAGGTTCATTAGGACTTAAGTCGAACAAAGAGAAAATGGCACAAGTGTGTGCGGTGCCACAAACTCTGCGTGTGTTCTTCTTCATCCTCGCCACTCTGTATATGTGTGTTGATCCTTAGGCAGAGACTTCAGGGGCGCCTTCTCCCTTATCGTGCTCGTCATGCACGAGACAACGAAAGCCAAGGCGTCGGAGGTCGAGGGCCACGTGCGCCGAGAGGCGGCCACATGCCTCGACATCCGCTTCCTCCAGGTCCCCGCCATCGAGCGCCGACTTCCTGCCTGGCCTACGCGCCCCACGTCAAGGCGGCCATCGCCGGCCTGGCCTCCTAGTCCCGGGTGGCAGTGCTCGTCGTTGACTTCTTCTTCACGGCCCTGCTCGACGTGGCCCACGAGCTCGCCGTGCCGGCGCAGTGTATTTCGCCTGCCCCGTCACGTTCCTCGCGCTCATGCTGCGCTTGCTGGCGCTACGCGATGATCTGACCGGCCCTGGGTTTGAGGGCGCGGTGGATGTGCCGGGGCTGCCGCCATTCTGGTACAGGCCCGAGTACCACGGACGCCTCTTCATGGAAGGCAGGGGCGTCATCATGAACACCATCGTCGATCTCGAGGCCTCGGTGCTCGCTGCAATCGCGGACGATCGATGCGTGCCCGGACGCAGAGCTCCGGCGCTCCACGCGAGGGGCCTGGTGATCTGGCTCAACCTCAAAGACGACGACCCAAAGCTGCAAAAGTGCGTGCAGTGGCTCGATGCCCAACCGCCGGACAAACCTGGAAGAGCTGCTAACGGAAGGGCTCCTGGAGGCGACGGCCGGGAAGGGGCTGGCCGCTGGTATAGCCGGAGTGGTAAAGGAGAATCGAGAGAGAAGGGCATGCAGCGAGTGGCTAGTTTCTGGAGAGGGATACGGCCACGACGACCACGAAATCGACACGGTCTGGTACTAGCTAGCGGGTTGTGTTACGGTCGGAAAAGGGAAACCCTAGTATATAAAGGGACTTGGGAGAGAAATCAGAACTTCAGAAGAACACATTGAGGAATTGCGAATCGACGGTTCGATGAGAACTTGCCTGTGGCAAGATGGTTAGGAGGGTGGTTGTACCCCTATCCCACCAGAGTTCAAACCCCAGGTTTGACGCTGGTGTTTCTCATTTAGGTGGAATATTCCTCAGTGGGAGGCGACGTTCCCGTCGACAGCGAGGCGCCCGTGGTGACTTCGTCAATCTCAAGACCCAACCGCCGGCTCAGTCTCTCGGAGGTGCTCATAGGGGTAGGGTGTGCGTGTGTGCGTTCATAGGGGTGAGTGTATGCGCCTGTATGTGAGCGTCTACGTTGTACTGTGTTTCTAAAAAAAATTTTGACGTTTCGATAAAAGGAATTGCGAGAATAAAACTAGCTAGGGTGCAGATCTTAGCTACCTGAATTTCGATGGTGGCAGCCCTTCGGTCTGCGGCGAGAAAGATCTGCAGCGGTGCCTTTCAGCGACCACCGCATGCCTATTTTACGGCGGCCGCCACGAAGGGACATCGGCTGGTGTTGCCAAAGATCAGCCATGCCAGGAACCCCCTTCGCCGGTTCAGCTCTTTAGAATCATCAAATCATGTTAGTAACAATAACAAGGTATGACTGCACTCTTATTTCCCCGGCTGTGTGATATTTGCAAAATCAGATCTAGTATGTCTTTTCTTGTATATTATTGCGTGCTGATCTACAGTTCAACTTCAGACGCTGATCAAGCAAACCGTCCTTTATATAGGTGGAATTTAGGATCTTATTGAGTGACAAAAGAAATTACGTACTATCAGAACAACATAACAATTGTTTGTTCTATGCTCATTACATGCCCTTATTCTGTTTTTTTCTTTTAGACGGAAGGCTCGAGCAGAGCCCAACTTTAAATTAATAAAGCCAACCGGCCAAATGATCCACACATATATGAAGGTCTCCGCCCACGGCGGTTACAAACTGAGGCACACGATAGCACGAAGGCTATAGTCAGGGGGGAGAGAACACCCCGAACAGACGAGCTAATACAAATAGGTCTAAGGCGGAAAAAATATAGGTAAAGGCAGTCAGTCCGATCTATCCCGGACAGAGTTGTGAAGCGAGCGAATCCTGCCAATTGCCTGCTCCAACGCTCCACTGTCCAGCCTCCTAGCCACTGGCTTCCACACCTGCATATATAATGCCATTTTGTATAACCCGTCAGCCGGTTGAGAAGGAAACACCCCCTCAATCGAGAATTTATTCTCATGTTCCACAAAGACCATAAAAGAGCCGCACAACAAATCCATAAAACTCGCTTGTGTTGTCCCGACTCCGCAGTAATCAATCTAACAAGATCCGCGAAACATGAGGGGTTCCACGAGCAGAGCAGCAGTTCCCTAACTGTGCTCCACATAAACTTTGCCAGGAGACATAAAAAGAAGATATGATTCATATCCTCTCTCTCCTCACAAAGGGCACATCTGCCTGTAGAGGGACCCCGTCTCCTCGCAATATTATCGTTGGCGGGTAACCGCTTCCTGCCAGTTGCCATAGGAATATCCTGATCTTAAGGGGGGTGGCGATCCCCCAGATCTCTCTATAGTGATTCCCAGGCGTGTCGTCGCAAAGTTTGTTATAAAGGGACATAACCGAGAACTTCCCGGAGGGTTCAAGGGCTCAAGATAGCTCATCCTGGTTTGCAGCTGGCTCGAAAACCGGGAGCTCTCTAACTAGAGAGCTCCATTCCGCAGCCTCGGCAGGTCCGACCGACCGCCGGAGGGGAATGTACCACTCCCCCTCCCGGTGGGCCTGCGCCACCGAGGTGTCTGGTGAAGCCACAATGGAAAAAATCGTTGGGAATCGATCCCTCAGGGGACCCGCCCCCGTCCACCAGTCAATCCACAGTCTAGTGGATTTGCCATTCCTCACCCGGTGTCTCGCCCCCAGGCATAGGAGGTTCTTAACTCTCTGGAGAGCCATCCAGAACTGGGAACCTCCCCCGTGGTCATCGACCAGGATGTCCTTGGATCTCAGATACTTAGCCCTGAGTATGTCGGCCCAAAGACCAGTCTCCCCAGTCAAGATCTTCCAGACCTACTTAGCCATGAGACACCGGTTCATGAGTTTGGTATCTATGATACCTAAGCCACCTAAGGCCTTGGCTTTACACACTGCATCCCAGCGTACAGATACGTCCATTTTGCATCACTATTTATATCATAATTTACTGTTATTCATTGATATATTTCATATTTAGAGATGATACTTATGTTATCTATTAAAACAGAAGACAAATAACGGCTCAGATTAACCAACTAAAAGTTTTTTTTTCTGAGAATTCCTTTTAACAGTACAGCTGTAGTATCTGAACTCACGCACAACTCACACCACACACACACAACCCCACACACGCACGCCACCTGTGCGCGAGATAGACATAACCAGACTATACTAAGCTTCTGGACCTCCGTGAGCCTAGACCTACTAGGAAACCCCTGCGGTGGTGGGCACACCACAATACCTCTGACAGAACCACGGTGGAATTTGGCCCAGAAGCTGGAACTGATTAAGGGCTCAGCTAGGCCCTCCACAAATTTGCTACAGCGCAAACACTGTTCACGTGAACAGTGTCGCACTGGACACTGTTCGCATGAACAGTGCCGCGCAAATGCGGGACTCAGAGATCGAACTCTGGCCGGCTGGAAGACGCCACTACGTCCCAACCACTGGGCTAAGAGCCCATCCGCGATTAACCAACTAAAAGTTAACGGTACAGATTAAAAAAGTTTTATCCGGCAACGTGCGCAAGAAGCCAGATCGATTACGAGAAGGAAAAAGAGATTTATTTTTTGCGCGAAAGGGAAAACGAGATTGTACCGGACCATATCTCATACCAAGAGATAGATACGCACACGAGACAAGCGTCGTCAATATCGATTGGAAAGACACGGAGACTCGCGGGGCGATTTTCTCCGGCCGGCCGGCGTTGATTTTCCAGATTCTCGCTTAAAGCACACGACGCAAGCATCGGCAAAATCGATCAGACAGATAATTAAGCACACGCCCGGGGCGATTTTCTCCGGCCGGCCGGCCGTTGGGCGTTGGTTTTTCAGATTCGCGCATGAAGCAATCAATACAATTCTGGGCACTCGCCACAGCATGCATCGCCGCCACGCATGTTGTCCGGCAGCAGCCGCCGTGACGACGTTGATGCCTCTGTGATTCTGTAAACTGGACTTGCCCCTGCATCTTTTTTAGGGGAATTTGACAATTGGGAACAAGTGAAGGACGTGGTGTTAGATTTGGATGGCAAAAGTAGGAGAAGATGACGCACGACGGCGCCATGTCGTACGATTACGACAGTGCCGTTCATAGCTGCAACAGGTATGTTCGATTAAAAGCTTCTTATACTTCATGTCTTCATGTATTCCGATCGTGTTCTAGGGCCAAAGAGCACAAGAAGAAACATTGTTGGATGGCCACTGTCGTTCTTAGATCTCCAACATACCCACCTTTCAGCGCCGTCCACCGTAGGTTAGTATGAAATCCCGTCGGACGCCGTTGTAAGAAAAGCTTCAAGCTGAACGTCACTCGGAACTGAAGCACCGTCGACGATACAGCCGCCAAACTCACATGAACGCGCCAAGCAGTCAATACGTACCAATTAACAATCTTAGTGCCGCCGGCGGCCGGCCGCTACAATAAAAAGTTTAAGGCTTGAGGAAGCAATACCGCAAGTGCCGCGATGTCGTTTGTGTCCACTCATCAGGCAAGCCAAAATCATGATCTGTGCTCACAAATGTTGAGGTATGTGCTATGACATTCACTGGGTGGCCCGCGCAATTGCGCGGCGCTAGATGAAACAATTTTCACATGTTATTAGTTATTAAAATTTGCATTTATGCTTTAGAGGTACGTTATGTTGGAGTGGACGACTGTACCGTTTAGTTTTTTTTCCATGAAGCTGCATGAAATTCTCACGATCTCTCTCTCTTGGAGTAATTTTGCCATTCATAATAAACAAAGATTAGTGATAAACATGATACATTATCGACATATACTACCTATTATGCTCCTTCTTAATGAATCGTGCAAACTGACTCTTGATAGTTTGCAGAGTTGGAGTGATATATGTACGGATCCCATATATGTATTATTTTTCAAGAGGTAAAGAAAGTGGCCTCTCGATTGGGATTATGTGTAGCAACCACACAACATCGATGTTAAGGTTAAGTGTGCTCCCTTATTTTTCACTTGGTCATCTATTATCTATTTGCTTTTGTTGTAACCTTTCTTGAATAACTAAGAAAAGTTGACTATTTTACAGTTGGGAGTATCTGTGCGGAGGAAGCCATCAAAGTAGGCAATCATGACGTACGCCGTGCCGTGCGCGGACGTATGCACTGGACAGCCAGGGAGGTCATGAACGGCGAGGACGATGCGTAGGAGCATGAGAAGTATACCTACGAAGAGCAGAAACTGTCCCCACTGGCTCCATGTGTACACCTCTTGGATGGCTTCAGGTAGTGTCTCCCTCTTGGTGCATGCATGATCCTAGCTTGAACGTAAGAATTAGCGTAAATTATCAGTTTGTTGCTTCTTTGCTCCACGCTACGCATGGAAATTCAATTTTATCTAAGTATATACATGCATCCTCGACTGATCTAGCTTGGCAAATTGCAAGACTTTTAACTAAAACTTTGTTTGTATATACAGACATATACAGAAGTAATTTTAAGCGGAATTTCTAGGGCTTCAGTTCAATATTTCACCCCAACTATGAATTTACCAACTTTCAGGTTGGATGACCTGGTGGTAAACTGGCGTTCAGTTCACCTGGAGTTTTTTTTTTTTTTTTTTTGCATCACAAGCAACGCTAAAATGATGAAACATGTCTGAATCATTGTCTTTTATAGTTCCAAAAAACTTTTCATGAAATAGAATAGCAATTTGATGTCAGTGTGAAATCTATATGGAGCAATAAAGTACTTTGGAATAAAATATACGTGAAAGTTACAAACAGCTGGATTTTATACCTATTTTTTAAAAACAAAATATCAACATCGTCTTCAATGAGTAGTAGTGAAGACCGAGCTGTGCAAAACACAACTTATATGTACCAATAATCCATGATTATAAGGACCGCGCGTGGTGGGAAACAAAATATGCCTAGGCTCGAGTGTGAGTGTAAACCGGAATGGTCAACGTGATTACACTAAGACGACTGGGCAAAAAGATAAATATATCTAAAACACACAAGGATCGTGGTAGCTACAAGCAATAGTTTGGATTATGAACAAAAATAGGCAAACAAATATGATGGTGCGACAGTTAATTTTGAAAAGAAATATAGTAATAAAGAAGTTTAATAAGTAATAAAAATTAAAATAGTATGTCCATTATATGAGAGAATAAGCTATGTGAAAAGTGAGTGGACGGAAATAATGATTTTAAATGAATATATATGCGGGTAACTAATCTGACATGACGTATTAATTGATTAATTGTAGTTGTGATATAGTCAATAGTCCAAGGATGTGCAGTCAACTAAGTGTAAAGGTTGGAATATAGATTTACTACTTTGTTATCTTAATTAGTTTTAATATATGGTACAAAGAACAAAAAAAATTACATTACATGTCAAAATTTAAATAATCATATTGCTAGCCGCGCAATTGCGCGGGCAACCCAGCTAGTTTTACCTATTTTACATTTTTATGATTATTGGAGGATTATTCACAGGAGTCAGGATTCTGCTGGAAAAAGCATCGTCAGGATACAATATTTCTGGAGATCAACAATTCAAGGAAAATATACAGAAGCTGCTATTTTGTCAGATGGCGCGCCACCATGTGGGGAGGGAGCCCTGGCCCACCTCAGCCCTCCCCACCCCATGGTGCGGCCCCCTAGGCTGGCGCGCCACCATGTGGGGAGGGAGCCCTGGCCCACCTCAGCCGGTGCCCCTTTGCGTACTTCATCCTCCAGAAACCCTAAGACCTGGGGGAGCGTCGAGAAAATATTCCGCCGCCTCCACGAGGTGGAAAACACCAGAGAGAGAAAAGCTCTCCGGCAGGGAGAAATCTGCCGGGGAAATTCCCTCCCGGAAGGGGGAAATCGTCGCCATCGTCACCGTCATCGAACTGGACTTCATTGGATCATCATCACCATCATCTCCACCGCCGACACCGTCATCTCCACCGCTCCACTCCGTTCTGCTGTAACATCTAGGGTTGAATCTTGTGTATTTCATAGGGGAAACTTTCCCGGTGTTAATTACTCCTTGTGGTTGATGCTATTGAGTGAAACCGTTGAATTAAGGTTTATGTCCAGATTGTTATTCTTCATTATATCACCTCCGATCATGATCTATATGATGTCTTGTGAGTAGTTCGTTTAGTTCTTGAGGACATGGGAGAAGTCTAAATGTTAGTAGTGAATTATGTTGAGTAATATTTAATGGTTTGATATTTAAGTTGTGGTGTTATTCTTCTAGTGGTGTCATGTGAACGTCGACTACATGACACTTCACCTTTATGGGCCTAGGGGAATGCATTGTGTATTCGTTTGCTAATTGTGGGGTTGCCGGAGTGACAACAACTTGAACCCCCGTTGGTATATCGATGCATGAGGGATAGCAGGATCTCAGAGTTTAAGGCTATGGTTAGATTTATCTTAATTACTTTCTTGTATTTGCAGATGCTTGCAAGGGGTATAATCACAAGTATGTATTAGTCCTAGGAAGGGCGGTGCATTAGCATAGGTTCACCCACACAACACTTATCAAAACAATGAAGATTAATCAACTATATGAAGCGAAAGCACTAGACTAAATTCCCGTGTGTCCTCAAGAACGTTTGGTCGTCATAAGTAAACCAACCGGCTTGTCCTTTGCTGTAAAAAGGATTGGGCCACTCGCTGCAATTATTATTACTGCATTTTACTTACTTGTATTTTATTTATCTGCTATATCAAAAACCCCTAAAAACTTGCCTGTGAGTATTTACAGTGAATCCTTCATCGAAACTGCTTGTCAACACCTTCTGCTCCTCGTTGGGTTCGACACTCTTATTTATCGAAAGTACTACGATACACCCCCTATACTTGTGGGTCATCAAGACTATTTTCTGGCGTCGTTGCCGGGGAGTGAAGCGCTATTGGTAAGTGGAATTGGTAAGGGAAACATCTACTGTACGTGCTGTTTTTATTTCTGCCCGCTGCTATATTTCATTATGGAGAGGTCTTCTCTTGAATTCCTATTTGGAAAATCTACTACTACTGCAAAGGTAGTCGATGAGGCGCCAGCTGAGCAGGTAATTCCATATAAAATACCTATGAAAATTATTGAACGTGTTACGAATAACCGCTATGGAGGGATGGAACTGTCCATCCTGGAGATCATTTGCTGTTTTTACATGAGTTATGCGAGTTGTTCAAGTGTGCAGGTATTTCTATGGATGAAGTTAAGAAGAAACTATTCTCTTTGTCGCTGTCTGGTAAAGCGGCACATTGGTATAAACTGTTGAAGAATGGGCGTTCTCTTGGTTGGAAGGAAATTATGTCTTTATTTTATTCTAAATTCTATCCTCCAAGTGAAATCCACAAAGATCGAAACCGCATATATAACTTCTGGCCTCATGATGGAGAGAGTATTGCCCAAGCGTGGGGGGAGATTGAAGTCATTAATGCTCAAATGCCCCATTCATGAGCTTCATGGTAATGTCATTATTGATAATTTCTATGCAAGGCTCTCCTTTCAAGATAAAACCTTGCTGGATACTTCTTGTTCTGGATCATTCACACGCAACAGAGAAGAGTTTAAATGGGACCTTCTTGACCGGATTCAGGAGAACACTGAAGGATGGGAGAACGACAAAGGTAGAGAGTCAGGTATAAAGTATGATTATGAATGCAATAAAACTTTTATGGATACTGATAAATTTCGAAATATGAGTGCTACTTATGGTCTTGACTCTCAAGTTGTTGCAAATTTTTATAAAGCTTTTGCCTCTCATTTCGAAATTCCTAACAAGAGTTTTAATAAATATCATGAACCTTATAAAGATAAAACTGATTTGCCTATAGGTAGAAGTATTGAAGTTAAAAATGTTGATCACATCCTTCCTGAAGCTTATATTGAAAAAAATTCCTTTTCCTGCTAAAGTGAAGGAACATTCTGTTATAACTAGTGTGGTTAACAAAAGTGCAAAGAAACCTATAGAGCCTGATGAGCAAATAACTGTTGAACCGGCTGTAGCGATAATTAAAGACCTTGTAACTGAAAGCGTAGAAGATGGGCACATCATCTTCTGTGAAGATGCTTCTAATATTGTTTCACATCCTAGTAAATCTAGAAAAACTAGTATTCTTGTGCTTTCTGTTAGAATAGGTGATCATTGCTATTATGGTTTATGTGATATTGGTGCAAGTTCCAGTGCTATTCCTTATGAGCTTTACAAGGAAATTATGCATGAAATTGGTTCTTGTGAACTTGGAGAGATTGATGTGGTTATTCGGCTAGCTAATAGAGAAACCATCTCTCCTATTGGTATTGTTCGAGATGTGGAAGTTTTATGTGCTAAGATTAAATATCCTGCTGACTTTTTGGTACTTGGTTCTGCTGCTAGTAAAACTTGTCCTATCATTTTTGGTAGACCCTTCTTGAATACTTGTGGTGCTATTATAGATTGTAAGAAAGAGAAAATCTTGACTAAATTTGCTGGTGAATCTTATGAGTTTAATTTCTCTAAATTTGCTAAAACTCCTTATGAAACCGAATTGCCTAATGAGGATTTTAGAATTGAACAGCTTGCATCTACTGCTCTTGCTCCTAATGATCCTTTGCAGCAACATCTGGAGGATCACGAGAGTGAAGTCTTTAGGGAAGAAAGGAATGAGCTTGACGAAATTTTCATTCGTCAACCTATTCTTAAACATAATTTACCTGTTGAAGACTTAGGTACCACACCACCACCAAAGGAGGATCCTGTTTTCGATTTGAAACCTTTACCTGATAATCTTAAATATGCTTATTTTGATGATAAGAAAACATATCCTGTTATTATTAGTTCTAAGCTTTCAGGTTTTGAAGAAGAAAGATTATTGGAAATATTGAGGAAACACCGAGGAGCTATTGGATACACTCTTGATGATTTAAAAGGGATTTCTCCCTCTATTTGCCAGCACGCCATCAATATGGAAGATGATGCAAAGCCTGTTGTTGAACATCAACGTCGTCTAATTCCTAAAATGAAGGATGTGGTAAGAAATGAGGTATTAAAACTCCTTGAAGCTGGTATTATATATGTCACAGCCCAAAATTTTGCCTCTGTATAAGTGGTAGTAGGACCCAAATTTTTGAGCCAACAAAAACTTTTATTTCATGTGATGTTTTTTTTAGAAACAATATTTTGTGTTTTGCAATGCAAGGAGTGATTTCTTACCAAACCAATTTGAATTTTTCATAAAACCATCCTAGTTTCCTCTTGAGGTCCATTTAAGAAATTCTTGTTTTAATCCATTTTCCGACATGGTGCCTTGAGAGATTTTTGTCCAAAACCATTTCATCAACTTGATTTTTTAACTTGACAACATCATTTAGCAAGGAAGCATCCAAGATTTCAAAAATGCATAGTGGTTTGAGTGGGTTTTTCTAAAAATTTCAATTAGGGTTTTTTTTCCTAAAACCCTACCCAAGTAGATGTTTTAAAATTATGATTTTATGAAGCCAAAATATTCAATTTAGGGGTTTTTGGGTTTTAACTTGATCTATGGTGTGTGGACTCCCAATCCATCCATTTTTTTTAAATTTTGGAGTTTTGGAACCATTAAATGCATGCATGTTTTTGTGACTAATTGTTAAAACAGAAAAACAAAGAGTTTTAAAAATCAGAGAAAAACCTTATGATACCATATGTTCAGCATGTTTCCCTGCCCTTAAACATTTTTCAAAAATGGACCAAAAATATTTCTTGGAAGTATTAAACCTGGTGATCATTTAACAATTTAAATTTTTCCATTTGGACTTGATTTACTAGGTGAAACAAGCAGCCACTTTTGCTATCTGCTAACTGCCCAGACACTTAGCAGTTTTTCAGAAAACTGAATTTTCTCTGAAATTTACTGTTCACAGCACGGGCAGATTTTGGGAGCACGTTTATGTGATGTTTTCGTGCGAACCAGAGGGAGCAACCTTGCCCCTTCTACTCCCCCATGACCCCACTTCTTACCCATGCCATTGGATGGCTTTGTTGTGGTCAACTAGGAGCAGTGGAGGGGAGACAAGGAGATGGCCGTGAGGTGACCTGGGAGTGGACCGTGAGGGAGAGAGCTGCCCCTTTCTTCACTCTTCTTCGCGTCCTTGCCCTGCCCAGCACCCACTCGACTGAGTAGACACCCGTTGACGCCCAGAGGAAGCCCAGAGCCGACGTTTGCTTGCTCTACTCACACCACGCCGCCCTGCCGTTGACCCCGAGTGGGGGAGAGGATGATCTCCTCGTGTATAAGCCACCACGGCGCCACACGCTTCGCCACCCACCCCCACACATCCACCGCACTCGCCCCACCCCACTCTTTCCTTCCCTCTCGCTCTCTGCGAGCGAGGCGGAGGAAATACTCGCCGGAGACCCGAGCGAGATCGGGTTGAAGGTTGCCGCCGCTCCACTGCCTTTTTCTCCTATCTCTCTGCACCCTCTCAACGCCCAGAACCAGGAACACGCCCCTGACACGTTTTCCTGGCATTTTACCCGCAGGAGCGCCGCCGCCGTCCTCGACGTCTTCCCGGACCTCGAGCTCGCCGGAGTTGCGCTGGGGCGCCATTGCAGCTGCTGCCGCCACCCCTGCACCGCTTCGAGCTCGCGTGACCGCCTCGACCTCGCGCCACTGCCCTAAATCGCCCCTAGGTGAGCTATCCCCGAGCCGAGCTCGCCCCCGTGTCGCGTGTGTAAGAGAGAGAGAGGAGAGGAAGACGACGCGCCAGGACCGTCGATCTCCAGATCGACGGCTTCCTTTGAACGCGGACGGTTCCCGCGCCCGCGCCGCGCGCGCGCACCGTCATGGGCCGCTTCGGCCTTAGCTGGGCCCGCCCAGCGAGTTTCGGCCCGTTCGCCGTTTTTTTTTCTTTTCTGTGTTTTTCAGATTTCAAAAACTGGAAGAATATATGTCTCTGGTTTAAATCCGTTTAAAATAGGAAAATGCAAAATAAAATCAAACCAAAAATCTGGGTAGTACCTCTGCAAGTTCTTAAACACACCCAACTTGTAGATCTACATTTTGGTCATTATTTTTGGAGAAATAAATTGAGAGGCAGAAGTACTGGTTTTCACTAAAACTTAAATAATTTTTTTTCTAAGAATCACAAAAATGCAAACTCAACTGTTTTGGAAATCCCTAAGTGTTGCCTAGCAGTAGCACTTGGCCTTTCTTGCAAAAGATCAACCAAAATAAAATGGCATGTGTTTTTGTAAATGTCCAGTGAGCTCTTCTAGGATTTTTGTAATTTATTTGGTGATGCTTTTTGAGGTGAATCCAATTGTGTTGGCTTTTGTATGTTTAGGAGTACCTAATCCTATCTTGGTGTGATTTATTGAGCTGTAGAATAAATTTGGTGTGCAAAACTAGTTTTTATGCTTTTCTGATATTAATTGTTTATAGTTTTATTTAGATTTGTAAATTGTGTTAGTGTTCTTCTTGTAATTTCTAGCATGTTTAAGTGAGATACTCTCTGTTATGAGTGTGTTAGATCTTATAAACAGCATGTTAGAAAAATATTAGTGTTTCATATGTTTGTTAGGAAATATTGTCTCTAGTATGTTTTTCCTAGAATTTTTCCTAGATTTAAGAATTATTTGAGTATGAAATCATTTGTGTGACATGATTTTAGAATATGTTGGTTGTATATCAGTAGCAAGTCATGTTGCTACTGGTTGGTTAGCATGTCACCATTGTTTGGACATTACTTAGTTTTAGCAAAGCATGTTTAGCTAGAATTATATTCTAGAAAATATTTGTGACTCACTAGTATGGATAGATTCTTATCTAGCTTGTGTTTAGGTGATTTTTGTAAATGACCAGAGGCTAAATGACCTCTTGATGCCTTGGGTTGATAGTGGAACACCCACTGATCCCATTGCATTTTGGTTTGAGAGTAAGATTCTCAAAACTAGAGCATAGCTCTATTAGTTTCTTTTTCAACTAGAAGTGTGTGGTAGATTTCTATTTTGAAAAGTAGGTGATTGTTGTGTGATGATGTTTGCTTGCTGTATGTCCTTATGCTTGTGATGTTTGTCTTTGTTTGGTTCTGATTGGATGTTTACCTTTCCTCTTTGCGACGTTAGATAACGACGAGGAAGAGGTAACAGTTGCGGGATTTATTGGGGAAGGTCTGGATATCTTATATTGCTCAAGACCAGGGACAAACCAGGACCAAGGCAAGCCATCCCAATGCTTTCTATTATAATTATCATTATACGTCATGCATGTTTTACTTCTGAAGTTTTACAAAATTTGGACAAACAAAACTATTTTTGATATGGATATTACTACTAGTGTTATTATATAAATTATTATATTGCCATTAGTCACAACTTGGTGTTGCCAAGCCCATAGCCACCATATGGTATATTTACCACCACAAGATAGTAATCTTGAAGTCCCTAAGTGGACACCCTAACAAATGTGTTTTGGAAAAACAAAGGTTTTACGGAAAACCCCGGGAAAGGTGGGACCTTGTCCACGGGAGAATGGTGAAGAAGATTGCTTTTGGAAGGGTTTTCGAAAACGATACATAGACTAGTCTTGTCCGGACAGCCCTACAGTACAACCACATTACTCAAAATGGGCACGGGCTTAATGGAAGCTTGTTTGTGTTAGTGTGAGACTTTACCTCAATTGGCTAGAAGGGGTTAAAGTCCCCGGAACCGAATGCTGGATATGGGCATACAAAGTGTGGACTGCGAGTGCCACCGGCAAGCAACAGTGGGTCTCCTGCCGTGGCGGTGGGGTGTTGGGTTATGAGAAAGAACAAGGGTATTGAGAAATGATGTGGTTAACACACACGGTGCCGGGGAGAACAAACCCAACTGAAGAGGTAATCGCATACTAGCATCGGCATAGTGGAAGTTATGATCGGTTATCTGATGTTCGCATACTGTCACGAGCAGTCCGTGGTGTTCACGGCAGATGTACCGGATGGTGTGGTGAAAGTGTACAAACTCTGCAGAGTCAAAACTATTCGAATAGCCGCGTCCTCGGTCATGGACAGCTGAATGGCAACGTCGTCTAGCATTGTGTCGATGTTTTCAAAAGGAAGTTTGGAAAAAGGAATTGTACCTGGGAGGTACTGGAAGATGAACTATGTATCTAGGAAGTACGGGTGATGGAAGGCCGAAAGTTATTTTACAAGAAGTTCTGCAAAGAAAATCTTTCTTAAAACCATCTTTGTCAAAATCTCTCGGATATGCAATATCCATTGAGAGAAACTATATTATTTCTGAAGTATCTTTTTCACCAGAGATATAACATTATTATTCAACCATGATGAATCTTTCATCCATCATGGGTAGAAAACCCTAAGTATAGCCTACCTATTCCACCTTATAAGCATACTTGCATTTTATGAGCTCCATTCGGGATGTCTTGCGAGTACGTAATTGTACTCATGGCTGTGCCCCTGGATATTCCAATGTCCAGATTCTCAACGAGAAGGCTTACGTCGAAGATGAGGAGTATGCGGAAGATTGAGAGTTCGTCGACGTCTATGCGAACTAGGAACGTCTCCCAGTCAGTTGCCTGTAGGTAGTCAAGGCATGACTTGGGCTTTGCCACGGTTGTGTTTGAAGACTTCCGCTGTTTTATGTGTTTCTCTGCCCTGCGTGGCTGTTGTTTTTAACTGGGTCATGTGACCATTTCTAGGAAATGTGTATTCGGTATGTAATGGATGATGTATCTGCAATGCCAACTTAAGTATGTTGTTCACGACTGACTGATCATGGGATCGTGAATGTATGCATACTGGAGGTCTCAGACTGCCGGTCTGGGGTCCCCACAGAGTTGGTATCAGAGCCATCCTGACTTTAGGAGACCTTAGTTAGCATGGACGCCAGATAGGAAAGAAAACTATTTTTGGTATCACTAAATTATTACCTAAAATATTTTTATCTGAGGAAGCCTAAGTATAGCTTACTCTCCTCTCATCTTTTTAAACTATTCTAAACTTTACCCCTCTCAGTTAAGGATTTTCCCAAAAGTTTTCTTCTGTCACCTCATCTCCATTCAAATTTGCCAGTTGATGTTCCCCTACGGAGAGCCCGATGGATTTGACCCATCTCCGCCTAACCGGCATGGCTAGGCGTCGGTCCGCCGTAAGGTGCAGTAGGACTTGTCCCCCTGCGTGAGAGAGACTCGCCGGGATCTTCCTTAAGAAGCGACCGACACATCCCAGCCTATATGAGACCCGTTCTATCTGCCATTCATCCCCACCCTCGCCATTGAAGTAGAATCCCGCTGAGAAACCTTGCCCTCATGGCTTGCTCCAGTTCCAAAGCCCCGAGTGAATCGCCAGCGCTGCCCACCTTCCTCCTAGAAACCATGGCCGATGGGCACCTCGGCTTTCCACTGGTCCTCAGGAGAGTCTGTGATCTTCTCGGTTGCCACATTCCCCCTCGTTATGTGGTGTTCAAAAGTTCAACCCCATTTCCTGGGGGCGATTTTCGAGCAGATGTATACCTCAGTCCATATCCCTCAGGCCCGAAGCAGCCCCAAGTGATCCGCGGTAGGAACATGCCTACTCTGTATCAAACCCTCCAGAAAGCAGCCTGGGAAGCTCTCGCTCGTCTCCGGCACTCAGAGCCGGTGGTGTCGCAAAGTCGAGCGTTCCGCTTTTTCCCAGCCAGGCCCCAGCCTGGTGCAGAGCTGATCCAGACCTCCACCGACAAAGAAGTCGATCCCGCCATCATTAGCAGCGTCGCCTACGGAGCTGCAATGTCGGCACTCTGTGATTCCCTGCTGGAAGAACTCGTGACCACTCGGCGCACCCTGATCCAAGTCAGTCTACAGCTGAAGGAGTCAAGGAACCCTGCGTCAGGTACCAGCCTCCAGGCCATCCCAGCAGAAGCAGTGACCCCAGTCCACCAGTTCATCGAAGCACGAGGTGCAGTAGCCCGAGTTCAGCAGCAACCCCAAGAGCAAGGTGTAGTCCTCGAAGGTGTGCCTGTAGATCCCCACCCCGCGGAAGATGGAGAGGTGGACACCACTCTTCGTCTTGGCCGTACTCCACCATCTACCCAGGGCCCTCAAGCGGAGTAGATCCCGTGCTTTGTTAGCTTGATCTGCGCTCGTGGGTTAGTAGAAGCGGCACGTTGTTTGCTTGTTTGTTGTTGGTGTTGTGTTTGTGTTGTAAGCTGTTGGGTTGATGTCGAATCAGCCTCTGTTAAAATTTGGTGCTTTGATCCTCTTGTTATTGGTGTTGATTTGGAAACAAGTCTTAAGGTGTGTTGTCTGTTCTTTGTTATTTGTGTTGTTTGTGGAAAACTCATGTGTAGATTGATTCCCCTTTTGGGATCAACCATGTGCCTCACGCACAGCTAAATTCTGGCGAGATATTTTCTCAGTAGCCCGTTTCCCTCTCTGAAACGCTCGTACCTCTACAAATCGGTGAATGCTGCAAGACCAGAGTTAGGGTAGCCAAGAAGGATTCAACGATACAAATCTTGCTCCAGCTCGTCAGCGCAGGCAAGATTGATACAACCCGAGGTCACTACAGAAGAGAAATTTCAGGAAACAAAGGATACAAACTCCCAAACGAAGAACACTGCAACAACCAGTACATATGCAAAACACTCCAGAAAATTCCTACTCGCTCACACGCTCCACGGCACTGCTGAAGACGAGCCTGCTTCACCCGAAGCAGTCACGAGCCCCACGACGACGACGGACAGCTCGAGCAGCCTGCTCACCTCCAGCCGGAAGAACACCACCTCAGCCACCGGCGGTGCAGCTTGCACCTCCACTGCAGCTTGCTCCTCCTCTGCAACAAGCCCCTCCGGCGCAGCTAGCTCTACTGCCGCAGCATCTCCACCAGCGTCAGACCACCACCTGCGTAAGCTAAGGATCAAAATGACCAACGCCGCATACAGCAGAGCGGTCACCACCGACAACGAGATCCCGAAGAACACGACGATGAGGACATGCTCAATGAGCCCGCTCTCTCCAACATCTCGTAGTAGGCTTTGAAGAAGGCGTTAATGAAGCTCATAGTGGATGTGAGGAGGAGAAGAGCCTAGTAGGTTTCCGATTTATAGCCAGAGCTCGAGTGCCGCCCCTCGCCACCGTCTTGCGCGGGAAAGTGAAGAAATCACGAGCAGTGCTCGCCCTTTGGCGCGAAATCATCGAATCTTTGAGCCCCAAAGCCGTGCTGGCCGCTGCAGCGCAGCACGCTCAGCAGTACCCCCACCGATGAGTGCTCCGCGCACTGAATCCCGGGCATGTGAGGAAGGAGAGAAAGCGAGAAAGAAGAAGAGAAGAAAGAGAGGCGAGACTGCCAGGTGGACCCCGGTCCCCCATGTCAGTGAGTAAGCAGCTCACCCCCGTGCTCTTCTATCCTTTTATTCGAAACAGTACCCCTCGTTTTCCCTAAACCCTTTGCAAATATAATTTTTGGCAAACCAATCCCACTGTGTCTGTGAGCCAATTTTTGGTGGCACAGATATTTTGTATAAAGGAAAATTTTGTATCTCCAAAACCCATACCCTCGAATTCCCTAGTACCCACCCACGAATCTCGGGGACGAGATTCATTTTAAGGGGGGAAGATCTGTCACAGCCCAAAATTTTGCCTCTGTATAAGTGGTAGTAGGACCCAAATTTTTGAGCCAACAAAAACTTTTATTTCATGTGATGTTTTTTTTAGAAACAATATTTTGTGTTTTGCAATGCAAGGAGTGATTTCTTACCAAACCAATTTGAATTTTTCATAAAACCATCCTAGTTTCCTCTTGAGGTCCATTTAAGAAATTCTTGTTTTAATCCATTTTCCGACATGGTGCCTTGAGAGATTTTTGTCCAAAACCATTTCATCAACTTGATTTTTTAACTTGACAACATCATTTAGCAAGGAAGCATCCAAGATTTCAAAAATGCATAGTGGTTTGAGTGGGTTTTTCTAAAAATTTCAATTAGGGTTTTTTTCCTAAAACCCTACCCAAGTAGATGTTTTAAAATTATGATTTTATGAAGCCAAAATATTCAATTTAGGGGTTTTTGGGTTTTAACTTGATCTATGGTGTGTGGACTCCCAATCCATCCATTTTTTTTAAATTTTGGAGTTTTGGAACCATTAAATGCATGCATGTTTTTGTGACTAATTGTTAAAACAGAAAAACAAAGAGTTTTAAAAATCAGAGAAAAACCTTATGATACCATATGTTCAGCATGTTTCCCTGCCCTTAAACATTTTTCAAAAATGGACCAAAAATATTTCTTGGAAGTATTAAACCTGGTGATCATTTAACAATTTAAATTTTTCCATTTGGACTTGATTTACTAGGTGAAACAAGCAGCCACTTTTGCTATCTGCTAACTGCCCAGACACTTAGCAGTTTTTCAGAAAACTGAATTTTCTCTGAAATTTACTGTTCACAGCACGGGCAGATTTTGGGAGCACGTTTATGTGATGTTTTCGTGCGAACCAGAGGGAGCAACCTTGCCCCTTCTACTCCCCCATGACCCCACTTCTTACCCATGCCATTGGATGGCTTTGTTGTGGTCAACTAGGAGCAGTGGAGGGGAGACAAGGAGATGGCCGTGAGGTGACCTGGGAGTGGACCGTGAGGGAGAGAGCTGCCCCTTTCTTCACTCTTCTTCGCGTCCTTGCCCTGCCCAGCACCCACTCGACTGAGTAGACACCCGTTGACGCCCAGAGGAAGCCCAGAGCCGACGTTTGCTTGCTCTACTCACACCACGCCGCCCTGCCGTTGACCCCGAGTGGGGGAGAGGATGATCTCCTCGTGTATAAGCCACCACGGCGCCACACGCTTCGCCACCCACCCCCACACATCCACCGCACTCGCCCCACCCCACTCTTTCCTTCCCTCTCGCTCTCTGCGAGCGAGGCGGAGGAAATACTCGCCGGAGACCCGAGCGAGATCGGGTTGAAGGTTGCCGCCGCTCCACTGCCTTTTTCTCCTATCTCTCTGCACCCTCTCAACGCCCAGAACCAGGAACACGCCCCTGACACGTTTTCCTGGCATTTTACCCGCAGGAGCGCCGCCGCCGTCCTCGACGTCTTCCCGGACCTCGAGCTCGCCGGAGTTGCGCTGGGGCGCCATTGCAGCTGCTGCCGCCACCCCTGCACCGCTTCGAGCTCGCGTGACCGCCTCGACCTCGCGCCACTGCCCTAAATCGCCCCTAGGTGAGCTATCCCCGAGCCGAGCTCGCCCCCGTGTCGCGTGTGTAAGAGAGAGAGAGGAGAGGAAGACGACGCGCCAGGACCGTCGATCTCCAGATCGACGGCTTCCTTTGAACGCGGACGGTTCCCGCGCCCGCGCCGCGCGCGCGCACCGTCATGGGCCGCTTCGGCCTTAGCTGGGCCCGCCCAGCGAGTTTCGGCCCGTTCGCCGTTTTTTTTTCTTTTCTGTGTTTTTCAGATTTCAAAAACTGGAAGAATATATGTCTCTGGTTTAAATCCGTTTAAAATAGGAAAATGCAAAATAAAATCAAACCAAAAATCTGGGTAGTACCTCTGCAAGTTCTTAAACACACCCAACTTGTAGATCTACATTTTGGTCATTATTTTTGGAGAAATAAATTGAGAGGCAGAAGTACTGGTTTTCACTAAAACTTAAATAATTTTTTTTCTAAGAATCACAAAAATGCAAACTCAACTGTTTTGGAAATCCCTAAGTGTTGCCTAGCAGTAGCACTTGGCCTTTCTTGCAAAAGATCAACCAAAATAAAATGGCATGTGTTTTTGTAAATGTCCAGTGAGCTCTTCTAGGATTTTTGTAATTTATTTGGTGATGCTTTTTGAGGTGAATCCAATTGTGTTGGCTTTTGTATGTTTAGGAGTACCTAATCCTATCTTGGTGTGATTTATTGAGCTGTAGAATAAATTTGGTGTGCAAAACTAGTTTTTATGCTTTTCTGATATTAATTGTTTATAGTTTTATTTAGATTTGTAAATTGTGTTAGTGTTCTTCTTGTAATTTCTAGCATGTTTAAGTGAGATACTCTCTGTTATGAGTGTGTTAGATCTTATAAACAGCATGTTAGAAAAATATTAGTGTTTCATATGTTTGTTAGGAAATATTGTCTCTAGTATGTTTTTCCTAGAATTTTTCCTAGATTTAAGAATTATTTGAGTATGAAATCATTTGTGTGACATGATTTTAGAATATGTTGGTTGTATATCAGTAGCAAGTCATGTTGCTACTGGTTGGTTAGCATGTCACCATTGTTTGGACATTACTTAGTTTTAGCAAAGCATGTTTAGCTAGAATTATATTCTAGAAAATATTTGTGACTCACTAGTATGGATAGATTCTTATCTAGCTTGTGTTTAGGTGATTTTTGTAAATGACCAGAGGCTAAATGACCTCTTGATGCCTTGGGTTGATAGTGGAACACCCACTGATCCCATTGCATTTTGGTTTGAGAGTAAGATTCTCAAAACTAGAGCATAGCTCTATTAGTTTCTTTTTCAACTAGAAGTGTGTGGTAGATTTCTATTTTGAAAAGTAGGTGATTGTTGTGTGATGATGTTTGCTTGCTGTATGTCCTTATGCTTGTGATGTTTGTCTTTGTTTGGTTCTGATTGGATGTTTACCTTTCCTCTTTGCGACGTTAGATAACGACGAGGAAGAGGTAACAGTTGCGGGATTTATTGGGGAAGGTCTGGATATCTTATATTGCTCAAGACCAGGGACAAACCAGGACCAAGGCAAGCCATCCCAATGCTTTCTATTATAATTATCATTATACGTCATGCATGTTTTACTTCTGAAGTTTTACAAAATTTGGACAAACAAAACTATTTTTGATATGGATATTACTACTAGTGTTATTATATAAATTATTATATTGCCATTAGTCACAACTTGGTGTTGCCAAGCCCATAGCCACCATATGGTATATTTACCACCACAAGATAGTAATCTTGAAGTCCCTAAGTGGACACCCTAACAAATGTGTTTTGGAAAAACAAAGGTTTTACGGAAAACCCCGGGAAAGGTGGGACCTTGTCCACGGGAGAATGGTGAAGAAGATTGCTTTTGGAAGGGTTTTCGAAAACGATACATAGACTAGTCTTGTCCGGACAGCCCTACAGTACAACCACATTACTCAAAATGGGCACGGGCTTAATGGAAGCTTGTTTGTGTTAGTGTGAGACTTTACCTCAATTGGCTAGAAGGGGTTAAAGTCCCCGGAACCGAATGCTGGATATGGGCATACAAAGTGTGGACTGCGAGTGCCACCGGCAAGCAACAGTGGGTCTCCTGCCGTGGCGGTGGGGTGTTGGGTTATGAGAAAGAACAAGGGTATTGAGAAATGATGTGGTTAACACACACGGTGCCGGGGAGAACAAACCCAACTGAAGAGGTAATCGCATACTAGCATCGGCATAGTGGAAGTTATGATCGGTTATCTGATGTTCGCATACTGTCACGAGCAGTCCGTGGTGTTCACGGCAGATGTACCGGATGGTGTGGTGAAAGTGTACAAACTCTGCAGAGTCAAAACTATTCGAATAGCCGCGTCCTCGGTCATGGACAGCTGAATGGCAACGTCGTCTAGCATTGTGTCGATGTTTTCAAAAGGAAGTTTGGAAAAAGGAATTGTACCTGGGAGGTACTGGAAGATGAACTATGTATCTAGGAAGTACGGGTGATGGAAGGCCGAAAGTTATTTTACAAGAAGTTCTGCAAAGAAAATCTTTCTTAAAACCATCTTTGTCAAAATCTCTCGGATATGCAATATCCATTGAGAGAAACTATATTATTTCTGAAGTATCTTTTTCACCAGAGATATAACATTATTATTCAACCATGATGAATCTTTCATCCATCATGGGTAGAAAACCCTAAGTATAGCCTACCTATTCCACCTTATAAGCATACTTGCATTTTATGAGCTCCATTCGGGATGTCTTGCGAGTACGTAATTGTACTCATGGCTGTGCCCCTGGATATTCCAATGTCCAGATTCTCAACGAGAAGGCTTACGTCGAAGATGAGGAGTATGCGGAAGATTGAGAGTTCGTCGACGTCTATGCGAACTAGGAACGTCTCCCAGTCAGTTGCCTGTAGGTAGTCAAGGCATGACTTGGGCTTTGCCACGGTTGTGTTTGAAGACTTCCGCTGTTTTATGTGTTTCTCTGCCCTGCGTGGCTGTTGTTTTTAACTGGGTCATGTGACCATTTCTAGGAAATGTGTATTCGGTATGTAATGGATGATGTATCTGCAATGCCAACTTAAGTATGTTGTTCACGACTGACTGATCATGGGATCGTGAATGTATGCATACTGGAGGTCTCAGACTGCCGGTCTGGGGTCCCCACAATATATCCTATTGCTGATTGTGAATGGGTAAGTTATGTGCATTGTGTTCCTAAGAAGGGAAGAATTACTGTTGTACCAAATGATAATGATGAGCTCATCCCTCAAAGAGTAGTTGTAGGATATAGAATGTGCATTGATTTTCAGAAAGTTAATAAAGTTACCAAGAAAGATCATTACCCTTTACCTTTCATTGATCAAATGTTAAAGAGGTTGTCTAAGAATACTCATTTTTGCTTTCTTGATAGTCATTCTGGGTTTTCGTAAATTGCTGTTAGAGCTAAAGATCAAGAGAAAACTACTTTCACTTGTCCTTATGGAACTTATGCTTATAGGCGTATGCCCTTCGGTTTATGTAATGCTCCTACTACTTTTCAAAGATGCATGTCTGCTATTTTTCATGGCTTTTGTGAAAAGATTGTAGAGGTATTCATGGACGATTTTTCCGTCTATGGGAATTCTTTTGATAACTGTTTGCGAAACCTTGATAAAGTTTTGCAGAGATTTGAGGAAACTAACCTTGTTCTTGATTGGGAGAAATGCCACTTTATGGTTAATGAAGGAATTGTTCTGGGATATAAAATTTCTAAAAGAGGTATCGAAGATGATAGAGCTAAAGTTGAAGCAATTGAGAAAATGCCCTATCCCAGGGATGTCAAAGGTATTCATAGTATTCTTGGTCATGCTGGTTTCTATAGAGGGTTTATTAATGATTTCTCTAAAATTTCAAAGCCTCTTACTAATCTTCTTCAAAAAGATGTACCTTTTGTTTTTGATGATGATTGTAAGGAAGCTTTTGAAACTTTGAAAAAGGCTTTAATTACTGCTCATGTAGTTGAACCACCTGATTGGAATTTACCTTTTGAGATTATGTGTGATGCTAGTGATTTTGCTGTAGGTGCTGTTCTTGGACAGCGAGTAGATAAAAATTTGAATGTTATTCATTATGCTAGTAAGACTCTTGATACTGCTCAAAGGAATTATGCCACCACTGAAAAACTGTTCTTAGCTGTAGTTTTTGCTTGTGACAAGTTTAGACCTTATATTGTTGATTCAAAAGTCACTATTCATACTGATCATGCTGCAATTAAGTACCTTATGGAAAAGAAAGACGCTAAGCCAAGGCTTATTAGATGGGTGCTACTTTTACAAGAATTCGATTTCCATATTGTAGATAGGAAAGGTGCTGATAATCCTGTTGCTGATAATTTGTCTAGATTGGAAAATATTGCTTATGATCCCATACCTGTTAATGATAGTTTTCCGAATGAACAATTGGCTGCAATAAATGTGAGCTCGCGAGATAGTCCTTGGTATGCTGATTATGCTAACTTTATTGTTTCCAAGTACTTGCCTCCAACTTTTTCAGCTCAGCAAAGAGGGAAATTCTTTTATGATTTGAGGCATTATTTTTTGGGATGACCGACACTTATATAAAGAAGTAGTGGATGTTATTATGCGAAGATGTATCCCCGAATATGAACAACAAAAGAAATTGAGAAAATGTCATGGAAGTGCTTATGGAGGACATCACGCTGGAGATAGAACTGAACAAAAAGTTCTACAATCAGGTTTTTATTAGCCAACTCTCTTTAAAGATGCAAGGAAGTTTATTTTATCTTGCGATGAATGCCAAAGAATTGGTAATATCTCTAGACGCAATGAAATTCCTATGAATTATACTCTTCTTATTGAACCATTTGATTGTTGGGGATTTGACTTCATGGGTCTGATGTCTACGCATACTTCTATTCTTGTAGACAGTGTTGGGCCTCCAAGAGCAGAGGCACAACCAAAATTTTGGCCATCCGGGACGATTCCATAACGTGGTGATCATGCTCCAAAACGTCGGGATGTGCAATCCTCGATGATTCACACGACGTTATTAAAAAGTCAGGGACCTCTAGTCATAGACGATTCTACGACGGTTCGGTGCACCTCCGAACATCGTAAGGGATCCTCGACGTTTAGATATTCGTCTCGAGTAAGCGGGCCGGCCTGCTACCAGGCCCAACAAGTCACGACGTTATTTTCCCGTCGCAAGGTATGCCACGTGGCATCACCGTTTTGGCGGCCACTGATGACGCAAATTACGCCGTTGGTGATGGCATGCTGTCGCGACGTTTTAGTTACGTCGCCATCCATCCCGTTACCGCGACCGTGCATGACATCACCTTTTCCGTAAATGACATCACTCCCTTGCGACGTTTACGTTCCGTCGTGGTTGTACGCAATCAGAGATCAACACGTGTACGGTTCAAAAGGGTGCACGTGAGGCATATCCACGACGGATTCGTTTCGTCATCGTTCATGTTGATGACGTCATCTGATTCCACGACGTTTTATTTCGTCGTCAAATCACAAATCGGAAGGTGCCACGTGTCTGGCCCATATGCTTCCATGTGGCATATACCCACGACGATTGTATTTTTCGTCTCGCGTATGTTAATCAATCACGTGTCACCACGTGTACCATTAATATGTGTCCACATGGTGTTCCGTTCGTGACCATAATGTATCCGTCATACTGATATTCTGGCGACGTTTTAAGTTTCGTTATGCTTCGAATGTCTAATCTGGAGTACTAGTTTTCACAGCAAAGCTAGCAACACTTCAATACATACATTTATAATATAAGTGGTAACAGGCTTGATCACCAGCACAGGCATTAAACGCCATCTGGTATAGTTCACAACCTTGATCACCATCACTGGCATCTAACTCCATCTGGTATACCTCACAACCTTACATAGGCCACCAGGAACATAGAGTTTCAGCCTCCCGAAGGGGCACCAAAAAGCCTCACCAAGGACACTTACCAAAAAGCCACTAAAAAACCACAGAAAAAGGGAACCAGTTCCAGATCATTTCGCTTGAGATCCTTCTATCGCTGATAGTTTTTTCAGTAGCGTCTGAATAAGGAGAACAGTATTTTCTTGATTCTTCTGTGACGCATTTTGGGTTGCCCGTATCTCCTGGAACTGTCCTTGAAGGTCGATCCTGTCTGCATCGGTTTGTTCCTTCGACTGCTGAAAATCGCAAACTAATGACTGCAGTTCACGATTCGCTGCTCTCTCAGCATCAACCTGGCGCTGCAGCTGAGATTTTGTTACTTTTGAACGGCTTGATATCAAACCTACATTCTTCAGGAATGTAGGTTTCCTTGAGCCTTTACTGAGCACTTCAGCGACAGCTTCGGTGGCAGAAAGAGGTTGGGTCACAGTGCCATCTTCTAAGGTTGATGCCACCATCTTCTCTTCCATTTCAATCTAAAAAAGCATGTAAAACATAAGATGTAACATCATCTAACTAGGTTGTATGGCACATTGATATGAAATAACACATGACAAGCATGTAACAAACATGGATGAAAAATAGCAGATGACAAGCGTCTACAAAACATAGTTCAAACCATGATGAAATAACACCACGCCCAAGTGCAGATTTTAACAGTTTTATTTGGTGGTGCTGAAATGACAAGGGATCTGAATGTAAAAGGATAGTTGCAATAACTGCTGAACTAGCTTGTAAGGAAAATAGATTAAAAACAGCAGATGACAAGCATGTAAGGAACATGGATGAAAAAAGCAAAAGGCAAGGATGTACAGATCATGTAAGCATGATGTGTACACAGACTAGTAGATGATAAGCATATGTGAAATAGCCGACGACAGGAGTTTGCAGCAAAATTCACAAAGAGACATTCAAGAGATGAAAAGAATTCAAGGAGACTTACAATTGCTCTTTTCACAGGCGATGTGTATTCCCCCTTCTTGTTTTTGTGAAAAGATTTGAACAATTCAAAGGCATTAACCGAACCATTGGTGGAAGTCTCGTAGCTCCGAGAACCGGTGTAACCAGGGAACTGGATCGCAGCTCTGCTATTTTTAGCTTTCATACACGCCAACTACAAAAACAAAGTACGAACACATTAGCAACAGTCCAGATTATAGAATTGAAACAGTAGAAAGCTTGAGTGAACAAAGACAATGACTTGTTTCTGTGATAAGCCCCAGGAATCGAGTAACGCAGACCATTGAACGGCGTTCATGTTTTGCAAGCCTTTAGGAGGTGTCCGTGAAACATTCTTCTTGTCCACAACCGTGTCCCAATACTTGGCCTTCAGATCATAGCGTCTTTGTTTTGTACAGGCCTTGAGATTTTGCATAAGAGATGCTTCTATCCAAGGGTCTTCAGTGTTCAAAATAAACCTTGTCTGATACAAAAGAAAGAGCATTATTCAGTTTTATAACCAAGAATGGAAAGAACTAGAAACAAGAGTTAAGAACTGGAAGCAAGAGATACAAAACGTACACCAACGTGGCCGGCCAAGAGCTTATATATGTCCTTCCTGCCCTTGTACATTTTGAAATGGGTATAGAGAGGGACAACCTTCTTGACAGCTATTGAACATGCAGTAGCATACATGCTAGCAAGTTCAGGGTCAGATGGCCTTATCGCCCCCGGAGCAATAACAATTCTGAACCTATGTCCTCTGGACTTCCTGTCCAGATCCTTTCCCATGTTCATTCCCATTTCCACCCCGACAGCTATAGCCAGCCCTCGCGCAGCTACAAAATCGTGGCCCTGCTAGAGTTAGTGTTCAAACTTGTCGTCGATGGCGGCGGCGCTGCGGAACCCTTGGTGGAATATGACTCCGTGTTTTAGGGTTTTCGCGTCGGGGGGAATAAATAGGCGAAGGGGCGATGTCGGTGGAGGCACGGGGCCCGCTCCCCACATGGCGGCGCGGCAAGGGGCCCACCCGCGCCATGGGGTGGGGACGGCGCCTCGCTGCCCCCCTTCGTCTCTCCTTCGGACTTCTGGAACGTGTCGGAAAAAATAGGAACTTTGCAATTTATTTCGTCCGATTCCGAAAATATTTGCAGAACAGCTTTTCTGAAAGCAAAAACAGCAGAAAACAGGAACTGGCACTGTGGTATCTTGTTAATAGGTTAGTCCCAGAAAATGCATAAAAATGCGATGAAGTGTGAATAAAACATGTAGCATTTGGTATAAAACAAGCATGAAACATAAGAAATTATAGATACGTTGGAGACGTATCAAGCATCCCCAAGCTTAGTTCTACTCATCCTCGAGTAGGTAAAACAATAACAACCAATAATTTCTTAGGTGACATGCTACCACATAATCTTGATCAAATAATATTGTAAAGCATGTGAGCTGAGATCAAATCATTCAAAGCAAAAGTCTATAATTGATATTAAATAGAGATAACAAAGCAAGTTAGTTAAACAAGCTAAAAGTTTTCATGAAGATTGCTTTAAAGACATGAAACCGTACAAGGTTCATTAAAGATGTTTTAAGTATCCAATGTAGGAGTTCTATCCTTCAATTCCAAGCATCAAGCAATTTTTCATAACAAAGGAGGATTCAGTCAAGTAAATCTAAACATGAACGTCATGAATCAACTGTTTCGAAGTCTACTCAACCGGTGAGCGCAAGCATTTGGTATTGGCACCAGGATGTTATGGCTAAAAGAACATTAATGGGGGTTTGGAAGGCCAAAGGAAGAAAGTCTCACAAAGCTATAAGTGATCATTAGACAAGAGGAAGTCTTATAATCGAAGCTATGTAAGGAGTAGTGATTGCCATGCAACGGATGCACATAGAGCTATATGTGTATGAAAGCTCTCCAATGGAACTAGTGGGGGTGCATCCAACTTGGTTGCTCATGAAGACCTAGAACACTTTTGAGGAAGCTCGTCATTGGAATATACAACCCAAGTTCTATAGTGTAAATTCCCCACATAGTTATACTAGTAAACATGAAAACTCTCTCACATGGAGTATAGGTGCTAAACATGAGCACAAATGATGACTATGAATACTGCAGGTGCTGAAACATGAGCACAAGTGTGGATAAAAGATAGTAATGTTGCCCCATTTTTCTTTATTTTTTTTATTTTTTCTATTTTTTTTCTTTTTCTGTTTCTCTTTTCGATGGCCTCCATGGCTCTTTTCACTTTTAGGGGCAACACTCTAGTATGACAACACACTTTTTGGTACAAATAACTCATAATGAACAAAACATGATGTATGAAACTGTATGCCTCTGCCAGTGTAGCAGGATGTGCAATGATCTAGCATAACATGGGTAAACCACACATCAGCTGTATAAAATCATGCAAAGCAATATATAAATGATAAATGACAACAAGTCATGTAATGTAAGATGGAAGTTGCATGGCAATATATCTCGGAACAACTATGGAAATGCTGTGGTAGGTAGGTATGGTGGCTGTTTTGAGGAAGATGTATGGGCTTATGTGTAGGAGAACAAGAGAAAGTCCTCCCACGGGTTTGGATGTACTGGCGAAGTATGCACAACTCTCAATGTGAGCAGAAGGCAATGCACAACACCGAAGAGGCTAGCAAATTTGGATGGTGGAAGTGCCAAAAACCGTAGCTTAACATTAGTAAAAAAGAACTCACAAGCTTATTGCAAACATATAGCAGGTTCAACATTAAGAGCATGATTAAAATTCACTCCAAGAAGGGCCGTTCACGGTGGCACAAGTACCCCGCTAGATCCCTCGACCTTCAGCACAACTTAGTTATTACGAATCACTTTTAGACACGGAAAGCTATCAAGTCCAACTACACCTTCAATAATTTTAGTAGAGTTTGTAGTACGGTACAAGCTTAAAGACAACAATCAACTAATGATTTTAACTTAACTAACCAGCAAGCTTTACCATCTAAATATCTCAAAACATTTGCAAAGAATAAAGTTATCAAAGTTCAATGATCTACAAGATTATGCAAGTTATTACTATACCACTACCACATGCAACATTTTCTGAACCAACACATCAACCAAGCAACTCTCCAATCAAAAAATCTCCAAGTAATTTACAAATGAAACAAGAGAGTACTACTCCACGAGAATTAACAGCTCTAAAAGAGATGCATGAAAAACAGGAGCTAAAAGCATATCAGTAGCTAGATAAGAATACTCAAAAGATATAAGTGAAGAATATGAGTATTCACATGAAAAAGCGGAGCGTGTCTCTCTCCCACACAAGAATGCTAGGATCCAACTTATTCATAAAATAAAAACAACAAAGCAAAAATAAAAGCACACATACGCTCCAAGTAAAGTGCATAAGATGTGGAAGAATTAAAATATAGTTTCACTAGAGATGACCTGATAAGTTGTTGATGAAGAAGGGGATGCCTTGGGCATTCCCAAGCTTAGACGCTTGAGTCTTCTTGAATATTGCTGGGGTGACCCACGGGGGCATCCCCAAGTTTAGGCTTTTCAGTCTTCTTGATCACATCATATCATCTTTCTCTCTTGATCCTTGAAAACTTCCGCCACACCAAACTCAAAGTAACTCATTAGAGGGTCAGTGCATAATCAAAAATTCTCATGTTTTACTGTGACACAATCATTACCAATGCTTCTGGACATTAACTACAGCCACTGATGTTTTATGGAGCAAAGAAATCCAATCAAACATAGTAAAAGAGGCAATACAAAATAAAAGGCAAAATCTGTCAAAAACAGAACAGTCTGGAAAAACAAATTTTTTCGAGGCACTTAACTTGCTCAGATGGAAGAACTCCAAACTAACGAAAGTTGTGTACATATATAAGGATCATGCATGATTTTTTTTGCAGAATTTTTCAATTTTTCTGTGGTGAGTACAGCTCAAAACGGTGGACAGCAAAAATCTGTCACTGCGCAGAAATCCAAATCTAGCATCAACTTTCAACTAGAGACTTTACTTGGCACAACAACGCAATAAAATAAAGATACAAAGGAGTTGTTACAGAAGTAAACAAGTTCCTTGACTCAAATAAAAAGAATAAAAAAATCACAGAAAATAAAACCATGGGTATAAGAGTTGAATATAAAAGATCATCAAAAAGCAAATATCAAACACATTTAAGTCTAACCCACTTCCTATGCAAAGGAATCTTGTAGGAAAATAAATCAATGAAGCACAAAGTGACTAGCATACGAAGGCAAAACAATTGCAACTTCAAAACTTTCAACATAAAGAGAGGATACTTAATATTATTGTGATTTATGAAGCCATGTCTCCCTCTATCATCATGACCAGTAGGTCTTAAAGTAACCATCAAATAAAAGCAAATCAAGTGAAATCTCAAATCTTTCATCATAAAGAGAGGTGCTTTAATAATATCAAAATTTCCACAACCATATTTTCCTCTCTCAAAATAATTTTCAGTGACATCATGAATAAACTCAACAATATGGCTATCACATAAATCATTATTATCATGATGCATAAGCATAACAGTACCATTACTCTCCACATAAGCATAATCATTAATAATAGTGGGAGTAAAAGTATCACATCCATCATTGTAATCATCATAAATTGGAGGCATAGAATAATCATAATGAATTTTATCCTCAATAGTAGATGGGCTGAAAATATCATATCCATCATTGTAAACATCATATATAGGAGGCACATCATAAACAACATAAACTATATCCTCAATAGTAGGTGGGCTGAAAACATCACAATGATTATAATCATCATATATTGGAGGCAAAGTATCATCAAAGCAAATTTCCTCCTTAAAATATCATATTCATCACAACCAGCTTCCCCAAGCTTAGACTTTTCAATAGTATTAGCAATAATGGTGTTCAAAGAATTTATAGTAATACCATTGCTACCATCATGCAAACAAGCCTCCATAGGTTTTTTAATTTTCTCTTCAAAAGCATCATGTCCTAATTCAATATAAAGTTCATAAAGATCTCTAATTTTTTTGTTGTTTTCCATTAAGCCTAACTAGTGAAAATAAAAACAAGAAACAAAAAGAAATAATTGCAGAATCTAAAGGAGATACCTTCCAACACTTACCTCCCCGGCAACGGTGCCAGAAAATAGCTTGACGTCTACGCACGCTTCTATTCTCGTAGACAGTGTTGGGCCTCCAAGAGCAGAGGTTTGTAGAACAGCAGCAAGTTTCCCTTAAGTGAATCACCCAAGGTTTATCAAACTCAGGGAGGTAGAGGTCAAAGATATCCCTCTCAAGCAACCCTGCAATTAAGATACAAGAAGTCTCTTGTGTCCCCAACACACCTAATACACTTGTCAGATGTATAGGTGCACTAGTTCGGCGAAGAGATAGTGAAATACAAGTAATATGGATGATTATAAGTAGTAATTGCAATCTGAAATAAAAATGGCAGCAAGCAAACATGTAGCAGAACTTGTGTAAACAGTGTTTCAATGCTTAGAAACAAGGCCTACAGATCATACTTTCACTAGTGGACACTCTCAACAATGACAACATAATTGAATAAATAAATAATACTCTCAAACACTCTCTTGTTGGATAACGAACACCATTCATTGCGTAGGGCTACAAAAGCACACCTCAAGTCTGAGTAAACAAACGTCACAACGTCATAAAGGAGTCACACATGATGCGCACACTGTCACAATCACACCGTGGAGAGTGACTCTGGAGTTCATATTAAAGTAACCTCTAGAGTGGCATAATAGAGAAAGAGTAACATCTACTTATTCAACTAGATTACAAACTCATGATCACATAAAGATCACACCATGGGAGAGAGAGATAAACCACATAGCTACCGGTAGAGCCCTCAGCCTCGGGGGAGAACTACTCCCTCCTCATCATGAGAGACAACAACGGCGATGAAGATGGCGGTGGAGTCGATGGAGATGGCTCCAGGGGCACTTCCCCGTCCCGGCAAGGTACCGGAACAGAGACTTCTATCCCCCGAAACTTGTCGTCGATGACGGCGGCGCTGCGGAATCCTTGGTGGAATATGACTCCATGTTTTAGGGTTTTCATGTCGGGGGAATAAATAGGCGAAGGGGCGATGTCGGTGGAGGCACGGGGCCCGCTCCCCACATGGCAGCGCGGCAGGGGCCCACCCACGCCATGGGGTGGGGACGGCGCCTTGCTGCCCCCCTTCGTCTCTCCTTCGGACTTTTGGAACTTGTCGGCAAAAATAGGAATTTTGCAATTTGTTTCGTCCGATTCCGAGGATATTTGCAGAATAGCTTTTCTGAAACCAAAAACAGCAGAAAACAGGAATTGGCATTGTGGCATCTTGTTAATAGGTTAGTCCCAGAAAATGCATAAAAATGCTATGAAGTGTGAATAAAACATGTAGCATTTGGTATAAAACAAGCATGGAACATAAGAAATTATAGATACGTTGGAGACGTATCAGGGTCCTTTCCCTTCTTCAGAAGGTAACACTCATATACTCATTGCTGTTGATTATGTTACTAAGTGGGTAGAAGCCATACCTACAAAAAGTGCTGATGGTGAGACCTCTTTAAAAATGCTTTTAGATGTTATTTTCCCTAGGTTTGGAGTACCTAGATATCTTATGACCGATGGAGGTTTTCATTTTTTCATGGTGGTTTTAGAAAGACCCTTGCTAAATACAGTGTTAATCATAGAATTGCTTCAGCTTATCATCCTCAGACTAGTGGGCAAGTAGAATTATCAAATAGAGAAATTAAATCTATCTTGCAAAAGACTGTTAATAAATCTAGAAAGAATTGGGCTAGTAAGTTTAAGGATGCTTTGTGGGCTTATAGAAGTACTTATAAAAATCCTATGGGTATGTCTCCTTATAAAATGGTTTATGGAAAAGCTTGGCACTTGCCTTTAGAATTGGAGCACAAAGCTTATTGGGCTGTGAGAGAACTTAATAAAGATTTTAAACTTGCCGGTAAGAAGAGGTTACTCCAATTAAGTTCTTTAGATGAATGGAGAAGTGAAGCTTATGAAAATGCTAGACTCTTTAAGGAGAAAGTTAAGAAATGGCATGATAGAAGAATTATTAAGAGAGAGTTTAATGTTGGTGAGAAAGTTCTATTGTATCGTTCTCGTCTTAGATTTTTTGCAGGGAAATTACTCTCAAAATGGGAAGGACCTTTTGTCATTGTGGAGGTGTATCGTTCAGGCGCAATAAGATTGCTTCACTGAAAGATAATGCTACACAAGTGTTGAATGGGCAAAGACTCAAACATTATATTTCTGGAGATTCTTATAATGAAGATGTTGATGTTATTCGAGTGGTAACTCTGGAAACTTTTATTAAAAATCAAATTGATGGGACTGCAGAGTCTGTTTTCGAATAGGTAACAGTTCTGGTAAGGAAAAGTTCGCGTTTAACTTTCTAAATGATATTTTTGTTATTTTTATTTAATATGGAAATTTACGAGATCGAAACGGGTAGGAAAAGGTGCCCGAGGGCACCTCCCCACCTTGTGGCGTGGGCCCACCCTGGCCGTGGCGCCATATGGGGAGGGCACTTCGGAGCCCTTCTCCGACCCGGTTTCTCTCCCGTACCTTCCTTTTGTCGTAAAACTTTTTGCTATATAATCCCCCGGATCCCCCGAGGTCCGTATATCGTCTTTTCGACGTGTTTTGTTTCGAGCTGTTTCTGCCAGGATTTGCTCTCAGTTTTAGAAGCGCCATGGTCTCCAACAACAACAAGGGAAAGGGGCCTTTGGAAGATGATCCTCAAGACCCCAAGCTGGAGGAAGAAGTCAAGAGCGAAGATGAAGGTGAAGTGGAGAAAGATCCGCGCGTATACCCGTGCGCCACTGTCGCAAGCATCGGGATGGTGGCAAATCCGTTCAACCTCAAGAGAGGCGCGCGGATGAGAACCGGAGGAAAGGTTCCACGTCTCTTCCTAGCTCCAAGGACGTCTTCTCCAGGCATCAGTAACCCCTTCCATACTCTAATTCATAAGAGTCAAATTGAAAGGATTCCTGAGGCAGAATTGCCCAGTGGTTGGAATATGGATCGTTCTAACAATGCAGGAAAGACGAACTCTGAAGCTGACAAGTGGGGAGACAACTCCAAGAGCTAGGACTCACAGTCTGACAAATTCCTGAACCGCATTGAGCACAACTCGGAGCTGATTCGCATTCTCACCTACAAGATTGATGAACTGAAGGAGCTGGTCGATAAGCTTATCAAGAATTCACCACCACCACCGAAGGAGTAATTCATCATTGGTATTGGCATCCCCTTGGCTTGTTCCAAGCTTTAGGGGAGTGTCGTGGTATCACATCATTATCTTTTACCTTTTTACCTTTCAATCAAGTCATATCATGAGTAGAGAAATTATCATATAGGATGGTTTGCAGTATGGAAGTATCTCTCCTTTAGTTGGTTATCTATGTATCCCTTGGTGTGAGTTGCCGTTATGGAATATTAATGAGAAGTTTCATCATTTGCTTTCTGCACTTCTTATTTTAGTTTGCAATTTCTGTCATATGAATGATCTTGTTGTTAGTATTGGCATCACTTTGGGAGTATTTAGTGAATCTATTTGGTTTTGGCAAACTTAGCATTGGTCAGTAGCAACAATACTTTGAGCCTTAAGTAGAAAAGAGGGAAGTGCATGTAGATATATTATTTCATTATCTTTCTTTCTTGTTGGCTAATAAGCTTAGTATTCTCAAGTTAAAATTATTTGTGCTTCCAAGGAAGATTGCATGATTATTTTACTACATGTATATTTGTTTGTATCCCTCAACTCTTATGCTTGATACCCAGCCTTGCTACCCAAAAACCTGTACTGAGAGGGAATGCTTCTCGTGCATCCAAAACCTTGAGGCAAAACCCATGCCATTTGTGTCCACCATAACTACCTATTATGTGGTATTTTGCGCCACTCCAAGTAAATACTTCATGTGCTACCTTTAAATTATTCAAAACCTTATTACTCCTTATTTTGTGTCACTGTTTATTACCTCATGAGGGTTATGTAGAGTTTCTCTATCACTCTTGTCAGACAGACTTTCACCTTTGGACTAGTGGCACATACATCCGCTTATTCATTAATCTTGCAAAAAGAGCTGGCAATTGGGGTGCCCAGCCCCGATTTAATTAAGGCTATTCACCTTTTAATTCTTTTCACGTGCTTGCCAATGATTTATCAGAAGCAAATTCAAATGTTAAACTATCAAATAGGCACTCCTCCATGATATGTGATTGTTGGAAGGCACCCGAGGATTCGGTTAGCCATGGCTTGTGTAAGCAAAGGTGGGGAGGAGTGTCATACCAATTTTCTTTACTACGATTCGTTGACAACGACATACATAGCTCAAACATATATTTTATATACTCTCTATATGATTTCAAAACATAAAAAGCTCTAGCACATGATTTAATCCCTGCTTCCCTCTGTGAAGGGCCTATCTTTTACTTTCATGTTGAGTCAGTAAACCTATTACCCTCTATCTCAAGCAAGCATTTGAGTTGTTGTGATTCAATCATCTATATGTTATTACTTGCAATCATGTCTTTCATCCTTCCTTGTTTAGCACAAGTCTTTTATCTGAATGAATACAACTTTGAAAGTTTTCAATGACTGTAAGGAGACTGTTATAGTTGAGCATGCAAGTTCTGCATTATAAGCTCTAATATAAAGACTCTAATCGAAAGATAAGTACAATCTGTTAATTATTCTCTGACCAAGAACGAAGTTTGCCATCACCAATTATGATTTCCTCTATGCACCTTTATTTGTGATTTCCCTTTACTTGTTTCAAGTTAAGTTATATGAGCGGAAGTTGTCATCTAAAATGACTTGTGTGTTAATAGATGTGATGCTTCTTGTCCGTATTTTATTTATCGACACTTCACTCCATAGACACATGGTCTTGTTTACTGAGCTCAGTTTTTGCTTGGGGACAAGCGAGGTCTAAGCTTGGGGGGAGTTGATACGTCCATTTTGCATCACTATTTTATATCATAATTTACTGTTATTCATTGATATATTTCATATTTAGATATGATACTTATGTTATTTTACCTATTTTGCATGTTTCATGATTATTGGAGGATTATTCACCGGAGTCAGGATTCTGCTGGAAAAAGCATCGTCAGGATACAATATTTCTAGAGATCAACAATTCAAGGAAAATATACATAAGCTGCTATTTTGTCAGATGATGGAAGGAGCCAAAAGGGGAGGCCAAGGTGGGCCACCATGGGCCCTCCCTACCCCATGGCGCGGCCCCCAAGGCTGGCGCGCCGCCATGTGGGGAGGGAGCCCTGACCCACCTCAGCCGGTGCCCCTTCGCGTACTTCATCCTTCAGAAACCCTAAGACCTGGGGGAGCGTCGAGAAAATATTCCGCCGCCTCCACGAGGCGGAAAACACCAGAGAGATAAAAGCTCTTCGGCAGGGAGAAATCTGCCGGGGAAATTCCCTCCCGGAGGGGGGAAATCGTCGCCATCGTCACCGTCATCGAGCTGGACTTCATTGGGATAATCATCACCATCATCTCCACCGCCGACACCGTCATCTCCACCACTCCACTCCGTTCCGCTGTAACATCTAGGGTTGAATCTTGTGTATTTCATAGGGGAAACTTTCCCGGTGTTAATTACTCCTTGTGGTTGATGCTATTGAGTGAAATCGTTGAATTAAGGTTTTTGTCCAGATTGTTATTCATCATTATATCACCTCTGATCATGATCTATATGATGTCTTGTGAGTAGTTCGTTTAGTTCTTGAGGACATGGGAGAAGTCAAATGTTAGTAGTGAATTATGTTGAGTAATATTTAATGGTTTGATATTTAAGTTGTGGTGTTATTCTTCTAGTGGTGTCATGTGAACGTCGACTACATGACACTTCACCTTTATGGGCCTAGAGGAATGCATTGTGTATTCGTTTGCTAATTGTGGGGTTGCCGGAGTGACAGCAACCTGAACCCCGTTGGTATATCGATGCATGAGGGATAGCAGGATCTCAGAGTTTAAGGCTGTGGTTAGATTTATCTTAATTACTTTCTTGTATTTGCGGATGCTTGCAAGGGGCATAATCACAAGTATGTATTAGTCCTAGCAAGGGCGGTGCATTAGCATAGGTTCACCCACACAACACTTATCAAAACAATGAAGATTAATCAACTATATGAAGCGAAAGCACTAGACTAAATTCCCGTGTGTCCTCAAGAATGTTTGGTCGTCATAAGTAAGGGATTATTACTCCTGTGCCCCCAGTTCCTTAGTTGTGCTTAGTTTTCCCCACCCTTCAAACTTGTGCTCTCTTTTCCCCACTCCCTTAGCTGAAACCCTTACGAATGCTCACAGCGGACGTTGCCGTCGGGCCCGTTAACACTGACAAGTGGGGCCGCCTGGAATTCCTTTGACTCTTCGCTGTTTGGACCTGACGAGTGGGACCGCGTGGGCTGCTCTTCCGTGGCTTTGTTCGTTGGGCTATGGCTGGCTTTGTACGTTGTAGTAAATTCAGCCTGCTATGCATGCGCGGCTTTGGCATCGATTCAGCCTGCTATGCATGGGACGAGCGCGCGACCACGTTGATGTCGATCAGCCTTTTATGCATGCGCGGCTTTGGCATCGAATCAGCCTCCTGCTATGCATGGGACGAGCGCGCAGCCTGCTATGCAAGGGACGGGTGCAGCGTGACCTGGTTGCATGCATGCACGCCGGCACGCACGGATCCAGGCGAACGGCTGCTCCCAACCGCTCTACACAGTCTGGACGCATGCAGTCTACGTCTACGGGGCTACACAGCTGCTCGATTTAGTCCCTAAGTATGCAGCCGCTTGATTCAGTTGCGGCAGCCACTGATGCACCAGCGAAGCAATTGCTGCGTCCCTTGATTAAGTGTGTAAACGGATCGACACCACGGCCTCAATTCAGTGTGAGGCAGCCCTTGATCCATCTACCTCCTCTTCCTCTCCCGTGGCTATATAAACCGCCCTTCGGTTGCCTCTTCCTCTACACATCCATCTGCGCCTCCTACGCATACCTTCTCTTCTACATCAGAAGCAAAACAAACACGCAGTGACACAAGGATGCCGTTCAACAGGCCGACTTTCCAGGTGCCGCCCACCGTGCCGGAGAGGAGGTACCCCGCCGGCGTCATCGTCAAGTCCGCGCTCCGCGTGTGGGCAATCTCATGCTGGAGGGATCCTCGTGAGCTTTCCGAGGGTTTCCTTCATGCGGGCTTTCAGCACCTCCCGCCCGGCTCGCCGCCCATGTTCCGCCTAGAGGAACACCGACCCCACGCCACCGCTCCAATGATAGGGCTCGTGGCCTACTTCACCAACAGATTCGACGCCTACTACCTGCTTGGCCAGGTGTATTGGTGTGGGTGCGAGTTCATCGCGTTCACCACATACAACATCTTCACCGACTTCGAGAGCATCTTCCCCACTGCGAACCGCATGCACAGCCTCCCGTACTATCTCGGCGAGAATGGTGTAGAGGAGGAGGAGTGAAGACGGCGGTGTAGGCTATGACAGTGTTGTCCTCGAGTCCTCGTGTGTGTTGCCCTATAGCGAGTGTGCTAGGGCTTTATCTTTAGGGAATCTTTTTATCCATGTGTTGTTGTCGTATCCATGTTATGTTGCCCGTACTATGTATGTCGTGCTATATTATGAACTTTATCTTCATGTGTGTCAATTGTGTTTCCCTAATTCATGTTGTGTTACATTTGTGTTGAAGTTAGTCAAGTGCACTATTTCATATACACGAAAAAGCCTAATTCGTGTTGTGTTACATTTGTGTTGTATTTGTCTTGTCCCAAATATTTATCCCAACATTTATTGAGACGTGCACGGCTAAGTCACGGATTTAAAGGCTACAAGAACATGTCAAACTAATAACATATTTAAACACCTCTAAAAAAGGGACCAAGTAAAAAAAGCAACATTTTTGGATAAATATAAAAGTCCCAATATAAATGTTGGCCATTGTTTCACATATTAAAAAAAGGATATTTAAATATTTTTAAAATAGATACATATGTAATTCGTCAAGAAGCTTTATTCTGTTAAAGAAATTGTTTTATGGGCTGATCAGAGGGAAAGTGAAGAACTGTGTTGAATGTGTTTGGGTCTAGTGAAAGTGAAGGCACGGGCCAACCAATGGTTGAATCTGTTTGGGCCCAACTGCTGGTTTTTTTCCTAGCACTGGGTGGAATTCAAGAACTGTGTTGTTTGGGCCCAACTGCTGGTTTTTTTCTGGCACTCGATGGAGGCCAAATTGAACTCAAGAATTCCGTGGTGCGCAAATACTGCTAAGTGTTGCTAAGTGTTTTCTGACGAAGCTGAAACTCTGACCAAATACACACTAAAATTTAGAGAGATACATCGATTTAAGCTTGCATGACATGGTTTGAAGTGTTAAGCTACAGAGTACGAACAACCACGGTACTAGCATTCTCTAACGAGTGCTGACTTCCAAATACACAAAGCCAAGAGCAACAATACAAAAATAAAATCCTAAAGCTATCAAATTTGCTTGCTTCTTCAACTGAATCATCTGCTTAATGTTCTTGTTCATTTTCTTCAACACCGCCTTCAGATCCGCATCCCCCACTGTCGGTGTAGCAGCACTTATGATGAAATTCTCCACGGCTGGCGGCAGATTGAGCTCCACGGGTGGCTCAACGGGTGTGGCCGCCCTCGAATCTATGACGCCCTCCCTCAGAAGCCTCTCAACGTAAGTATCGATCCACTCAAAATGATTACATTTGATCATCTGAAAACAAAAGAAAAACAAAAATAATAAGCCCTAGATCCTAGATCTAACGAGGAAAAAAGCAACCAGATCAAAAGCATGCGAGAAGAATTCAGATCTAACCTTTTGGTCGGGCCTGCTATCGCATCTGACGAAGTCACGCAAATAGTTGCCATTCTTTTCCTCCTTCGAAGTCCATCTTTTCATTGGCTCGGGGCGTCGGCAGTCTGGACACCGTAGCAGCGGCACTGGGCCATACAGCGGCCACGATGGGCGAGAGGCTGAAGTGGAAGTTGACATCTCGTCGGAGAGGAGGAGGAAGAAGAATGGCTGCTCTGTCGCCAGTGTATTTTGGGGGAGAAGCAATGGCGAGCACGGGCAGCTCTGTTTCCTCTGTATATTTTGGGGGAGAAGCGATGGTGAGCAAGCACGAGCACGGCCCACCAGCTATGGACCCACCTGTCAAAGAGCAATCACCTGGCAGAACCAGCGTCACGCGGATCGCCGGATTGCCCGCGGAATTCCTTCTAGAAGGCCATATCTGACGGCTGGTGTTTGGCGCAAGGGGCTGATAGACGGCTGACGTGAGTCACCAGGGTTTTGAGTGAGTCACCAAACTTCAAATGACCATAAGTAATAATTCAAAAAAAATCACAAAAGTAAAAATCGAGCGTAGTTCATCCGTTTATAAGACATAGTTACCCAAAAAATATATAAACTTGGTATAGGGACATTTTTTTTGGAAAAACCATTTTCAGAAGTGAAACATCGAAATCAAGTTCAAATGAGCATAAGTAATTAAAAAAATCAAAAAATGTGAAAACTTGTGCAGAGTGTCGTCTTATGTGATATGGTTATGAGAAAAAAATATAAACTTGATGTATATCATTTTCATGAAAAAAGGTTCGCACAAAAGAGCTATCACGTACGAAGCTGTTCAGAGTTCGAAGTAGAGGGTGAGAGAGATTAGGTTTCGATAAAATTTAAAAAAATCCAAAAAATCACCAAATGTTCATTTTGGAGTGAGTAAGAACGATCTGAACTTAGATTTTCATTTTCATATTTCAAACGAGTTATTTGACGATTTTCAATTAAAAGCATGTTATTTAAAAAAAGTAATAATATGAATATTAATTCAATAAATGGTGAGACTTCGTTTGTAACCTATATATATGTATAAGGTGTTAGGGGAAAATTGTTGGCTCATTTAGACAAGGTCGAAAAAAACATGACTTACAAATAGGGTTGTTTACCCTAGCTTTCGGGGCCGTTTCTAGCACATTTTTTATTCCGATTGATTACCTTCAAATATTGGACTTCAAATGTACGATCAAATACAGAGCACAGAGAAATGGAACTCATATGTTGGTTCAACTTCAACTTTAACTCAAATTCAAAATTTTGATGGACTTCAAATATTGATAAAATTCAAACTCAAATAAGATACCAAAGTACAACTGATAAGTTTTCACAGTACCTAAGTTTGGTTGCAACATTATTGCAACTGATAAGTTTTCACAGTACCTAAATTGACAACACAAACATCTTAGGGATACAAATTTTAGGTGATCGTCTCGCGCTCGAAGTTCAAGTTCAAATCTTCGACTTGCTCCTTGTGTTCGCAGATGGCTTCACCGACCTGCTCCAGGTGGTAATAATTGAGATGGTCTTTTGATTCAGAATCTTGCTCCTTTTGATCTTTACTTGGGGTTGTGGCGGTGGAGGTGATGATGGAGTACTTCCACTCGCCGAGCACTTGACAACCAATTGACAGTTATCGGTTGGTTCAATAATCTTTAAAGGAACAACAGTAAAAATTACCCCCTCGTCTTCCTCTCTTATAGCTACAAAACCATCAAAAGCCATGGCTTCAAATTCTAGGGCGTCTTCAGTTTCTTGGGTTTCTTCATCTCTATGCCTTTTGTTCCCTCTGCCTCCATTTATCCTAGAGCTAAAGAATAAAATTATAAGCCTAGTTAAAAAAAGAGAACAAATGCATACAAAAGGGAAGGCACTCATACCTAGGTGCTGGTAGTGCCTCATTTGGTTCAGTGTCCAGTGAAGCTGCATTCTCCTCTGCTTCTTCATTCTCAATTGCTGCTGCATTCTCCTCTGCATCTTCAAGCTCAATTGCTGCTGCATTCTCCTCTGCATTTGCTGCTATCCATCTTGCCTCCTCTCCAAATGCTGCATCAACTGTATTGGTACAAAGCCGAGCAATATGCCCCAGAACTCCACATTTTCTGCAAGCACGATGTTTCGGTACACGACCCTCCTCACCTGTTTTCTACCTGTTTTTCTTTGGTCTTCCTGGTGGTCTAGTCAGTACAGGAGAGTGAAGTTTGAATCCTGGCTCTACTATGTTCCATTGGTCTTTTCCCACGAGTACAGGCACATTTTCAGCATAAGCAGCCCTAAATTTGGCAACAGAGAAATAGTCAGAGCAGTACTGATCAACTTCACCTTCTGCACCCCCAATAACAGACATCAGATGTAGAGCATGTATGCATGGCTTCCCATGGATTTGCCATTGCCTACAACTACATTCTCTAGTTGATAGATTCACTGGATACGTCCATATCCTATTTTTGTGTCAGTATATGTTACCTCGGCCACCGTATCCGACGATCGAATGCATTTCATCTTCAGTCCTCTTGCCTTGAGATGCAATGCCTTAATCAGTGATGGGAGCATAAGATGGCCAACATATTATGTTTCTGCAATTCTTTTGCGAAGCCATCTTTATCATGATCATCTGCCTCATCTTCTCAAATGCTTGCCACAACAAAAGACTTTTCACTAACTTGAACTTTGCATTGAAACATTCTGCAAGGTTATTGGTCACATAGTGTACTTTGTAGATTTCATTGAAGTTGCTTCTTGACCACACCTTTCCATGATGAGCATCCATGTACTGTTTCACCAATGGTTTTTCAGCACACAACACTCTCAAATGGTGCAAATTCTTCCTTTTGCTGCATGTGTATGATGCTGGCCATAAGTTTTCATCATAAACTTTCCCTTTGAACTTCTTTTTAAAATTCTGCGCTAGGTGTCGCATACATTCCCTATGTTCCACTCCAGGAAATACCATTTCTACTGCACTCTCAAGACCCTTGCAAGCATCTGTGTGTCTTGCTAAACCTGGGGGTGAGCCTATAATGTTGCGCAACTGCTGCAAAAACCAGACCCAACTTCCCTCGGACTCTGCCTCCACCACACCAAATGCAACTGGGAATAGCCAGTTGTGTCCATCAACTGCAGAAGCTGCTACTAGCTGTCCTCTCCATCTTCCAGTCAAATGAGTAGCATCTACAGCCAAATAAGGCCTGCAGCCATCAAGAAACCCCTGCCAACAAGCTTTGAAACAAACAAAAGCCCTCCTGAAGCACTCCTTCTCAAATGATTTCCCTCTTATTTTGAATGGAACTGTATGTTTGTCAATTTCTACAACACTCCCTGGACTAGCCATCTCCACTTCAGCTTTATAGGTGTAAAGCAACTGAAAACTCTCATTTCATTGACCATTAATCCTCTTAAGAGCCATTTCTCTAGCATTAAAAATCCTCTTGTAAGGAAGTTTAATCTTGTACTTCTCGAAAATCTTCACATGTAGTGCTGTTGGACCAAGTTCAGGTGTTTCTCTCAGCCAATCCAATATTGCATCTGCCACCCATCTAGTTTTTGCTAGTTTGGCTTTGTTCTTCCCACCTCCTCCTCCAGGTGGACAAGTGTGATTGTGTGGGTTTTTCTTTATCTGAAATAAAATAACAAGTGTCAAAACAACTAAGAAACATTACTCAGTAATCTGAAACTAAAATACTCAATGAACTTGGAGTACCTGAATCAATTTGCTCTTTAGCATACGGGATGCATGCAACCTCCACCTACACCTATCATATGGGCAAAAAACTGTGAACCGACCTGGCTCACTCCTTTTAATCTCATAGGTATGTTCAGTTAGAATGCAAAATGTAGTCACTGCATTCCGGCAATCCACCATCAACTGAAATATGGTGCCTTCAGCAAGCTCTGGCTTTTCTCTGTTCCACTCAATTGTTGGCATGTCCTCACCATCGTATTCATCTAAAACTAAGTTGTCCAGGTTCTCCTCCTTCTCTTCATCGTCAGTGTCATCAAACCTATCACGGCTGACAGGCTGCTCCTCTGGATATTCATCCTCCACTGCTTGTTGACTGGCTGTATCTACAAGTTCAGGATACATCAACTCGTCTTCATCATCAAGTCGAGGCACTTCCTCATCAGCCTGTACATCTTCATCAACAGCGGGTGCAGAAGGGGCAAGAGAAGCAGCCGAATCCGCAGCAGACATGTTGTGGCTTTCAGAACCACTGGCTTTACTTGGTCTCGACCTACAAGGAGTGCCAGGTCGCTGGCTACACTAGTAGGGAACTGTCTTTCTGTGGATCACTTTTTGTGGCGCACCAAGAAGCCATGCGCCACAAAAAATAAATTATGTGGCGCACCAGGCGACATGCGCCACAGAAATGTCACTTAAGTGGCGCACCAGTGACATTTCTGTGGCGCACCAGTGACATAAATTAAGTGGCGCACCAGTGACATTTCTGTTGCGCATGTAGCCTGGTGCGCCACAGAAAGTGACATTTCTGTGGCGCACGTTAAATTTCCCTCTCACGCATGCCTACCCTCCCCCCCCCCCCCCCGCCCCGTGGATCGCCTTTTCAGTCCTGTAAACAAGAAAAGAAAATGATACAAAATTCAAAAAATAAAATCCTTTGAGATGTTGTTAGGTTTGAGTGTCTACTTGGTATAGAAATTTTGAAATATGAATTTTGACCTTTTCTGCAAAAAACAGAAAAAAAAAGTTTGACCGGCCATAACTTTTGCATACGATGTCGAAAAAATACGTTTAATATACCAAAAAAATCGTGAGAAAAAAGGAGTTCGATTTTCACCCGGGTTTACCCGGTGAACTTTTCTCAGAATCGGCAAATTCCAAAAGAGTAAAAAGTTATTTCAAACAAAAGATTTTTATCTACAAAATCAAAAATCAAAAAATTGGAAAAAAATATGTGGCGCACGGTGGCAGGTGCGCCACAGAATTGTTGGGCGGGATTCAAAATTCGAATCCCGCCCAACAGCCTTAGTCCTCCTCTCCACTCTCCTACTCCTCCACTTCCTCTCCCTCTCTTTCTCTCCTCTCTCCTACTCCTCCACTTCCTCTCCACTTCTCCTTCATCCTCCTCTCCACTTCTCCTCCATCCTCCTCTCCACTCCTCCTTCTCCTCCACTTCTCCTCTCCACTTCTCCTCCATCCTCCTTCTCCTCTCCTCTACTCTACTCTCCTCCACTTCTTCTCTCCTCCTCCTCCTTCACCTCCACCTCCATCTCCGGCGACCTCCTCCACCACCCCGGCGACATCCGGCGACCCCTCGGCGACCTTCGACAACCTCCTCCTCCACCCCGGCGACTTCCTCCTGACATCCTTCTCCAACTCCGGCGACCTCCTCCTCCACTCCGGCGACCCCCATCCTCCACCCACCCACCTCCCGTGACTCCCACCTACGACCAAGCCACCTACGGCCGTGGCCACGGGCAACACGGCCTCCGGCGAGCTCCAACAAAATTCCGGCGAAATTCCGGCGGACAGATCTAGATCCAGATCTAGATCTGGCCGCCCTTTTTTTTTAAATTCAAAAAATAATTTTGTGCCGCATGGTGTGGGGTGCGCCACAGAATGAGGTGCGCCACAGAAATTTGAAATTTTTGTGGCGCATGGTGGGGTGCGCCACATAAATAATATTTTTGTGGCGAGGATTTAGTGTCGCACCCACCATGCGCCACAGAAAGGCTTTTTGGTGCGCCACAGAAAGGCACTTCCCTACTAGTGCTATTAGCAGTGGCTGAAGCAGATGATGCACTCTTCCCATTGTCCCGCTGTTTGCGTGGCTGAAGCAAATCGATATGAACTTTACCGAAACGGGTTTCAGCATTCAAAGTAAATAGAAGTTCTAGATGCTTGTCGCAAGTTAGTGGGACAAATCTTTGCTCGCTAGGGTTGAAATATTGCAGATCAACAGCGTCGGCAATGCTCCAACCATACTCATCACAGAGAGCGGCGCAAAAAGATTTGAAATAGATGATGGTTTCTACCACCTTCGTATAGTGTTGGGGTCGTATCACAAGGGGTACAACCAACATGGCATAATCCGGCTAGTCCAGGGTGGCCCGCAGTGGTGGCAAGGCCTTTGGCCTACCGAGCGGCCCAGATAGCTGATGATAAGGGAAGCGGATGCCGGCAAGGAGAGCCCATGGCCGAAGCCCACGACGCCGACAAGTCCAGGACGGAAGGCGGTAGACTTGGCGGATAGGTTTAGGACTCCCAATACTTGCCGGACACGCAATATTCCTGTAACCCTAGGTCCGGCCGCCTATATAAGCCGGATCAGGGAAGCCTTTAGGGCAACTCATCCTACATCCAATCTACTCATTGTAACCTGTAACACGGCGATTCGCCTTATAGTGAGTTATAGCAGCACGTAGGGCTCCGCCACCGCCGTGGAGCCTGAAGCTGGGTAAACCGCCGTGTTCGATCCCGACCTTGACGACGTCCACCTTCTTCCCTACGATTCACCCTCGGCTAGAGGACCCCATCTCCTGTCTCCAATGCCGATACTCCGACAGTTGGCACCCACCGTGGGGCCTAAGGCGACAGGCGTCACGTTCCAGGCGGGAACACTTGGCGGCATCGACGAAACTATCGCCGTTGGCCGCTCCATCCGCGTCGGCTCCATGGGCTACGTTCAAGACGACCGTCTTGGACACCGGCGAACGACGAGCTCATCGCCTACACTCTCGTCCCAGTCGGCGACATCGAGCTCTTCATCGGCTTCACCCCGAAGCATGGGTTTCCCAAAAAACCACACCCTTTGGGGACCCACCCGCCACCCTGAGTCCGACTACTCACAAGACGGATCTGAATCCGCCTCCTCCTGGGAGTCCGCAGATTCAGATTCCCACTTCATCGGCGTTGCCGGCATGGGATCCGACTCCCAGCCACATAGCAGCGATCCTGAATCGATCCTTCCTGCCCTCCAGGAGGATGCGACATCAGATGCCGGATCCGAATCTACCGTTCACGTCAACGTAGACTCTGACTCCGAAGAGATTCTGCCAGCATGTTTGAGTCAAAGGTCAAAAAGTGCTTCGCACCGGCTGATCCCGCGCCTTCCGAGGCGGCGGTCAACTCTGACACAACCATGCAGCAGGCCTTTATGGCCGACGTCACGGAGACTGATCCGGCAAAAGATGCGGAAGCTAACGGGGCCGGCATGACCGCAGCAGACGAAGCCAGCCCTGAGCCTCCGCCGGCTCCCAAGAAGAAGACGAATCTGGAAAAAGGCGGCACCAGCGGCAAAAACGGCCCGCCTCTCGACGAAATCTGACCACGCCGGTTCCCGACGATGCCAATCCGGAGTATTGGGAGAAGCTCCGTGCTTCAGTTGTTAAAACAATCCCGTGCTCTCGATGAGCAGGAGCTCAAGGTCCGGAACCTGATCAAGAGGCCAAGGCGGAGCGTGCCAACGTTGTCGCCGCCAGAAATCTGTTCACCACAACCCCAGCCGCCAAAGCGCCTGGGGCTGGGAAGAAAAGCAGGAGGAAGGAAGATCCGCCTCCTGAGGAGTACAAGACACCTGCCCAGAAGCTGGATTTGAGTGGGCTTCGGCACCTCAGCGCGAAACAAGGAGGGTGCTCCAATTTTCGCAACTCCAGTCCTTAACACAGCGGCTGCCCTCGATATCCTCATGGGTAACGAGTACAACAACGACGACAAGATCTTCTACACCGCAGCCCTCGTGGAAAAAGCCCTCGAACAGCAAGCCCCGCCGATTCCCGCGGAGTTGGCGGGCGTGTTAGGAGGAAGACTGGAGTCGAAGTCAGACGCGTGCAAAGCTACCGCCAATGGCCAACCCGAGGACCCATCCGGCTCCAGCAGCCATGGCAAGGGAAAGGACAAGAGCAAAGAGCCTCGCAAACCGTCGCCTCCCAAAAGGCAGCGGGACGAAGCATCACGCACTGGCGGACAGAAGAACGAAGCACCTCCTCCGCCTAGACGCAACGAAGGCGGCAGCAGAGGAAACGACCAGCAACCACAAGGTGGCGGCAGCCGCAACAATGGCCCGCCACCACCAAGACGAGCAGAGATCGCACGCGTTCCCCGCCTCCCGCGCCAGGCACGGAGGCGGACGCAGTGCACACCATGAAGAGCCCAGGCTCAGCAGAGGCAAAGCCGCAGGACGAGCCTGACGTCGATAGAAATATCCGCCAACTCGCTCCAGAAGACGCAAGGCACCGCCTCAATGACATCAAGGCTGGAAAAGAACAGTCGTATCTTGGACCTGTGTGTTTTGGCCCAGCAATCCGCATCGCTGCTGTTCCTAAGGACATGACATCCGTGTCAAAAACCTGCCCAAGGTACAGCGGCGTGGACAAGCCAAACTCATGGCTCTCAGATTACGCGCTGGCAGTTCAGATTGCCGGCGGCGACGGTCTGGTTGCGGCACGTTTCCTCCCCTTAATGCTGGAAGGAACGGCTAGAAGCTGGATCGAGAACTTGCCGGAAAAGTCCATCCATTGCTGGCGTGACATGGAGCGGGTTTTCACCCAGCACTTCCAAGGAACGTACAAGAGGCCCAACACGTACACCGATCTGACAAGATGTGTGCAAAGCCCGGGCGAAACAGCAACCGCTTTTCTGGCCAGATGGATCCAGACCAAGGCCAGCTGCGAGAACGTAGACGACAACCAGGCCATCCATGCCTTCACCACTGGATTACTCAAAGGGACCAGCCTTAGGCACAAGCTCGTACGGATGCAGTGCAAAAACCTCGGCGTCATGCTAGAAGTAGCCGCATGTATGCGCAAGCTGATGACGACGCCCGCGAAACTGATGCCGTCCACGACATGGCACCAGGCAGGCGCGCCAACAACAAGCGCAAAGCTCCCCAGGAAGACAAAGCCGGAACGTCCAACGAGGTCGCGGCCGCCTTCAAAGGAAAAGGCGGTGGCGGCGACAACAAGTGGAAAGGCAAGGCAGATAACTCCGGCAAGCATCGCTTGTCGTGGGAACACGCCAAAACTTTACCTTGCCCAATCCACGCAGGACAGGCAAAGTCAACCACACGCTGGGGGAATGCCGATTCATGGATGAAGCCAAGAAAGACCCCGAGGTGGGCTGGAAGCCCAAAAAGATGAAGAAGGCGGCGAAGTCAAAAAGGAAGACGACGAGGAGGCGATGTCTATCTCTGAGGACGAGGACCCCAAGCCGCCACGAAGGACAAAAAGTTCCCCAATGTACAAGGCAGTTTAGTCTGTTTTCTGGGAACTCCTTCGGCAAAAGAGGAAAAGGCGGAACTTCGTGAGCTAAACGCCACGGTGCCAGACGTCCCTCAATACTTGAACTGGTCCGAGATGCCAATCACATGGGACAGAGAGGACCACCCCGATCGCGTGCCAAGCCCAGGCAAGTACGCTCTTGTCGTCGACCCAATCGTCGACAACTTCAGACTCACCAAGGTGCTGATGGATGGTGGCAGCAGTCTCAACATCATGTATGAGAGACACTGAAGCGCATGAACTTGACGGAAGGCCAGCTTGACTACAGCAAGGTCAAGTTTCATGGCATCGTTCCGGGAAAGCAAGCTAAGTCCATAGGCAGCATAAGGCTGGAGGTTACCTTTGGCACAGAAGCCAATTATCGGACCGAATTTCTTCGGTTCGAGGTAGTCCCCTTCAAAAGCGCTTATCACTGCATATTTGGTCGCCCGGCGTTCGCCAAGTTCATGGCACGGCCATGCTACATCTACAGCAAGTTGAAGATGCCTGGACCCAATGGTACCATTACCATCAATGGCGACTTCGAGAAAGCCAAGCAGTGTGAAAGAGGCAACGCCGCCTTTGCTGAGGCCGTCCTCCACGCTGAAGAGCTAGAGATGCTAAGGAAGGAGGCCAAGACCAATGAGTTGCCGGCTGGCGTCAAAACCGCCGACAACAAGAGCACCTTCAAGGCATCAGAGCACACAAAGCAGGTAGACCTGGTGCCGGGCAACAGTTCCAAGCAAGTCACCATTGGTTCCGGCTTATCTGACGCATAGGAAAGCGCGCTCGTCAAGTTCCTCCGTGAGAACGGGACATTTTCGCATGGACATCTGCTGATATGCCAGGTGTACCCCGGGAACTTGCCGAGCACTCTCTCAACGTTTTTGAAGGATCCAAGCCGGTGAAGCAGGCGGCACGGCGCCAGGGAAAGGAAAGCGGCGTGCAATAGGAAAGGAGATCATCAAGTTACTAGAGATGGTTTCATTAGGGAAGTAGTTCATACAGACTGGTTGGCAAATCCTGTAATGGTTCCGAAACCTAATAAAGAGCTGAGGATGTGTATCGATTATACCGGTTTGAACAAGTGCTGTCCTAAGGACCACTTCGCGTTACCACGTATCGATCAGGTTGTCGACTCAACGTCCGGCTCTGAATTGCTGTGTTTTTTGGATGCGTACTCCGGGTACCACCAAATTAAACTGCGCGAGTCGGATCAGTTGAAAACGTCGTTTACTACCCCCGTAGGAACCTTTCTGTTACGTAACGATGCCCTTCGGTCTGAAAAACGCCGCGCAACTTACCAGCGTTGCATGCAGAGATGCCTAAACGAGCAAATTGGTCGCAATGTTCACGTCTACATAGACGACATTGCCGTCATGTCTCGCAAAAAGGCGGATCTGCTCGACGATCTGCGGAAACCTTTGATAATCTCCGCGTGTACAGGATGAAGCTCAACCCAAAGAAATGCACTTTTGGGGTTCCTGCCGGCAAATTGCTCGGCTTTATCGTTTCCGAACGAGGAATTGAGGTGAATCCGGAGAAAATCAAAGCGATTCTCAACATAAAAAGGCCCTGTTGCCTTAAGGACGTGCAGCGTTTAGCTGGCTCAGCCGCTGCCGTCAGTCGTTTCATCAGCCGCCTTGGAGAAAAGGCAATGCCTCTCTACCGGCTGTTGAAGAAATCCGACAACTTTGAGTGGACAGATGAAGCAGATGCCGCCTTGGAACAGCTTAAGGCCGCGTTAACATCTCCGCCAATCTTGGCAGCACCTCGTTCAGAGGAGCCCATGCTGCTTTACGTCGCTGCAACCAACTTGGTTGTTAGCGTCGTCCTGGCTGTGGAACGCAAAACAGAAGGCTCGGAAGTTCCTGAACAAAGACCAGTATACTTTGTCAGCGAAGTTTTTTCCGCTTCAAAACAGCGTTACCCACATTACCAGAAACTGACATACGGCGTATTCTTCGCCGCCAGAAAGTTGAGGCATTACTTTCAGGATCATTCCATCTCGGTTGTGAGCAAAGCACCCTTGGGTGATATCATCAACAACGCTGAAGCCACTGGCCGAGTCGCCAAATGGGGTATTGAACTTGCTGCGTTCGACATCTCATACAAGCCCAGAACTGCCATCAAATCTCAGGCACTTGCCGATTTTGTGGCAGATTGGACAGAAAGTATGGAGGAAATCCCTCTCCCTGAGTCAGAGTACTGGATCATGCATTTTGACGGATCCAAGATGCTCCAAGGGTCTGGGGCTGGGGTTGTGCTTAGAAACCCACAAGGAGACAAGTTGAGCTACGTGCTCCAAATTCATTTCAAGGCAACAAACAACGTTGCCGAATATGAAGCGCTCCTTCATGGTTTGCACATTGCCAAAGAAATCGGCATCCAGCGCATTCTCTGTTACGGCGATTCCGACTTGGTGGCACAGCAGATTCGAGGAACTTGGGACGCAAAAAGCGCAACGATGGCGGCTTACAGAGCCACTGTCGATGAATTCGCCAAATGCTTCCTGGGTTACGAAGTTCGCCACATTCCGAGAGCTCAGAACGAGGCGGCAGACACACTTGCCAGGCTTGGATCTGGGTGCCAAAGATGTTTTCCTGGAACACCTCTACAAGCCGTCCATCAAAGGAGCTGACCATTTGGATCCAGAAGCAGCGGAACCAGTAGAAGATGCAAGCTATGCGGTCTATTTGGTGAAGCCGGACTGGACAACCCCTACATGAATTTCTTGACGAACCAAGAGTTGCCGGATGATGAGGTATTAAGGCGGCAAATCATAAGAAGAGCCAAAGCTTTCACAATTATCAACGGTGAGCTATACAAGCGTAGCACTACCGGAGTTTACCAGCGTTGTATTTCATCGGAGGAAGGTCGCAACCTGTTAGACGAGATCCATTCTGGCGATTGCGGTCACCATGCGGCATCTCGTTCCCTTGTTTCGAAAGCTTTTCGGCAAGGATTCTACTGGTTGACGGCCAAGGCAGACGCTGAGGAAATTGTGAGGACGTGCAAGGGTTGCCAGCTTTATGCTCGGCAACCTCACTTGCCGGCTCAGGCGCTCAAGACAATACCCATCACCTGGCCCTTCGCAGTCTGGGGCTTGGACATGGTTGGACCCTTTAAGACGGCACCTGGCGGCTACACACACTTGCTTGTGGCCGTAGATAAGTTCACAAAATGGGTTGAAGCTAAACCTATCAAAAAGCTTGATGGCGCCACTGCCGCCAATTTTCTGTGGGGAATAATCGCTCGGTTCGGGGTGCCTCATAGCATCATAACCGACAACGGCACGAATCTCTCCCAAGGCGAAGTTGAGGAGTACTGTTACAAGCACGGCATCCGCCTTGACCTGGCTTCTGTTGCTCATCCACAAGCTAATGGTCAAGTAGAGCGTACAAATGGCTTAGTTCTTCAGGGGCTTAAGCCACGTCTCGAAGTACCATTGCACAGGGCAGCTGGGGCTTGGGTTGACGAATTGCAATCTGTCCTTTGGAGTTTGCGTACAACTCCAAACAGATCAACAAAGTTCACTCCTTTCTTCTTAGTCTATGGGGCTGAGGCAGTACTGCCATCCGACATGATGTTCGATTCTCCCAGAATGCAAGCCTACGTCGAAGAAGACGCAGAAGATGCAAGACAGGACGGACTAGACCTACTTGACGAAGAGCGAGATGTTGCCTTGGCTCGATCAGCCATCTACCAGCAAAGCCTACGCCGCTATCATAGCCGTAGAGTTAGGAAACGAAGCTTTAGGGTAGGTGATCTAGTTCTCCGCCTAATCCAAGACAGGAAAGGCTTGCATAAGCTATCCCCGCCATGGGAAGGACCTTTCGTGGTCAGCAAGGTGTTGCTCAATGGATCCTACTACTTGATGGATATCAAAGACGGCTACAGGAAGACTCGTGGCCGCAAGCGCAAGCGGAAAGTCGACGACAAGTATGAGGAAACCAAGAGGCCTTGGAACATTGAGCAGCTACGTCCTTTCTACACTTAGCAATTTCCACATTGTAACAAGTACATTATGATCATGAAATAAAAGTCTGTGGTGCTCATTTTCGTTTTGAGAGTCATGCCATCTTTTGTCTTTTCTTGTAATCATTTTCATGCCATGTCAAAAAAGTTACCAAATAGATTTTTTCTCTAGGCTCAGAGCCAATGGTCCGACAACTTTTGACATCTGCTGCCTGCCGGCAAAATTAAAAGCAAAACAAATTTTGCACCGCCTAGTTTGTCTGTTTTGTTTGTTTATGCATGGGTCGCCTAGTAGTATGTAGTTGGCACCAAAATGCCGGCTTTGGTCTTTGTGTCTAAACTAATTGGTATAGCACCTGGTTGACACAGCTAAAGTCACTGTGATGAGGTACCGCCAACATACGAAAAATTCAAATGTATGAACACAAAACACATTTTAAGGCGGGCCACTTAAGTTAGCCTACCACCAAGTGTACCATAAAAGTTGGCCCAAACACAAAATAAATTAAGTTTACAGCGCACAACAAAGTTTTCTTCTGCGTTACAGATTAATGCAGGCATCATAAATTGTTTGTGCAGGATTAAACCGCAGGTGCCGGAACGGTCTTGGGGCTGGCGCTGCCTTCGGGAACATCCTCTTATTCCGCCAACTCTTCCTTCGCCATGCCTGGGGCTGGGGCTGCTGAAGTGCTTGCCTCGGCATGTGGATCTGGATGCGGCTTGTAGAACTTGCCGAGGTCCACCATATTGGCGATACGCGTGGCATACCCCTGCACAGAGGTTGCACTTGCGCAACGTCAATGGTGTTGCCGTCTTCATCTTCAGTTGGCATGAATTCCGTCAACTGATGGATGTCAGCATCCGGATACCATGCCTTGGTCAGCACCAGCGCTTTCTTCGCCCCTCCCCTTGCAGCTGATCACATGTTGCTTTCGTATTCTTGGCTGAGCTTCTCAAGAAGCTCGGGCAGGAATTCGAAGTCAATGGGGTCGCTGTCCTTGCTGGGATAAAGTTTGTTGGCAAGAGCTTGTCCTGCATTGACGGCACAACGGATCAAGCCGCCAATTTTGCGGAGGCATGAGGGACGCGGCGCGGAGTCGGATTGGTCATCAAAACTAGCCGGCACTGAAAACAATGGACAAATGGTTAAGACAAACATAAAATTGCTCAAATGGTGAAGCAAAAATTGACGGATCTTACCTAGCACATGCTCCTGAATGGCGGCAATCTCGGCTTCATGTTGAGCAAGTTTTTCTTCAGCCCGTCGCACGGCTTGGGCATGCAGCTCCTGCTGAGTCTTGGTGTTCTGAGTAACAGTTGCTAAACTGTTGCCAAGATTTTGCAGCTGCTCAGTCAACTTGCTTAGGGCTTGGGCATCACGCTTCTCCAGCTCCTTGGCATGGTCCGCCTTCAGCTTGAGGATTGTTTCAAAAAGATCTGCAGCTTCGTTCATTAGAGGTTGCATGACACCCGAATTCGCAAGAATTTCTCGGGCAATGCTTAACAGTTCTACAAAAAATTTACAAAAAGGAAAGCCCAACTAAAGCAAGTTGTCGGCGAGAGTAAAAGAAGGCGAAAATATTGAAGGCAAGGTAAAATTTGTCACCTTCATCTTTTTTCCGAGCCCCTTCGTAGCTCGCAATTTGTGCATCCTTCATCTCAAGCTCCTGCTTCAGTTGGCGGCATTCAATATTCTTAGCCTCTGTGGCTTGGAAAAGCTCCTTGTTGGAGGAGAGAGCAATCTGTCGAACAAGAAGCAAAAGGAGGTTAAGTCTCCGGCTACCTTAGCTCTATGATCACCTTGGCAGCTAAAAGAATCTTTAACCGCCAAAGTAATCAGGGGCTGGGGCTATAGGCCGGCTTACCTCTATCTCTTCATGCAGTTGGTCCCACTGGCCGCGGCAGCTGCGGCGCATGTCAACAAGGGTCTGCAGGGGGTTTATCACCTTGATGTTATGAGGGCATGAGCTTGACGCGCCGGCACCAGTACCTTCCATCTCCACCTTCATCCTAATGAAGGTGGCGGCATCATTAGCCGAAGCTTCAGCCGTGGTGGGTGTAGGGTCAGCAGTTTTCTTGCTGGAGGCCACCTTGCTCGCAGCCCTTGTGGCGTAATTTATCCCAGGCTGTCCCTCCGAGTAGGTTCCCAGAGAGAATGTCAATGGGGTGCCGGGAGCAACGGCGGGAGACAAGCGGGACAGTTTCCCTCTGCCGGCAGCCGCCTGCAAGCCGGCGCGCAGCTTCGACATGGCAAGCTTTATGGCTGATGAAAGACAAAAAGAAAGTTAAGACATCGTTCGAGTGTGTGCAAAAAAGGGCGTCAAGATTGTTTTCTTACCGCTTGCCAGAGGCCTTGTCCGCCAGGTTTCCGGCATCAGCCGGGCCAGCCAGGGCCGCTTTCTTCTTCCTCTCCATGTCCTTGGTAGAGGCGGCAGGGGCCTTGCGCTCCTTGGCCTTGCTGGCATCCACCTCATACCAAAGGCATGCCATCTCGTTCTCCGCCAGGCTCATCAGCTGCGGAGACAACTATGTGTTAGTACAAAGAAGTCGGCATATAGGCAAATGAAAAAAGTAAACATCTTATCGCTGGAGCAGGGTTGCCGAAGGTGAACATAGGGACACCCTCAGCCGCCTTAACTTTGGCGGGCACAATGAGGGCCCTCAGACGAATAAGTAGCACGTCATCGTCAAGAGCGGCACTGTCGGCTGCATTCGGCTGGTACTTGCACATCTTCAGCGGACGGTGCTGAAGTGACATAATCTTCCTCGACAGCCAACACACGACGGTGTCGGCTTCATCGAGATGAGGGGGCGCCATAGTCTTCGCGAGGAACTCCATCCGCCTAAAAGCGCGGCATTATTCCTCCGGCAAATTGGTTGCCGCCTTCTCCGTCCAATGGTCTGCATACTTTGGCGGACAATTCTCAAAAGGGGGAATCCCCACCGACTGACCGGGTGCCGGGATATCCTTACAGTAAAAGAAGGTGCTGGTCCAATTCTTCACCGAGTCAATGACCGGGATCTTTGGGTACCAGCTACCTCTGCGGCAGTTAAACGTGACACTGCCACAGGTCGCAAGCTGGCCGTCGGCAATAGTTTGTGGCGGCATATAAAACAGTACTTGAATAACTCCACGGTGGGAGCTATGCCTAAGTATCCCTCGCAGAGGGCCTGGAAGCCGGCTAGTTCTAAGATGCTATTGGGCGCAATATTATGCGGTTGCAACCCATAATCCTAAGTACAGTAGAAAAGAAGGCGGAAGGAGGCAAGCCCATACCGCGGAGGAGGTGGGACGCCAAGAGGACCCTCTCGCCATCTTGGGGCTCGGGGATGGTTTCGTTGCCGGGAATCCGTCAGAAACTCTCCGTCTTGGGGGGGAGGAATCCGGCATCCGACAGCTCCTGGGCATAGGCCTCCGTCATGCATGACGGAAGCCAATAGCGAGACCCAAGCTCCGTCGTTTCCTCTCCTCCGGCGAGCTCGTCGCCGAGGTCCTCTGCATCTGCCGCCACGTCTGCCTCCTCCGCCTGCATCGAAGGAAGGGGGAGGCCGAGGAAGGGTCGATGGGGGGTGCCAGAGTGGAAGAAGAAGGCTCGACGCCACCCGCATCCGTTGCGGGAGGCATGGAAGCCAAGGAGACGGCGTCGAGGGGCGCCGCCGTCGCCGTCGTGTGGGATTCAGATCCCGCAGCCGAAGTGTGCTCGCCCGCCGCCGTTGAAGCTTGGTGCCCGCTGATACGTCCAAAACGTATCTACTTTCCCGAACACTTTTGCTATTGTTTTACCTCTAAACTTGTGTGTTTTGAATACAACTAATGCGGACTAACGCTGTTTTCAGCAGAATTGCCCTGGTGTCTTGTTTTTGTGCAGAAAGTCAACTTTCGGAAAAAAACCAGAAAAGATCGCAAACCTCCTATTTTACCAGAAGACTCACGGAGCCAGAAGGGGAGGCGGAGATGGGCCACGAGTGGCCCAAACCACAGGTGGCGCGGCCAAGGGGCCTGCCGCGCCAGCCTATGAGGAGGGCGACTCGGACACCTCCCCGAGCCCCCCTTTCGACTACTTAACCCTCTCTGACCTAAAACGCGAGGGGGTCGTCCACTTCATCCAGAAACATCACCGTACGCCGCCGCCATCGCGAAACCTATTTCGGGGACCAGAAACTCCGTTCTGGCACTCCGCCGGGACGGGGAATTGGAGGAGATCATCGCCATCATCATCACCGACGCTTCTCCATCGACCATCCATGTTTCCCACATCCATGTGTGAGTAATTCCCTGCTGTAGGCTGAGGGGGATGGTAGGGATTGGATGAGATTGTTCATGTAATAAGTTATAAGATCATTAGGGCATGGTGCCTAGTATCCGTTGTTAGTACTTATTGATGTTGTTGCAACTTGTTGAGCTTAATGCTTGTCACTAGGGCCCGAGTGCCATGATTTCAGATCTGAACATGTTATTGTTTCATAATGATATGCACTGTTTATTGATCATACCTGCAAGTTGTATACACATATTGTTGTCCGGAACCCGAGGTCCCAAAGTGACAATAATTGGGACAGAGGGGAATGGCTGCGATGTGAGGATCACATGTGTTCACGGCGTGTTAATGCTTTGCTCCGGTACTTTATTAAAAGGAGTACCTTAATTACCAGTAGATTCCCTTGAGGCCCGGCTGGTAGGACAGAAGATGTTGTACAAGTTTCTCATTGCGAGCACGTACGACTATATACGGAACACATGCCTATGTTTACTTAGTACTTGGATGCTTTATCATTATTATCTGCAATGCCTATGTCTTGATTATTATATGAGCTATCTTATCCATGCAGCGCCCGTTCATCCATCCCTATGCCTACAGTGTTTTAATCCTACTGTTTACTGCAATCACTACTGCTGTCTCTATTTACTGCTGCTATTATTTCACCGCTACTACTGCTATAAAACTGTTGCTACTGATAATCTGTGTCGAGCAAGACTATTCACAGGTGCAGCTGAATTGACAACTCCGCTGTTAAGGCTCTCAAGTATTCTTTGGCTCCCCTTGTGTCGAATCAATAAATTGGGTTTTACTTCCCTCGAAGACTGTTGCGATCCCCTATACTTGTGGGTCATCAAGACTATTTTCTGGCGCCGTTGCCGGGGAGCATAGCTTTATTTGTGAGTTCACTTGTGATCTATATTGCTCGCTGAAATTTATTCATCATGGGTAAAGCTCGTGATGAGAGGGTCCGTGTATTGCCATCCACTACAAGAAAAGGTACGACACTTAGTACCTCTGCTGCTCTTGACTCACCATCTGTATTGAGTCAACTTGTTACACCACCACAATCTTCACGTGTTGGTACTACTGCTGAATCTGAAATTGCCTCTGATAATATTGATGATGCTTCTACTGTGATTGATGAGAGTATTTCATTAGGTCCACTTTTAGATGCTGCTATTGCTAAGTCTAAACAACTTGAAAATACTAGAACACCTAATGGAAGTCCTACTACTCCTGTTTATTCACCTGAGTTAAGGGATTATACTTGTGATGATGATCCTGATGAAACTTATGTGGAACTTGATGATGATTTTATTGATAAATGTAATGCTACTACTGGTGCAAGTAATATGAGAAATTTTCTTGCACAACATGCTGTTAAATACAAGTTGTCACCTGATCCTAAGTTTGCCACTTCTCCTATAAACATTAAAGATAAGGATTATGATTTTTCTCTTGATTTATCTCATATATCTATTGTTGAGAAAACTCCTTTTTGTGGCACTAAGAGTGAAAGTGCTGTAGAGCACATGAATGAGCTCTCTACTTTGAGTGGCTTATTTTCTGATGATATTAAGAAGCGTAGCTATTTTGTTGCTAAGATTTTTCCTTTCTCATTAAAAGATGATGCTAAAGCTTGGTATAACAACTTGTCTCCTGGTTCTATTACTAGTCCTACTGGTTTGCTTGATGTTTTCTTTCAGAAATATTTCCCTGCTAGTGCTCAACATGATGCTTTGCAGAGAATTTATAACTTTGACCAGGAAGATGAAGAGAAACTTCCAGAGGCATGGACAAGGTTTTGCTCTCTTATCAGAGCTCGGCCTGGACATGATTTGGAAAAGCATGATCTACTTGATATATTTTACAGTGGACTAACTATTGAATCTAGAGCATATCTGGATAGTTGTGCTAGTTGTGTTTTCAGGAAAAGAACCCCTGAAGAAGCTGAAGAATTATTGGCTAAAATCAGCCAGAATTATGATGATTGGACTCTACCTGCGCCGACCCCCACACCTACACCGACACCAATATCAAAGAAGAGGGGAGGTATGATTGAATTGAATGATGAAACAATGAGGGAGGCCAAGAAGACTCTCATTGAGAAGGGTATTAAATCTGAAGATGTGAAGAACCTTCCACCTATTGAAGATTTGTGTAAGCCAATTCCTCATCCATCCATAATTGAGGTTCACTCTCTCCACAGGTTCGATGAAGGAGATATTCCCTACTCTAAACCACCTGATCAATGCTTAGATGAATTTGATAATTATGTTATTAAGCAAGATAATTTTAATATGAGAGTAGAGAATCATTTGCATGAAAACTCTCAATCTATTAGTAAGTTGCATGATATTGTGGAGAGAACCTCCAATGATGTTAAGATGCTTATTAAACATTTCCATATGGTTCAAACTCAAATTGATCAACTCACTAAAGTGCAACAAGACATGTTAGCCAATGCTTCTAAGAAAAATTAAAACCTGTCTATGTTAGCACTAGAAGTGGAGCTCATACTCAGGATCCTTTATATCCTGAGGGACATCCTAAAAGAATTGAACAAGATTCTCAACTAGCTGAAAATCCAGTTTCTCCTTCTAAGAAAAAGAAGAAGAAGAAACATAAAAATGTTGTAGAATCCTCTGAAACTGTTAATGATCCTAATAGTATATCTATCTCTGATGCTGAAACTGAAAGTGGTAATGAACTTGATAGTGATAAGGATAAAAATGATGCTCTTGATAAAGAAGTTAGTGAAAAGGAACCTGAAAAGCATACTAAAAACACAAAGTACACTAAGGAAGACTTCATTGCTAAGAAACATGGTAATGAAAGGGAACCTTGGGTTCAAAAGCAAATGCCTTTTCCAACTAAGAAACTAAAATCAAAGGAAGAAGAACATTATAATAAATTTTGTGAATGGATGAAACCCTTGTTCTTGCAAATTCCTTTGACTGATGCTATTAAATTGCCTCCTTACTCAAAGTATATGAAAGATATTGTTTCTAACAAGAGGAAAATTCCTAATGAGGAAATTTCTACTATGCTTGCTAATTATTCTTTCAATGGCAAGGTTCCTAAGAAGCTTGGAGATCCAGGTATACCAACCATCCCTTGCTCCATCAAGAATAATTATGTTAGAACTGCTTTATGTGATTTGGGAGCAGGAGTTAGTGTTATGCCTTTTTCTCTCTATAAGAGACTCTATCTTGATAAATTGATACCTACTGATATATCTTTGCAAATGGCTGATAAATCTACTGCTGTTCCTGTTGGCATTTGTGAGGATGTCCCTGTTCAAGTGGCTAACAATTGTTTAATTTTGACTGATTTTGTTGTTCTTGAAATGCCTGAAGATGATAATATGTCTATTATTCTTGGAAGACCTTTTCTAAATACTGCAGGTGCTGTTATTGATTGCAATAAAGGAAAAGTAACTTTCAATGTTAATGATAAAGAACATACTGTTTATTTCCCCAAGAAAGTTGACAAGATTTATGGAGTCAATACCATCTCCAATTTTAAAACTATCAAAGTGGGAAGTATTGATTGCCCTATATATGATCATCAAGAAGGATATCAAAACATTATGATTGGATCCATATCAATACAATACAAGGTAACATGAGTGTTTCATGATGTTTAAATCATTTGTGTCATGTAAATTTATTTGGTGCCAAGACTTGATCAACCTTGTGTAGCGTACCTGCACTTAGAAATTGGCAAGGTATCTGTGTATAGTGCAAACCCCTGGATCGATTCATTTGCACACACAGTCTAAGATGAAATATCACAACATTGTATCAATTATTACACGTGGATCCAGTACTTGGAAAAATATTCGTTACAACTTGCATAGCTCGAAGCTAGCTTTAAAAGAGTAAAGCAGCGGAATGTAATCTTCATGGAGTCCTCATCCTTAGCATGTGCCACAGGCGAAAACATGTTGGTTGCAGACTCGAAAACCCTTAACGTAAACTCACTCATCAACTGAACAATCTGCAACAAATAAAATTTTGCAACAGAGTGGGTCAGAACCATTAAAAATGGATCTGGCAAGTGACACTATGTGGACACTTAACGGAATAACTCTATAGCCTATATGCATATTTGGCTGGTGGAGTTCAAGGCTATTTTGCACAAAAGCCAATTTTGCCTAACACTTTGTAAAACATTTTCTTCAAATGTTTGAGACAATATGGCATGAAGTCCATAGTCTCGTCTACCCTTGTTCACCCATCAAAATTTTACTTAGAGAAATAAGATGTTGGGAGCCTCCGTTGCCATCCTTGATCAGCTGCTTCAATTGTCCGTAATCGGGGACACGGCTAAGTACTTAGTTTTTTTAACTTTGCAGAGGTTGTGCACTTTCACCATTAGACCCAACAAACCCAAACTATCCTCAAGCACTCAATTTGTGCTAAGGAAAAGGAGAGAATTGAGACAAGACTTTTCAGAAGCATTTTCCCATCCCATACCGACTTGACGCGTTCCCATTCTAACCATTCTAGCACCACCTGTCAAGTCGGGACGAGTCCACGCAACTTAATCCATCTAGCCAGAGACCATATGACTAATGGCTGCACGGTAAGCAACTTCACTTAGAGAAACATTGGTCCCTTTAATCCTGGGTGGCAATCCACAAGTGAATAAACACTCAACTCTGGCAGCCATGCAATCCCAAATCCACCCAGGTGATAAATTAATTTAGTAGAATTTAAGCTTTGAATAAAACAAATTTGCATAGCATCAATAATTCTACCAAGTTATCAATAGGATTCTAGACACAACTAGTGTAAAGGAGATAGTTGTTTTAGCATAGCAATACTATCCTACACATGCATATAAGGAAATACACTAAGTCATGCATAGGAAAAATACTTAGGAAATTTATGGGGGTGTGCCACTTGCCTTGGCAAACAGAAGTGTAGTAGTAGCAGTTGCAACCACTTTCGTCTCTCTCCGGAATTTCTAACATGTCAAACAATTCACAAATAAACATACAATCATAAATGCAACACTTAGAAAAATATGACATGCATGAGATGCAAGATGATACAAAGAGTTATAGTATGCAAGACAAGCAATTAATTAAGGAAGGAGACATAAACTAACTTAATCCAAATGGCTAAGGCAAGGTCAAGCTCAAAATAAACTTGATCAATCAACTTGACAAAAGTTGTAAGGCTATTCTAAGTCTTCACAAGTTTGGTCTTCAATTAATCTTCAACTCCTTTGTAGCTTCATTGATCTTCAAATAGCACTCTATGAACTTAGGCTTAAACACCAAGGACTTGGCCTTTGTCCAAAGTGAGACAAAAATAGAAAGGAGATAGAAAGAAAAGAAGTAGTTGGTCTTCTAAAATTCTTCTCTTTGCTTCCTTGTGGTTTTACTTGATGTGTTGACTTCATTGCACATTTGTGGACTTGTTGATTCTGAAGACTTGATGATGTTGGCAGCTTGTTGATCTTGAATATAACTTAGCCACCATGAAGTTTAAGGGAAGGACAAAGAAAGGAGAGAAGGAAATGAAGAAAATGCAGCTGGTTGGTCTTCATGAACTTTCTCTTGATTTCTTCTAAGTCATTTCTTCTTGGAGATGCTTCTGCAGTCTTGTTTTCAAGCTAAGTCCTTCCTTGATTTCTACTAATTTCTAACTTAGTGATTTTGACTAGGAGAAACATAATAGCTAACATGTATCCTCAAAATTCCTAAGGAGGAAGTCATGTAAGAGGTACCAAAATATTACTAAGGACTTAATATGCATGCCATGCTTATGAAAATGCTCTAAGTTAATGCAAGACAAACAAGATGGTCCAAAGATGACTAAGGATCAAAGTCACAACATATGATTCGAAATTTTCCACTAAGGGAAATAAAGGTTAAGACAATAAGTCAAAATAATTTCTAAGTAAGAGTTCATAAAATAAGGTGTTGGTATTTTTGTAAGGAAAAATACTTTTAAAACAATAGTTGATAAAATTTCTAAGGACAAACACTTGTCAAAAATAACACTTAGGAAAATATTCTAAAACCACTAAGTTTTCAAGATGCTAAATTTTTCTAAGGAAAAGATTTAACACTTTTAAGATGTTGAAATTTTCTAAGGAAATAGTGTTGTCAAAATAATTATCGAATATTTTCTAAGGAAGAAAAATACTTTGGTGGGTGAGATGAAACATTCCTAAGTTATTCTGCATCTAACATGTTCATAATTACTTAGCTAAATTTTCTATTCGAAAATAATGTGGAGAGCAATTTTAATATAATTTACTTATTAAAATAACACCAAAAAGCAATAAAAACAAAATACTTGCAAAAACATAGAAAAACACTTCTACAAAAATACTAGAGAAATTCTACGACCATTACTTAGACAAACAAAATTAATGCAAAAGAGTTTGCTCAAAAATCAATTTTATAAATAAGTTATAGCCAAAATATCAATTAAACCACTTTTAAAAATTATCTAAATCAATTTCATCAAAACCTCAAATTAAGCTTTCCAAAAATATATTTTTCATAAAATTGGGATAAACGAGTAAAAATTAATGATAGTTTTAAAATGAGGGACTAATCCGTGATGCGCAGGGCTAAAATAAAAGAAAAACAAAAAAAATCTTCGCGCTGAAGCCCTTGGTTGACGTGGCGCTTCTTGATTGGTGCGGAGTTCCATTGACGGTCTTCGCGGGTGATGCGGGCGCGGACGGGTTGCGGACGGTGCAGGCGACGCGGACAACAACGTGGTGCTTCCTCATTGGGCGATACCGGTTCGCCGGATGGATCTAATCGTACGCGTCAAAATGAGATCGGACGGCCAGGACGGTTGACTATACCGTGGCGGCGGAACACGCCGGAGATGGCGTTGCGGTGGCATCGGGCCTCCGGCGGTGGACGGGGGCGTCTCCGACGGATCTCCGGCTCGAAAGGTCGACTACGAGGTGAGGCGCGTCACAGGGAGGGCGATGACGGTGTCGGCGTGGTCGATCCCGTCCTGCAGCGGCGGCGCGGCGTGGACGGAGTGGCGCGGCCACCGGCGACCTTCGGGTGTGCACGCTCCGCACGATTTGCTGCATTAGAAATAGAGGGGAGGGTTAGAGGGGTGCGCAGGAGCTCGGCGAGGAGGAAGGAGGCGTTCTCGGCTCGGGTCCGTGCTCACCTCGTCAGGCAAAGAAGAAAACCCGCGGCGGCGCGGAGGAACTCCGGCGAGCAATTTAGAGGCGGCGGAGGGGGTCTAGGGTTAGGGTTTTCGGGGTTTGGGGCGCGGACGTCGAGGCGCTCCCTCTTATAGGGCTGGAGGCGTGGGGGCGGGGCTAGGGCCGTGTCGAGCACGGACGCCGAGGCCGGTAGGATATGGCGATGAAGGAGCCGACAAGTGGGTCCCATTTGTCAGCGTGAGGGAGCACGCGGCTGGGCCACGCTATGCACTGCTCGCGCGTTAGGATAGTTTGGCTCGCCCAATTAGGCTAGGTCCGCATTTTTTTTTTCCAGAAATTTATTTTCTTTTCTGTTTTTAAACAAAAACAAATATCTTTTGAATTTGAAACTCAAAATCATTCAAACCACTTTCAGTAATTTTGTAAAAACAAGCTCTTTGATCTGCAGCCTTTAAATATCATTTTCCAAAACATTTTATTATCTAAATTTTCTGAAATGTGTTTAAATGAATATTGGACACTTAATGTCATTTGAAACCTATAGGGTTTTATAAATTCCTTTTGAACTTAAATTTTAAAACCAAAGAAAAATATGAATAATATGATTTATATCCCCCAATAAAATAATCTTATAAAAACTCAAACAGTTTTAAAAAGGGTTTGATAAATCAAAATGAATTTAGAACTCATTTTAGAATCCAAATACTTATTTTGTTCCAAAAGCAAAACTATAAAACTTGAAAATAGAGGATAGGTGAGTAATAGAATAAAACTCAACGCATATAATTAATTCACAACCAAACACACTTTTCAAATAGAAATCATTTTGATTTCCAAACTAGGTTTTTAATAAACAATATGACACTTGTTGTGCAATTTAAAATAGGTTTAAAACAATCAGAGGTGGCTTAAATAAAACTTAAATATCACAAGATAAACCTTTTGCAAATATTTATTTTTCAACAAATACAATCAATTCACAAACAACATTAACAGAACAATACATAAAAGTCAAAATAAAATTTTGGAGCATAAATGCTCTACTGATATATTTTCTTAAATATGTTTTCAAGTGGAAATTTATTTCCCACTTTTGGAATAACCAAAAGCAAACAATGCAAGATGATGATGAATGCATGCATGAATTTTCTTTTCAAAGCAAAATACATCATAGTTTTCAAAAGTTTTAAATTTTTCTGATTTTTCAAGTTTTTGAAAAACTTGGGATGTTACACCTTGTTATCAAATGTATTTGCATACATGAAAGAGCTAAACAGCATTTCTTTTTTCAACCTTGTTTTACCTCCTGTAGTGATAATTAGGTTGCAAAAGTTTAGTTGTTTTGAATTTTAAAAATAATTTTTCTGCCCAAGTCTTATTAATTTAAATATCCAGATTTCGTGTAAATTGAAAGTTTTCAAAACTCTGTAAAAATTATACCATTGGTCCTATTTTTCAAAGAGCATCGTGGGAGTCCCTGGTGCTGACCAAGGGACCCACCATGGGGTCAAACCACATGGTGGCGCGGCTGCCTCCTTGGCCGCGCCAGCCACTGAGGTGGGGCACCCTTGGCCCTCCAACAGTTCTCCCACCTACCACTTCTTCCTCTTGCATCACTCAGCTCGTTTTTCTCTCTCACACCCGAGTTTTTGTTGTTCTTCCTTGCGAGTTCGATATCTATGTTCAGCCCATCTCAGCTGCTGAGATTTGGGGCAATTGCTCTCAGGTATGTGACTCCTCAATGTATCCAAGTAGAATTTTGTTTAGTAGAGTATACCTTGAGTATTTTGCTGTTGTAGGTGACTTTTTAAGTGAGTATGCATGCTTGTTCTATGTTGATATAATCAGTTTTGATGCATGTTTAGTCCTCTAGCAAGTCCATATAGTAGTTCCCCTCATTTGTATGCTTCAAAGATAATTTTTATGATATGTGTCAAAAATTTCAGAGGATGGAGGGAAATGAACACCAACTAAATCAATATGAATTGGTGGTTCCTGAGGTTATGGGGATCCATCGTGAAGAAGGAGTGTTTCCATCCTGCTATCCATGCTTGGATTCATGAGAAGTTCGGGGATCTTGCGCGATTTTCGTACTCTTGTCTCTAATACAGGATTGAGTGATTTTGTAGAGGGAGAACCCTACCAATATGCAAAGTTAACTATGTCTGTGGTATAGGACTTTAGATTTGATTGGTCTTCACCTAACCCTATGGTTCACTATAAAATTTACAACAAAAGTGTCCACTTGCCTTTTGATGCTTTTTGTGCAGCAATTAGGGTGCCGCAATGGGGATCACGAGGGAAGATACATGGGCAACCCAAGCATATGACGGACCTATACGAGGGAATATGTCAAGGAAGAACCTACTCAGATGAAAGTGGTAAAATTCGAAGTATTCAATTTCCATGCATTCGATATTTTGCTTACTTCATCACGAGGTGTGTACTTGCTAGGAAGACTGCAAATAAATTATCCATTCCTGATTTAGCTTTCCTAGCAGCAGCCTTGCAACATGATAAGAGTTATAATTTGGGTGCCTTGATAGCTTTTCGCATTGCTGCCAATCGCGAGAAAGGTGGATTTTGTGGAGGACTCATTGCTTCTCGTTTATTAGCTATGCATGGTGTAGTAGCTCTCCCTAATGATTTGCAGCTTTCTTTAGAGAGGCTCGATTTTGCTTCCATGGGGAGGCATGGCTTTGTTACTAGTTGGTCTACTTTGAATAATCTATCTTATGAGGTACCTTTTGCCAAGAAGGTGAGGTGGAAAATGGTTAAATCTGAGCGAATAGTCGCTTTGCCTGCGCCACGTTTGTTTGATCTTGGTTTCAGGAATGTTTGGTCAGTCACCGAGATGAATTCGATGCATACTTGAGGGATCATGCCCTACACACAGAGGATGATGGAGAATGGGCGGACGAGGACTCCACTCAGTTTTCCGGGACTGGGGCTCGCGCCCCTATCCTGGGGATGCTGGACCCTCTGCCTCATCTTCCTCAGCGGAGCCGGATGTTGAGCACGCCCATTATGACCCGCCGGCTTGGAGTTCCTACCCGCGTTATTATTAGCCTCCACTTAGGCCAAAAGCCTAAGCTTGGGGGGAGGTATATCGACATCTCACTCATTTACATATCATATCTTGTCGATACTTTGTATATCCATGCTGCAGTTTTCTTTCTTTCTTTTTAATTGTTTACCTTTTATTGCTGCATTCCAAAACACAAAACGACCAAAAATATTTCTGTTGTTTCTCTTCATTTGTTTCTTTAAGTTTCAGTATTAGTTTGCTTAGTTTTAAAATTCGGTTTGTTATTCAAAAATCTAAAAATATTTTGCTTTATTGTTTGTTTCTTTTTGCTCTTGTTTCAAAAACTCAAAAACCCAAAAATATTTGTTGTTTCTTTTTCATTCTCATCATTCGAAGCAACACAAGTGAAAAAGCAATAAGGATGATCTACAACAACTCGAGTTGGGGTGAGAGGCTGGTATGAACTACATTTGTTTTCATTTTTGTACATATACTCATCTATGTGAGTGTCGTGGTGGTGTCACGGCAGATGCCATAGGATGGCTTAAGTTGTGGGCTCGCTAGGACGTTGGGGGATCCGGGAGGGTTTGCGCGCTCACGAAGCACGCATGAAGAACAACTAAGAACTCACAAGAGCAAACAAGAACAAGCAGAACCAAGAAGAAACAAAGAACACCGCGATGTACCCTGCTTCGGGGCCCTCTTGTGGAGTAACACACCTACTGCAGCACTAGCCTACTCTCTTTATATCTCAAGTGTTTACAAGTACAGAGCGCTCCTTGAGCTGTATGAAGAACAATGGTGAAAACTCTAGGAAGAAGATGGAGCTTGGGGGGAAATGATGCTCGTTGTCTCCACCCTCCCTGCACTGGAGGATGTGGTAGCTTACTTATACACTAACCGGATTACCATAATGCCCCTGGCCGCAGATGGTAATGGCAAGGACAAGGGGAACAGGACAAACACTGGCCACTGTCACTCAGCCCAGCTCACCCTCTGTCCACCACAGGTCTGTCTTTACCTCTTTGAGCTTAAGGCCGCGTAGACCACAGAGGCCTAGCCACTGCTCCTTTCCCTAATTAGCCGAGTCAGCGCCTAGGGCCTTGCGATCCGGAAAACCTGTGGCTCGACCTTGCTGTCCTCTGAACCTCGGTCAGTAGAACTGCAGGTCCCGTGACCTTACTGACATTACTTGGCCCCCGTGCCATATCCGGATTACCTTATCCGGATCCTTCCTGACCAACCCGGCTAATTTAACCGGTACTCTTTAATCCGATCCGGCTTGACTTTACCGGATCCTCCTTGACCTCTTTCCGCACTCCAGCTTGATCGAGAGCTAACCGACTCTCCCAGGAGATCCGGCCCAAGTGACCCGGCTAGACACTGATTCGGCCAGCTCTTTATCATCCATTATACCACATCTTTGCCCTACCCGGGGGCAGCCCCCGACAGTAGTCCCCGAAGCTGGTGCGGTTCTACAGCCTCGGCTGAAGAACCGTAGCAGGTTAAAAACAAGCACTACTAACCGAATCACATAAACTTGTCTCCGGATTTCCCGGGACACTTTAGCCGGAAATCTCTGCGCAAAGCCGTGTTATCCGGGTCTTTGATTTGACATGCCAATGTCAGCACAATATCCGGATCCACCGGACACTTGAGTGTATTTGACCAAATGACCGTGTCTCCTCGAATTCTTCGCTGACAGGCACATTTGATCCGTACAACCGCTTCCCATTCTGTGACCCACCATGTGTCTGAAATACACGGTCACAGCGGAGACCACAAAGTTCCAGGGCGCTGTTATCCTGCGACGCCCCGAAAACTGCGCAGTAGTGCGTCAGTTACCACTTAACACTATAAATAGGGGTGCGGGGGTTTCTCTTCTTCTCCGCTCGTTCCCTACTCCGAAAACCTCCATCCGCGCCACTGCCGCCGCCGCAATCTCGCCCTCGCAACCTTGCCGCGCCGGAGACGTCCTCAACACCTGAGAAGACTTCGCCGGAGCCGCGCACTACGCCCTGCACCGCCGTTTCTCCACTGGGCTCCTTCCTCGCCGCGCCATACCCATAAGTTCTTCTTCCTCCGGCCATGGCCACCGCGACCAAGTTCGCACCCATGAGGAACTTACGCCTGTTTCTTTTTGTAGATTCATTCCCATATAAATCCATGGTTATGCCTTAGCACATTCCGTAGATCCCTTTTCTAGGTTTCCTACTAGATTGCCTTAGATTAGCTTGCCACCATTTGAACAGTTCTACTAGCCTTTTCACTTGAATTCTTTTTCTTTTTTACCGCTGCGGTAGATCTTGTGTAACCCTAGACTTTTGCGGAAGGTGTTTGTGATTGCCATCCGAATCACCTTCTCTGCTGAACCCGGCTAGTTTCATCCGGGATAATCTTAGCCGAATCACTTTAGATCTGATTCGATTATACCATTATCCGATTCATTTTGACTCGGCCCTATCCGACCTCTTGCAGGATTGATCCGGATATGGCGAAGCTTCCTCCCGGCAGATGGGAGGGTTCTGATGTGACAAAGGACGATCTGGAATGGCTATTAAGCACCCGGCGTATAACCTCTCAAGTTATATGCCGCAAACCGGGGAAGGAACTCGCACCGGTCACCGAACCTGGTGAACGTGTAGTGTTTCTAGCGCACTTTGAGCGCGGATTCGGATTGCCGGCGAGTGATTTCTTCCGGGCTTTCCAAGATTTCTTTGGCTTACAGCCTCATCACCTCCCGGCTAATGCCTTCGTTTCTCTATCGGCCTTTACTTCCTTTTGCGAGGGCTATCTCGTGTCTGGCCGACTGTCGATATATGGGCAAAGTATTTTCACCTCCGCAAGCAGACTATTCCAGGCACCAAGCCGAAGCTGATGACTGCTTGTGGTTCGGTTAGCATTACGCCGAGGACGGGATCCGTCTTTCCCCGTATCACTGGCCTAGACACTGTCAAGAAGTGGCAAAGGACTTTCTTTTATGTGAAGAGTGCTGAAGGCCATGATGCCCTCAATCTGCCCGAGTTCAAGATCGAGCCACCCACAGCCGAATTAAACTTCGGATATAATCCGGCTGAAACCATTGCAGAGCTCCAGACAATACATGAAACTCTGGAGGACCTTGTGGAGAAGGGCCTGGATTCGGACGATCTCCTCCGGACCTTTATCTCCGCCGTGTCAGTCCTTTACAACAACGTCAACACAAGATTTGCCATATGAGCGGTCTGCTAGATCCTACCCGGATCAGCAAACACGCCCTCACCAAAACTTCCGTCAAGAGACGCGTGAATGCCATTGCATTCACCGAGATGCCGGATAAGTGGAAATGGGGCGTGGAGCCATTTCACCGGGACGCACTTCCACCGCAGGTTAGTACATCATTCTCCGGGTTAATCCGTACTCCACAAAAATGTCATTGGACTAATCCGGATTTGCCTTGATTTTACTGCAGCTGTTCGACCGCCAGATCACCGAAGACGGCGATCTTTCCACAAAGGTATGGGCACGGGATCGCAGCCCGCTGCGCGAGGGCGAAGAGGAACCGGATACGGATGATTATTTGCCGGTTCCGCGCACCAAGCCAATCCGCAAGGGTAAGCAAACAACCGTTCACAGCATTTCCGAAGAGGAAGGTGATGATTGCTATGTTCTAGATCCCATTGAAGCTATTCCGATTTCATGGTCACCACCTTCTGTTCCAGCCAAACAAGATGCTGAAGGGACATCCCGGAAACGCGCTGATGCGCCCGGATCTGATGCCCCTCAAGCTAAGAGAAGGAAGAAAGCTGGTTCCAAGCCGAATCGGCTCAAGCCCATGCCAACCACCAAGGGGTAATATCAACTTAACTTTATTTGCTTTCTTCCTCTATTAACCGAGTTATCTTCATCCGGATTAACTGTTTACTCTGCCTTATGTAGTGACGTCATCGTCACCGAGCAAACTCACTCATCCATCTCTTCTCCCATTCCTCCACTGGATTCGGCTATGGAGAACCGGTCTCCTGAAAAGGTTGTTACTTCTCCAGTGCGTACTACAACTGCCAACATTCCCCAGCCGACTCCCGCATCAGAGCCGGTTATTGACTTGGAGAGCGAGGAAACCCTGGTTCCTGTCCGAGATTCAACCTGGCCACGCCCTCTGAAGGAGCTGGAGAAGGAAAAGCTAAGATCGGCTAAGCCCTTGCCTAAACCGGATTCTCGTCCTACTCCCGCAGCTCAAGCCCTGCTAAACCAAGAGCAGCAGAAGAAGAAACGGCAGCAACAACAAACTTCCGAACAGCAGCAGAAGCAACAAAAGCAGAAGCAGACCCCGGGTGCGTCACCGCAACCCAAGCCGACTCAAGGTGCCTCTGGCTCAACTCCAACCACTTCGGATAAGCAGGTGGTTACTAGCAAGAAAGTTCCTGCCGCCCCATCAGCGATTCGATTCGGCCAGGCCCTGTCGAATCCCCGCCCTCCGAGCAGCGATAAGCTCGAGTCCGCCAAGCAATTCATTGAAGCTTGGAATGATGCTGACCTCGCCAAAGACTTCTCTACTTCAGCGCCACATCCGGCTGGGCCTAGTCGGATGTTTCAATCTCTACACTCCGTGCAGACCTCGGTTGTTGAAGCTAACCGGGTCTTCGAGGTAACTTTACCGAATCCTGCTTTTACTTTATCATTATCAATCTGCACTATTCCCAGTCCCCGAGATTCGGGTCGAACGACTGATACTCCTCCGAGTAAGAAAGTCATTCGGCTTGAATCTATAAAACTTGATCATGAATGTTGTCTTAACCGAGGAAACCGTGGGACTTCCAGTCCCCGAGTCTCTTTTCCAACTGATTCGGTTAATCTCGGGCCAGTCCCCGAGATTCTTTTGACGCCATTTGCATGTTTTCTTTCAGGAAACCATGACCGCTCGCAGCAAGCTCTTTAAGCAGCTCGCCCATCAGCACCAGAAGCTCCAAACTTCCTTCGATGGGCTCTGTCTTGAAATGGACAATAAAGAAGAAGAGCAGAAGCGCGCTTTAGAGGAGCAAAAGTCAGAGGTGGCTCGGCTCCAGCGAGAGCTTAACCGGGTTGAAAAAGTGAAGGAGAAGGTCAAAGGAGAGCGGGATGCGCTGCGGAAGAAAAGACACTATCCAGAAGGAGCGAGATGTTTGCAAAGCCGGACTTGCGGAGCGGGCCAAACTGGACAAGCAAATTCAAACGGCCATTGCCGAATCTGAAGCCGAAGTTAAAGCGGCGAAAGAAGAATTGAGTGCTCACAAAGCAGCCAGTGCGAAATGGCTGTCTGCACTTGCTAGCCTCAATGATGACATGGACCGTAAGTTTTGCCGAATCTCTTCTTTTCCTTCTGCTCTTATCCGACATATATTTTTGTGTTCCTTCTCGCTTAACTCGGTATTAGCTTATTTGTTTGTAGGAGAGTTTACCAGCATCCGGCTTCAAGCCGCCAAAGCTGTGAGAGACGCCCGAGCTGAGAGAGCTAAATTAACGGGCCCCTTACCAGAGACATGGGACATTGAAGATCACATTACTGCACTCAAGGCTCGGATTGCCCTTTGAAGGATTCCCACATTGATCTGCTCAATGCAAGCCTCAAGGCTCACCGAATCTTATTTCCTGAATCTCGGCAAGTCCGGTCTGCGGAAGCTAATCAAAGATCTGGATCAAACGAAGAGCCGGTTACAGCAATGGAGATCTTCGTCCGCCCGTGCTGCTGATGCCGCCTTGATCTTATCATGTCTTGGTATGAACTAATCGATCTCGCCAAGTGCGCTCCCTTCGCGAGGGTTCTTCATGGGCTAGATCCTGACCGGATCAAGATCCGCGAGGAACTGCCAACTTTATGGCGGAATTTGCAAACACCAAACATCTTGATCTGGAGGCTCCGGTCTACTCTGGGGAAGAGACTGAAGAAGAGGAATCGGACGATGCCTCCGCTGAAGAATATGCCGATTCTGAGGGCGAGTCTGATGATTCGGCTAACTCTGCCGAAGATGCTCCTATCAAGTCCATCAAGATCCCAGCCTCTGACTCGGCTAAGAATACCGAAGCAACTCCGGCCCAGACTTCGAGATACCAGCAACTGATTCGGCAGAGATTACCAAACAAGCTTCAGCTGATCCGGATACTTCCGAATCTGCCCAGCCTTCAAGCTCTCCACGCAAGGTTACCCCTGAAGTTCCTCCATCTTCTGAGTCCATTCCAGCACGGAACCCCCTGCAACCGAATCTACTCCAACCGAAGCTCGCGCGCCCGAGGCTCCTGCAACCGAAGCTCCTGTAACCGAACCTGCTACAACCAAGTCTGCCGCTTCCTGAAGTGACTTAGTGAAAAAACGTTAAATCCCCGGTATGCCGGGAGCAGATGTAATAAACAATTTAAGTTCTTCGAGACTACTCTTATTTGCTTAATGCGATCCGGACGAGGTTTATGTTGGATCATTTTAAACCGAGTCCCCGAGTCTGTTTTCTTGTTTACTATTTTTGCCGAATCTTTGCTCTTGTCTACCTTTTAGGTGTTTGACAGTCGAGTCACAAGATAGGAATCATAGCATACAATACTTGAAACATGCGAGTTATGGTTTAGAATCATCTAACATAAACAAAAAATAAATAACAGGGGTTAGTAAACGACATCTGCCGAATCGGTTTTGGACCGAGTCCCCGAGTCCATTTTCATGTTTCCCATATTCCTCATCTCTGCTCTTGACTACCATTTTGGTGTTTGTCAGTCGAGTCACGAGATCAACAACACAGCATACATTACTTGAATTTTGGGACGAGGTTCAAAGCAATTCGACACATGAACGGTATGGACAAAACAGTAATAAAAACACATGCATAAGGACGAAGCAGTCCCCGAGTCCAGACTCGGATTGCTGCAATTTCATTTATGATAAACTGAAATACATACATTGCGCCCTTAGGAGTAAAAGGGTCGAAGCAGAGCTACATTCCAGGGTCTCTTAGTTTCTTCCGGGTCTGTCCAGGCCATCCTTCCTTGGTTCCTGTGCATCTACAAGGTAGTACGAGTCATTGTGCATAGCCCTGCTCACAATGAATGGTCCCTCCCATGGAGGTGACAACTTGTGTCGGCCTTTGCTGCGCTGCACCAGCCTTAGTACAAGATCTCCCTCATGAAACACTCGAGGGCTGATCTTTCGACTATGATATCGTCGGAGATTCTGCTGGTATATTGCTGTCCGAGATAGAGCCAATTCTCTTGCTTCCTCTAGCAGATCCACTGCATCTTCCCGGGCCTCTTTTGCCTCGGTTTCAGTATACATTGCCACCCTTGGTGCATCATGTTCTATGTCAGTGGGTAGCACAGCTTCTGCCCCATAAACCAGAAAAAATGGCGTATAGCCAGTTGACCGATTCGGCGTGGTCCTTAGACCCCACAGTACTGATGGTATCTCGTCTATCCAGCATCCCGGAGTTTTCAGCAATGGTTCAATGAGACGAGCCTTGATGCCGGCCAACACCAGGGCATTTGATCTTTCCACTTGCCCATTAGACTCCGGATGTGCCACCGAGGCTATATCTAGCCGGATTCCCTTATCCATGCAAAACCGAGCAAACTCTCCGACAGCAAAGTTTGTGCCGTTATCCGAGATGATGCTATGAGGGTATCCGTATCTCAAAATAATTTCTTTCAGGAAAGTTACAGCCGAACGACCATCTACTTCCGGATTGGTTTCACCTCTATCCACTTGGTGAACTTATCCACCATCACCAGCATATGTGTCATGTTACCCTAGCCGGCTTGAAATCTCCCACCATATCTAAACACCACACAGCAAACGGCCAAGTGATAGGAATTGTTTTGAGCGCCGATGCGGGTAAGTGTGTCTGCTTGGCAAACCTTTGGCATCCTTCACATTTTCGGACTATGTCCTCTGCATCCGCGTGAGCAGTGGGCCAGTAAAATCCATGCCGGAACACCTTAGCCACCAGGGCTCTTGTGCTGCAATGATGTCCACATTCTCCTTGATGTATCTCCAGGAGCATCTCCTTGCCCTCGGCTGGCTCCACACAACGCTGTAGCACCTCGGTTGCACTCCTCTTGTATAACTCCTTGTTGATGATGGTGTAAGCCTTGGACCTCCTCTGCACTCGCCTAGCTTCGGTTTCATCATTTGGCAAACTCCCCTCCGACATGAACTTCATGATTTCTTCAGCCCATTCCGGTACTGGATGCAAAGGGAATAAGTGCTCATCTATTCCACTGGTTCGGCCGCCATTATTTCTTCTATCAGCTTCTGCCCATTCCCTAAGATTCGGTTAGCACACTTCTCTGCTCCTCTTTCCTAAGATCCGGTTAGCAGTCCCCGGGTCTCGCCATGCAGTCCCCGGGTCTTCCCCAATGTACCGACATCAACATTCATAGGGACAGCCTCAGATTCTTGCTTTGGGATAAAAATTGACTCGGAATCAGGCGAAGGTTTGATTGAAGGGACCCTTAGGTGATTCAAGGATATCCGGGTGGAATTGCATCCCTAGACGACCCGAGTTTTGACAGGACATCAGCAGCTTCGTTCTCCAACCGAGGTATGTGCTTGTACTCGCAGCCTTCAAAAAATCCTGAAATTTTCTGGACATGAAACCGATACAGTGCCATATTGGCATCAAGAGCATCCCAATTTCCAGAAGATGCTGCACCACTAAATCCGAATCACCAAAACATTCTATTCGGCGGATGCCGATGTCCCTAGCCACATTAAGCCCATGGATCAGTGCCTCATATTCGGCCACATTGTTTGATGCTGAGAAATGAATCTGCAACACATATCGCAATTGATCTTGCTTCGGTGATGTGAGTACCACCCCAGCACCTAATCCGATTTTGGTTTTGGAGCCATCAAAGTGCAACTTCCAGTAATTGTAATCCGGCTTGGGTGGCTCATACTGCATCTCGGCCCAGTCACAAAGGAAATCCGGTAAAGCCTGAGACTTGATAGCATCCCTTCTCTCATAATGCGGGGTGTAAGGAGATACTTCTATTGCCCATTTGGCAACCGGCCAGTCGCATCTTTGCACCCAATGATCTCCGCGATTGGAGCTTCACATACCACGGTAATCGGGTGTCTTGGAAATAATGTTTCAACTTTTGGCCGCCAGGTATACACCGTATGTCATCTTCTGGTAGTGAGGATAATTTTGCTTTGAGGTTGAGATCACCTCACTTAAATAGTACACCGGTCTCTGCACGGATTTACCCTCCTCTTCTCGCTCTACCACTATGACCACACTTACGACCCGGTTAGTGGCCGCAATGTAAAGTAGCATTGGCTCATTCGGCAAAGGTGACGCCAGAATTGGTGCAGTGGACAACATCTTTTTTAATTCATTGAAAGCCGAATCTGCCTGCGGGGTCCACGTGAACCCGGTGCTCTTTTTCATCAACTGATACAAGGGCAAGGCTTTTTCTCCTAGCCGACTCACAAACCGACTCAACGAGGCTAAACACCCGGTGAATTTTTGTACATCTTTTAGACATTTAGGCAATTTCATTCTTTCTATGGCTCGGATCTTAGCCGGATTCACCTCAATACCTCGGCTCGATACAAGGAAACCGAGCAACTTTCCAGCCGGGACACCAAAGGTGCATTTATCCGGATTCAATTTCAACCGATATTTTCTCAAGTTCACAAATGTTTCCTCGAGATCCTCGAGGAGAGTGTGTTTTTCTTTAGTTTTGATGACGATATCATCGACATACACCTGCACATTCTTGCCCATTTGGGAGTGTAAGCATTTCTGCATACATCTCTGATAAGTTGCACCGGCATTTCTCAAACCGAAACACATGACACGATAGCAATACGCCCCGTACGGGGTAATAAAAGCAGTCTTTATTTGATCTTTAGGGTTCAGTGGTATCTGGTGAAAACCAGAGTACGCATCAATAAAAGACAACAACTCACACCCAGCAGTAGAATCGATCACTTGATCAATCCGAGGTAAAGGAAATGGATCCTTCGGGCACGCCTTGTTTAGGTTGGTGAAATCGATGCACATGCGCCACACCTTGACCACCGCTGGTTCGTCCTTCTTCTTCTCTACCAGAACCGGATTGGATATCCAGTCTGGATGCAACACCTCCATAATGAATCCGGCTGCAAGCAACTTAGCCAGCTCATCCAGCACCACTTTTCTTCGATCATCTGAGAGACGCCGAGTCGGTTGCCTCACCGGTTTTACATCCGGCCTGACAAATAAAGAGTGCTCTGCCAACTCCCTCGGAACACCAGGCAGGTCCTTAGCCGACCATGCAAAGATATCCCGATTCTCACGGAGGAAGTGACAGAGCGCGCTTTCCTATTTCTCCCAACCCGGCACCAATGATGGCCATGCGCTCCGGGTTCTCCGGGTCAATGGGGATCTTCTTTGTCTCCTTGGGCATCTCAAATGTTGCACCTCCATCCGGATTGGTCATAGCCAGCACACCGAGCTGAGCTGACTTCGCCATTGCCACCACCTCATGCATCTTGCTCTTCTCAGCTTGGATCACCAATGATTCGGCTAAGGTGGAACCGATCGTGGCACACTGTATGGCCTTTTTGTAATCTCCCGCAACAGTGATAATACCATTCGGGCCAGGCATCTTCATCTTGAGGTAGGCCACATGAGTGGATATCATGAACTTGGCTAACGCAGGCCGCCAGCAGAGCATGGTATGGGCTCTCCAAATCTACCACCTCGAATCGAGACTCTCAAGCCGGTGATTGTCCTTGGTACCAAACAGCACATCTACCCAGATCTTACCCATTGGGGAACAAGACACCCCGGGTACTATACCATGGAAGGTACAACTGCTCTGCTGCAACTGATTCGGCGAAATACCCAACTTGACCATTGTGTCCCGATACATGATGTTTATGGCACTGCCATTGTCAATCAAGACTCGGCTAAACCTCACGTTAAGCTTGGGTCCAACCAAAGTCGGATCCACCACCAGTGCATAGTTTCCTGGACTTGGCATAATTCTGGGGTTATCAGCCCTGCTCCAAGTGATCTCCTGCTCGGACCAATTCAGGTATTTTGGGACTGCTGGTGACTGCATTCACCTCCTTCGCCCTTCGCAGCTGACTTTTCTTGTCAGTTGGCTCGGTCACAAAAACCACATAACTTTGATGAGCCTCCTTGTACTCATTACCGGGGTATCCACCTTGCCGACTCGGACCAGCACCATTGTCGTTGCCTCCCATGTTTACCAGGTTAACCGGCTTTGTGGCTGCCGGTCTTGGAGCTCCTGCGTTCACCGGGATTGTATTGGCTCCGGTTAAAGGCATATTCGGCCTGAAATTCGGTCTAGGAGCACCTCTCTGAGGTGGTCCTCTCTGACCCTCCGCCTGAATGCGATGATGCCAGCTACAATTCCGAGTTGAATGATTGGCCGGCTTGCGTGGGTCTGTTGTGTGATAACAGCAAGGCCCGTCTAATCTTGACTCAAAAGTTAGAGGAGGACTCGATCCATCCCATACTTTCTTCGGCCAAGCACCTTGATTCGGCCTCCAAGCTGGACCCTCTGTCTTTTGTCTCTGACCATCTCCTGCTCCAGGATGGTCCATATTCACTGCAGCAACCTGATCTGAACCGTATCTATAATCCGGATCTCTTCTTTTGTAACCGAATTCATGTCGGTCACTGGGCCTCAATGGTCCTACTCGGTTGTTAACCGGTTGCCTCCTGCTTGTTCCCACTGCATCCAATGCTGGCTGTGTCGGATCACCAAGAGCATACGTATCTGCTATCCGGATCGTTTCCGCCAGTGTCTTGGGCATATCCCTCTGGAGCTTCTGCCAGAGCGGGGTGCCATGTCGGCAACCCTGCGCAAACCAAGAAATCGCCTGCTCCTCCACGACACCTTCGCAAGAGTTGCGAATGTTGCTCCACCGAGTCAAGAATTCTCGGTCTGTTTCCCGTTCTTCCTGCTTGCACGCAGCCAGGAGCTGAGGTCGGTTAGGCCTCTTGTAGGTGCTGGAGAAATTACTGTAAAATGCCTCCTCCAAGTCCACCAAGAGTTGATACTACCCGGTGGTAAGTTATTCAGCCAAATCCGGGCTGGCCCTTCCAACATGTGCGGGAGATACCGGACCGCCCATCGGCGATTGCCCCCCGCAATGTGCACTGATGATACATAGTCTATCAGCCAATCCTGTGGCTTTGTGCTGCCATTATACGGCTTTGTGCTTCGGCCAAGCTGAAACAACGGCACGCTCGGCTCGTTCATGATCCGAGGTCCAAAGCATGGAGGACCCGGTGGGCCTTGCTCTTCTAGCTTCTCGGACTGGTAAATTCTATCCAACTTGAGACGCTGATCATCCGGATCCAATGCCCGAGGTCCCAGTCTTGATGCAAGTGCATTATCATACGTCTGGTATCCGGCTCGCGCCATAGCCGAATTTCCGTCATCATAGCGGTAGCCCGCCTGGCCACCACCTTGCTGTTGCGCTCGCACAATCACTTGCTGCCCCGGAGGACGAGGTGGTTGACCTCGGCCAGCCGAATTGCCCCTTCCAGCTCCCGGGTAGCCTTGTCCACCACTGTTTCTGCTTTGGCCACCTCTTCCTTGAGCGGCTAGCTGCTTGCCGGCATACTCAGCATCATAGGTCTGCAGCTGCTTGCTCTTACCCGAGTTCACGCTCTGGGCCCGGTCAACTCCGACGTGCGGGGATGACGCCTGCCCCTTGGATCTCTGGCTAACAGCCTTAACCGACACTACTACCCGAGAAACACCTGCATCCGGATTAGCTTTCCGGTAAGCCTCATTCTGCCGGTTACACACATCTACTAGCTCATTGACTCTCTCTGCCTGCCTTCGCCAAGCGTCCCCGGTTAGTGTACTCAACTCGGCTCGCGCTGCCGCTGCAGCCCTAAGATTCTTAGCCGGGGAGCTATACACCGGCTTGCCTGTGCCAGATCTATGACTAGTAGCCTTACTTGAGCTCGATCCTGCAGCTCTAGCTAACTCGTCATTGAGGTCCTTACCCCGGTTACGCAACTCGGCTTTCTTGCGTGAGCGATGCACTACAGGAGTAAAGCCATCGTGATACCATTGGCAGCATTGTACTCTCTCATATCTCTATCAAAGGCTTGCCTAGACTCCACCACTAACCGGGCTTCTTTTTGCAACCTCAGGCGCTCTGCCTCTAGCTGAGCTACAGTAAGCTCTACATTTGCCCCAGGTGCCACTGGCCGAGATAACTTCTCCAGGACATCCTCTAAGGGAGCCTCCCTACTTGACATGCCAAGCGGGCCAACCGGATCCGGTTTCTCCTTTGGGAACTTCGCCGTCCGAGTCGGCTTGTCAACCAGATCAACTGGCGTGGCCAGCTCCTCGGGCATGCTCTTGCTGGCATCTCCTTTGCCAGCTGCTGCACTTGGCCCGGTCATCATCACCTCCACGCTACTCCCGGGGCGAGCGCTACGCCGTCCGAGAGCTGCGCGGAAAGAGGGGGATCCTCAGCCACGAGCACCTGCGCCGGGTACTCGCGGACAGGCTCGGTGGCGACGTAGGTGACGAAGCTGCCGAGCGTCATGAGGAAGCCGTCAGCGGGGAAGGGCTTGTTGGCGAAGCACCCCGCGTTGTCGCTGATGAAGTTGAACTCGCCGATCTTGCAAACGAGCCCAGAGAGGACCGCTCGCCGGAGCCAGTGACGGAGCCCGTCCGGAAGGAAACCCCAGCCAACGCCACTGCTGCCCCACGGTGGGCGCCAACTGTCGTGGTGGTGTCACGGCAGATGCCATAGGATGGCTTAAGTTGTGGGCTCGCTAGGACGTTGGGGGATCCGGGGAGGGTTTGCGCGCTCACGAAGCACGCATGAAGAACAACCAAGAACTCGCAAGAACAAACAAGAACAAGCAGAACCAAGAAGAAGCAAAGAACACCACGATGTACCCTGCTTCGGGGCCCTCTTGTGGAGGTAACACCCCTACTGCAGCACTAGCCTACTCTCTTTATATCTCAAGTGTTTACAAGTACAGAGCGCTCCTTGAGCTGTATGAAGAACAATGGTGAAAGCTCTAGGAAGAAGATGGAGCTTGGGGGGAAATGATGCTCGTTGTCTCCACCCTCCCTGCACTGGAGGATGTGGTAGCTTACTTATACACTAACCGGATTACCATAATGCCCCTGGCCGCAGATGGTAATGGCAAGGACAAGGGGAACAGGACAAACACTGGCCACTGTCACTCAGCCCAGCTCACCCTCTGTCCACCACAGGCTGTCTTTACCTCTTTGAGCTTAAGGCCGCGTAGACCACAGAGGCCTAGCCACTGCTCCTTTCCCTAATTAGCCGAGTCAGCGCCTAGGGCCTTGCGATCCGGAAAACCGTGGCTCGACCTTGCTGTCCTCTGAACCTCGGTCAGTAGAACTGCAGGTCCCGTGACCTTACTGACATTACTTGGCCCCCGTGCCATATCCGGATTACCTTATCCGGATCCTTCCTGACTAACCCGGCTAATTTAACCGTACTCTTTAATCCGATCTGGCTTGACTTTACGGATCCTCCTTGACCTCTTTCCACACTCCAGCTTGATCGAGAGCTAACCGACTCTCCCAGGAGATCCGGCCCAAGTGACCCCCTAACAACTGATCCGGCCAGCTCTTTATCATCCATTATACCACATCTTTTGCCCTATCCGGGGGCAGCCCCCCGACGAGAAGCATTGCTTAGTGGTTCATGTGAAGGTATATGCATTTAGGTGATGCTTAGTAGTTCTTTTTCTCCATGATCGGTCCCAATTTTTAATAGTGGTAGCATGTTATGTTGATGTTTTCTTGCATTGTTCTATTCATA